>JANDEH010000017.1:13995673-14718117 GCA_024610705.1 Tetragnatha versicolor | reverse complement strand
AATAAGCGTTCCTAGATTTAACGTCTAGTTTCGCGGTCGGGCCAAAAGCAAGTATCGCCTACGAAAAGAGATGTTTATCGCCTACTCCATATCGCCTATTGGGGATAGGAACTATAGGCGACACGATCGCGGTTAGGCCCCAGCTCGTGCAGTAGAAATCGCAACTCTCTGAAAGTTGCGTTACTAGCTTAAAATAGCGTTACTTCGTGCAGCAATTCATCTATCTTAATTCTACCATAATCAGCGATAAGTAGCCAAATATATAGCATATACAGCCAAATGTATGCCAAGCGCTTACGCGCTTGGCATACATTTGGCTGTTTATTGCCTTTCCTGGCGCTTTTGGCGGGACAAGTAGCTATTCGGAACTTGAGCCGAAAAAAATCATGAATAACTTACTTTAATTCAACTTCAAAAGCATCGGCCGAATCACTTCACGACCAAAACATCTCGAGATCGCTGAAATCAACATTGCTTTGGACATTTCCCGCTCGGAGGAGGAGGTGGTAGTCGGTACTCAAACTGCAACAAACACGCCAAAACGCCCTTAGGGTATAGCGATAATGCGCCAAATAATGGTGCCATACTATGTCATGGGGGTGTGCCGGTTTTGGCATAGTATCGCTTTTTTAGTGTACATTGGCATGTAAAGATTAATATTTTTGGCATTGTGTTTACTTGTGTTGCAAGTTCAAGTTCCATCCATCGCATCATCGGACTCAGGACTTAAAAAAATTTATAAGTTTTTGTCTTTTCTCCGGGAAGAGGAGAGAGGAGGGGGCTTAAAGTTGAAACAATATCACGGTATGTATTTATTAAGTAATGGTCCAAAATTAAAGGAGGCATTTTGGAAAAAGATAATTTATTTCATGTAAAATGTGCTTAAAACATTATTTGTATGAAAATCTAGCACAGGGGTTCCCAACCTTTTTGCACCTGCGTACCACTTGACTTTTTGAGAAATTTTCGCGTACCACCATACCTATATATTTTGATAAACGTATAATATTTACTCTTCTAAAAGTGTTCAAAGGCTTTTTGAATTAAATTCCTGAGAAAAATTCTTATTTAATGGTTAGATATTTGTTTATTTATAACATGCTTATAATAAAGGAGTAATAAAAAGATGAAAATGTATTTACTTACAGTTTTATTTATTATACCCATAGGTCTAAAAGCATACAAATAAAAAATTAGTACAAACTCAGCAAAAAATTAACGATAAAGAAGCGAGTGGTTTCCCCATTGGACTGTCCTAGCTTTACATATATATCACTTTGACTCACGCGTACCACCTGAAACGTTCCCGCGTACCACCAGTGGTACGCGTACCACCGGTTGGGAACCCCTGATCTAGCAAATGAAATATTGGGGAACTGTTTCTTTTCCTTTATAATCTCCTTCCTTTATATATCAATTTGTTCGATTTCAATATGTGTAAATTTTCCCATTAAGAAATTGTGTTTGTTTGCACATGCAGGCCCAGGCGGCCGATGCTATTGGCACCGACGGTGCTATTAGCTCCTACGGGCTATTGGCACCGCTGATATTCGCGCATGCGCGAACCAGTTGTAGGCAAAGTATCTTGTAACAGTTATTATTAGCTGTTATCAGGGAAGTAACTGTTGGACTCATACTGTTATTTGCGCCGGTAGTTTTTTTTCTCAGGAATGGTTTTGTTTTGGGGCTGAAAAGTTGTGCGCGCGCATGATATGGAAGGATGGGGGGAAATGGTTTTATACTTAATGCAATACTTTTTTCTGGGCTATTTTTTAGTGCTGTTAACAGTTATTGAATCAAAAATAGTGTGACGGTGGTTTTTAAATTTTTAAAAATAGTAATTAAAAAATGGTTTAATACTAATGCAATACTTTTTCTGTGCTATATCTTAGTGCTGATTAAAGTTATTGAATCAAAAATAGTGACTGTTTTTTTTATTTTAATTTTTTTTAAATATTTAAAAAATTATTTAATACCAATGCAATACTTTTTTTCTGTGCTATATTTTAGTGCTGATTACAGTTATTGAATCAAAAATAGTGTGACTGGTTTTTAAATTTTTGAAATTTAAAATTTTTAAAAAATATTTAAAAAATGGTTTAATACTAATGCAACACTTTTTTCTGTGCAATATTTTAGTGCTGATTACAGTTATTGAATGAAAAATAGTGTGACTGTGGTTTTTAAAATTTTAAATTTTTTAAAAATATTTAAAAAATGGTTTAATACTAATGCAATACTTTTTTCTAAGAATAAGTAAAGAATAGTTCAACAGGAGTAGCAAAACTTTTATTTTCAGTGTTTCAAACGGAATTCACATATACTATAGACCAGCGGTTCTTAAATTTCTATCGTCACGGCCCCATTTATGTTAGCAGCCAGACATCGCGGACCCCCAACATTGAGTTTTAGATTAATTAAAATTGGTATAAAAATTATAATAAATTTTACAATTACTCCAGAGGCGTATGTAGAAATTTATTTCGGGATAAAAATTATCCCTCAGCTCCCCATGTATATATTTCATAGGTCCAAGTAGCTTTTTAGTGCATTTTTAAGTAGAATTTGCGTCTTAGGGAACTTAATACAAAAAGGTTATGAGTAATTAAGTTCTAGCTACCAAAGGGGGTTCTGGGGGACCTCCCAGAGAATTTTTGGAAATTCATCTAGAAAACCAGGTTTTTAATTAGTTTTGATACCCCAATTTAGAATTTTTGAATATAAATTTTTATGTAAGATTTGTATTTAGACAAACTTAATGTAAAATATAGTTTATGATAATAGAGTTTTAAGAACTAAAAGGTATCTGGGGGGTCATCCTCAGAAAAGTTTTGGAGAAATTTGCCCCTAAAAAAACAAACAGGATTTTAACTTGGTTTTGATACACTTTGTCCAAATTTTAGACTATATTCTTAGTTAGGGTTTCAATTTTGATGAACTTATTTTTTTAAAGTTTATAATAATAAAGTGCCAAGTACTAAAGGGGGTTCGGGGGTCCCCGCCGGAAAATTTTCGGAGATTTGATCCAAAAAACAGGGTTTTAACTTGTTTTGATATACCAAGTCCAAATTTCAGGAGGGGGTAGGGCCCCTTCACCCACCTTTATATACCGTAATTTTACCGTTCCGATTTTTATATGAATTTTGATCTTTTGATGCAAGAAACACAAGATTTTCGAAATGGTAAAGTTTGTAACATTTTACATAAGCATCACTCATACTCCCTCCTCCTTGTCAGGAAAAATAAGCAAACCCACACCCCTCTTAGAAGGGTTGCTGATTTTTTTTGATTTAAAAAAAAAATCAAATTTATTTTATTTAAATCGGATTTTTTTTATTTAAATCAGATTTTTTTATTTAAATGATTAACTAGCTCTGAACTTCCTGATTGTAATTTCAATGTGATATAATTTAGGATTACTTAATATCCCAATTTAGATCTATTTTATGCATTAATTAGTTGAATTAATTAAGGGGAGCGGTTCGCTGCCATTTCATGGTGAAATGCCCAAGCCCATCCTAAAATGGTGAATGAACAATTATACCAGTGAAGTATCAGTTACTAACATTTTTATCCTTTCTATTATTTTTGCCCAATTCAGGGGTAGAAGTCGTCCTATATTTCCTATAAATCCTATATTTTCAAAAAACATGGAAAAACCATCCTATAAATCCTATATATCCTATATTTTAAAAAATAATCCTATATTCCATCAAATGACCTTACTTTTCAAAATTTAAATTTGATGTCTTGAATATCCTTGAAAAATATTTTTGATACTTACTAAATGACTAAAATTTTATATTTTAGATGGCTTTATAATTATTACAGGATGTTTAGTAGTTCTTAAAGTCATTCCTTAGTCATTCAGAAGTCCTTAAATCATATCACAGTACCGATTTCTTCTGAAAGTTAATGAGTTTTCAATTATTCTTTGGGCTTTTGCCTATAAAGTTGGTTTTTCAGATTCGATGAGGGCAGAAAAAACAACTTTATTCTCTCACGATCGCGCTTTTCATGTCTCATGTCGATATTCGTTACCTTAAAACTTGGTTTTGGATTAAGTGTTTACATGTATCCCAAATATGAACAGTATTTTAGCAGGCATATTAAAAGATCTACCACTTAAATTGCTTGCTATTATGTTAGAAAACAAAGTAGTTTGATATTGTAAAGTATTATTCGTTTTTTAAATCAGGAAAACCATCTCAAAACATCGGAACAAATGTTATAACAACACAGGATCTCGGACACGATTCTAGGTATCGCTACTGTCTCTAATCAGCACTACTGTAAAAAGTGACCGCAATTGTAAAAACTGCGTTGGAGTGACAATGCCTCGTCGAGATGAATCTAGAATCGTAATTTAAAATTTAATTTTAAATTTAAAAAAATTATTTAAATAGGGTTTAATACTACACTCATGCACATGCCAGACATTTTTCTTGGCTATTTTTTAGTGCTGATTACAGATATTTCAACAAAAACGTTGTGACTCTGGTTTGAAATTTTTTTTTTAATTTTAAATTTTTTAAAAATGAATTAAAAAGGGTTTAATACTACACTCATGCACAAGCAATACTTTTTTCTTGTCGATTTTTTTGTGCTGATTACAGTTATTTCAGCAAAAATAGTGAAGTTGTGGTTTGAAAGTTTATTAAAATTTTGATTTTATATAGTTCACTTTTGGTATACGAAACTTAAAAAGATTTCGTACAAATTTTTTGTTACGTATAAAATTAATTGCATTGATTGCAAAGTCTCTTTAAATGATAAGAATACTGATAGATCATTCAACACAATGAGCCTTTTTATGGTGACCTTAGAAATACAAAGCATGCAATTTAAAAATAAGACTGTGTAAATACTCTGAATATATTTTGAATTTTAAAAATAAATTAAAACTTACTAAAAATTTTCCAAATTTTTATATTCATAATAATATTATATTTTTTATAACCCCTCTCCTTTAAAACAATCATTCAACTAACATTTTGGTAGTTTAAATTATTTTATTAAACATGAGATTTTTAAATCTTTTACCTCAAAAATTGAATTGGTGGCTAGAAAGTTAGAACCATATTCCAATGATATTTTTCCATTGGGATTTTTCTTACGTGTTAAGTTAAGTATTTTATAAAAATGAACTTTGAAAATACATGCAAAAAAATCTTACAATCACAGGTAAAAGTTCAATATTTTTTTTATTTTTTAATTAATTACACTGGTCTACAAAAAAACTTTTTTTCTGATGGCTGGAATATTAAAGCTGTTTTTGTATGTATTTGACCTCCTGATTCCGAATATGGCATCCGTTTTTGCTCATCAGCTCTTGTTTTTAAGATATTTGAAAATTAAGTTTTTTTCCCTTTTGACCTACCTTTTATACAATATGGTGCTATAAAAATGACTTAAAAATAAAAAACCTAACCACCCAATACTTTTCCTATTCCTTAGGCTCACAATAGATAATGTATAAAGTTTCAGCCCCCCAAGTTAATTTTAAGGGGTACCTATAGGGCCCTAAAGTTGAAAAAAAAGTCGAAAAATTGGTCTTTTTTTCAGAATTTTTTAAAAAATATTTTTGAGTTTTCTAATTTGATAAAACTGGCTAATATAAGTTTTTTAGAACTTATTTAGACCGCTAAAAATATTTTTACTTTAAAACTGCACCTCTTTAGAGCGATTTTTTAGTTTTAAGGCGAGAAATAGGGTCATTTCGCTCAAAAACGCTTGGTACCAATAATAGTGGTTGAAACGAATAAATTTCGAATTTTTCAGAAGTTAGTCATCAAAAACAATCTCCTTTGATGTAAAACTGAATTTCACATGATAAAGATCAGTAAAACAGTAGAAGCTCCTCTCGAGCTTTCAAGCTCTAAAATTTGAAAAAATTGGGAAAAAATGCTTTTTTTCACTGATCTGTATCATATGAAACTTCAGTTTTATATCAAAGGACATCTTTTTTGATGACTTACTTCTGGAAAATTCGAAATTTATTCGTTTCAACCACCATTATTGGTACCAAGCGTTTTTGAGCGAAATGACCCTAATCTCGCCTTAAAACTAAAAAATCGCTCTAAAGAGGTGCAGTTTTAAAGTAAAAATATTTTTAGCGGTCTAAATAAGTTCTAAAAAACTTATATTAGCCAGTTTTATCAATTTAGAAAACTCAAAAATATTTTTTTAAAAATTCTGAAAAAAAGACCAATTTTTCGACTTTTTTTCAACTTTAGGGCCCTATAGGTACCCCTTAAAATTAACTTGGGGGGCTGAAACTTTATACACTATCTATTGGGATTCTAAAGAATAGGAAAAGCCTTGGGTGGTTAGGTTTTTTATTTTTAAGTCATTTTTATAGCACCATAATGTATAAAATTTAGGTCAAAAGTGAAAAAAATTTAATTTTCAAATATCTTAAAAACTAGAGCTGATGAGCAAAAACGGATGTCATATTCGGAATCAGGAGGTCAAATATATACAAAAACAGCTTTAATATTCCCGCCATCAAAATGAGTGTTGACCAGTGTTATCTAAAAAATTATTATTTAAAAAAACAGACATTTTCTAAAAATTTATTTTTGTTTAATTTTTTTTATATTAAAACTTAAGAAAATAAATTTTTAAATTCCATGGCTATTGCCTTAAACGTTTTTCTTTTCACAAGATGTCGAGTTTTGAGTCCAATAACTGAAAATTCAAATGAAATTAAACACACACACATTTTCTAGTATTTTTGAATTTTAAATATATAATTACAGTAAAGCACCGTTTATACGTCTTTCAAGGGACCGACGTAAAACGACGTATAAATGAAAAAACTTATAAATGAAATATCTTTAATTATTAGGTTTTTAACGCTCCTAACGCATATTTACGTACGTACATTGAATTTAAGGTTTTTCTAAAGAAAAAATTACTTCAAAACAGTTTTTAAACTGAAAATAATAAGTAAATATTAGATCATTGAACATAGAAATGAAAGAAACCCTACCTTTATAGTGGTAGGGTTTTAGCAACGGCTAGGGTTTTTAGAATGGCAGTTTCATGGTCCCCCTTTCTTTGTGGGGTCATTTATCGATCAAAAGAATTCTCCTCTGCAGGGGGTGCTGGCGACCCCCCTAAACAGAGATAAGGGCCATAAAACTGTAGTGTAGCACATCCCGTTATCAGTTCAACGAACTGCCCTTTTACTCACCCCCACACCATTGGTCATACAACAGCCAAAGGAATGAAAGGAATGCAGTGTCCTTCAACCTTCCCTGTCCCTGGGGAAATTTTCCCATAGCAACAACTGATACTGGATATTTTCGAATTTTAAGACAGCCGAAAACGACCAGACGTCCCGTTTTGAACGGGACTGTCCCTTTTTAGAGTTACGCTGTGTCCCCGAAATGAACTCTGGGACGCAATATTGTCCCGTTTTCTGAAAATTCCCGTTTAATTGTAAAGGAATATATTGACTTAATAAAGATACAGAAGTTTTTGACGAATTTTCGTTAATTTGTAACTGCATTACATCGCAGAAAGTAACCCAAATGGAATAATATGAGAAGACCCAGTTACAAATATTTCAGTTCTAAAGGCGATGTTGATAATTAAGGCGAATATCAGAGTTCCCACTCAATTTTAGAAATAAAATTCCCTGACTTTTCCCTGATCAATTTTTTTAGATTATTCGGGTAAAAAAACTAGCAATTAACTAACTAGCAATTAAAAAACTAGCAATTTTTGAACACATAATTTAAAAAAATTTACTATTTTTTCACTTAGAAGAGCCGAAATTGACACCCAAACATAAAACATTTTCTTTTTGAAGGTATTTTTCATGATTTTCCAGGTTTTAGGCCAAAATTACCGTATTTCCCTGACTTTTTAGGTGGAATTTAAGCAAAAAAACGTGCCAAGAGTTGCATTCTTACTTAAAAAATAATCACCACAGCTATATTAAAGCAAATTTGTCCCTCTGATAAATATAATATATAACTAAACGTTTCGGGTATATATATTTTTTAATTCGTAACTTTTAAGCCCAACTGACTTTTTCTGAATAAATAACTTTTAAAAAGTGTTTTTTTATTGACTACCTGTTAATTAACCTAAATAAACCAATGTCCCGTTTTGAGTCAGAAAATAAATGGTCACATTACGTATAACCTATATTGCGCGTCGTATAAACAAAAAATTTTTGCATTAAAATGAATAGGAATTAATTGGGACTTATCAAAAACGACGTATAAATGATAAAGTCGTATCTCGTATAAATGAGAAACGTATAAACATAAACGGTGCTTTACTGTATTTTGAGTAATTTCTTTATGAAAATTGTTTAACTACTTGAACATATTACTTTAAAAAACAGCATTAATAGCATTTAAATTAACAAATATAGTTAATTTATTTTAGTTTGCTACTTTTATGCCTCTCTTTCTTTATTTCAATCAATTTGCAATAATTATTAACTAATTTACACCTGCCTGACTGTCATAATGCTAAAGTTAACATATACATATATATGGTTAGATTTTTAGCTCTTTTTTGTCCTAGTAACCCAAAATTTTAAAACTGGGAATTCTAAATTTAATGCACTCTGGGTAGATCATCGATTTCATCATAAATAGGGAGTTTTTCGTTTCATTAAGTTTTTACGACGACGCGGCATAGTGAAGAGCGATACGACCGGACACGGTTCGTCGTACTTTTAAGGCTCTTAATTAGTATCTAATACGTATTAAATATATATGTGTTTTACATCTTTGGATAGGTAATCGAAAAGGCTTTATGAAAAAGTTTATTACTAAGTTGTGTCATTGGTTTTTGATTTATTCGAGGAAAACTGTAAAATATCCGTTATCGAATAACTTTCTTTGTACTTGTTGTATGTCTATGAAATTTTAATATGTTGTGCGCCTTTGATTGATAGACAATTAAAACGGCGTACTGAATTAAAGTTTCGCTTCCTAAGAACGACTTCAAATTGCGTCCGAAGGTTGTCCGTAATATCCTTAAAAAACCTTATACTATAAAATAAATCGATCAATAGTCAATGATACATTATAGTATATTACTAGAAGTATAACATATTAAAATGTCGTTAAAATCGCGCAATAATTTATATACTTTTTAAGAGTTTGAAAAAAAGTACTGTTTACTCGAAAAAAACACAAGTCCGCAAATCGCTAATAAATCGATAATTATTATTTTTTAAAAAATTTTGAATTTTTTTATGTGTAAAGAACACTTGTGGCAAGGTTTTTCCAGAATTACGGGCTTCCATGTTGATTCGGATGTCATCCAGGATTTTTTGAAGTAGAAAGGAGTTTACTGGTCCTTAACGGGAGCGACCCAATAATATTTCCCAGATTTGAATTCGCGGTTTGTTTACTTTTTAACCAAGACTCAAGTGCCTTATATCGTTGGAAAGCTTATCGAAAGCAATTTCAGGATTTGTAAATTTTTAAGGGACCGTCACCATATTGCGTTCATAATTTAGGGTCAAAAATTTTCGTTTAACTTCAAATTTTTACCAAAAATAATGCCAGTCATTTGAGATTTTAATATGTTTTAGGATACGTTCAGACAAAGAATTTTTTGCATCGCATTAAGGATTCGGATAATTAGTTCTCGATTTATAAATTATTCAAGTTTTTTACATGTTTCGATACAATACCGCCCCCTATTTGTCCCAGGTCCCTGAAATTTTAATACGATATATGTATAGAATGACTATAGTTACAACATATTTAAATTTCAAATCGATAGGTCTACAGGATCCGATGTTTTTAAAATTTAAAAAAATGCCAGTTCAAAAATATGCTTACCGATTTTGATAAAATTTTAGTATGTTGTAGTATTCGATGAGATGCTTCGAACGCTGTATCACACTAATCCGTGCATTGAAATTTTCCCACAACTTTTACACTTTGAACGGTTTTTATTTGCATATGAACCCCTAAAACCACAGCTACACTATTTTTGACGAAACATCTGTAATCAGCACTAAAGAACAGCCCAGTGAAGAGTCTTGCATGTGCAGGAGTGTAGTATTAAACCCTTTTTAAATCATTTTTAAAAAATTACCAACTTGCAGCTTCCTCCCTCCAAATTAAAACTAATGGAAAAACAGTGTGAGATAAAGTGGAGAAATCACTTTTTAATAATTATTCCCCAGATAGTAGATTCCAAGATTGAAAGTAGCAGGAATTGAAATAGTAGCATTACTCGTAAAAGTAACAGTACCTGTAGCAGTATTCTTAAAAGTTACAGGATTTGAAAATGTAGGAGTAATAGTCAAAAAAATCAGTTTTCATAAAAGTAGCAGGATTCTTAATTTAATAGTAGGAAAATTTGTAAAAGTAGCAGGATTCCTTGATGTGGAAATATTTGTAAAAGTAATAAGACTAGTATCAGGGTTGGGTTTTTCCCGTCCAAAACTAGTTTTTCCCATACCACTGGGAAAAACTGGTAAATACCGGGAAAAAGTGGGAAAAACTGGTAAATACCGGGAAAAACTGGTAAATACTGGGAAAAAGTGGGAAAAACTTCCAATTGACAAAATAATGGAAGTATTAGGTTATGGCCTTATTAAACATATTATAAAAACTTTTAGTTAAAAATGACATTTTTTTGGGAGGGGGGTTAAAATTATTAGGTGGGAAAAATATAAGTGAGCAAGAGAATTATGACATTTAACATAAAATTTGCATATATTTTTTAATATTAATGAATTTCTCAAATAAAAATAGAGAATATTTTAAAACAAATTTACTTATAATATCTGTGTCTTTAAGAGAAGCATTATATATAGTTTTTTTTTAATGTAAATAAAAACGTAATTTAAATAAAATAAAACGTAAATCTTGATTGCAAGATAACTTTTTTGAAGTAACAAGAACAAGGTATGATAATCCGATGAAAAGGGCATAACCATCAAAAGATGACATTCATCAGACACATGATAAAACCCATATTCTTAACATAGGATAGAGCTTATCTAATGTCATTTTTCTGAAAAAAGACTGTAAAAACTTTTAAAACATTCATCTATGCACAGAATAAGTTCAATAAATAATCAGTTTTTCCCACTTTTTCCCATGTGGGAAAAACCTAGTTTTTCCCAGGACGGTAAATACCGGTTTTTACCATGGTATTTACCGGGGGTGGGAAAAACCTTGCCAACCCTGACTAGTATAGAAGTAGCAGGATTGATAAAAGTATAAGTAGCAGGGTTCAAAAATATAGACATATTTGTAAAAGCTGCCAGATTTGAGAAAGTAGCAGGATTTGAAAAAGTAGCAGGATTTGTAAAATTAGAAGGAAATTAGCAAAGACGCAGATTAATAGAACTACTAATGCGGTACTACTAATCTCTGCACACTGCTATTTGTAGCCACTTATCTCGACACCAACCAACCATTACTAACTTTACTAACATTTGGTTCTTTTCCCCTCATGGCCTCTTAATGTTCATAACTGAATTGTTCATTAAGTTCTTTTCTTTAGTAATTTAGTTTTTTATTAATATGTTAACTTGTGAAAGATTAATATTTGATTTGGAAAAAGATCATTTTCCTAAGAACTCGAGTTCAAACGATTGTTTAAGTGAGTAAAGTAATTCTTAGTTCTTGGAAGTTTTATAATGTTTAAATGTTTTAGAGATAGAAGAATCTCAAACGATTTCGTTTATACCCGCTAGGTTTAGAGAAGTGAAAGTATGATATTATATGAACCGTTTTTTGTTCCACTCTGAACTATGAACAACAGGTAGCGCTGTTAAGTCTATCTTTAGCGCTGTGTTTTCAATGTAGAGCGCACAATTGGATTTTGCGTTTAAAGTAAGTCATAAATAATTATACTGAACTTAACTTTAAATAACTTAATGCTTATGGTATGAAATAGGTAACGACACTTCTTTAGTTATATGTAATTCTACTTTGTTCTGTTATTTATTATTGCGAAAATTTGAGGCTTTTCCGAACAAATGTGTAACAAATTTAGGGATTTTGACAAACTCTTAATTTATGCGAGGTAAATATTACCTTTACAGCAGAGGGCGTAGAAAAATTGTGACTCAAGAGATAAAAGAAAACAGTTTAGAGAACCTAAAAGTACTAGTTGCTATTTTAAGAAATAACATTATGCAAGTTACCACTCAATTTCAATGGACAACAGATTCGAATTGGGAATAGCAGTTGAAACATTCTGTTTCAAATTAAGAACCAAAGATAGCGTGCTCATAAAATGGCCCAGGCGCGGTGCGATTAAGAAGTACTACTACTTTATTCTGTTATTTGTAACTGTGAAAATTTGTAACTTTTCCCAAAGAACGTTAGAGAAATAAAGGGTTTCACGAAACTCTTTATATTTAAGGGGGGAATGCTTCTTTCACTGCAAAAACCAATGAAAATGATGATATAAGAAGAGAAAGAGGATGATTTCCTACCTGGATAAAAAGTAGCTGCTATTTATAAAATAACGATAGCACTATTGCCACCCAAATTGATTAAACAGAATCTTTTTATGATTGTCAGTTCAAATTTTATCAGCTTCAAAATAATAATCAAAGATTGTGATCTGATTGAGCTATGTTGATTGTGATAGGCACAAAATGCTACTATGCTACTTGAAACCTGTTATTAGCTACTGTGAAATTTAAAAAACCAGAGTCACACTATTTTTAATGAAAGAACTATAATCAGCATTAAAAATTAGCCCAGAAAAAAGTATTGCATGAGTATTAAACCATTTTTAAAAAATTTAAAATTAAAAAAAAATTTCAAACCAGAGTCACAATGTTTTTGTTGAAATATCTGTAATCAGCACTAAAAATAGCCAAGAAAAATGTCTTGCACGTGCATGAGTGTAGTTATTAAACCCTTTTTAAATCATTTTAAAAAATTTTAAAATTTAAAAAATTTTCAAACCACAGTTTTGATGAAATATCTGGAATTAGCACTAAAAAGCAACCAAGAAAAATGCCTTGCATGTGCATGAGTGTAGAATTAAACCCTTTTTAATTCATTTTTAAAAAATTTAAAATTAAAAAAAATTTCAAACCAGAGTCACAATGTTTTTGTTGAAATATCTGTAATCAGCACTAAAAATAGCCAAGAAAAATGTCTTGCACGTGCAACGTGCATGAGTGTAGTTATTAAACCCTTTTTAAATCATTTTAAAAAATTTTAAAATTTAAAAAATTTTCAAACCACAGTTTTGATGAAATATCTGGAATTAGCACTAAAAAGCAACCAAGAAAAATGCCTTGCATGTGCATGAGTGTAGAATTAAACCCTTTTTAATTCATTTTTAAAAAATTTAAAATTAAAAAAAGTTCTAGATTCTAGATTCATCTCGACGAGGCATGTTACTCCAACGCAGTTTTTACAATTTTTCAGGGTTTTATTGAAAAAACCCGGGTTTTTTTAATTTAGAAGAACCATTCCTTTTACAGGAAAAAAACGCATTCCTTCTGTTTTCATAAAATCCTGGTATTGCCCATAAATAGTAAGAAAAATTGTTTTTCTTAATATAACTTTGAAGAAAAAAAAGCAGCGTTCATTTACATTGCGACATCTCACTTCAATCCTCCACTTCACGCTTCGTCGACAACACGGACAACACGCGCACAGCCAGGGCCATTGCGCGTGCGCATAGATAGGCGGTGCCAATAGCCTGATATAGGCTAAGGACACCGTCGGTGTCTTTAGCCACTTCGGGCCCAGGCCATGCTCCTCTAAGTAAATTCAATTTAATTTACCATATTTAGATCTGATCAGTCTACTCTGGAAAACGTTACAAGTATTATAATTTGTTTGTTCCTAAACACTATTTTTCTACACTTCTTGCACTTAAATTTCAATTTTAGTGTTTTAATGATATTGGCTTAATTGGATAGAACAATAAACAAAAAGCTTTCTCCGCACCAAAATTTTTTCTAATATTTTCTGCAAACTAATTAAGTGCCCCCAGTTGTTTGAATTTTGACTTAAACATAATGACAGTCCCTTTGTTTGTTCATCTAAACATTGTAGTTATGCTTCATTAACAGCAGTAGGAAAAAATCAATTCATCAAAAATTTAAAAATAAAGATTTTCTGCAAAATTCTTTTAATAATCTTACTACACTTGGCATGCAGAGATGCTTCTATATTATCCAAGTCTGATAATATGCATAAAATTAAAAAGTTGTTGTAAGTTCAATTAAAGTTAATATTTTTAAAATATCGTGAGAAAAATAACACAAAGTCCATGTATGTGAATAATCTCTCGATATAACCAAGTCAAAGAGGGGATTTTGATGTAATTGCACCTAAATCTTTTCAAAAATCTGACATTGCAGATTTTTAATATTTTGGTTCAATTACCTACATATTTTTACATTTACTTATTTATGCTATAAATATATACCTAATCATCCATTTTGAGGTTTGTCATTAATGATCACTAGTTTTCCCATTTTTTAAAATGAAGTTTATGTAGTAACACGTCTAAGATTGTGGTTAAAAATTAGTGAACTCAATGTTAAATCTATCATAAGTTGGGTATTTTAGGATTAGCCAGATGTAAAAATCTCTAATCAAATTATATTGCCAACATTTTATTATTTACTAAACAATTAAAAAAAAACACTGCTGTAAAGATATTTTAAAATAGTGTTATATTTTGATATTTGATTATTTTTGGTGATTTAGCAAAAACCTAGATGCTTGCATCCGGGTAATCCTCAAGTATACCAAAAGTTGTGTGTTCAAAGGAATGAGTCAATATCGTGTTTACCATTTCAGTGAAAAAGCTTTGAATGCCTTTTGTTTGAAATGCTTCTTTGTTAACACCATAGGCACCGCCAACATTTCTTTTAGGGGGTGCATTAGAGAGGACCTTATTTTTGATATTTTTATCTTCGCACTTCAATCTCCCACCCCCTAAAAGAGCAGCCCTTGCACCCTGGCTGCCGGAGCCCATGCTTAAAACAATATGTTGTATTCTTTAAGGGTTCTATTTAAAAGTAATATTGAAACTTTACATCCTCTTTGGACTTTTTAAAAAGTTTTTTACATGGTCATGTTGTATAAGAGGTCTTTTGATGTGAAAGCACTATTTAAACCTTTACCTTTACTGGTAGAAAAAGTTGAAATAAAAAACTGCCTATAATGACTTTAAAATCAGTTTTTTTTTCTTCAAAATTCATTAAAACATTTAAGTTACATATTTTCTTCATATTTTCCCTGTTTTTAAATACATATTTTGCACTTTTTATTGCATTTTGACCCCTAAAATAAATAGATATTGTATTTAATTACAATACATGGAAATCACAGCTCTGGTTTTAACCTATAATGTCATAAAAAGACATTTTCTGTCAAACTTCTGAATTCAGCTCTAATAATATTTTAATAGGGGAGAGTTGGGCACCATGGAACACTTCACTTTTAAGATGCAATTTTATATTTTTATCTCATGCTTATACAGGGTGATTCAGAAATAATCATCAATAATTGGGAGGGAGGAAGAGGGGCTCTAGACAAGCATATTTCGAATAGGGATGGTGGGGTGCAGTCTTACCGTTAAAGAGCTAGGACCTAATGTAGTGCGAGCGCGTTTCAAAAGGCCGTTTTTAGAAGGCCCGTGGGACGAAACAAAACATAATAAAATGAAAAACATTATTGCATCAGGTACAGGAGTATCCGTACTACTTAAATCCTCAATGTGATGGAAATTGAACAACTTGCTAAACCGTGGGGTGAGTTTTAAAAAGTGCAATATTAATCTCTTAGTCAAACAATGGAGTTCCCTTAATGGTATTTAGAAAAATGATGATCGGGTAAGGAATTTTCAATGATCAAACAGTTTCAATGATCAATATTACGATCATTGAAAATTCCTTCCCCGATCATCATTTTTCTAAATACCATTAAGGGAACTCCATTCTTTGACTAAAAGATTAATATTGCACTTTTGAAACTCACTCCACGGCTTAGAAAGTGGTTCAAATTCTATCGAATTCATGGTGTAAGTAGTAGGGATAGTTCTTTACCTCATGTAATAGATTTTTTAATTTTATTATGTTTTGTTTCGTCACACGGACCTTCAAAAAATGGCCTTTTGAAACGCGCTTGCACTACATTAGGTCCTAGCTCTTTAACGGTAAGGCTGCGCCCCACCATCCCTATTCGAAATATGCTTGTCTAGGGCCCCTCTACCTCCCCCCAAAATATTGATGATTATTTCTGAATCACCCTGTAGATCTACTAAATCTACTCTTCTATGTGTTTTGAAAACTGGTGCTAGGCTACAAACATTTGTAGTTTGAACAGCATTTTTTAAATAAAAGAAGTGTATTTTTATGTTATAATTATGGTTGAGAATAAAATATGTGTAAATGTTAGGGCAAAGTGGTAAGCCAGACTATTAATAGTGCCTGAAGTGAGGCAGGTAATGTGAAAAATTCAATGACATTTATCAATGAGTGTTTATCACTTAATCCGAAATATGTAGGCATTATTAATGCCCGGATTTATCACATTGCCTGTAACATATACATTACTATTTTAGAAAAGAAAAAAATTTTTTTCTGAACCTAATTGAATAATTAAGTTTAATATCCAAAGGGTCGATTGGGGCACCTTAGGACATGTCCCAAGATACCCCATACCTCTCATAATTAAAAAATTAAATAATTTAAGAATTTAGAGGATTATATGATATGATTAGCAGTTGAGTAGTAGATGAGGATGATATGATTTAGCAGTTGGTACAAAAAAGTCTGAAAGGAAACAAAAAATTAGCAATCGTTGTCATTACAAAAATAAGGAAAATTTAATGAAAATTATTGAATGTAAAATATG
This sequence comes from Tetragnatha versicolor, assembly GCA_024610705.1. Classification (NCBI taxonomy): domain Eukaryota; kingdom Metazoa; phylum Arthropoda; class Arachnida; order Araneae; family Tetragnathidae; genus Tetragnatha; species Tetragnatha versicolor. Next base: position 14,701,273 of record JANDEH010000017.1, on the reverse strand, counting down.
TTTGATGTTCAATTTAAGATTTCTAAAACAGCTTTTTCATTAGTTAGTGTTATATTTGTATTTTTCAAAATAACAATTATAATTTAATTTTTATGCTATGATTGAAAGTTTCTCAAGGTGGGGCACCTTGGGAAAGATATTTTTTAATTTGTTAATTTAAATTCCCTAAAAGGGATGCATAAAAGTTTTTATTTGGTGTGCAAAGAAGTATAAACACATTTTGGAAAAAATTATAATTTTTTAAATTGAAAACGTGTTTTCTAAATATAAATTTATTATACAGAAAGGCATTGCTATAAAATGTGGCTAATTATTTTCCTATAGTTCTTCACTTAATGATTTTATTGAACTCATTATTACTGTCCTAGCTTGAATTAATTGATGAAAAGATTGTTCCCTTTTAATTTATTACTAAAATAGTTTTAATCTTAAAAATTAACTTAAGTTACTTAAAAGTGAAAGTTTTATAATAAACCACTTTTAGGTAGGTAAATAAGAGAATTGGGTAGTTACCAACTCATTACTGATTAGAATGCTCAAAATGTGTACATTACTGTAAAATAAATTATTTTGACCCCAAATTCTATTACAATTTAAAGCCTATGTACCATACTATTGTTTTCAGTTTAGATAATTTTGAGATTATTGACTTATAAATTTGTGATTGGTATCTTATCTCATTACTACTTGAACTTGCATTTTAAATGGATAGAAATATCATTTTCTGTTAGGAAGTTATTCCCAAGAATTTCTTATGTTTAGATTAAAGAGGCAAGAGTGATATGGGGTTACTTTTTAGGGTCAAAAAGCAATTAGATTTAATTTCAGACTTGACATTTATTTGACCCATAATTGTTTCTTTAACTAGATTTGTAATTTTATTTTAAATATGAGATTTTATTGATTTTTCTGTACCCCATATATATACCCCGGGATATTTACTGCATTGTTTGGTGATTTATATTTATTATAATAAACCTGGAATAAAACATGCATGTAATTAATAACCCCATAATATCTAAATGGAAAAAGTGATTACCAAAAAAACAGGGTTGGCATGGATTAAACCATATGGTTTTTTTCATAAAAAAACAAAATATTTTTTTTTGTGGTTTTTCAAAAAACTGCAGAAATTTTTATTGTAAAACTTTTGGGTTTAAAGTCACTAATTTATTAAAATATTATCTTTCGAACAAAATATAATAAATGCTTCTGAAATTAATGGATACTGTAAAGCTATTTTATTGAAAAAAATTAGGCAATTGTAATTTTTCTAGAAAGACTCTATTATCTTTTGAACAAAATATAATAAATCCTTCTGAAATTAATGGATACTGTAAAGCTATTTATTGAAAAAAAATTAGGCAATTGTAATTTTTCTAGAAAGACTCCTAAGTTTTTTTCATAGAAAACCTATTTTTTTATTCCTTAAAAACTAGGTATTTGAATTTGAATGCATCATAAAAACCAATTGGTTTTTGTCCAAAAATAGTCCAAATATTTTTAACCACTATGTATTTTTCATGCTATAAAGGGAAAAGCCCTGGACTATGAGATTTTAAAAGAAAAGGTTTATTTAGATACCTAATGATATGTTACACATATAAACATTTCTAAACTATGTATATGAATAACAATAAAACCGTAGCCAATTCAGTTGCTTCTTTGTCAAATTCGTGTTCTGATCAGCATAGTGATTTCATAAGGATTTGGCCGTTTTAAACTGGAAAACTTTCACTTTTTGATAATTTGTTGTCCAATGTTATTTAGAAGCAAAGTAAATATATTCAGGCATGTGATTTTTCCGCTAATTAGCGGAAATCCGCTAATTTTAGAGGTCTTGAGAATCGGAATTCCTCTCAATTGTGTGCGGAATTAATATTTCAAAGCGGGAAAAATTGGAATATTTTGTTTCCTGAGCGGACATTAAGTGTACCAAAACGATTAAACCCCTGTTTTTTAGGCTCAAATTTCAAAAAATTTCTTATATTGAGTTTAGTAAGATGAAAATCCTATCTAAAAAGCATTAAAAAAGCTAAATTGAACCTAGGAATGGGATAGGGATTTGAATTTGGGCCCATCCCGAAATTAATTTCTTTTCCACTGTAACTTATCTAGTTGTTTTATTTTAAATTATCTAGACGCTTCTAAAAAATTTCAGATAATTTCTTTCTTGAGTAATCACATGCCTGATGTTTTTATGGTACTTCAAATGGCAAAACCCTGGAGTTTGTGGTAAAATGTACCTTATGAATGTAAAAAAATCGCTCTTCATTTGTAATAAATGGAGATCATCTTGAAAAGAAAGTATCCATGTTACTATTTTTCAGTCATTATGTACAGTACTGTTTATCTATGTCTTGTGATATAAATTTTATAATTAACAGGAACAACAGAGCACTCATGTTTTGACACCTGCTCTGCACACCGTGGGGGAGGACGCTTATCTTTGTTTTCGCCCCCGTTCCCAGGGATGGAATGGGGACGGCTCGGCTGGCTCGGCGCCCTTGTGATCTGACAGGTTGACAAATGTTTCCTCCGATGTCCACTCTCTTGTATTGATTGGGAACGGGAACCAGCTGGACACCTGTTTTGGATCAAGTTTCTCTCTTCATGATTTTTCCATTTTTCTGTGCGGAGTATTTGAGTATCTGTATTTTTGTTCAGCTGAAATTTCATAAGGTTAAAGAAGGGCATAAGCCCATCATCTTTTTTTAACTGTGAAATATTTTTAAATACACTTACAATTTTTTCGATGATTGTTCTGTATTCTTAACAGTTTCATGAATTTCCTGTAAAAATTTGGTAGCTATAGGATAAAAATTCCTTTACCTACTTTTACAGTTATTTTTGATTTTCTCAAAACTTCGTTTTTGGACTTATTCCTGATAACTCAATTATATTATCGAAGTTATTTTACTCTCTAAAAAATGAATCCTACAATACAAATTAATATCAATGATACCAATTAGGATTAGAAGAAATTTAAATTTAATATTCTTATACTATATTAATTACAAAATAAAGAACTTTAAAAATAATATTTCAACCATAAAAGCAGATAGTCTAACAATCATAAGCATGTGAAACTTGAAGAAGTATACTAGTATGGTAAGTACTTCTTCAAGTTTCTCTGTCTTTTAAAAATTTAGATCAGATTTCAAAAATTGGGATTATTGAAGGCTTTTTAAGGGGTTGCTTAAAAAACTTAATAGTGTATGAGTATTCATTGAACAATAAACTATGAATAAAAATATTTTATTGGGTACTGATTTCATCAGTCGATAGTGAATTTTTAGTTGCACTTTATCCCATAAGTTAGATGTAAATTTTCTAATAAAATGTTGTCAAGATTTTAAAATAAATATTTAATTTATTATTGGCTTCATTTTTTAAACTTGAATTATCTCCAGGCTAGATTTGATGATGAAAGAAAGGAAGTTTTAGAAACTATAACATGTAAAAATAACTTTAAGGCCATGACGTAATTCATTATCGAATGCTAATAAAAAACAAATTACTAAATGCATCTCTCCATTCAATAAATATATATATATATATATATTTGCTTTTATTGGATACTGTAATTATTGTTGAATTGTATTTATGTGTATACTGAGTTCTTTTTTTATATAATTTTCAACTTTGATTATTTTCTTTAGTGCATTATTAACTTCCAACACTGAATGGGTACCTATTTTTGAATGTCTTTGAAAGACATCCAATAACGGGTATTTTTTCGGCGGAAGTATTTTGAAGCAAGAATGAGCCTGAAAAGATGAATGAAGCCTAAAAGCTGAAGCCTGAAATGATCTAAAGATAAATTAATCTCTTGGTAGATTTTGTGTGTGGTTTCAGATTTTCGAAATTGTATTCAAAGTTTCTAATAGTAATATTGTTTTAGTTACTTCTATCTTTTTAATAAAAAAATCTTATTTTGAATGGTAGTTCTTATTGCTTTTTAATTCTATTTGAGTTTTCAATATAAAGTGCGAGAGTTCATCGGTCGGTTGGACTCATCCCGGTGTAGAAAGGCCTACACTGGTCCAAGACACATGCTGCCCTAACAAATTTGAGCTTGTTAGAATTAAAAATATTAATTTACGTTTTTCTGATCTATGTCGAAAATTTAGCCTTAAATCAAAACTAAATATTATTGCTCATATTCCAGATTCTCGTTCGAGATTTTTCATCTTTTACCTTTCTTATTTTACATTCTAGCCAAGGCCTGACGCTCATTTTATTAACTTAATTTCTAGCTTAATTTACATTTTTGATAAATTTAACTAATTTAGATAGCAACTGCAGGATGTCCGAGAGGGGCCGTAGACACTCTACAGTTTTGTCAGTGAAATTTAGAAAAAAGTATTTATGAATTTATGCTTCCAAGATAATTTTTCTGGACCTTCTTAACTGCTACACACCGAATGAGATCCCATAAGCAGTGATAGCAATAGCAGTTGTCCTGTAATTCCTGTATTTTTGACCCTCTCTTCATGTCAATTTGCTTTAAAAGAAAATTATGCTTTAAATTTTAAAATTAATATAATTTTTAAATGGTCTTGAATCTAGTAAATATTTAAAACATTGGTATTTTACATTGTTATTTAAAAAAAAGGTTTATCCAATAATATAATTGTATCTAAGTAGTTTCTATTGCAGTTATATAACCTATTGGATCAAAAAAAATTTTTTATTGGATATAAACTACTAATAAGACCCAATGAGAGTTTTTGTTTAAGTGTATAAATATGTAATTTAATTTTGATATATCTTATTCTTTAATTCATGAACCACATAATAACTATTTCAATTTAGTAACTCTGTATGGTAACATTTAAGTGCTAAGGAGTTAGAACCAATACTTATTATTTCAAGAAATTCATCAATAACAGTATCATAAATATAACCTTTCTTGAAATCAGGAGATCCATTAATCTTATAGCTAAAACTTCTTCATTTGAAATATATGGGTCAAGAGATTTGATTTCTGTAAAACTTATTGAAATGTTACCTGCTTGTAGAAGATGTTTATTAATATTATTTTAATTAATTTTATGGGTGAAATATTTTAAATTATCACTTGTGATTCTGACAGAGTCGAACGTTTGGATGTGATCAGTTACATAACCATTAAGGGGAAATCTGTTGCGGTTGCATTACTCGATTATTTTCAAAATCAGGGTACCAATCAGCTTTTCTTTTCAACCTTTTTGTGTTAGTTTTAAGCATTTTTAGGCAAGTGAACTTTTGGTTGGGGGAAACATGTAGAGGAGTTAATAGGAGTTTATTTATCACTATATAATTCAGGTCGTTTAGAATCAACTCCTTTGCATTCGCAAATTAAATTTTTTACTGTACTGTAAGGTTCAAGTTAGGTTTATGAACTGTTTTATTCTGAACTAAACCTTGTAGCTCAGATATCAAATGATTAAAGCAATTTACACCATTTTTATTAGCAATAGAAGAAATATCAGGGGAGAGTCTAGTTCAGTTATTATTTCATTAAAGGTTTTTGTTCTGTTGAACATACTTTAAGTTCCTGTTCACCTTTGAATTCCATGGAATGAACCTTGTGCATATGCTTAGACAAAGGAAAGGGTTATTATCAGGAACATTACATTTATAAATGAGGTAGCTGAGAGCCAGAGTGGACCAACCCACAAAAAATGAAAAAAGCGTTTTTTTTTTTAATTTTTCAGTAGAATGTAGAGACATCTATTGATTAAAGTTAGAAAAATACCAACCTAAAAAAAAGTTTAAATATTACTACAATTTTGTAAAGCGTTTTTCTCGAAATAACAGCTGCTGAGGTTGGTCCACTCTGACTCTCAGCTCTTGAAATATGACTGCACAAATTAATACAAGATACATCAAGACACCTAATAAAACAGTGATAATCTAAAGGATAATTTAGGGATAATGAAGGATAACTTAAAGTATTTGGTAAAATTCGTTGACACGTTTTATCAAATATTAGTTAGACTTCACTAACTAACCAGGAATCATCTGAAATATTTATGACATTGTGATCAGAAATTTTCAGGGCAGATTTATGCCTCATTTGATAAGTAGTGGATCATCTAGTCTCCTATTAAAATTCCTCTTTAAATATTGTTTTTGTTTTTTTTTAGTTTATGTTGAAAAGATTCACAATACAATATTCGTGTCCGTAAAAGCATAAAGAAAATTTCTAAAAGCCACAGAATAGAAATTTTTGTTTCCTTATAAAGGAGGAATGAATAAAATTTTTCTACTTTTCTTATCTCTAAAATGTTACATTCAAGGATAAAAAAGAAATCAAGCTTTTGAATATATGTATCAGATAATTAAATCGGATGAGATATTTTTAGCAACACAAACCTTAATTTTAAAATTTCCTCCCAAATTTATTTTAAAAAATTAATAACCAAATCAATTAGATTTTTAAAATGTTCTCCAAACATTTCTCTGCATGCACTTCGAATTTCATAAAGTTCTGTCAAGTAATTTTTGCGTTGTGACTTGTGATAGTTGTAAAAGTTCAGAAAAAAATATGAAAGTAAGAGTTCTTAAAAAAATTCTGAAACAGGGAGTCTCATACGTTTAATTCTGTCCGTCAAGTGTGTCCAGTCCGCCTTACGAGTATGATGGATATTTACTCAAAAAATACTTTTAAATGAATGCGATTTAAATGATGCCATAAGAACTTGCCTGGCGACCATAAGAAAGTATCATTTGGTTTCCTATATTGAAATTAATCTCTACTTCATATTTCATAAATGAAACCTTTAGGTGGAACTTTAAGGAAAGGAATTCTGTAACGAAAATGTAAGCATCTATCTTAAAATGCAATTAAGTATAAAACGAAATTAATTCCTATATAAAGAATTTTGACTAACATTTCTTAAACAAAATACTAACTAGTAATCATAGAGGATTACATAATAAATATAAATAAGTTTAGATAACATATTAAATTTATTTTAAAGAATATAAGTCCATCGCCTAAGAAGGACATGCCTTATTCAAATGAAAGAGGAGGAATTTGAGAGGCTGAAACAAAATTTATATTAGACTGCATGCACTACAAATTAAATTTATTTTAAGGAAGATTCAAGATTGGAAACAGCTTGCACTGTAGCTATATACAGTGGGTGGCCATTGAATTAGGGACAGTGCTCATTTTTATGAAATTTGAAGTTCAAATATTTTTGTGAGTGGATAAATTGATTTTTATGAGTTTTTATTTGGAATTGTTTCTGGTATTGTTAATTTTGTTTTTTTATGTGTGACAACACTAGATATCGTGGCCATATTTGAAAAAAGTGACGTTACTCACAAAGTGGTTGATGTTAGCTTGTGTTAGCTAATAACTACTGCTGCAGAAAGTTTGCTCATATTATTTAGAAACAAATTTTTACCAAATATTTTTGTTTAAACTAATAAAAATACTTGTAATACATTGCTTTTCCTTTCTTTCGCTAATTTTTTAATAATTATTTTATGATTTTTATGCCAAAAAATTGAAATTGTACTTTTACCACTCTTAAGAACTTAGACCTGCCCCCAAGAAAATGTAGAGCTATACTGACAATATTTCTTAACTCCACACTCTTCCAGAGAGACATAACAATTTCTATAAGGCTGAGCGCGCACTGGAGACTTTTGTCTCGGAGACTTAAAACACTAGTCACTCGAGAGCAATGCATTTCTATGAAGAAATTCTTGGCCTAGTGATCTTGGTCTCGTGGCTAGATCACTAGGCTAAGAATTTCCTCATAGAAATGCATTGCTCTCGAGTGACTAGTGTTTTAAGTCTCCGAGACAAAAGTCTCCAGTGCGCGCTCAGCCTAAGTGTTTCGAAGTATTTTGTTTGGTAAATAAAAGTTTAATTTGATCAAAACAAACCACAGAATGCAGAAAATGTGACCAGAAAAGGATCACCGCTCCTCGTACCAATCGCAAAACCAGATATATCTGTCTTTAAAATCATAATACACTATTTTCTGACAAATTTAAATGAAGGAATAAAAGAATTCATAAGATGACAGTCCATAGTCGTTAAGCCAAAGAGAACCTCATTAGTTCTTGGTTTAGAGAAAAACATGCATTACAGTGCTATAAGCATATGATGCGAATTCAGAGGGCCAAACCACCAAATATCCTCGAAATATGACTGTTAAGGACTGGAGTCTTATTGAAACAAGTTTCAAACAGTTTTGATGGTTAATAACAAGTTTTGGTAATATCTTGAAGGTAGGCCTCTCTAACGAATCAATATTTCAAGTTATGATCAACTGAAGCTAATTTCTCCACGATGCCCTGGGTAAAAGTTCTATTCAAACTGTATTGGGAGAGCTGTATTAACACCTGGTTAGTCTCATGGTGCGGTCTAGGATGTCAGCGAAGGGAATAAAGCACCTACAAGTCGTAAAAAGGGTCATGAAGCAACCCAATGCAAGCAAATACTAGAAATGCGGCTACTGTTACAACTCGAAAAATGGTTCCCAGTTAAATAAATAAACATTTTTATGCACAAATTGTCCCTTTTCCATAAATATAGAACTGTTACTGCCTATATGGATAAAAAACATTGCTGTTTTTGCTTGTATAGGTATCAAATAACATTTGAACCTTGTCGAGATCATGTTAACGCTCACCAAACAATCAATCGCTGAGAAAGTGATCACCACAAAGAGCAAAATGTTTAAAACTGTTATAAAAACATGAAATCTTGGCAGCAAACCCCAAAAATATGCATAAGTCTGTATTCCTTTACTTATTGAAGCTATAATTGCAGCTAAGAATGGTATCACTAAACTGTACGATTTCTAGAGGACAACTTTTAATTATTTTATGAAAAAATAAAAAAAATAGTTTTGTACCTTAAATTTGCTGTATTTATGATCTCAATAACACCCTTTTGTAAATAAAAAATACCTACCACGTTAAAACCAAAATACGAGTTCAAAAAATGCTGTTAAACTTGAAAAAACTAAAATCTGGGAAGTGTCCCTAATTCAATGGCCACCCACTGTATATGTAGTAAATTTTGTAAAAGAAGAGGCAGTTGATTAATAATACATGACCATAAGTTAAAAGGTATTAATATAAACCAGTGCCAAAATAGCAAATGGCCAAAAATAACCAGTTAAGTAGTGTCGTATTTTTTAATTTTTGGATAATTTTCAATAAAGATACCTTTGAATTTTATTCTACTAAACTTATATGAAAATTGCATCTTAATTCTAATTTGTTTTACAAATGACCATTCGTTAAATTATATGATTTTTTTGATAAGTTTTCATCAATTTATATATGATTTTTCATTATCTTTGAATGTTGAATGGGAAGTTTGTGATTTATTTTGTGTGAAGAAACGGTAATGTATAAGAGCTTAGGATCTCTTAATAATAATCTTTTATCATATATATACCCAAATTTTTGTTACTTACTATTTTTGAGAAAAATAAATCACTGTATCAAAATACCCCCAAGTAATGTATCCGACTAACCCACCGGTTTGGGCATATTGAAAAAAAAAATTATTTTGTACAAAAGTCGTTATATTTTAATTTTCATCAAACTTTATTGTTTTTTTTTAAGTAGTCTAATAAAATTGAGTAATTTTTAGATAATTATAGAAAAAAGTACCTGAATAAATCATTTTTTCTATACTCAAAAAATTGGTTTGAATTTTGCTGTAGAAAATTAGTAGAATTATAAATTAAAATATTACTTAGCTGTGAATTCCAATTGAGAAGTGTAGAAAAACAAGTTAAGTGTCCCTGTAATTACCCTGGAAACGGTTTGAAACCTACCGAAATATTTACAGATTTAAACTAATTCTTTTCTAATTATACATAGTTATAGAGTAGATATATTTAGGGCTTATAAGTATTTATTTAAAAAAATATCTGGAATAATAATAGTAAAGGAGAAGTTTTTTAAACCTAAAAAAAATGTCTATTGTAAAAGAAAATTTATCTCAACAACAATAATAATTTATGATTAGTAGATTTTACCTCTTTTAATTCTATGTTTTTTTATTATATATTTCGCTAGACACCTCTTTTTTTGTAAACCTTATAATAAAAGATTGCACATTTTGCAGAAAACATAAAATTTTGTGTTTCATTTTTATCATTTTGCAGTGCCTTGTATTTAAAGAAGGAAAATTATTGCTCTTTATGTATGAAAATATTTTACAGTACATAAAGAGTGTATAAATTATATTATTAGAATTTGGAAACACATTAAATTACTCACTTGTAGCTCCTCGAATGAAGTTGACAAGCTGCAATTTTTTACTATGAAATTATTAAAGAATGATTGGTTTATTCTATGCAATGAAAACTAGGTAATTTTGTATTGTTATTTAAACCTTTAAAACAGATTTCAAACGTTTAAGTTAATCATTTAATCAGAAATTGCACAGTGATTTTTTTAGTGCTGTATGAAAACCATTTGCTTTTTAATCACTTTCAAAGAAATGATTGGCTTCGTAAAAACCAGTTGGTTTTTAATGCAATAATCATCAAATTTATCTACTAATTTTCACACCATTCGACTTTAATATCTTAAACACCACTGTCCTTTAAACCAAAAAATTCCAACTGTTCCAACTGGTTTTTTTACAACCTCTTGCATAGCTTTATAATTTAAACCTCTACTAGATGCTTATAATTTAAACTGTGAATTTTTAATTATTTATCAATATCAAACATTAGAACAGATTTATACTACCTGTTTTTGCCATATGAGATGTAACGGTTCCATTCAATAAATTTTCTCTTAAATAATACCCTTCACTTTTAAACTAAAGCTTATGGTGTCCTTTTAATATCTTTCACCAGCATAATCTAGCTATTTGTTATCAATCGCAATTAAAAAAATTTGAAATAATCCCAGAATCTAAATAGAATAGAATAGAATTACTTAACAACAGCCATTCCTATCTCTGAAAGCTACAATCCTAAAAACAATGTGAAAGTTGTATTAAATATACAGGGTGGTCCTTAATTCATGGTACAAACTTCTAGGGGTGTTAGAGTACACCTAGACGATCAAGAATTGGTATAGGAAGGGGGGTCGCAGTTACACCGTTAAAGAGCTAGGTCCTAATGTAGTGCGAGCGCGTTTCAAAAGGCCGTTTTTAGAAGGCCCGTGTGACGAAACAAAACATAATAAAATGAAAAACATTATTGCATGAGGTACAGGAGTATCCGTACTACTTAAATCCTCAATGTGATAGAAATTGAACCACTTTCTAAACCGCGGAGTTAGTTTCAAAAGTGCAATATTAATATTTTAGTCAAAGAATCACATTCCTTAATGGTATTTAGAAAAATGATTATCGGGGAAGGAATTTTCAATGATCGTAACATGGATCATTGAAACTGTTTGATCATTGAAAATATCTTCCCCGATCATCATTTTTCTAAATACCATTAATGGAACTCCATTGTTTGACTAAGAGCACGTTTTAAAACTCACCCCACGGTTTAGAAAGTGGTCCAATTTCTATCACATTGAGGATTTAAGTAGTACGGATACTCCTGTACCTCATGCAATAATGTTTTTCATTTTATTATGTTTTGTTTCGTCACACGGGCCTTCTAAAAACGGCCTTTTGAAACGCGCTCGCACCACATTAGGACCTAGCTCTTTAACGGTGTAACTGCGACCCCCCTTTCTATACCAATTCTTGTTCGTCCTGATGTACTCTAACACCCCTAGAAGTTTGTACCATGAATTAAGGACCACCCTGTATATTTATATTCGTCTCTTCATAAATCATAATTCCATATTCGTATCTCAATATTAAACAAATTAACAGGAACCGTCACTGTCGTCAACGTCTCTGAAAATTTTATTTTCGAATATACTTTACAACTCTCGCTACGCAAAAACTATCAAACGGAAGTTCATAAAATTTTAAATTATTTGTAGGAAAATGTATGAGGATCCTTTTCGGTCCAAAAGCTAATTGATGTTTGATGAGGTTATTACTTCTAGAGTTATTTAATGTCTAAGTCTAAGTCGATAATAATTTTTTTTCTGCTGTGAGTTCGCCCTAATCTATTAACCGCAGTAATATGCATATGCAGGCAAGGCACATAATAAGTTCTGCAACCGCCGCCGCCGCCCCTTTTTTTAGAATTTTGAATTAGTTTTAGTACCCATTTTTGTTTTACGTAGAAAAATATCAAATAATATTTTGATGCACAGAGCTACTACTATAGTTTATCACTTGCAGCTTACATTATCCAAGTTAAATGTGTTCATGTGTGATATGAAATATAAAAAAATATCTTAAGACAAAGCACTATATAATGTAACTAAACTACATTTCTGAAAACATGATTTTCGATTACAAACTTCAAAATTTTTAATTTTTCCAGTGGAATCAAATTTCTTCGGGAAAATAGTCAAAACTTCATTTTTAAATTACATTATACAATAATAACATCTTCCATAGAACACATATTTAGTTGATATCAGTGATATATAATTCAGAATTCAGTATTTTTACCTAAAATTTGTAATTTTTCCGGAAAGAATAAATGATCCCTTTGGAAAATACTGAAACAACATTTTTTCCCAAGTTTCCGGCTTTTTTCATTTTTAACGATAGGTCAACATTATTACAAACTTAAGAGATATAAATCATATTTCCAGAAATTGTCTTTTTTATTGAATTGTATATGGACCAGGGTTAGCAAAAACCCGGGTTTTTTATAAATACCCAAGTGGGTTGTGTTTTTATGGGTTAGTTTTTAGTGGATAAATCCAATTGGGTTGGGGTTTTTTCTATAAAACCCTGAAAAAACATATAAAACTGGGTTGTTTCGGAAAAGTAGTTTTTTTCAAAATTAAGTGGTTTTCTCCTATAGTAAGTGGGGTTTTTCACGTTATAGTGAGTTCTTTTTTTATTAAACGTGTTCTGTTAAAATAATGTCTGTTTTTCTGTAGTTGAGCGGATTTTTTCTTAAAAATAATTATTTATTTTATTTATAATATATTATTTTTATTTTAAAGTGTTCATTTATCAATACTATGAGATAGGATGTAAAAATAAGCTTTGGAGTAATTTAAAAAATATCCTAAACTTAAAAAAAACATTCAGTATTGAAAGAAATCTATTTACTTTGGAAGAAGTTGGATAAGATTTAATTTTCTTAAGTTTTTCCAAGCGGTTTTAAAACCAGTTGAAAGATGTTTTGTTTGATAGGTATATTAGTAACGTAAGTTTCTATTTAAGAAATATATTCATGATTTAATAGCTTCAATTTTTCACATATCTCTACTTAAAAACATAAATTGATATATTCTCCTAATTAGATAATTTAAATATTTTCAGCAAAGTTATCTGTAAATAAATGCATAACTTTATAGGTTATGATTTAAAAAGGATGGTTAGAACCAAGCTGAAAAGACTGAAAAAAACCATTTACAGAAATAAAATTATCTATTTATCTAAAGGATATAAGAAAAAACCGTTCAGTGCAAAATCCGTTCAATAAAATAAAAACAAATTAATTACATGTGTAAAGCTATGAATTTTTTTGTTTTTTGAACGGTTTTTGTATTGAACGGTTTTTTCGCGTCACCTATCTAAACCATCTAGATCAGGAGAGGTATTTGCTTGCTTTCCTAAAAAAATTGAGTGAAGATCATTTTTTAAAATTTTTCTCATTGATTTTTATTAAGGGGTTATACATATATCACTATGATTTTTTCTTTAGAAAACACTTAATGTGTACTCAAAATTTATCGAATTTTTCTAAGTGTAAAAAAACCTAAAAGTTAAAAAACTATAAAAGTTCGAATTATCCTGCTTAATTTACTTGTGAAATAACTTTATGTGCAATGACTTTGGTAGCTTCTAAATGTGCATAACGAAAGGTACAAAAATTTCAGGAAAGCCGTAAATTTATGAATTAATCCGCTTTTGATTCAATATCTTATAAATATATGGAGAAATAACTCATCTCCGCTCTCCCCTAAAGTGCAAAACTAGTCCCTATTAAAGCCCTGGATGAAGCTACGTTACTTTGTTTATGAAGCTTTGCTATACAGGGCTTTAGTCCCTAAAGCCAAGACATAAAAGCATCGCAAATCATTCAAAGTTATTTCCAAGTAAAAAATTTTGAAAAATTATTATTTTTTTAGACTTTAATTATATATATATAGGGAGCTACCGCCCCCTGCTCGCTATTGCTCACCAATCCCCATAAACTGCTTACGCAGGACCCTTAGGATATCTTCCCAATCCTCACAAAAAACACAGCTCATTGAGCTAATTCAACATTCAATTTTTTTTTTATTTTCAAAATACATATATTTGTTTCTTAAGTTTGGAAAGCATGAACATTGCTTGATTACTTTTGACAAGGAGTTACTCCTTCAGGTATGCTAATTGATTTACGAGTAGGATTCGCAGGTAATTAGCCAACAAGCAATGTCGGGCAAGCCCCTGTTGTCGGAAAGAACCCCAGACAAAGCTAGGAGACAGCCGTTCGGTCTGTCATGAGGCTTATCGGTTGACGGGTGATTAATTCGAATGCCATACATTAGGGTGGGCCGAAAACACACTTTATTTTTTATTCATGTTCTAATAGCGCGGAAAGGGTGCCACTTGGGTCCAATAAGGAGGGTGTAAAATATTTTTTCGATTGGATAATATCTTAGGCTCCCGCATCGCACTTAAAGTTCGAAAAAATGGATGACTTTTTTACAAAACAACAAAAAAATCAAAGATTAAACTCTCAAATATTGTTCATGATTTTTTATGAGGAACTAATATAGTTATAGACATAATGTTTCAGGTTCCATTCTTTTATCACTCTTGCTTCGTTAGATATAATTTTTTAATGTTCAAAGAAATCTTGTAAAGTTGTTTTTTCTGCATTTTTAAAAAGCTAATAACTCTAGAACTATACAACTTAAAAACCTGAAATTAGTCCCATTCGGTTTGTTAATTTTTTGTCTTTCATTTGATGTGCATCATGACCATCATTTTCAAAAACTTTTTTCAAAATTTAAAAAAAGTGAAACAAAAATTTAATAAAAAAAATTTTTTTGAAAATTTTTTTGAAAAAAAATTGAAAGCCTTTTGACTCATAAAATGAACATTACTACCAAATTTCAAGTTGAAAATAAAATATTATCATGTATAAAAATAATAAAAGTTTCGAAATTTAGGCAAGTCCCTAAACAATCCCCAAAATTATAAAGCAAGAGCGATTCACTCATGGAAAATTCATAAACTCGCTTGAGGGTGTTCATATGACTTAAAACATGTAAAAAATGTCAAATAAATTTCTGAAAATACGACAAGTAACAGATTCGGTACAAAACCTTTCAGAGCTAATTTTCAACTTTAAGTTAATTCAATTTGCATGAATTTTAACTGAATATTCCAAAGAAATGTGTTTATATCCAATTTTTTTATGGTCTAAAACTTTTAATTTACTTTGATTTGACTTTTAAAAGTAAAAACAATTAGATATAAACATAATTCTTAGGAATTTTCAGGGGTAATGCATGCAAATTGAATTTACTTTAAGTTGAAAATTAGCTCTGCAAGGTTTTGCACCGAATCTGTTAATTGTCGTATTTTCTGAAATTTATGTGACATTTTTTACATGTTTTAAGTCATATGAACACCCTCAAGCCAGTTTATGAATTTTTTATGAGTGAATCGCTCTTGCTGTATAATTTTGGGGATTGGTTAAGGACTTGCCTAAATTTCGATTTTTTTTATTTTTTTATACATGATAAAATTTTATTTTCAGCTTGAAATTTGGTAGTAATGTTCATTTTATGAGTCAAAAGGCTTTTAATTTTTTTTCAAAAAAATTTTTAAAAAAAATTTTTTTATTAAATTTTTTTTCACTTTTTTTAAATTTTGAAAAAAAAGTTTTTGAAAATGATGGTGATGATGCACATCAAAGGAAAGACAAAAAATTTACGAACCGAATGGGACTAATTTCAGGTTTTTAAGTTGTATAGTTCTAGAGTTATTAGCTTTTTAAAAATGCAGAAAAAACAACTTTACAAGATTTCTTTGAACATTAAAAAATTATATCTAACGAAGCAAGAGTGATAAAAGAATGGAACCTGAAACATTATGTCTATAACTATATTAGTTCCTCATAAAAAAATCATGAACAATATTTGAGAGTTTAATCTTTGATTTTTTTGTTGTTTTGTAAAAAAGTCATCCATTTTTTCGAACTTTAAGTGCGATGCGGGAGCCTAAGATATTATCCAATCGAAAAAATATTTTACACCCTTCTTATTGGACCCAAGTTGCACCCTTTCCGCGCTATTAGAACATGAATAAAAAATAAAGTGTGTTTTCGGCCCACCCTACCATACATCCAAGCGCGGACCGACACATGTGTTTTTCGTCCCCTCCTTGCAACCGGACCGTTTCCTGTCGTTGACACAGACGGGTGACAAGAAAGGGTCCGTTCCCAGAAATTTATCGGGGTGGAAAACAATTCTTCCGCGAGAACCAACCTGATTGTTGGCGGGCTACCCAATCACGATCCAGAGAAATAAGAGTAAATATAATTACAGTATAGTTTACGAATAGAATCCAATTCAACACAACATCCATATTTCCAATCATTATTATTATCACACACTAATTTTGGTGTTCAATCTGTGTGAAGTGTGGAGGGAGCTGGTAATTTTATTTTCATTTATTATTTTAAATATTTCTGATGGTGTTGAAGAGAGTTAAGTGGTAAATGAATGCATTTGACTACTCTTGAAATATTTTTATTAAACAGTATAAAGGTTAATTTATGTAAGGAGGTCTACTATATTTTTATTAAAAAGAATTATGGTTAGGTATTTTTATTAGTCACAACAAACATAGCAATGTCTTAAAGTCCATTCTCTAAAACATGAACTTTTCATTGGCTTGTAAACTATTTTGATAAATTTTTAATGGAATATTTCAAACATAGTTTGGAGTTAAAGAGAGATCATTTTAAGAGTAAATATTCTAAAGAATTAAATCCGGGTTGAAAATGGTATTGAGCTACTTAAAAATTCAAAGCAAAAGAAAGTATTTTCATTTAAATACATTGACACTTTTTAGAGTTTAATATTATTAACAACTAAGTTAAGTTGATGTAGCTGGTAACCACTCCGGAAAAAATTCATCTGGGTTTATTGCTCCACTTCAAGTCAGCTAACTAAAAAACTCTTTTAAATGATGCCACATAATGTAAAGTGGACAACCAATTAAAAAAGTTGTTTAGTAAAATTCTAGAACATTCCTGCAACAAAAATTTAAGTAAGACAGCTAACTGATTTTAAAAGTAATTAAAACAACTTTTTGGTTTTACAGGCCAACTTATCTTCACATGTATAGTACATTTAATTACCAATTAGCTCTGATAGAAGGCTTAGATGAAATAAGAGTAATCATATGATGAAATTTTAGTATACATCTAGTTAAATGCAAATATATTAAATAAGGACAAAGAAGAATGTTTTAAAATGTTGTCTTAAATTAAATCCAGGAATATGAAAATGATACACAAGTTACTATTAAAAATTCTTAACAAACACAGAGCAATTTTCTTTTAAATTAATTTGACCTTTCAGAGTTAAAAATTATTAGCAACAAAAAATTAGGTTGCTATCAATTCTAGTAAGTGTGGTAGATTCAAATCTTATGTATTGAGAAAGATAATTTCACAACTACTGAAACTGACTGATAACTCAAGGCTACAATGAATTAATATACCTGGTTACCTCTCCAAAAAATCCATCTGGGTATTTTGCTCCCCTTCAGTTGAGCTGAATATTCTGAACTAAAAAACTATTTTAAATGGTGCCACATTAAATAAGTGGTCAACCACACAAAATAATTATTTAGTGGTTCTAGAACGAACAACTTTAAAGGAATTCTGTAATGAAATGGTAAGACATTTTTTATAATTTTATATCAATAAATAAGATGGCTGAATATTTTACCAAAAAATACTTATAACTGCATAGTTTTCCATACTATCTTCACATCTCACATTTGATCATCAATTAGCCCTAAAAGAAGGCTTAAGTGAAAGAAAAGGAATTTTATTTGAAATGTTAGTATACATCTTATGAAAGAAACTAGTTAACTCTTTCACGGGCAGTGGTCAGAGCCGTGCCGTGGTAAAACGGCGCCCGGGGCGAAAGTAGCTAATTGGCGCCCCCCCCCTCCATTTTTAACACACCAGGACTTTTTGAAAAACTTTAATAGATCCCCCATCTTTCTATATAAGATGATTTAACTAAGAAATGTAGGTGCCCACTTTCAGGGTTGTTTAAGATCTGATTTAATATTTCAAGTAGCAAATGCGACAGAAATACAAGAAAATTTTCATTCAATATTTTCATGGTAATATTTCAAGTATAAAATAAACGAAGGAATATATAAGAGCACAACTTTGATAAAAAAGAAACTTTTTATGAGTTACTTGCTATGTTTTCACGTGACTTTAACACTTATTGTCCACTTAACCAGCGATAAATGGTGAACTTCTCCTTTCATATGCAAGATTCATAGTTGGAAAAATGGTAAAAAAAATTCCGTTTTGGTTGTAGCTCTATCTTTATTTTAAAATAATAAAAATAAGATAAATTTGTGTAGAAAATATAAATATTTGGTTAAGTATGACTATAAAGGGAAAGAGAAAGTGTTTCAACTAGCATTTTTTAATAAAAATTTAAATCCTGAGAAATTCCTCCTATACTCTTTACTTTCATGACTAAATTTTATATTTAAAGTCCACAAATGGATCTTAGATCACCCCATATCTCAATCTACTCAAATGGTGTACGTATTTAATATGGAATTGAATGAATCGTATTAAATTCGCATCAGAATCAAAAAGATATAGAATTGCTCTTTGTCCATAACTTTAAATTTTAATGCAAAAATTCTGGTTTATCGGTAAAAAAAATAAGAATTTACGAAAAGATAAGAATAAAAAAATTAACGTGGTGTTCTATTTTTGATTGAATGATGACCCGATTCTAGTTGTTTTTTCCTTTCCTAGCCTTTAAAAACAAAAACAAAATTCTTTTGAATTAAAAAACTGGTTGCTGGGAGGAGTTTTAATGGTCGTTAATTGGGGCATTTTAGCATTAGGAGAATAGAGGAAAAAATCGGTGCCTTCAAAATCCGGTCGTTAGAAGGGGTGGTCGCTATATAGGGGTGGTCGCTCAGAGAGGTTTTACTTAGCAAAATAATACATTTTTTTAACTGTAATAAAATACGATTTTTTAAACGTTCCTTTATTTAATAAAAAGGTTTTTTTAATATAGGATTCTTAAAAAGAAAAACTTATTAAATGTCATTATTCTGGGTTGCCATTTATTGATGTGTTTCTAAAGAAATACAAAAAAAAGATCCTATACTTCAATCTATTTTCCCTGTATCATCAAAACTTGACCTTGGCCTTATAAGTTGTAACAGATAAAAAGAAAAATATTATAATTTTCTATAATTGTACGGACCCTTTATTCAGAGACCCAATATATCCGGAATAACAAAAACAATTCGTTTTCGGAAATATCCAATGCGCACGTAGTAATAAATTTTCATTGATCTGAAAAGTAATTCTGGAGCAAAAACACTTACGGCGCGGCCACAAAAATTTTTACACTTATGGGCGCATCTGATCTCAATATTCCATTTATAAGAAAGGGAAAGCACTGTTTAACTAAACAGTTGCATCATTAGGGTACAATAAAATACGAAAAACAAATAAGACCTTACCAGAAAACGATGTTCCGATTTGTATTTTTGAACAAATTTAGGATAGTCACTCTCTAAAGGCTAAACTCTTCTGTCTTCTACACTGCGAATTGAGAAGCAAAACGGAGCTTATTTGGAAGCAGTCTCGTGAACACATTAAATGAAAGGAGATGAAAACCAACCCCCAAATACACAGGATTGGTTCTTCGTAAAATGAACCAATAGCTGATGAAGAGCCCATGAAGCGTTGGGAATCCTTTATCTTCGATTTAATTATGACCCCTTTAAGCTACTTTAAGCAGGTGGCAATGGAACTAATTGAACGTTCTTTTCATCCCTGAGCACTCAAGATTTTCCTGGAATTCTTTGGTCAAGAAACCTAAAATGTTTGTTATCACAACAGCACCCCCTCTGAAGTAAGCCCCAGGCAGTACAAAACCTTCCTAGTCCGTCTGGGCCATAAATCCTTCACACGTCCTACCCCATTCTCTGTCAATCGTCACCCCCACTGTGTCTTAAAACAACATTGCAACCGAAGACTGAAAAAGGACACATCTGTTTTACAACCAAAAAGCGTGCCGCTCTTCCTGCTTCATCTGGAGACCAGCAAATAGGCGACCCCCGCGGCGTCTCTCCCCCGTGGCATTGTGTTTGTGAGTGACCGTGTTCTATGGTTCTATTCGCTTCCTGCGCCTCAAGTGGAAGACAAAAAGAAATCGGGAAAAAAATTTAATAGTAACAACTCATAAAAACTTAGTTCTCAAACATGAATTTGGCGCCCCTTAGTGCATTTGGCGCCCGGGGCGGCCGCACCCTTCGCCCCCCCCTTGGCACGGCACTGGCAGTGGTAAGTTTACTTATCCCACGAATTTCATCGAGTTTTTCAAATGTTTTAATCTATCGTACTGCTTATCATTTGTACTGTCAGTTATTACTAATTTCAGAAAAAATAAATAACTCCTTTACCACATAATTAGGCTTTAACCCTTCAGGGTTACTGATTTTTTTTAACAAAAAATCAGATTTATTTGATTTAAATGAATTACTAGCTCTGAACTTCCTGAAACTGGTGAATAATATACTGATATTGTTATACTAGTTAAACATTATTTAATAACCCAATTTTGATCTATTTTATGCATTAATTAATTGAATTAATTAAGGGAAGCAGTTCACTGTCATCTCACCGGGGAGATGCTTGTCCTAAAAGAGTGAATGAATCAGTTACTAAAATTTGTCCTTTCTATAACTATTTTTTTCCAAATTTTGAAAGAAAAAATTGTGACAATGATTACTAAAAAAATCCCATGCCTCATTTTTATGTAAAATTAAAATCATTCTTTGAATTGATTTGATTCAGTTAAAATCAATTTATTTAAAGAATTATGTGTTTATTTCTTTAAATAAGCTACTCATTGACAGTCATGCACAGAGAATAGAGCTCTATTCTCTGTATATGTATAAGAAAAATTAAACATGACTAAAATTTTTAAACAAGCTTTTGATTAAAATTATACACATACTTGTATTTTAAAAAGTTGATACCAGGTAAAAAATATATAACATTTATTATAATCTTGTTTAGTTTATCACAATTATTGATTCCAAACCCTTCTATTTACCCCTTTTCGTCATAAACATTTTTGTTATAGACAGTAAAAATTTGTTCTTGAAATTGCAGGCAATTTTAACTAGAGCAACATTAACAAATCCAATCCCTTCCAGTTACATATCTCTAGCAGTTTTTTAAAAATGTAATGCAAATAATCATGCAAACCATTTTAAAGCATACAGCTATTTTTTTATTTAAATTGTGGTAGTTTAACATTTTGGATTTAAATCAATGATTTAAAAAA
This sequence comes from Tetragnatha versicolor, assembly GCA_024610705.1. NCBI lineage: Eukaryota > Metazoa > Arthropoda > Arachnida > Araneae > Tetragnathidae > Tetragnatha > Tetragnatha versicolor. The sequence goes on along the minus strand of JANDEH010000017.1, from coordinate 14,679,664 downwards.
AGTAAAGGAAGCAACCCTGTTTATAAGGCTGTGGGGAGTATACTTTAACTTCCCAACAAACATATCACAATTTTCTAATTTACAATTCCTTTTGTAGATTTTAGTATTTGAAAATTAATATTATGCAATGCAATATAAATAGAAAGATGCCCTACATTTGAACAGCTCTCAGTGGGCCGTGGGAAACATACTTCCCACCAAAAAATATCTTGATAATCAAGTCAAGCTAAGTTATTATTTTAGGTTGGTAATAAGCTAAATGAATTTCTTTTTATTAATCAATCCCAATACCAAAAATATTTTAACATAACTTTACTAGAAAACATAGCATGTTAAAGGGTTAAATAGTAAGTAGTCTTAAGAAAATGGAAGGATTTTTAAGTAAGGAATAATAATTAAATCTTGCTTCCTAATCTGGGTTGGGTAAATAAATACAAGTATATCATAACTTATGGAATTATTTGTTATCTTATTAACCCATTAATGGCCCAAATTATTTTCGATCAAAGTAGAAAATTCGAACTTTAGCCCATCCCTATTACAAAATAAATGAAGCAAACGCAAAAAACACAGGGTGTTAGGATTGAGGGATGTTTCCTCTTGCCATCTGTGCAGTTTCGTTACTATTGGGTGAATTTAAGGTAAATAAGAGAGTTTATGATCCTGTATTTAGCGATCTAGATATAGATCACTGGGCGCTAATGGGTTAAATAGCTTTTAACCTAAGCTTTCTCCCTTAGCTAAATGATAACACTTGTGTGTCCATGTTGAAGATATTATCCAATGGATTTATTATTAAATAGCTAATGCATTAATTTGGTTAGAATTACATAATTTGTTTACTTCTTAAGCTTTAATCCTTAAGAGTGAATTGTGTAAGAACTGAATACTAAGTGCTAATATTTTCAATATTTAAAAAAAATTACTATATATTAGTTCAACTTCAAATCCTTAAATTATTCTGTACCCAAGATATTTCTTCACTAAAATATCTTCTAAGCTTTAAACAAACTATTATCTCCAGGTTATTTCAGCATTCTAATTGGGTGTATTACGGCATTTTTAAATTTAGTATGCAACAGTAAAAATGATGTTGGTAAGGTTTTGGTTACATTTTTATGCCACTTTTTTATACTTGTTATTTTTGAATTTTTTATATACAGTATTGTTTAAGGAGTTCATCCTTTCAGCCCTTTTTTATTTAATATTACAGGGAATATATTAATTCATATTAAGATTACTGGGGAAAATGTTTAAATGTTAGTTTTGTAGGATATGAACTAGGGTTAGGCACAGGGTTGGGTTTTTCCCGTCCAAAACTAGTTTTTCCCATACCACTGGGAAAAACTGGTAAAAACCGGGAAAAACTGGTAAATACCGGGAAAAAGTGGGAAATTCCGGGAAAAACTGGTAAATACTGGGAAAAACTTCCAATTGACAAAATAATGGAAGTATTAGGTTATGGCCTTTTTAAACATATTATAAAAACTTTTAGTTAAAAATGACAATTTTTTTGGAGGAGGGTTAAAATTAGACGGGAAAAATATAAGTGAGCAAGAGAATAATGACATTTAACATAAAATTTGCATATATTTTTTAATATTAATGAATTTCTCAAATAAAAATACAGAATATTTTAAAACAAATTTACTTATATCTGTGTCTTTAAGAGAAGCATTATATATAGTTTTTTAAATGTAAATAAAAACGTAATGTTAATCTTGATTGCAAGATAACTTTTTTGAAGTAACAAGGTATGATAATCTGATGAAAAGTGCATATAACCATCAAAAGATGACATTCCTCAGACACATATGATAAAACCCATATTCATAACATAGGATAAAGTTTATTTAAGGTCATTTTTCTAAAAAAAAAGGCTGTAAAAACTTTTAAAACATTCATCTGTGAACAGAATAAATATAATAAATAATCAGTTTTTCCCACTTTTTCCCATGTGGGAAAAACCTAGATTTTCCCAGGACGGTAAATACCGGTTTTTACCGGGGGTGGGAAAAACCTTGCCAACCCTGGTTAGGCAGTATCAGCTAAAAAGGCTGCAGTTTAAAGAACAATAGAGGGGAGTGCATGGAGGAGCAACTGACTTTTTTCTGCTAAACCTTACATCATTGATTTCAAGGGGACACAAAATTATACCCAACTATTATTTTCTACAGTGTAGGATTTCAAGATGACACTACAATTAAAATTGGTACTGTAGGATTATTAGCCAGTTGGTGCAAGCTCTAGGCTTAATTAATTCCATTATTATTGTATTACTGAATAGAATTTTGATATAATGGCAAGATATTTTAATATAATGCATATCAGTATGGAAGGGTCCTTTGTTCATTCCCACTAAACAAGGTAGGTTTTTAATGAGAGCTACAGAGCTTTCTTTATTAAAGGGATAAAGGAAATCCTACAGTCAGGAGGATGTAATATTCTATTATTTGTCTATCCTCGGAAGGCGGAGGAAAACCGGTTTTCTCTGCCTTCCACAATGCTGAGAAACTGGTTTTTCTCCGCCAAGCGACGGTAGACAAATTTTACAGGGAGTGAGTTTAAGAAACATTTTATATATACAGCTAATAAGGGAGGACCAAACAACCTTTGTGTACTCCAAGCCTGACATTGATCACAATTTGTTTGAATTGACAACTCTTTTTGAGATATTCCTACTAAAACCCAAGATGAGAGGGACCAAGGGCATAGCCAGAGGGGGGATTTGGGGATATATTAGATCCCCCAGAAAGTAAGAAGTTTTTTTATTTTTTGACCATAGAAGATAATTAAATTTACCCATATCCCCCTTTGAAATTTTTTTCAGGCTACACCATTGAGAGGGCCATTTTAGTAACATTTCAAAAGCATTATTTCAATGCATCGTTAACATTTTAAAAGCATTTCCGATTTATCTTTCTAAGGTTTTTAATTACTATACACTAATTTATCATAGGGTTCCCACTCAAATTCAGAAATAAAATTCCCTGACTATTTCAGGTCAATTTTTAAGATTTTTTGGTAAGCAAATTAGCAATTCGCGGCATTTTTCGGATACTTCTTGGATTTCTGAACCCTGGGCCAAATTTAGCAATTTTCCCTTACTTTTAAGGTGAATTTAAAATTTCCTGACTTTTCAGGTATTCCCCGACTCGTGGGAACCCGAAAAATTTAATTTTTTGGCTGTGAGTCGGTTTGGGTGTCAACGACAAGCATTTCAATTTTAGATTAACTAGAACTGTCGATTTGCATTTTAGGCATACATCCGTCACATCGCGGAAAAAATCAACTTTACCCCGGGATATAATCTATTTAGTCCCTAACAGAATTACAGCAGCACCAACCCATTTAAAATGGCACTACAAATGGTATAAATTTTTTAAAATACTAATCGACAAAACGTTTTAAAAAGCACACAATTAAGAACAAAATTATACCATACCAATTTTTATATAAAATAGGAAAATATTTCGGTTAAAAATACACAAACATTTAGCCTAGGAGTAACTATTAGAAAAAGAAATAAATTTTTACTCACATTTCGGACTGAATTTCCCTATGAAATATAGTCCTGTATTCACCATTCCGCATGTACGTCCTCAATTATCCGGACCTTAGCGGGAATGGCGAGAAAAGCCAAATCAAAGGGTTGCTGCTTGAAAAAGAACCTTCAGAAGTAACCCTGCCAACCAAGTAGTAGTCACCGCCATTGGCGCTAAAACCGTTGGCGATCGAGTTGCAGTTTGTAGTAAACTTCAGGAGGTGGAATTTGGTGATGCCATTCCAACGAAGATATCAACTAGAATTTCAATGTTGATTTGTTGGGTGTTGATATGGAGAGGCTCGTGCTACGGATTTTTCGCAACTGTTGAAATTTGACGTCATCGGTCACGTGACAGGGAGAATTTCAACGTTGCTTTCCAAATCAAGGTGTTGGTGCTAAGGCCCCTGATGGGAGATAAAGATAATGTTAACATAGGTTTCTATGGAGAAATACTGGAATTACTTAGTATACGGACCCTTACGAGGCGTACGTCCAAAATGTAACGTGTGTGATGGCCTTTAAAGTCGAGAGGTCTGTGACTTCTAGATCGAAGATGGAAGATCTTTGGAGTTGAATAACCCAAAAAGATTTAGCATCAGATGTTGTGACTAGAAATAAGTTTTTATAGGTGGTGTAGGGTCTTTCTTTTCAGGAGTAAATATTTTATCGATTTATGAAAGACATTATGTGTATCTTCCTAAATTCTTATCGGTTTGGAGGACTTTTTAAATGTTCAAAATAGTTTCTTCCTTGCTGTAGGTCAAACAGTCTGTTACTAAGGCCGTTGCTAGGTGCGGCGGTATCTGCTGCTGCCATGTGATTGCAAATGCTCCAATAGAAGTATTCCATGACCAGTTATTTTCTTTTAACTGTTAACTGCTGTAGGTCAAACAATCTGTTGCTAAGGCCGTCGCTAGGTCCGAGTCATATGATTGAAAATGCTCTATTGTAGCTTTACGAAAGTTTTCTAAAACAAAAACTATTGAAAATGCTAAAGTCCTTTAAACTTTGATTTTTTTTCTAAAATTGCAGAATGGAATATGCTTTAATAATTGAATTATTTCACAGAAAAAGTTATCCTGTATTTAATCCTGTTTTAATTATTAAGTTTAAATATTTGAGTATTTAAAGTTATCCTGTGTCCAGAAATTAATCCTGTATGATTAATCAAGTGTTCTAAATGGGTACATTTTATAAGTAGTTTCGAGAGTTTTTTTGTCCCTTCTTGTATCTAATTAATTCTAGGTAAAATAAAATGTTTGCTAAACCTTTAGTTAATACATAGTAAAGCAGAGTTTTTAATATTTTTAGTTTATGTTACTTAACACGTAAAAAAATTAGACGAAGTCCGGGTTTTTTTAAATGCAATTAGATGTAATTGGTACGGTAAAATAAAACTTAAAATATATAATTAGTTAAATTTTTTCAGTACTTACGTATTAACGGCACCGCGGCTACAGGTGTTTGGCCTTAAAAATACCTTCCTTATAATCTAACCTAATAATCTAATAATAATAATAAATTTTATAATCTTATCTTATAATCTATCTCATAAATATATATCATATAATGTTATCTTATAATCTTAATTAAAAGCGGCAAACCTGTAGCTGCTGTCGTGGCGTAAATATGTAAGAACCTTTTTTTCTTACTTTTATCTGAAGTTTTAGTTCGCTTCTAGGGGAATCTACACGTAGATGTCATTTCCCTCTTTCTTACGGAACACTTAGGATTCTAAAACGGTACCCTGATGTAAAAGTGCCTGGAAGCGGTTGAAAAACAACGTTATTGAAAATACAGTAAAGCACCGTTTATACGTCTCTCATTTATACGTCTTTTACATTTATACGTCGTTTTCGCTAAGTCCCAATTCATTCAAATAATCAAAATTGTTTTCAATTATACGTCTTTTCATTTATACGCCGTTTTAAGTCGGTCCCTTGAAAGACGTATAAACGGTGCTTTACTGTACTGTTATTCAGTGTAACTTTTTTTATTGAAATTAAGGTATTCGGAACAGCTTTCTTCTACGGGTACGGCGATTTTTGAATGTCGCCAACGGCGATAACCCCTTGGATACGTGGTATCGATATATGGCCACTTGGCGTCTTCTAAAAGCGCCAAGTGGATTGAAAGTCGCCGTACCCGTAGACGAAAGCTGTTCCAGGTATTCTCAAATGTTGTTTCATTCCTTAAATAAAAGTGAAGAAAATAAAAAATTTAATTAAATAGCAACACACACAGATTTTAACCAAATACATGCAATCCACTTTCTCGCAATTTTTACCACTTCCGAATTGCATCCAAGATTTCCAAAGCACAACTTAAAACGTAAATAAATCAAAAGGTAAAAAATGCTGTATGTTATGCAGTTTGTTAATAAGATTCTCTACCGAATGAAAGACCCATTTGACCAGAAAAACAGTTGCAGAAAACAATAAATAATCGTGAAGTGGAATCCTCGATTTTTCTCGCTTTGCCAGTAATGAAAAATAAATTTTCAGCGAAAAATAAATTGGTTTAAAATACTTCTCAGCACTTTTCTCTCCGAGAAAAAAAAGATGCATCATTAAAACTTAACGGTAGGCTAAGCTATCCTTGAAAGAAACTTTAGTAAATGACATAAGTTCAAGAAAGTAACGTCTTTTCGGAAAACGCTCGTTTCTTTGTTGTTCTTTGTAATGTTTAGAAGACATAAAACCATTTTCCTTGAGGGGCCAAGAACTTAGTTCCCGAACCATGATCGTTTTGTTCTCAGTAGATAACTCGAACATAAAAAAGGAGACCGCCGCGGGCTATAAAAACATGCGACAAAGCGAGAATCTACAAAGTGAAAATGGTAGAAAATGACTTCGAGATTCTAGAGTAAATAATAGAAAGCGGTTGACAAAAAAGACGCAAATATATATAGATTAATGTCCTTTTTATATCTCTTCATGGCTTGAACTTTTTATCCAGACTTTCTTGGAGGCATTTAGATCGTCGAGTAGCTAACCGTAGAAAGGACTAAGATATTTTCAATAGATTTGAGTGAATTATGGGGGGGTTTAAAGAAAAATTTAATTCAGTTTAGGTCCCTTTTTTCTAGTTTATTATTTTCACTGGAAATTTAATATTCAATTTAATTGTTTGAATGTTATTACATTAAATATAACTTTTGCTTTCCTCGACTATCTATCGTTAATTGTGTTACTGGTTCTATGTTGCATGATTTTCTTGAAGTTGAAACATTCATGTATTTGAAAGATCTTAGACACTTTTTAAAGTCATAGTTGGTTAGAAAAGGTATAAAGTTGTGAAAAATCTTTTAAAATAAAAAAAAAAATTTCGGTATCGAAAATGTTATTTCAGTTTTCCTTTGTTAAGTCGAAATTCTTGAAGTATTTTTTTCTAGTTTATTTTATATTTTTTTTGTAAATTTTATTTCACAAAAAATTTGGATGAGTTTTGATGTTGCATATGTAAAAAACAAGATATTTTTGTACATGCAGAGTTTGTAACATCTTACGTTAGCATCACTCATACCCCCTTCTCCCCTTGTCAGGAAAAATAAGCACAGAGCAAACCCCCCTACCCCCAAGTAACCCCCAAAGGAGCATATGTAGTATATGAACGGCTCCAAGGTCCGTACAACTAAACAAAACATAATTACTGAGTGAAAGATTCATTGCTTAAAGTAGAGATGTAAGTAGTAAGCATACTACTTCACCATATAGTTGATCAAATTTGAAACACTATATTATCCATTCCTTGGCTGAACTCTTGATTTTGCACTTTTTACTGTAAATGAAAAAAACAATTAATTATTGCTTGCTCGAAGCTCATGACATTGAGACCAATCGCAAATAAATAAATAATAATCACAAAGCTTGTATGTTCAATATATACGCAAGTTTGTGCATTTAACTTCTCAAAAAATTATATCCTTTCGAAATTATTTTATAACCTTCACATCATTTATTTCCCTTTGTACTTAATAATTATAATTCAATAAGTTTCCATGGGTTCTTCGACTATAAAAACAATAATCCTTTAAAATACTTCAAAATAAATACATGTTTTTAACACTATCTCCGGGGCGGGAATTTTGACCGTTTTGCATTTTTAAAACGTGTTATCTTCTAAAATATTTGAGTTACGCTGTTACGCACATCCACTTTTGTGACTTTTCCTAACTTTTACTGCTATTATTATTATTGCTGTACAAATTTGATTTATTTTACAAAACGGGTTCCGGGGATATTAAAAGAACTACATAGAACCCTCAAAAATAGTCATTTATATCGCTAAGTATTTTACGTTCTTATTTCTACTCTATCGCTTAAATTTTGTCATATTTCGGTTCTATGAGGTACCTTAGAGCAGTGGTCCCCAACCCCCGGTCCGCGGACCGGTGCCGGTCCGTGGATCAAATGGTACCGGGCCGTGGGGCGACAACTTCATTGAAAATGAATTTAAATACCTAGGTTTATACTCCAAATTCCTAGGTTTACACCCCTCTCAGCGGGGTACAGTAAAATTTTCACACTTTGACCGGTCGGTGGTGGTAAAAAGGTTGGGGAACACTGCCTTAGAGGATTCCACCACAAAATTAAAAATACTTTATTGTTTTTACTGCAGAAAATCATAAAATACATATATTTACTTTGTTACATATCCCTTTGCTAAGCCTTTTATATTTCCCCCAGGCCTGTTTTATTGTTTTGAATGAAATATTTATTATTTCCTTCTTCGAAGGGAAAGACATTCAATGTTGTTGTTGTCGTCGTGTGCCACACTTCTACTTATAATACCCGACCTCCACAAGGATTCAAGGCACGATGCGGCTCCTGAAAAAAAAAACTTAACTAATTTATATTATGTTTCACAAGATTCTTTTACTGTGGGAAATGTAGATACATGCCTAATATCTGTCAAGATACATCATTTTATAAAAAGCAAAGACTTGATTCATTGAAACTCATTTGGATTAGAGAGCTATATACGAGAGAGGCGCGACAACTCGCTTAAAAGCGTCCCTGCGCATCCTTGCGCGCAGTTAAAACTGCCCAAATCTCCAATTCTGTCCAAACTATCATTCCGCTTGCCTCGCTCCCATGCTAATCCTATGGAGGGAAACCTGCGGTGAACAGAAAACGCTGTTGACCAATCAGCGCGCTATACCGAGTTGTCGCCTCTCTCTCGTATACAGGCTCTCTAAGAAAAGTTAACAGTGTTATATAAGGAATGTTTGAAGTATACCAGAGTTTTGAGAAAATGATTCGACTAAAAATTATTTTTATGCGATACTATGGGGCCGTTCAAATATTACGTAAGCACCTAAGGGGGGAGGGGGTTTGCTCTTTGCTTATTTTTCCTGACAAGAGGGGAGGGCGGACATGAGTTATGCTTACGTAAGATACTGCATTTTCGAAAATCTCTAGTTTCTGGCATAAATAATTTCAAAACTCAACCAAAAATAAATTTAACAAAAAATTGAATTAGGAAATCTGACGTAAGCACTTTTTTCTGGGGATGGACCCCCAAACATTTTGAAATTTTAACTCCGAAAAGTATGTTTCGACTCATTTTTGAACCCTTAGGGTTTCACCCCAAAAGGACAGCTTCTAGTATAAGTCACCTATTTTTCAAGGAGAAAAAACAGAAAACCTGATAAAAGGGATGTCAAAATTTCGGAGGGTGGGTCCGGCAGTTTCTTACGTAATTATGGTGGAGGGGGGTTGAAGTTTGCTTATCTTTGCTGACAAGGGGGGAGGGGGGGGCTAAAAATGACCAAAAAAATGCTTACGTAATATTTGAACAGCCCCTATGTTATTGATGAAATGGCTAGTAATACACAGTAATTGCCGAATCGGGATGAAAGGAGGTAAGAAATTTTTGGATACAAGTATAGTTTACACTGTACATTTGTATATCAAAAGAAAATTAGTGAAATATAATTGGTAAGCAACAATTTGTGTTTTAATTAAGAGAAAATTAAGGGATCTAAGGTCTATTACTCCTTCTTATATAACATGCGTTAGTGACGTCATAAAGAGATCACCATTATTAACCCTTTCGGGACGAAGGCGCCCCAAACTTTTTACTCCGGTTCAGGCAGTGGCGTAGCCAGGGGGGGTGCAACGGGTCTTTTGCACCCCCTCCCAAGGCCCAAACTTTTTTCTTTACGAAATTAAATATTTCAGAATTTCTTTTATTCCCGAAATTTGGATTAGGTACACCAAAACAAGTTAAAAACCAGTTTTTTAGGTTCAAATTTTCAAAAATTTTAAGGGGGAGGACCCCCAAACCCCCTCGGTACTTGTAACTTTATTATTAAAACTCTATTTTATATTAAGTTAAAATGTAAAAATTCTATACCATAAAACCTGTATCCGAAATTCGAATGAGGCGTACTAAAACGAGTTGAAAAAATGTGTTTTTTTGACTAAAATTTCCAAAAAAATTCTGGGGGAGGACCCCCAGACCCCCCATTTAACAGTTGGAGAAGGATAATTCTATTCATTACCTTTTCCATCATCATCAAGAGGATTCAATTGGATTATGAAAATTCTTCACCCCACATGAAAACCAAATCCTGGATGAAATACTTCGTTCTAGTTTGTTGTTAACAATGGTTTCTTTGTTTCATGATTAAAATACACCATTAATTTAATATTAAGTTATTCATTTAGTGAGAAAAAAAATTAGCGTAATTATTCAAAACCTTAATTTTTTTCTTTCATTTCGATATCATTATGCACCCCCTAAAAATAATTTCTGGCTACGCCACTGGGTTCAGGACGGCACGGGCGCTTTTTCGGGTGCTTGAGGGGGTTGGGTAGTATGGAGTGGCCAGTCAAGCGAGTCAAATTAGGGGAGGTTTTGCCTGTCAAGAGTGATGTATGTGTGGGCATTTTCGCGAGGGGTTTTCGAGATAAGAACTCGTTTTGGTTGAGTCCTCGCAACATGTATTTGTTGAATTCGAGTGCTTGCTGTGTGCGATCTCAATGTTATAACTTGAAGAATTAAATGTTCTTTTTAATTAAAATTCTTCGGCTCTTGTACCCCCAGAGATTGCAATTTGTTGCATTATACCTTATAGTTTCAAAGTTTTAATTATGTCCTTTAAAAAAAAGCTAGAAATTTCGGGCAATTAATTCTAAACTAATAAAAAGTAAAACTTGTGATTGGTTTTCAATATCTCAATCATGCTATAATTTTTTGTACTATCAAATTTACTTTAATATTAAGATGACAATACATTGACCGCAATATTACAAAACCTCATGTTATAAACCAATTACTAGATAATTGTTTTGAATTTCAAGAAATAAATTTACGATATCGATATACATAAATAAATTTATACTCCAAAAACATTCTGTAAAACTTTAAATTTAAGCAACCTTATTAATATGTTATGAACTGAACGGTGAAAAAACTATTTTGGATTTTATTGAAAAGTGTTAGACGCAAAAATAAGAGCATAACACAGGGGACTGTGTATTTTTAGAAAATTAAGGATGATTTCATTATTAGAAAATTAAGGATTCTAATCTTAAACTTTTTTTTTCCTCTTCTTATTTAATTCCAACTGTTATGTAATTCGCACACTCTATTACTTCATACTTTACTTTCAATTCTATATTTTTAAAAGAAAAAAAATACTTTCTATTCATCCACTCAAGCTCAAATACATTTTTAACTTGTAATAAATGACACCTGACGCGTCAATAGTGTTTTTCAATTATTGAATCATAAATGAAATGGATTAATTTTTGTTTTATATGGGAGAAACAGATGTAATAATGAGGAATGGAATGAGGTAAACATCTTTTCTTGAGGAAATAACCTAAACTAAATTGAGGAGATAAATTTTTTTCGGCAAAATTACCATAATAATGAAACGTATTGAAAAGTGAAATATTCTTTGTTGATCAAAGTACGAATTGATTCTAAAATTTATTTAAAAATTTTTTTCTTTTCTTTCATGTTAAATTTAAAGTCAAAGTTTTACGGATTTCACTATATATTTGTCAATGATTTAAAAAAGAACTGTAATAAATTCTTTTACCTATTGAATAGGTACTACAAACCCTTTTGGGGTTATTAATTTCAAAAAGAACCGTAAATAAATTCGTTCACCCATTGAATAGATTCTACAAACCCTTGGAAATTTTCTTTTGCTACTGCCTGAACGCGGGTGTCATGACGGCAGTAAAAGTTTAGCAAGGGGCGTGAAGGATCAATTCGTTACGCTGTCCTCTGATTTACGAGTATAATTGGGTTTCTACATCTAGCCTCCCCTTTTTAGAATGTTCTTAGAGATCCATGCTTCCAAGAATGTTCCTTTCAAAATTTGTTCTGCACCAGCAGACCCCCATACCCCTTGTGTCTTTCCCTCCTTGTGTACCCTCCAATCAATTCCTTGTTTACAACATAATATGGTGTCAACCAATCCGCAAATGTTTCTGTTCTTACGATTGTCAAGTCTTTACTGTTGAAATATTATTTTGGATTTAACAATATGTTTTACTTAAGTGGCAACGCCTAAAAACTCACGCATCTTAAAATTTAAAACGCTGTCTTTTTGTTGTAACCTTTGTACTAAAAGCCTAACGGATATACTGATAAATAAATAAGTTATTAATATACGCTATTTTTACCTGCCCACTCCATCAGGTTACGGGCTCAGATTTAATACTATTTTATTTAATGATTAAAAACTTATCTTTTCCAAGAAAATTTTGGACATATCTGTGAAATGGCTGATGAAGACCTTGTCCCCGCGCCAGCGCCGATGCTGCATTTTCCACCCAGCGCCGTTCCTGCAAATTTTGAAAAGCTAACGGGAAGGAACAATTATAGTGAGTGGAAATTCACGATTCGTTATCATCTAGAAGACCGGGAACTATACCAAGCATGTTTGGCTGATGATTTGGATACTGTCATGGATCGCCCTGATCGACGATTTTACCCGGATGAGCTTTGTATGTTTTCTTAAAAACAAAAATGAAGTTTTTACGAAGTTCAAGGAGTTTAAAACATACATTGAAAAGCAAACTGGAAAATCCATTAAAGCCATCCGCTCAGACAGGGGTCGTGAGTATGTGAATGCAGAAATGGAAGAGTTCCTGAAAAGGGAAGGAATTCACCATCAGAAATCTATTGCCTACACGCCAGAGCAAAATGGCGTTGCTGAGCGTTGCAACCGAACATTGGTAGAAAGAGCTAGAGCGATGCTGTCCCAAACCAATTTAAAGAGGAGTTTTTGGGCTGAAGCTATTAGTACAGCAAACTACTGCAAAAACAGAAGCCCTACTATTACTGTTAGTAAGAAAACCCCATATGAAGCCTGGACTGGAAGAAAGCCAGATTTAAGTGATATGAGGGTGTTTGGCTGCAGGGCTTTCTATCATGTCCCAAAGCAACAGCGACGGAAATGGGATGAAAAAGCAGTGGAAATGACATTCATAGGCTATTCAAACGAGAGTAAAGGATACCGATTGATGGATATAAAGACCCTCAAAGTTGTGGAGGCTCGAGATGTAGTTTTCATGGAAATGGAATCTGCTAGAGATCCTAGTAATCCTGCTGCTGACACACCAGTGGAGGAGGAGTGGTTTATCGATTATAATCAAGCTGTATCACCAGGTACTCTGGATTCAGCTGATCCATCAAGTTCCAGCTCTGATATAGCTGATCCATCCAGTTCCACCTCTGACGTGGATGTATCATCTGTCCCCAATTCTGACCTGGATGTATCATCTGGTTCCATCTCGAATCCCTCTGTGCCAACCAGTTCCTCATCTTTTACCGTTCCAGAACCAAGAAGATCTACTAGACAGTGTGTGATGCCTTCTTACCTGGAGGATTATGTCATTGATAGGAGACACCAATGCCATCTGTTGTTGTGTTGTTGTTTCCAATTTCCAGTTGGTCTAGCGAAAGCTAGACCAACTCCATGAGTCCAAAGACTTTCAGAAAGTCCAGAAATAAAAAAGGCTTAAGTAAAACGTCGTCATAAGTAAAATCCAGCCAATGCCATCTGATGACTTCTAATGATGGAAATGAGGACGTTCACAGAGGCGCTCCCTTGTCATTCAAAGATGCTGTCAATTGTGAAGATGCTGAGAGATGGAAAGGGGCAATTGAAGATGAACTCAAATCTCATGAAAGAAATCGCACGTGGGATATTAAACCTTTACCACCAGGTCGTAAAGCTATAAAAAGTAAATGGGTATTCAAGATAAAAGTAGATTCCCATGGCCATCCAGAGAGATACAAAGCCAGACTTGTTGCTAAAGGCTGCTCTCAAAAGGCTGGCATCGACTACAAGGAGACTTTCTCTCCAGTTGTCCGTTATGATACCCTGAAAATACTAATGGCATTTGCAACTCTCAATGACTGGGATATCCATCACATGGATGCAGTCGTAGCATTTCTTCAAGGAGATGTTCAAGAGGAAATTTACATGGAGATACCAGAGGGCTTGCAAGTCAACAAAGAAAGGGGTGAAGCTGAATTAGTTTGTCGCCTTAACAAGGGTATATATGTACGTAAACAATTTGGAAGCAAAAGTATAAAGAAAAGAAAGAAGCAACTGTGTAAACGACTAGAGATGAAAGACTTGGGCGAGTTAAAACACTGCCTTGGCATTGAAGTAAAGAGGAATAGAAAATCAGGTACCCTAACCCTTAACCAATGTACTTACATTGAGTCTATCCTTTTGAAATCTAAAATGCATCGGACTGCAGTAAAAAGGGTCATGCGTATTTTGAAAAACTCCATAGCCACAGAATGGCTACTGTGATGCAGAATATGTATCTTTGGCATCTGCGACTAAAGAGGCCTTATGGTTGAGGAAGTTCAGTAAGGAGTTCAGCCGTGCTTGTGAAGAAAATCCCGACTGAAGTGATGGTTGCTGATTCCTTAACAAAACCTGTACCCAAGGAGAAGCACAATTGGTGTGCAACAAATATGGGACTGATGGACTGTAAATATATAGGACTCATGAACTGTATCTAGAGTTTTGGGAAATTGTTAAATCAGAGGGAGTGTTGAAATATTATTTTGGATTTAACAATATGTTTTACTTAAGTGGCAACGCCTAAAAACTCACGCATCTTAAAATTTAAAACGCTGTCTTTTTGTTGTAACCTTTGTACTAAAAGCCTAACGGATATACTGATAAATAAATAAGTTATTAATATACGCTATTTTTACCTGCCCACTCCATCATTTACTACTAGGTTTCGCTGAACGTTTTCAGGGTAGTTATCGCATGTGTAGTATTTGAAGATGGGTAGTTATCGCAAAAAAGTTGTATCTCAACAGGAAATAGATAAAATTTTGTTTGGAACCTCTAGTGAAGGAGAACTTTCAAGCGAAGACGATGGGTGGCCTTCTCAAAATCAGGATAAACACCAATCTTTTCGAGTTGATCCAGTTAGTGACACTGACTCAGAGGATAATCTGGATTTGGAAGAGCCTGATAATGCGGTGAATGAGGCGGCGTCTACTTCAGCAAGTGAGGAAATTACGTGGACAAAGGTGATTGACCGCAGTAAAGTTGACCTTGATAAAGGCAATTTGGACTTCATGGGTCCAATCCATGACCTACCCCCGGGATCTGAACCTTTGGATTATTTCAAGCTATTGTTTACAGATTCAATGTGTGAAACTGTAAGAAGGAATTCAAACAAGTACGCTGAATATATCCAAAGATCTAAAAATATTGAAGATAAGAAGTGGATGCCCATAATATGTTGTGAGGAAATTTGGAACTTTATCAGTATCCTGTTCATTATGAGTATCAACAAACTACCAAGCCTAAAAAGTTACTGGTCTTCTAATCGAATGCTTGGAAATAGCTTGCGGTGCACCCTCATCTTAGAAGTCACCTGCAAACCAACTTTCACATGCTCTCTGACCTCCGGTTGACAGCGAGGGAGACATTTCTTCCCACGGTCCCTCTTGTTGTGACAGTTCCCACTATAAATTCTTAACACCCCGTTTCCAAATTAAACCCGCCGATTGGCTAACCACAGTAATGACGTCAACCCCTTAACCAATAGAATTTGTAGTGGGGCGGAGGCAAGTCACTCGAGACCCCCGAAAGTCAGGGAGCAAACGAAAAACAGCCATTCCATTTACTGATTTCGTATATGTTAGATGTAGTTTGAGTAGTCTCTTGTAGTTATATGTGTGTGCTATTAAAAACCTTAAAAGACAACACAAATGCCTTCTGATATTGAAAGCGACAGTAAAAACTGTCCCCTCAACTGATGACCCGGTATTTTGAACACCAGCAAGGTCAATCACCCAGCGCTTCCTCCCATCAGCGAGCGATGCGTTTCCTCGCTCCCCGTAATTGACTCCCCGCTGCGACCCTCGGACGTCTCCGATTACTCCCCTTCTGTGACGGACTACCTGCCTGCTAGCGCTGCGATTTTCTCCCCGGCCCAACGAGCTCCTTTTCTACGATGACTCCCCCGGTCTCCTCCGATCACCAAAGCCAAACAGATGACCCTTCGGCGCAGATTTCCCGAATCACCCTCCGGTTGCCACCATTCTGGAAAGCCAACATCGACATCTGGCTTGCGCAGTGTAATAACGCATTTGCACTGTCGCAAATTACGAGCGATGACACTAAATATTCCGCCCTGGTCTCTAACATTGATGGTGAAACCCTCTCCAGCGTTGCGGATATTATCCTTCACCCCCCAGCGCAGAACAAATTCGACGCCCTATGCAGCCGCCTGCGGTCAGAATTTGGAGAATTGGATAGTGCTCGACTCCGACGACTCCTCAACGATACTCACTTAGGAGACGAAAAACCGAGTCAGCTCCTGAGAAGAATACGGTTGCTGGCCACAGGTCTTCTTCAAGGGGAGGCTTTAAAGCACCTTTGGATTGACCGTCTCCCACTACCTATCAAGACGGCGTTGTGCACACAAGGCGGTTCATTAGATGACTTGGCAAAAATCGCCGACAGAGTCGCCGAGACAACAGCTCTTGGCCCGGTGTGTGCCGTTGCAACACCCCAGCCCCCAGCGATTTCTGAATTGGAGAAAAAGATCGAGGACCTCTCCAATCAGCTGGCAAGCTTGGTCCATCGTCGCCCACGGGACCGCAGCCCCTCTCCACGTCGTCGACGTCCCGGCTCCCCCCATCGAACCAGCACCAACCGAACACCCACCGACGACGTTTGCTATTACCACCGCAGATTCGGCAAAGAAGCGCGGATGTGCGAGTCTGGATGCACATTCCATTCAAAAAACGCCTAGATCTCGCCTCCGCTGGCAAGGCGAGTTCAGGCGTTCCTTCAAGTTCCAGCAGACTCTTTGTACACGACCGCATCTCTGGTCAGAAATTTCTGATTGATACCGGTAGTGACGTCAGTGCCCTAACCCCATCAGCTGTGCACAGGAAATCCTCCAAGCCGGGATTCTCATTGTTCGCCGCGAACAACACCAACATCTCAGCATACGGATTCCTCCACCGACAGCTGGATCTCGGTCTGCGAAAACCTTTTGCATGGACCTTCGTGATCGCTGACGTCTCCTGCCCCATCATCGGAGCCGATTTCCTCCGCCATTTTAACCTCATCGTGGATTTGGCTCATCGTCGGCTCATCAACTCAGAAACATCTCTGCGCTCTTTCGGGGAATTGCGATATACAGCACAGCCCTCTGTCCACCTCGTGTGTGAGAATAACGAGTTCCACGATACCCTCAAGGAGTACCCCGATCTAACCAACCCTTCACTCATAGGGAAATCCATGCCCCACTCCACGGTGCATCACATTATGACCCGCGGTCCCCCCATAGCATCGAGACCACGGCGTCTCCATCCCAAAACCGCTGCCGCGGTGAAAGCGGAATTCGATTTCCTCCTCGAGCAAGGGATAATACGCCCCTCCAAAAGCCCCTGGTCCAGCCCCCTTCACTGTGTCCCCAAAGCCGGCACGAATCAGGTGCGGCCCTGCGGGGACTATCGGAGGCTTAATGCGGTGACAGAGTTCGACTCCTACCCCCTTCCGTACCTTCAGGATTTTACGCAAGCCCTCCACGGTAAGTCAGTTTTCTCCAAAATTGATATATTTAAAGCATACCATCACATACCCATTGCGGAGGCTGATATCCCCAAAACCGCGGTAACCACACCTTGGGGATTGTTCGAGTATACAAAATTGAGTTTTGGCTTAGTTAACGCGGCGCAAACCTTCATGCGCTTTATGCATGAGGTACTCCGCGGTTTAAATTTTTGTTTTGTATACTTGGATGATATCCTGGTGTTTTCCAGCTCTTACACAGAGCATAAACACCACCTCCGCCAAATTTTGGGAAGGCTTAATGATTTTGGCCTCAGGCTAAATGTATCTAAATGTGTCTTTGGAAAAAAGGAATTAGAATTTTTAGGGCATACTATTAATGAGAAAGGTTTGAAACCACTAGAGAGTAAGGTACAACTCATAAAATCATTCAAACAACCTGAAACCATAGCTCAATTAAGGCAATTTTTAGGATTATTAAATTTCTACAGGAGGTTTATTAAAAATGCTGCAGAGTCCCAAGTTCTTCTAAATGATTTGCTTAAAGGCTCTAAGAAAAAAAGAGATAAGACTAAAATTAGTTGGTCGGAACCGGCACTTGTGGCATTTAACCGCTGCAAAGAGTTATTGGCTAACGCCACACTCTTAGCCCATCCCTCACCATCGGCTAAACTTGCCCTGCACGTAGACGCTTCCGATGTTGCGATCGGGGGTGCTCTGCATCAAATTACGGAGGTTGGCTTACAGCCGCTTGGGTTTTTCTCACGCAGGTTAACTCCTTGTGAAACAAAATACAGTACGTACGACAGGGAACTCCTAGCAGCTTATGCTTCCATACAGCATTTTCGATATATGTTGGAGGCTAGAAATTTCTCTTTGTTTACGGACCACAAGCCCTTAACTTTTGCTTTCCGTCAAAAGCAAGATAAGTGCTCACCAAGACAAATCAGGCAGTTGGACTTTATTTCCCAATTCACTACTGATATTCGCCATTTGCCAGGAACCCAAAATGTGGCTGCGGATATTTTATCGCGGATAGCGATTATATCCGTTCCACCCACGATTGACTACAACAGGATCGCTGTGGCGCAATCTTCAGATGAGGAATTAACGAGATTGCGGACTAACTCAACTTCCTTGGATTTTAAGCTTTTTAAACTCCCCGAATCTGACGCGGAGTTTTTTTGCGATGTATCCACAGGAAGTCCGCGGCCTTTTATTCCAAAAGAGTTTCGAAAACCGGTATTTGATTGCTTGCATAATCTGTCACACCCGGGGATAAAATCAACCACTAAATTGATAAAGGGGAAATTTATTTGGCCCTCCATAGATAGGGATGTCAGGAACTGGGCTAAACATTGTGTGCCCTGTCAACAATCGAAAATTGTTCGGCACACAAAAGCTCCCTTAGGAAAATTCCCACCGTGTTCCACACGTTTTGACCACATCCATGTGGACATAATTGGTCCCTTACCCCCCTCGGAAGGACACTCCTACTGCGTAACAATAATAGATCGCTTCACACGGTGGCCAGAGGCTGTGCCTGTACCTGACATAACGGCACCCACCATCGCCCGAGCCCTTTATGACCACTGGATTTGCCGATTCGGTGTCCCAAGCCGTATCACGACGGACCAAGGCCGCCAATTCGAGTCCCGACTGTTCGCATCTCTAATGAAGTTCCTGGGGACCGAACGAATTCGAACAACAGCTTTCCACCCGATGGCCAACGGACTCATCGAAAACTTGCACCGCCCCCTCAAAGCCGCAATTAAGTGCCACGCAGAGAACCAGTGGACAAGAACACTACCAACGATCCTCCTCGGATTACGAGCTGCTTTGAAAGAAGACATCAAAGCCACCGCTGCCGAACTGGTTTACGGAGCCCCTCTTCGACTCCCGTGCGAATTTTTCGACCCCTCCTCTGCGGTGACAGACCCCCCCGCGTTCGTAGAGCAACTCCGGACGTTTATGAACTCCCTCCGCCCGGTCCCTACTTCCCATCACTGCAAGCCGTCGGTGTTCCTTCCGAAAGAGTTGGGCTCCTCGTCACATGTGTTTGTGCGGCGCGATACTGTGCGCGGACCTTTGCAGCGGCCTTACGACGGCCCCTTTTTAGTGTTGCAACGCAGTGATAAACATTTTACGATTGACAGGCAGGGTGTGAGGACTAATGTATCGATAGATAGACTGAAGCCTGCCTTCATAATCAATGATCCAGCACAAAACTCCCGCGTTTCGGTGCCTCCTACTCTTCCCAAACAAACTGTTCCTGTTGCAACTGTGCCCAACCAAACTGTTCCTGTTGCAACTGTGCCCAACCGAACTGTTCCTGTTGCAACTATGCCCAACCAAACTGTTTCGGCGCCGTATCGAACTCGTTCCGGTCGCCGAGTGCATTTCCCAGATCGTTTGATTTTGGGATATCGTTGACACTGGGGAGGGAGTACTGCGGTGCACCCTCATCTTAGAAGTCACCTGCAAACCAACTTTCACATGCTCTCTGACCTCCGGTTGACAGCGAGGGAGACATTTCTTCCCACGGTCCCTCTTGTTGTGACAGTTCCCACTATAAATTCTTAACACCCCGTTTCCAAATTAAACCCGCCGATTGGCTAACCACAGTAATGACGTCAACCCCTTAACCAATAGAATTTGTAGTGGGGCGGAGGCAAGTCACTCGAGACCCCCGAAAGTCAGGGAGCAAACGAAAAACAGCCATTCCATTTACTGATTTCGTATATGTTAGATGTAGTTTGAGTAGTCTCTTGTAGTTATATGTGTGTGCTATTAAAAACCTTAAAAGACAACACAAATGCCTTCTGATATTGAAAGCGACAGTAAAAACTGTCCCCTCAAGCTTGATAAAAGAAACGATGTCTAGAGATAGATTCATGAAAATTCTAAGATACTTACATCTATCTGACAGAGAAATGGAAAAAAAGAGTGATGATAAAGAATATATTATAATGCAGAAATTAGAACCTTTCATGACAGATATAAAGAAAAATTTTAAAGAACATTTTTACCCCTACAGAGAACTATCTATTGACGAAGCCCTCGTAAAATATAAGGGTAGGTTGGGTATTGTCCAGTATATGCCGATGAAGCCGGCGAAGCGTGGACTTAAAATCTGGATGCTGTGCGATTCCAAACTTGGTTACATTTATAACTTTGAGCCCTACTGTGGGAAGAAGGACGGAATGGAGAGAAGTGGCAAAGGTTTGGGGTATGATGTTGTTCGTCATTTATCTTCATGCCTAACACACAAAGGACATCATATCTTTTTTGACCGCTTCTTCACGAGTGTCGATTTGGTAATCGACTTGTTTCGAGCAGGCCTATATAGCACCGGGACGGTTATGGCGAACAGAAAGTTTCTTCCAAAAGAGATACGGACTTTAAAACTGAAAAATTCAGGAGAAAGCATTTGCTTTCAGTGTGAATCTGTGCCCAATCTGAGCTGCACGATTTGGAAGGATAAGAAAGAGATAATAGTACTCTCCACTGGAGGAGAGATGGAGTCCGTTGGGAAAGTTAATCGCCGTATCGGGGGAATTGTCAATGAAGTGACATGCCCAGAAACAATTAGGAACTATAACAATTTTATGGGGGGAGTGGATCTTGCTGATCAAAATAGGCACTACTACGATTATTGTAGAAGGTCCTACAGGTGGTGGGTATATATGTTCATGTTTTTGCTAAATAGTGCAGTAAATAATGCACATATTCTGTACAAGTTAACTAATCAACCTGCTTCAAAAAAAGTCATCACCCTGATGGATTTTAAAATGGCCATCGCTGGTTCAATGATTACCAATTTGCGCCCTCCAACATTGAATTTTCAATCCCCAATTCCGAAGAATCACGTAAGAGTGAAAATTGGTGGAAGAAAAAGGAATTGCCATCATTGTAAGAAAATGGGAAACAAACCACGTTCAAATCTTCCCATTCAAAGCACGTGGATGTGTAAGACTTGTAAATTGTGCTTGTGCTTCAAATGTTTTGAACCATTCCATAAAATGAACAACTTAAATGATTAAAAACAGCCTTTAAAAAATCTTATGGTAAGTATTTATTGCAATTATAGTACTAATATAATAATAAGTAATAAGTATTACGATATTTCAAAGCTTCAAATTATGAGTTGCCAATCATTAAAAGCCTGTAAATGTGTTTTTAAGAATTTAAAACATTTTTTTAAATCGTGCACTATATTCTATATTATGCTCTATATTTCAGTGGATAAATATGTCTAGTTTAAAAAAACAAAAGAAATGTTACTTAAAAATAAAATAATTACATTCATTCTTATAAAGTATTTTTATACACGCTTACTTAGAAAAATAATTTAATTACACCGCTATAAAAAGCTGTTAATTACATAATCTACATAGTTATTGTCAACGAAATATTTTTATAAGGCACTCATTTCTCAATCAGGTCACAATTACTCATACTGTTGTTGAATTGCCACAACTAATTATTTGTAATACAGATAGTTTTGTAATTATATAAATTTGAAACTATGAACTCAAAATATGCTAATAACTATGAATATCCTTGCTTCAATTAGTCAATTTCAAAGCTTGGCTTCTTTCGAGAAGAATATTGTCCTCCAGTGGGTCCCTGCCCACTGTGGGGTTCCGGCAATGAGAAAGCGGACCATCTCGCTAAAAAGGGTGCATTAATCAACCAGCGTATCTCCCGCCCTGTGCCCTTCTTTTACATCAAAATTATAGTTAAAGCCGCATTTAAAGCGCATATCAAGGAGGACCTGACAAACCGAACACTACAAAAACCCTGGAAGAACGCCATGGGAAAACTGTGTAGAGCTCCAAGGAGAAGAGCAGTGGCCGAATTCCGCCTAACCATTGGCCACGACTGCCTCCGGAACCATCTTTTTCGTTTCAATTTAGTTTCCTCTCCTTTCTGCACTCTTTGCGCCTCTGGTGAGGTGATGGATGCTGCGCATCTCCATCAGTGTTCTGCCCTGCGCAAGGCCACTCTTTTCGAACGCTACTGGGAAGCTCGAGACCTTTTGGATTAATGAACTCTGTTGCAGCCTGCGATCTTTTTGTTCTTTTTTGTTCGCTGTAATTGTTCATAATCTGCCATTGGAAATAAAAAAAAAATTAGTCAATTTCAGATATAATATTTTTGTGCTTCTTGTAAATTGAAAAATAAGAGAACTAATGATTTGACATTCAATCAAAGTATTATATTTGTAAAACAAGTTACAAAAACATTTATAAAAAGTTCAGACTATTTTTGAGAAGGTGATACTATAAAAAAAACTTAAATTGTTTGTGTTTTTTCAGCAATTTTCTTATTTCAATGCTCAAAATTTTGTATGCATTTATTTTGTATATAATTAACCAAGTTATTTTTTTAGAAAAGAAGATAAGAGAGTGTTAAAGAGTTTTGAATCGCATACTTAATGAACAAAGAAGAGTCTGTAGCAGTGTAGCACATCGAATTTTTTTCAAAATTTAATTATAATCGTAAAAGTGTTGTGTAAATATGATTGCAATAAATACTTTTGATTCTTTAAAAACTCATAATGTGTAGTATGATTTTTCCTTTACAAATTTAGATGTTTAAGATTTATTTCAAAAGAACATTTTTGTTACTAAAATTTGCAATTTTTTTTTATTTAGTAAGTTTTATCTCACAAGAAAATACAAAATTTTCTTTAAAAGTAAGAAAGTAATATTTACTTTTATTAACTTGTAACTTTATATATAACTTATTTACTTTTTAATATATATTCACTAAACGAAATTGATTTTTCTTAGCAAAATATTAATTAATTATATTTGACTAGTTCCTGTTATGTCTGTTTTTAGCCTATTTTTTTGTATTTAGCTCCTAATTTTCTAAGGATTTGAAAATCAAACGAGACTGTTAAGAATAACGTTTAGTTATTAATTACAATGGATAAAAAAATTTTGTAATTAGTTTTCAGATTGCGGGCTTCTAATTTATAGTATCTATCTGGCTGTTAAAAAATGCTAAGTGCAAATTGCAGATCCCGAAATTTTTGTAGATACTGCTGTACACATTTGAATGGTTTATGAAGAGTAAGTGCTTCAAATCTGAACTCCTATTTTTTAAAACTAAGCAGAATTTTAATTTGAGCTACCCATGAAAAAAGTTTAAAGAAAATTTTCTTAAATTTCATACTCGTAGCTATCTTATGCCTGCTATAAGTGGTTTCATCACCCAAGAATGTGGTTTCATTCCCCGGAAACCCTCCCGTTTTCTTTCCAAACCTCCCGCCCCGGTCGTAAATCATTCGGACAGTTCTCCTCCCCCTTTCTCCGCTATCGACGTTGTAGTCGCGGTACAAGTTGAAACACTGCACTTTTTGATGATGCTAAGCCACTTGGTACACTGATTCCATGGACCATAAGAATGAGTTTTCGATCAGGAGTCCGCCGAAATTTCCCTTAGAATTTAAAATATTTAACTTTTTGTGAAATTTTTAAATTTGCGTTTTACACCTTAACTATCAAACTTTTCAACATGTAAGGTGACTTTTCTATACAATTTGAAGTCGTAGATTACAAATATGAAGTCGAAAATTTCGAAAAGATGCTATTTGATATGTTTTTTTGAAAAAAATTAAATTTTAAAATTTAAAATCTTCAAAAACACAATGTTAAACATAAGTTGGTATCATGAAATTTTTACTAGTAATTAAGCTATTTGTAACTAAAAAATATCCAAAATTCCAAAGCTTTACCTTTATTATTCACCGAGATATGAGACTTTAAATTTGGAAAAATTTTCAAAATGGCGGCCATGCTTGATGCGAATACTCATCGAAAACTTCCCATAACTCGGTAAATTATTGTTCAAAATGAACAGTTAAAACATTTTTTGAAAGAAAAGCAATACCACTACACTATTAAGACATTAAAAGAACAATTAAACCACTTTAATTTGGTTTTAAATAAACTCTAAGACAGATTAATACTTTACTATGACAAGCCTGTTAAAAGCTTTAAAAAAATGCTTTCTTGGTGAAAAATTGTTTTAAATTTTTTATTAAATGTTCACCCTGATATAAAAAAGCGACATTAAACCATTTAAAGGAAAATTTTGCCTTACAAGGGCCCGGGCGCAAACGCGAAAATACCTCATAAACGCGCGCTTCAAATAAACTTTTTCTGTCAAATAATCACAAAATCGTGCTTTCCATATAATTTTCTAACATTATTTTAACCAAATCATGCTTTCTATTATGGTTTTCTAACAAAAGTTTTACCACTTCAAGTTTAAAAAACAAGCATCCCTTATCTTTAGTATCAGAAAAAAATAAGTAAAAAAAAGATTTTTTAAAAAACGCTTTTATTGAAGTGTTCTAAAAGGTCAAAAATAATTTTTTTGGTTTGACAAATAATTTATTGGGAAGTAGAAAATAACTTTTTGGTAAGTAAAAAAAACTGATTTTCTAATCACTAAAAATAAAAGCGTGGGCGCTAGTAATTTTTAATATTTTTTAAATTTAAATTTTTTTACAGGACAGTGACACTAACATCCTTGCCAAACGGGGATTCGAACCCCAGACGTACGGCTTTGCATCAGTCAGATGCTCTAACGACTAGGCCATTACGTCGGCTTTTATGTATAATTTTATATAAATAAAAATACCTAACAGAGAATTTAAAGTGAGAATCCATCCCACTCAAAACTCATGAATGAGAAATTTGTAAATTTAACGTCATAGAACATAGAATAAAGAAGTTAATAAATAGTGAATTAAGAATTACTAGCGCCCACGCTTTTATTTTTAGTGATTAGAAAATCAGTTTTTTTTACTTACCAAAAAGTTATTTTCTACTTCCCAATAAATTATTTGTCAAACCAAAAAAATTATTTTTGACCTTTTAGAACACTTCAATAAAAGCGTTTTTTAAAAAATCTTTTTTTTACTTATTTTATTTTCTACTTTTTAGTCATGGTATTTTTTAACAAAAACTCACAAGAAAAAATGTATTTATTTCAACCATATTTAATGTTATGTTAGGATGGAATTTTAGTTTCATGAAAAAATTTTTTTTTCACATATCTGACAAAGTAGAACAATCCTCTGACGACTCAGCAGGACAATCAACTCCAAAGTTAATTAAAATCTATTTAATTTTGCTGGGTACGTTAAAATAACAGAGCTGAGCGGGAAAAATACCTCCCACAAAGAATATTCCTCGCATCCCCTCACTCGCCGATGAAATCCATCGATATCAAAAAGATTCACAAGAAAAAGAAAAGCAGCATTCAATAAAAGTAAAAAAAATAACCAATCGTAAAAAATTCAGAATTAGTGTGTGTGTGTTTATTTAAGGAGCAAACAGTAACAGTACCATCCAGTCTTTTCAGTAGTCAATAAATTATAAAAGTAGCATCGCGATTCCTCGGGATGGGCACCAATGCTCGGCGATTTCTCGCTCTTCTGGCGATTTCTTTCTCGCGGTTATCTTAAATCGCTAATTATCTTAATTGTTAATTGGAAGGTAAAAAATCACGTTTTGAAGATTAAATATTGTAGTTATATACCTAGTATATTATCTTACAGGTTTTGGGAGCCATTGGCTTCACGGAAGTGTCTCAAATATGAATTAAAAGGATAACTAAAAACACTCGTTAATTACCTAAATTACGGAGGTTTGACTAGTTGATGATTGAATATTGCATTGTCATCGAGTTTCCACCACGGTGCAAAGTTTCAGAACTTTATATCGCTTGGAAGTGCCTGAAATATTATGTACAAGCATCCGGAAAGAAAAAAGTGATTATTCGTCTATAATTATCGTAATTACTGGGCAGTTCTCGTTTTGACTTTTGAATATGATGAAGTTATGCCTTATAAACAATTGTGCACGGTTTAGGGAGAATAGCCCCTTGGGAAAGGTCTCAAATTCTGGTTTTTCTGTTAATTAAAAATACTCGTTAATTAACTTAATCCTTTGGTTGTTTGACTAGAAAATGGTTGGATATTGGAGTGTCATGAGGGTTACACCTATATTCAAAGTTTCGGGGCCCTGACATATCGGGAAGTGCCCGAAAATCGAGTTTTAAAATTCCACCCGTAAAACGCCGCCAAAAGCAAGTAGAATAAAAGCGTTTAAAAATGCTTAAAATACAATTTTTCAGGTTGGAAATTACCTTTCAAATGAGTATTTTCTAGAAAAACCTTTACTTACTGCGTTAAATTATGAAATATCAATGAGATTCATTATGTATTAAAATATGTTATACATTTAAACTTACCTAACACTTTTTAACAATTAGTAATCGTTGTGTATTTGCTGTTTTTATGAATTATTTTTAAAAATTAGAAAGCATAGAAGTTATGCGGAAATAGATTATGCAAGGTGTTCCTGCAAATCTTCAGGAATACCATGTACACTAATGTGCCTGAATTGTATAGGTGAATGCCAAAATTCAGAGGAAGACCTATAACTTAACCTTTTACGTTAAATTCAAAAATTAAATCAATACTTTTGAATTTGTGCCAAAAGAATAAATAAAATAATTTGAAATCCTTAAAAGGCTATTTAATACCTCTAACTCTTTATATAATTAATGAAATTCTTATCTTAGTGTTGTAATTACCTACTGTACAGGCAAAGTACATGCTTTTATTTTTAAAATCAAGCTAATATAGAAATATACCAATTCTCAAGAGAGGCATACGTTTCTTAAAAGAAAAAATCTTGATCTATCATGGTACACATTTAATATGTTTTTTACAGGAAAAATATATTGTCTCTACGACTCTCATTTAAAATTAGAAAAAAGCCTGACTTATATTAACTTATCAAAACCAAATATTTGTACGATGATTATTAATGAAAGATTTGGATGCATTTGACTTTCCCAATATTCTTTATAGGTAAGTAAACAAGTACTTGAAAATACTATAAGTTTCTACAAAGTTGAAAATACTATTATTCATTATAAGGCTGGTATAATTTAAGTAAAGCCCTGGATACTCTACCTAAGGTAGAGTATCCAGGGCTTTAAATTTAAGTAGTCTTGTAGCAAACTAGCAGGACGCATACAGTCTCAATTAATTTTGTATACCGATTAAAAAATAATTGCTTAAAGTTTAAATGGTGTTATGCATTACCATATAGGAAATGATTAGACGTATTACCCATACTCAATTTTCAAATACACAACGATTACTAATTGTAAAAAGTGTTCGGTAAGTTTAAATGTATGTAACATATTTTAATACATTATGAATCTCATTGATATTTCATGTTTTAACTCAGTGAGTAAAGGTTTGTCTAGAAAATACTCATTTGAAAGGTAATTTCTAACCTGAAAATTGTATTTTAAGCATTTTTTCTCATACAAAAGGTAAAGGATGCTTGTTTTTTAAACTTGAAGTGGCTAAAATGTTGTTGGAAAATCTTAATAGAAAGCACGATTTTGTGATTCTTTGACAAAAAAAGTTCATTTGAAGCGCGCGTTTATTAGGCATTTTCGCGTTTGCGCCCGGGCCCTTGTAAGGCAAAATTTTCCTTTAAATGGTTTAATGTCGCATATTTATATCAGGGTGAACATTTAATAAAAAATTTAAAACAATTTTTCACCAAGAAAGCATTTTTTTAAAGCTTTTAACATGCTTGTCATAGTAAAGTATTAATATGTGTTCGAGTTTATTTAAAACCAAATTAAAGTGGTTTAATTGTTCTTTTAATGTTTTAATAGTGTAGTGGTATTGCTTTTCTTTCAAAAAAGGTTTTAACTGTTCATTTCGAACAATAATTTACCGAGTTATGGGAAGTTTTCGATGAGTAATCGCATCAAGCATGGCCGCCATTTTGAAAATTTTCCAAATTTAAAGTCTCATATCTCGGTTAATAATAAAGGTAAAGCTTTGAAATTTTGGATATTTTTTAGTTACAAATAGCTTAATAACTGGTAAAAATTTCATGATACCAACTTATGTTTAACATTGTGTTTTTGAAGATTTTAAATTTTAAAATTTAGTTTTTTTCAAAAAAACATATCAAATAGCATCTTTTCGAAATTTTCGACTTCATATTTGTAATCTACGACCTCAAATTGTATAGAAAAGTCACCTTACATGTTGAAAAGTTTGATAGTTAAGGTGTAAAACGCGAATTTAAAAATTTCACAAAAAGTTAAATATTTTAAATTCTAAGGGAAATTTCGGCGGACTCCTGATCGAAAACTCATTCTTATGGTCCATGGAATCAGTGTACCAAGTGGCTTAGCATCATCAAAAAGTGCAGTGTTTCGCCCTTTTTCGTCGTGTACCGCTTAGACTATTGGGGATAAGTAAACACAAACACACCGGACGAGTCCACTTGTGAAAATGAGCTCCGATTTTATCTCAGGGGCGAAAGACCTAGCTGCGCGGCTCGAGGGCTTTCGTCCTGAAAGGGTTAAAATGCAAAGTATTGTCAAGTAACTGATATATGCAGCTATTATTAAAAGTATGCGTTTGGTAAATGTTCTTTAATTTTTCAAAGGTTATTAGATGTATGTAAAATTGGTTTAAAATAATCGCGTTTTTGTGTAATTTTTTTCAAAAAAACGATATTAAGCAAATTGAATTTTTAGGAAGAAAATTTTTATGTGTATAGAATAGACTATACTTTAGTGCTCTTTACGATTGTCAGGCCAATTTTGCAATAAAATATAGAATATGTTTGGAAATATTAAAGCATTTAAAACAAAAGTATTAATAGTATAAATGCTTCAATTTGTAAATGAAATTAAATTTCAAAAGAAAGAAGGGGAAAGAAAATGAAATACTTTTTTACTAGCATATGAAAATAATTTTTTTAACTAAAAAATTGGATAATTATGAAAGGAGGAAACCATTATCTCATCTTATTAAAGTAAGGCTGAGCGCGCACTGGAGACTTTTGTCTCGGAGACTTAAAACACTAGTAGTCAGGGTGCCAACTCGAAAAGTGTGCATTGGAGTGTGTATGGAATTTTATGACGGTTTCTGATAGATATGATGGTGTACATATCAGAACCGATTGATGCCACTCTGCAAATATTGAGCGTTTTTTATAAATCAAGATGGCGTCCAAAATGGCCTCCATTTAAAACAATACTTTTGAAAATAAAAATATAGCATGCGATACATCATGTATGGTATTTTTGGGGTCAAAGAAACGAAATATAACAATATTTTTTACTTTAATTAAGTTTGGAATAGGTTTTTTAATCTAATAAACATATTTCATTGAAAAAGCAGGATTTAAAAAAAACAGAGTTTTAAAGTGCCTAATTTTGCTTATAAACTCATATTTTGCATAAATTTAAAATTAATCGGGTTTAGAATAATTCCAGTAACACATTAAAATGAATAAATTAATAATTTAAAGAATTCATTGCTTTTATTTCATTCAGAATGAACCATCTGGAGGAAATGTTCTGATTAGTTTTTAATGTAGCTTAAGTAATAAAATTTTAATTTGTTTGAGAAAAAGTAATTATCAGAGAGCCAAAAATTTAAATTAATTAATATTTTTTTATTATAATATTTTTTATTCAGTATTATTATCCATCATTGCATCATTCCGAAATAATGCTCCAATTGGCTGATATCGCACCCCGGTTGCTAAGTAACTGCAAAATATTGTAAACATTTGTAAAATACAATACTTTATTCGATTCTCAATGTTTTCTGATTCCATATGTTCTTGAAATGTCTGGTAATTATGATAACGAATGTATTTTTAAGTGTAGAGTTCAAGGATCTGTGACCAAATTGTCACCAAAACGAATAAGATCCATCATATCTGCAAGTAAACTTCGAAGAGACTACAAGTTTGACCGTCTAAAAGAGCGTTTTATAAAAGAGTCTGACCTTTTAGTCTTTAGCCATAGGGTTTGTGTATCAACATACACCTCCAAAACTCATGTAAATCGGATTTTGAAGAAAACGTATCACAAACAAGATAGCAACCAAGAAAGTAATAGAAGATTATTGCCTTCAGAATATAAGGATTTTGATATTAGACTTCACTGCATATTTTGGTCCAATCCGTGCGTTGAACTCGATGCAAAAAATCCCAGTAGATTCAATCCTTCCCATCTCGTTCACACTGTTGACTTCCAATGGAGACTTTGGGATATGTGTGAAAAGAGAAAAGATAAGTGGGCTGAAGAGGTACGATTGAGACTTACAGGCACACACACATGCTTGCATGTAGCTGGAGCAAGGTACCACCGAAAATGTGAACTACTGTTTAAAACGAACAGAAATATTTCATCTGTAAAAGAAAAAATAGATTCAGATGTTTCTAGTCAAGAGGATTTTGCTCTCTGTAGAGTAACACAAGAAATGCTAGCAGATCAAACCCAGACATGGAACAGTGTCCAGCTGCATTCCTTGTACTTGAATTTTGAAGAAACCTAAAAAGGATCTTTTGTGCAGAAATTAGAGGAATACTTTGGAGAGGAACTCAAGGAGTGGCAAGCCTCATTCTCTTCAGAAAAAACTGCACCGCAACATTAATTTCAACAGAAAACGACGAAGACGTTGTTACTAAATATATAAAGCCTCTTGTATCAATTATTAAAAAAGAAACCCTAGTTGCCGACAAATCAAAATATAATTTGAGGATCAACGTTGATTCTGTAAGTAAGGAATGCAGCCCGACACTGTTAATGCTTCTCGGGAAACTCAAAATCCCCAGTCTTGCTGCCATCACGATAGGAAGCATTATCGCAAGTTGTTTGAAAAAAAGCTCAGGTTCAGCTTCAAATTGCCATTTCAAGCTTGGTGAAGACCAAGTTTGTTATAAATCATCTCTGCAAATCATCTCCTCCAATATCAAATAAACAAGGATCTTTTGTAACCAAATTACGGTTCCATCGTAATTATTTTATAAATAAAGGTATTTCAAATCAATTTAAACTTTTTTTTGTTTAAAACAAATGTTTCCCTGTTAAAAAACAAAAAGAATGATACCCCTCATGCCATATTTTATTAAAGATAATTCGAAAACCCTATTTTGTGGCTAACATGGACGCCATCTTGAATTCCTAAAAATGCTCAACATTTAAGAGGTGGCATCAATCAGTTCTTTAATCTAGACATCATAACCCACCAAAATCAGCAATAAAATTCCATACACATTCTAATACACGGTTGACCCCTTTTTTGCCATTTGGCACCCTGACTATAGTCACTCGAGAGCAATGCATTTCTATGAGGAAATTCTTGGCCTAGTGATCTAGCCACGAGACCAAGATCACTAGGCCAAGAATTTCTTCATAGAAATGCATTGCTCTCGAGTGACTAGTGTTTTAAGTCTCCGAGACAAAAGTCTCCAGTGCGCGCTCAGCCTTAAGGTAACCTTAAATTTAGAGTTAATTGTAGATTGTTGTGGAGAGAGATTGTAGTGTAGTAATTTATAAGACATAAGTTACAAACGTAAATGGCTTTAGAAGCTTTAATAAACAAGTGAATTTAAAGTTAAATTTTGAACTGACTATACCAGGTGTTGCCAAATAGGAAATAACAAAAGCATTGATACACTAGTAATATATAACATTCATCCCCACTTTTCTTTAAGACACATAATCGTCCAAATATGCTGGTCGTTTCTTTTCCCTCACAGGTCGAACAAACATTCTCTCTGTAGAAAGTTCAGAGGAGCTAGTAGTAGTGGTAGAGTCCAGTTCAGGAATGTTAATGGTTGAGTCTGTGTCTCCAGACACGTCCATTTCGTTATTATAGTCTTCATGGAGTTCGGCCACCCCTTTTGGTGCTAGATGCCGAAGAGAAACGGTGGTTTCTCTTCCGTCTGGCAGCTTGACATGTGCATAGTTAGGGTTGGCTTCAATGAGCTCCACTTCTTGAATCAAGGGTTCGTACTTACTGGTCCTAACATGGTTTTTTAGTAGCACAGGACCTGGTTGAATTAACCATGTAGGTAATGAGCAACTATTGAATGACCTTCTAGGGTGATTGAACATGCGCTCATGAGGTGTAGCATTAGTGGCTGTACACAGTAGTGATCTTATGGAATGAAGCGCTTGTTGGAGGACCTCTTCCCACTGTTCTGTTCGGATATTCTTTGACTTGAGTGCCAGTAATATTGTTTTCCAAATTACACCGTTATACCTTTCCACTTGCCCATTGCCTTGTGGGTTGTATGCTGTAGTTCTACTTGTAGCCACCCCTATGGAAGTAAGGAACGATTTAAGCTCTTGGGACATGAATGATGCACCCCTGTCAGAATGTATGTAGGAAGGTGTGCCAAACAAAGAGAATAATGAGGACAAAGCTTTGATTACTGTAGAAGCCGAAATATCAGAACAGGGGATTGCAAACGGGAATCTTGAGAACTCGTCGACAATGGTTAGCAAGAACCGTTTCCTGGATGATGAAGGTAAAGGTCCCTTAAAATCCAGATTCAGTCTCTCAAAGGGTGAGGTAGCCTTTATCAGCTGCCCTTCATTCCGGTAGAAGCGAGGTTTAAGCTCGTTGCAGCAGGGGCAAGAGTTTGTCATTCTCTTGATGTCTTCTAGTGTAAAAGCCAGATTTTTAGCCCTTACATAATGATACATCCTGGTTATTCCTGGATGACACAAGGCATAGTGTAACTCCTTTAGGTCCGCTTCAGTTTTAGGGCGGATAGATGCAGAAATCCTAGACATAGTATCAGCAGTTGTATTCTTGTTCCCGGGGCGATATATTATGTCAAACTTGTAGTTGGCTAGTTCGAGCCTCCACCTCATTATCTTTTCGTTCTTGATTTTACTTGAGTGATGTTGATCGAACATGAACACCACGGATCTCTGGTCTGTGAGAACTTCGAAATGCCTTCCAATTAGATAATGTCGCCACTTTCTGAGAGATTCAACAATGGCGTAGGCCTCTTTCTCAACAGATGAGTGTCTCTGTTCAGAAGAATTTAGAGTTCTTGAGAAGAAAGCGATGGGACGACCAGATTGGCTAAGAGTGGCCCCGATAGCATATTCTGAAGCATCGGTCTCTACTCTAAACGGGACGCCGTCTTCAATGGCTGAGAGGGAAGCCTCTGCTACGTTATCCTTGAGATTGTTAAATGTTTTCACAGCTTCCTCGGAGAGAGGAAATGTTTTCTGTAGGAGAGGCCGGATTTTCTCAGAGAATCTAGGTATCCAGCGACAATAGTGGGCAAACATCCCGAGAGTTCTCTGTAGGGTGGCCATGTCACTCGGGACTGGTAGTTTAAGTAATGGAGCGAGTCTGTCAGGATCAGGCCTAATCACTCCCTCTTCAATTTCATATCCCAGAATCTTTACCCTCTTAGTGGCAAATTCACATTTCTCTTCATTGAGTGTTAGTGTTAAGTTATATTTTTTAGCAGCTTCCATAAAGCGATGTAAATTCTGGTCGTGTTCTTTTTGGTCTCGACCGCAGATAGTGACGTCATCCAAGTACGGATAGGTGCCCTTTAACTTTTCTTCCTTGATAATATGATCTATATTTCTTTGAAAGGCCGGGACACCATTCGTGACCCCGAAAGGAATTCTACAGAATTGGTAAAGCTTCCCAGTGGCCTCAAACGCCGTGTATGGCTTATCGGATTCTTGGATGGGGACCTGATGATATGCACTTTTTAGATCGATTGTACTAAATATCTTATGTTGAGATATATTCTGTATAATATCTTCTATTTTCGGAAGAGGGTAAGCATCCAACATGGTGTATCTGTTAATGGTTTGTGAGTAATCTACGACCATTCTGGGCTTGTGATTTTCTCCTTTTACTATAAAGACTTGTGCCCTCCATGGGGAGCAGCTCGGTTCAATTATCCCTTCTCTCAGTAATCTCTCAACCTCGGCAGTAATGAACGCTTTGTCTTCGGTAGTGTGGCGCCTTGACTTAGTAGTTACAGGTTTACAGTCCGGTGTAAGGTTGTTGAAAAGAGATGCTGGTGGGACCCGAGCCGTTGCTAATGAGCAAATCTTGAGAGGCAATCTTTCACCGTCAAATTTGATTTCTAAAGAGTCGTGATTTTTTAGGAGGTCATGACCTATCAGTACTTCCACACACAGATCCTTCATTATTAAAATTTCGATGTTAGTGTATAAGTTATTTGACAGTTTAAGAGTTATTAAACCAATACCTGTTACATTTGAACTCATAGACGCGTTAGCCATAGCGATTTTAGCATAGTAAGGCTTAATCTCCACTTCTTAACAAGATTTTCATTTAAAAAACTGAGCGAACTGCCTGTGTCGATAAGAGCATTTAGTTTAACTCCATTCACAAGCACTTCCGTAACTGATTTTTGTAGGCAAAGTGGAAAAGTAGAAGCGGAGGCAGCCAAGTATACGTTGAAGCACTGGCATAAGAAGACTTTGATTTACATGCTTTTTGGAAGTGACCCTTCTTTCCGCAACCGTTACAAATGGAATCCTTGGCTGGACAAGATGTTCGAGGATGGTAGTCATAGCCACAAAAGAAGCACCTTTTAGAACGCCTAGGAGTGAGAGCTGCTAGATGAGCATCAGGATCAGCCGGGAGTTCTGCAACAGCTCCTACTGTTGTGGAAATCTGGGAAAGATAAGAAGCAGGGTGATGTTCTGCCAGTTCGAGAGATCTGGCCTGATCAAAAGCAATTTCGAGTGTGATTGTAGAGTTTTCAAGCAATCTTTCGCGAATTTTCGGGTTTGAGAGACCCCGAATGAAAGCATCCCGAACATATTCATTCTTGTTCTCTTCGGCACTAACAGCCTGAAAATTGCAGTCCTTGCTCAGTTGTTTGAGGACTTGAAGATACTCTTGTATTCTTTCTCCGGGCTGTTGTGCTCTAGAGGCGAGGCAATGCCTAGCGAAAATTTCACTTCTTTTCGTTACATAAAGGGAGTCTAGGATGTGGATGGCATCGGCATAACTTGTGCTATCGTTAATGTAGGCGTAGACAGTTGCTGAGACATAATTGCATAGGAGAGGTAGTTTACTTTCATTCTTGAGATCTTTAATTTGAGTTAGAAAATTTTGGAAAGTCCGTGACCAGTGTTTCCATCTTGCTTCAGCATCCACGCTTGCCGGATCCACGTCAAACCTTTCCGGTTTTAGTAACTGATCCATTTTGAGAAATTGACTTGTTTATTAAATTGTAGTGTAGTAATTTATAAGACATAAGTTACAAACGTAAATGGCTTTAGAAGCTTTAATAAACAAGTGAATTTAAAGTTAAATTTTGAACTGACTATACCAGGTGTTGCCAAATAGGAAATAACAAAAGCATTGATACACTAGTAATATATAACAATGTAACTTCTTAAAAAATTAATTACTTTAACAATTTATGCTTAGTTAAATTTTCTTATATTTTTACATAATGGTTTAAATTATTAATTAAATTATTATATAGTCAAAAATTGAAAAATGTGGAGCATCGGTTGCTTCCACCTTTTTCCAGTCAAGAAGACATCATTATCTCAATTTAAAGTTTTTGTTTAAATACTATTAAAATTTTATGTTTTATTAAAATTATATTTCAATTTTTTTTTAAATTCAAAAATAAATTTTATTAATTAAATTAAAATTTATTTAAAAAATTAATTTCATTAGTTTAAATTTTAAATTTAAATTGAAAATTTGCGGGTAAAGTAACTGAAGGAAGTCTTAAATACTTTTCATATACTCTATTTGTACTCTATTTAGTTACTTTTTTGGGGTATTTGTATTTAATACTTAGTTACTTTTTTTGAAATACTTGTATTTGTACTCAAATACTATTTCAAAGTAACTTTAACAACCTTGGGAGAAAGTGAGTAAACACAGAGCCTGTTGGGTTGCTAGGAACGAGTTTTGGTGCGCAAATTGAAATAAAAAGACACTACTAAGGTTTAACGAAATAATTGTATTTTAAAATGAACGTTCTTCGTGCCACTTGAAATTCTGACACCGCAATGGGAACATATTAGTGACGTAGTAGGGTCAACTAACGCATTACAGGCGCAAAGTCGACTTTTGGAGGAATTCTCGACAAACTGTGTTATGTGGGAAGTTCAGAGGTGCGGATGATTGGCCAATTTTGGCTATTTGGCGCCATATTTAGAAGCCAAATGACTCTTTTAACATTAGTTAGGGTTACCATATTAGTCATGTTTACTGCTAAAAACTTGGCGCATCCGCACCTCTGAACTTGCGCCCGCAGTACTAACGTTGCTGTCTAGTATAGTTGTAGAGCTGTCCCAAGAGGCACTGCATTCACATTGCAAATGCGGAAGGAGGCAAGGATAAATTAATGTTATTCAAATCAAACTTTCAAACATCAAGAATAAAAAAAATTGCATAGAAAAAATTTAAAAGACTTTATTCATAATTTACTATTTTAAATATTATTTTTCTTTTGAACGATTATCTGACGACTGAATCTGTATTATTTCGGGTGAAGGTGAATGAAAGTGAAATGAAAAATCATATGTTCGGAAAGTAAACAAAATAAATTAGAAATTAAAGTATGTCGAGTACGTCATGTCATGTCATTCATTGACAGTTTTCGGGTTTACGTGAAAACATTTTTAAGATGCCACTTTCGAATGTGAAAGGTTTGATATTTCGTTGATCTCGATTTTTTAAAATTTTAATCATCCCAGAGTGTAATTAAGCATCACCTAGTTGGAATTTTCCGAAAGATTCCATGCCATAAAAATCGAAGAAATGTCTAAACTATTGATAGCTTTATCAGAATTTAATTCAGAAACGTATTTAAGTCTTTGTTCAGTTCTACAAATAGAAGAAAAATCTTGTGCGGTGGTGATAAGGTTGTAAACAAATGATGTAATTTTTAGCCAGTAATCTGTAGGTATTATTGGCAATCTTCAGCAGGTGTCTGTCATTCAGAAATTTCATCTTGCTATTTGTATACCTGCTTTAATTTTTAACATTTCTGTAAAATATTTAAAAAAAATCTACCGAAACATAACTTTATAACTTTTATTTCTCTATTTGAGTTCTAGGTAAAGAATTTTTATACCTTATTGAAAAGTATTGTCTTTCGTTTTCTTTTAGAAAGTTGTGAAAGTATTCCCGGCACATCTGGGATATACGTCGACCAGCCGCCATGTTTACTCACAGCTCAAATTAGATCTATATTGTTGTGTGTCATCATTTGAGCTGTGGGTAAACATGGCGGCTGGTCGACGTATATCCAAGCTGTGCCGTATTCCCATGTTATGAAGTATTTTGTATTAAAGTATTATTTATTGAAGTATTAAAAACTTAATTGTTTTAGGTTGTATAGGACAAATGCTGCAAAATTAAATACAGCTCTTAGCAATGCCTCTTAACAGCACCAAGAAAGGGAGCAATCCTTCTCTAGTCAGTATTCCACCAGCAAAGTCTCCTTACTGTTCTAGAAAAAAAAGACATATTGGAAATCAAGCTCGCCGTTCTAATGTGTTTAAACAAGTTCCTTTAAACCTTTCAGCATCAGATAGTGAAAAAGATCAGAATTCTGACTCTGCAATGAGAAAAAAACTAGAACCTTCAATTTCTCCCACAGTTCCTGTGAAACATTTTCCATCCTTTTCTGTGGGTGACAGTGAACAAGCTATTATTAGTGATGGTAGTAAAAATAAACTGAAACGTTCTTCTAGTTCCCCTTCTGTGTTTTCTAAAGCATCAAACTTGCCCAATCTCAATGAGAGTAGTAGTAATAGTTTGATTTCAGACAAAGCCAATACCAGCCTCATTGAGTCAGTAATGCCTTGCAGCAGTAGAATCTTGGAGAGCGAACCGATTGAGGCAACTAAAGAAAATCGTTCGGTGAGTTTGTCTAAGAACAGTGACTCATCTGAATGCAATTCTTCATTTTCCAACATC
Organism: Tetragnatha versicolor; assembly: GCA_024610705.1. Taxonomy (NCBI): domain Eukaryota; kingdom Metazoa; phylum Arthropoda; class Arachnida; order Araneae; family Tetragnathidae; genus Tetragnatha; species Tetragnatha versicolor. Next base: position 14,641,237 of record JANDEH010000017.1, on the reverse strand, counting down.
AGTCATAACTCTACACTCCGTGATAGAAACTTTAGTGTAGATTCGGCATTTAGTCAACTTTCACTGTCTGGTATTACTGAGATTGAAAAGGATCCCATTATTGAAGATCTGAATTCTAATCCAAAGAGAACAACTCATCATATAAGGTCCAGATCAGATGTCTCTTTAGACCCAAGCAACTTTGAATACATTGACCCATCTGATGTATTTTCTCTGCCTAATTCCTTTTCTGAGCTCAATCCTCCCAGGAAAAGCATTTTTGAAGGTAGGACTCTTGTGGATTCAGGTCCTTCCCTTATCTTTTTATTTACAAATTACCGAAGTAGTATTTTAGTCACCTTTTTATTTCCACTCATATTGCTTAATTTTAAAACAAAAACCAATAATTTTATAGTGTTGAGCTGTTGCTCTATTTGTATTAGCTACATGCTAGCACTAGATAGTGATCAAAGATTTTCTGTGTAGAATTTCTAAACTTAAAATAATTTTAATGATATTTTTTATCTGTCATTTTGTTATTGGAAACCAATGGTTCAAATGTATGTTTGTTATTTTATTTTCCCAAGGGAAACAAATGGTGGCTCCTACAGAGTGCTTTTTTCCTCGCCCTCGGCAGGGCCAAAGCCTTACTAGTTTCTTGTCGTCAAATGAATTCAACATTTCTGCTGAATTAGATAAGGTAGGTATTGAGAAACATATCCTTTGTGTCAAGTGCAATATAAAAATGGAAGTAGAAAAAACGATAGTTTTTAATTCTTGAAAAAAATTTTATTTGTGTGATTGTATTGTTTTTTCCACTTCCTCTTTTATAGGGTAGGTATTTTTTTAGTTTTAATAACTAGCGATATTGCTTCTAATATTTCATTTCTGAAACATTTCTTTCATTCAGAAATGAATAAAATATTTTCATTCTTAATTGAATGGGATAGAATCCACGCAAGTGACATGACATGCTAACTTTTGTATAGGTAATGAGTTGGAAAATTTTCAAATCGGTGAGTTCTTGAATGAGTTATCTTGAAAAGAACGTTCACTTGGAATTCCTATATTGAGCCAAGTCGTAATTGTTAGGTTGCCATTGAGTTATAAGTACCAGGGGTGCTACTTTTTCGGGGTAGTCCTGTAAATCCATTCTTATTAACAGCATAAATCCCAGGTTTTACTATAGTTTTGGAAAATTTTGAGCTCAACAAAAAAGTGCAAAATTAGGTCCAATCAAAAAATATAAGTGATACTATTTATAATTAATAAATTAAAATAGGTCCCTAGATCAGTTCAAAGCTTGATTACATAGTAGCTACTTCATTTGGAAAAATTTTTTTTGCTGTTGTGGCTACGATTGAGTCACATTTTCATACTGCTGAAGTCAAAACATTCTCAAACTCAGTCTTCCTTGTTGGCTCATCTGTAAGTTTTGCTGTACCAACTGCTGAGCAGTGTAAGTTTTTCTGTCATGAGTTCATCTCTAAGTTTTGATGTAAAGTCATCTGTAAGTTTTGCTGTAAGTTCATCTGGAAGTTTTGCTGTAAGTTCATCTGGAAGTTTTGCTGTAAGTTCATCTGGAAGTTTTGCTGTAAGTTCATCTGGAAGTTTTGCTGTAAGTTCATCTGGAAGTTTTAAGGTGAAAATAACTTCAGAACAAGAATTTTTTATAAAAATCTGTAAGCATTCTTAATTTGGGATTCCGGATAAAAGGTTTGTTGCTTTATTAGTTTTTCGAGATTATAAGTTGAAGTCAGTAGCACCCCTGAAGTATTTACAACAAAATTACATTAGAAAAACCTATTTCAAAACTTCTTTGGTTGGATTACAATATTATATATTATATGCCAACCATTTAAAAAAATTGTGAGGCAATTAAGGTATTAGAAAAATAAAAATACCTTTACTGAAATAATCTTTCAATTATGCTATATTCCATTAGGCTGCAACAGGGTTTGGAAAACTTGAGTTGTTGCTACTCAAATGCTAATGTCCTCAAATGCTATGATATTGGGGTATCACCTTAAATACAGGTTTGCAATTAGAAGAAAAAGTATAATATTTTTATTGGAATAACTGAATAATGATGAATAGTGATGCATGCCAAAATTAACTTGTAGCTCATATTTTAAAACTGAAATTCATGTAAAAATTGAGCTGTAATTTTAAAGAATTTTGTAATTAAGTGTGACATATCCATTCCCTTTTTTAAAATTTACTCTTCACATTTTAGGAAAATGCTCATTTTTGTATATCAGAAGCTTTGATAGCTGCAATGGAACACATGAAGTGTACGCGTTCACTTAAAGCTGTCGAAGAAGAAGAGGAAAGTGATGAAGAAATTAGGAAATTAACTCAAAGAATTCGAATTCGTAGAAAAGAGAAACAGAAAGAAGTAATTTTAACATACTTTTCTTTTGTGATTGTGATATTCCATTTTTAAAGAAATTAAATGTATCTCCATTGTTAGGAATTTACGTATGTATGGCCCTCAGCACATCATTTTAAGTTAATTTTTGATTAGATCCTAACTTTTGAATATTTAGAAACATAATTTCAGGGTTTATCAAAAAAGCTTTGTTTCCAATTACAAATTCTTCTAATCTGTTGGAAGAAATAGGGATTGCCTATGTTATATAGGAACATCTGTAATTTGGACTCTTTTTATTATTATCAATCATTGTTTGTGAATATTTATTTCTTTTTGCAGAAATGTATGAAAACTCTTGTGCTTCTGAGTGATGGAAGGACTGATAGTATGTTTGTTCATTTAATGTATCTTTATATTTGTTGACTAATGTAGTGGAGAAAGTATGGAGAAGTATGTTGTTAACCCATGTTGTATAAATAAAGTATGTTGTATACATGGAGAAGTATGTTGCTAACCCAAATAATTATATGCAGTTTATTGCTGGCTGTTCTATTATTATTGCAGTTAATTTGTGCAGTTAATTTTGCAGTTAATTATTATTGCAGTTAATTAATATGGAATTCTCCCCTTGGCACTAAATGTTTTTTTCTCATTTTTATGTAACATCTTTTGGTAATGAAGTATTATTTTTATTATTAGGAGTAAGGTGTGGTTTAAAAATGTTTTCAAACACCTCATTTAAAAACAACAGTATCTATTAAAATAAGCTTAAAATAATGCTCACAGGTTTTTTTGCATTTCATTGTAGCTACTACAAGCCAAAGTGCCTCCCCTCCCTTATCCTCACATTCATCTGAATTTGATGGTGAGAACTTTCATATTTTTCTATGAATATTTTTCTTATCCTCAGGATTTAAATGTTTGAACTTAAGTTGAATATTAATATAGTGATGCGTTAGGGGTGGTCTTAATTTATAAAACTGAATTATTTTTGTTTTCACTCCCCAATTTTTTCCCTTTGCTGTGAAATGGTAGTATACCAAATATTTTATAACATGAGCTGTATCGGGATTGAAGTTTTAGCATTCAGCAACTGTTTTTAGGCTAGAGGGAAAGCAGTTTTGAAAGCACTTCCTCTGCAGCACAGGACATTACCTTGAAGGGGCGGTGCCTGGTTGTTCTCCCAAATAGCGTTTTCAAAAAGATTAATCGGAAGTTTTTAAATAAAACTTGAAAATGTCCTACCATAAGGCTGTTGAAGAGGGTTTTGACTATGAAAAGGTTACACAAAGTAGATGCAGGATAACAAGTTTTTTTACAGGATTTTAAAAACTATAAAAACAAAATTTCATCATTTATACATAATTTATTATCCAAAAATAAAATAATGTATTAAAAATAATTTTGTAATAAATTTTGCAATTTTTTTATATACTCAATAATTTTAAAACCTTTTAAGATTTTGACCCTAATTGGGGCAATTGTTAATATTTACTAATTTAGATAAAGTTTTTACTGGTTACTTACTACCCCATAAGTAAAAAAGTTGGGGATGAGTCTTCAGAAATTCTGACTTTTTTTTTTTACTTTTATGCTTAAGACCACCCTAGTGATGCATCTTGTGTGTTGCACCAAAGTTGAAAAAATAGTTAATTTTGTTGGGATTATGTTTTTGTGATAAATATTCATAAAACACCCGTAGATGTTAGATTTTTAATTCTAGGTTATGTAGGGAATATTAAGAGTATACATTTAAAATTAAAGGAAAAGTGTTTAGAGGTTTTAATTATAAAACCAATTTTAAAGCTTTAATATTAATGCAATTTTTCAAGAAGTTGTTATATGGTGCTTCAAGCAATGGGCTAACTCCCTTGTAAATAGTTAGGTAGTTGCTGGCAACACCTCAGTTGTTTTCTTAAGATATTTTTTCACAGGTTTTAGATTCTTAGTATAATAAAACCTATATTTACATATGATTGTTCATTGAGCTTTAGTGTGTGTTTCAGTTTTTGAAGTAAAACACTGATATTATTAATTTTATATATTTAGGTGAAAGCATTGGAAGTGAAGATCAATTTGAAGACATAGAACTATCTGGTAATTTTTCTGAAAAGCTTAATTTATGTAGGTTTTTTGTTATCATTATTTAAATGGATAAAATTTAATATTTTTTGATGAAATGTTACAGCTCATGCTGATTCCAATTTAAGTTCAATGAAAGAAACTGGATTGTCTCTGTCTATGGCATCATTATATTCAGGTACTTTTTTTTATTCATTTTTAAACTTTATCATGGACATTTCTTTAATTCTAGTAAAAAATAAGTAGAATTTATCACTTTCTCAAATGTTACAATAGTTGTGTATGGCATACCTTTATGTTAAACAAAATTTCAGTTCAATTTAAGCAAATTTCTTAAATTAGAAACAGCCAATTACTAAGAAAAATAGACTTGGTATTTAACTAAAAATTTGCTTGATCAGGCTAAAAAGGTTTATGCATTGTTCTCCTAAAGACAACATAGTATCATAAGGTTGCAAGTTTTTTCTTATATAAAATGATTAAAAGTGATTAATTAAGATTGGCTGTACTTTGCCTCCTCATAAAAAATCTACCTTACATGTTAAGTGTTTTCAAGGTTCATATTTCACTTGAAATTTGATTTATTATTTATACATATCTAAAAATCCATTATCCTTCCCATCTACCTCTTCTCCTATGGTATTGAAAGTTTAATGGTCCATATGACCAGTGACTTAATTTTCTCATTGTCTACTATTCCACTGACCATACTGTTAAAGCAACCCAAGTATTTTGAACACCAAAGATTCAAATGATACAGGGTGTTTTAAAAGTCCTGGTGGCGAATATAGCAAAAACCTCAATGATAGTATTCTTGCCAATGTTATGAAAACTCACTGAAAAAAATTTCATGAAAATATAGTTAATATTTGCAAAGATAATAGCATGTGAAAGTAGCACTTTTTAAGGCTTTGAAAAGAAAAAGTTTGTAAGTTTTTCAGGGTTATTATGTAGTTTTGTGTTTTTTTAGTTAACAAGACAAATTTTAGTAAAAAGACTTCGAAATTTGCAAACGTTTTCTCTTTTAAGATCTTAAAAAGTGCTAATATCTTCTCAAATATTCATGATATTTTTATGAAATTTAGTTTTTAAATTATTTTCTAACTTTTTATTTTGCTGCTAAGGGGCACTAAGTCATCTCAATGGATTATCCAGGGTTCCATATCTAAAGGTAGACCTTACTTCCATGACCCTAGGAAACATTTATTCCAAATAAAAGCTGTGAAAAGGACTTTTGAAACACCCTGTATGAGCCTGTGAGCCATTAATGTAACTGAACATTTAAGTTTTTTTGTCTTGTTTTTAAAAAATAATGGTTCTTACGTATTAAACCGTCAACTGTACCGCTTAATCAAAAGCGTTATCAAATCCCATTGATTCTTCTATCGATGTACCACTGAATCAGACGGCTACTGAACGGTCGACGGGATAATACGTAAGTGCCAAAATAATTTTTATATAAAATTGCTTATTGATTTTCTTTTCTGCTATAGATAACAAAGACTTACCCTTAATTTCTACCCCTGGTTATAATTATTACATATTTTTTAGATGCTGATTTTCAGAAAGTCTTGCAACTCCGAGATGGTGATAAGTGGTAAGTTTCATTTTGGTGTGTTACTTGCAAGGCTTATATATATATATATATATATATATATATATATATATATATATATATATATATATATATATATATATATATATATATATATATATATATATATATATATATATATATATATATATATATATATATAGGAAAACAATTCATAATATTCAAAAACAGTTAGAATGAATATAATGCGTGGGTACACTTGGTACATATGATCTTAAATTTCAAATGTATTTGTTTTATATATATATATATATATATATATATATATATATATATATATATATATATATATATATATATATATAAATAAAACAAATACATTTGAAATACACTTGTACACTGGTACACTTGGTACATATGATCTTAAATTTCAAATGTATTTGTTTTATATATATATATATATATATATATATATATATATATATATATATATATATATATATATATATATATATATATATATATATATATATATATATATATATATATATATATATATATATATATATATATATATATATATATATATATATATATATATATATATATATATATATATATATAAAACAAATACATTTGAAATTTAAGATCATATGTACCAAGTGTACCCACCATAACTCCCAGACACTCAAAGAAATTGAAGATGTCCACAGGTGCGCCCACGTCATCAGTGGTCCCGGACGCACTCTGTGGACGGCACAGCTTTCTGTAGCACGCGGAAGGACAAAGTCGAAATTCCGCGTGCTGGGACCAGAGCTGCGCCCAAACCAGATCAAAGTAGAAAAAACTGCATGAAAATTGAAACATTTGGATGCAAAAGCACCCTAAAATAGAAAGTAACGAGATGCATATTACCGGAATGTTCAGGAAGGTTGATCATAATGGCAAAGCCCTTTATAAATGGTCTGTGTGGAGTAACTGTTTTTGAATATTATGAATTGTTTTCCTATATATATATATATATATATATATATATATATATATATATATATATATATATATATAAATATTTACTTGCCAATGGCAAGTTACAAATGAAATTTTACATCCTGTATTAGCATACATATTTTTTGAGAGCATGCAGCTAAAACTTGCTGTAAATAATTATGTAAAATCATGTTTTTACATAGAAAAAATTCCAATTTCCTATTATATAATTAGAAAGTAAAGTCCATTGTATTTTATAGGTTACATGACTCTGAGTCCAACAACCTGTCAGCTGAAACTGTTGCATTATCTTTAATTAGAAAATTTAAGGAAAAACATCTACCTAAAGCTTCAGAGTTGCAATGGATTGTCACAGAACAAGAAGCTCCACAACAAGTACTTTAAATTTTATTTTTAAGGAATTTCTAAATTCCACAGAATGCGATCTAAATATTCTCCTGAGAAGGTTCTTGGTTAATGTGTATGACATTTCAACCTTTCCGTCTTCATTTCAGTTTTCCTTTTACTCTTTTAAAATTAATGGATACCTTTGCTAAATTTTCATAGACAGGCTTCATATAAAAATATTTCTTTGCTGTAGCATTACATATTTATTATTTTCAGCTCCTGCCCTTGCCAAATTCTTGGCCCATTTCCCCAGATGTCATTGAAGAAGAGCTCAATTTACAGAAGGTAATTGTTTTAATTTTTCTGTTATAATGTCCTAAAAATGTTTTAGGTCAAACGTTTTATTTTAACTTGCTTAACGCTTTATTTTTAGACTAGATTGCGAGGAAATTTGGAATGGGCTCCTCCCCGGCCACAAATAATATTCACCCTTCTTCCTAAGATGAGGCAAGTTGAAGTTGTATATTCAGATTGGAATACGCATAATTAAATGACTTGTTATGTTATTATCTAGCTTTAGCTGGTAATTTTTAAAACTATTTTTACAGGAAGAAAGATATTCTTGAAAAACAGAAGCATAGATGTGCTGGTTGTGGTATGAAAATAGAAAAAAGTGAGATTACCATGTTTTTTATAGTACTGGTTTTGTATAGTTGTTTCAAAATTGTTCCAAGTATAAAATAATTTGAAGTTTTTAGTGCTTTTGAGATTTAATAGTTTTCCATAGTTATTAATAAGATATCTGTAATTTGTTAATATTTATTTGATATTATAAATAGTTCATTTGAACAAAGCTAGTTATTTTTATTGATTTTTGAAAACCACTTTTTATGTTTTGTTTGTTTTACAACTTGTCTTTTTTTTTATGGTTAATTTTCCTGATCAAATCCTCTTGATGTCTCTAAAAAGGGATATATAACTAAGTAAACTATTAACAATAGTTGGTTGTCACTTTATTGATGTAGTAAATAAGTAACGAATGATGTTTAAAATTCAATGATCCTCTATAATATACATTACATATAAGTATACTATTTAAAAATGTTTCCATTAAACTGTTATAATTTGCCCCTAGTTTTTACTCATTAGCTATCCCTTATGCTAATCTTGAAGGGAGCGGAAATAAAAATGAGAATGAATTGTGAATGGGAAACAGGAAAATTTTACATTGTATAAAATTGTAAAAAGAATTTAAAGGCCCATTCATCTATTATCTCTGTAAAAGTCTATGTGAATGCACTTTTAATTTAGAAAAGGGTTGCTAAATCTTTTCAAACTTAAATATTTTAATTGAACTGAAACTTTTTTGAAGGTAAAGCCAAATAATTAGTAATAAATATGTACTAGTTTCTATTATGTTAAATTATAGTCTCTCTGTTTTTATATGTATTTATACAAGTTTATTTTCAGATTATGTTAGCAGATTCCGTTATTGCAATTACTTTGGGAAATACTTTTGCCAGTGCTGTCATAGCAATAACTTAGCTTACATCCCCAGCCATATTCTTTGGAACTGGGACTTTAAAACATGCTATGTTTCTAAATTTGCTTGGGGTCTTCTGGACTACATGTTTTCTGATCCTCTCTTTAATGTTCAAGACATCAACAAAAACTTATACCACAAAATTAGGCAGCTGGAAAACTGTCGCAGCCTCAGAATGCAGCTGTTTCACTTGAGAAGCTTCATCAAAACATGTCGAAATGCCGAACTGTAAGTGGATTCACATCCTTTTTTAATATTATCTGAATCAAATGGGAATCTGTCGTTACTTTTCCCTAAAGCTATGAAAGTGTAAAAATAGTGCATATTGTTTCTTTGGATAATGAACCACAATGATAAACAAAATGTTCACTTGTAATGTGATATGATAGCTTAATTTTTGAACAGTTTGTTATGGATGCATGTACTGTTTGAAATAGAGATGAACAATCATGTTTAAAAATTTCATTTCCAACAAACTTATATTATTAGAAATATTATTTAATTTTTCATACAGTCCTTTTCTTACCAATCATATTAAAAAAAGTCGAGTCCGCTTAATGTGATCGCAATTGTCCGAGACTAAACTGATAACATTATCCGATCGATAACAATAAGCGATCTCATATCAAAAAACAGCAGTGTTTTAACATTCATGTCATAAATTTATAAAGATTGTTTGCTTTAAAATCAAAATCATGTAATCGTAATAAATGTATTTAGAACTATTTTTAAACTAGGAAAAATTTTAAGGGGAAAATATAAGAGTAGTTCAGTTAATAAAATTAAAATAATTGCTTACTGTGTATTTTTATAGAGAGGTCTCTCTTTTTTCCGCTCCATTATATCCTTCCACTCCAATAAACCACTTATTTATTACATAATCTGAATTTCATTAAACAAGGGAAAATCAAAATCTCTTATCAGAAACATCTGCAAAGCGTGGATCTTGGTGTTTCTTTAACCAATCACAAGTATGGATTCGGACCCCCCCCCCCCATAACCGTTTTCTTTCAATATAATATACGGAATGTTTTATTTTTCTTACCCATACTGAATTTCAGAAAAAAGAAGCGCCAGATGTTCTCATGGAGAAGATTTTTATTTGTAAAAATTGACTTTCAAAATGAAACTCAAACCCAAAAGCGGTTGTTTTAAAGGGGATATGGACAAATTTTGATAATATTAAGTGGATTGATGATTCATAGTTGATCATATTAAACGATGTATTTTACATTAAATTAAATAGTGTGGTGCCGCTTCATAACTGAATTGAGAACATTTGCTGTTTTCCTTTTTTGCTATTGGCAACGCTAGTTCACCGGCAAGGCTATTTAAGGAAGGCCGATGTTTTCTCAAGTGACTCTTTTGTACTAACCTTTTTTATTTACCTGTATTATTATTTCCTCTTGGCACCAGTTTCCCTACCAGCTCCTAATGAGCTTAGATAATGAGGTTATATGTTAGTGCTTTTTATTTTTACTAATGTTGTTGTTGATATCTTAATAAATTGTTAGTTTTGTTTTTATTCTGGTTTTTTTATTATTCAGAACACTCGGCACATAGTTCACCTCATTACATTGGTGACCCGGATTCTCACTCAAATCGTGAGCTTAGGTTTCAATCAAAATTCAAAATTTCTTCCTTAGAGATTGAGTTTTTACTCTCCTGATGTTAGGGATCCTGGTGTCTTGGATCTGCGACCGGACCTTGTAAGTATTTTACTTCGTTATTCTTCATCATCGGTTTGGGTCTGTAAGTGCAAGTTAAGTTTAAATTAGCTTCGGCTGTATTTTGGGTTAGTTATGGCGGATGAGATTTCGCGGATTGCCTTTAGAGCCCCTCCTCTTTGGAAATCAGATGTGGATTTGTGGTTTTTACAAATTGAATCGTGTTTTCAAGTTTCTGGCATATCGGATACAAAGACCAAATTTCATTGTGTGGTCACGGCTTTAGATGCCGAAGTTTTGTCCTGTGTAGCGGACATCATACGATCACCAGTCGATGAAAATTCCTACAAGAAATTAAAGGACAGAATACTGGCAAGGTACGCCATGTCTGAAAGTGCAATCCTAAAAACTCTTTTGCAAGACATTGCTTTAGGGGATAAACGCCCATCACAACTCTTGCAGGAAATGCGAGTTCTGGCAGGGACCCGAGTAAACGGTGACGTTCTTAAATCCTTGTGGATTCAACGCTTGCCTGTGCGAACGCAACAAATACTTACAGTCAGTCGTGAGCCTCTGGAGTCGTTGGCTGAAACTGCCGATAAAATCGCTGAGGTTTCAGAATCTCCCTTAGAGGTATTGGAATGTACAGGGTCATCTGTCACTTTGGACTCCTTACAGAGCCAGATTTCCACTCTTCAGGAAACTATCCAGCAGATGACCTTGAGGCAGGAAGATCGTAGAACCAGAAGAAATTCCCGCGCCAGTTCATGGAATAGGAATAGGGCGCGATCAAATTCTAGGTCTAGTAAAATGTGCTGGTACCATGCGCGTTTTGGCATCAAAGCCTTAAAATGCGTCCCACCCTGCTCCTTTCAGGAAAACTAGTGGATTCCCCGGTTATGGCGGCGACGGGGGAAGTACAAAGGTTTGCTCGCCTGTTTATTAACGATCGCAGGACTGGCTTAAAATATCTTGTGGATACTGGCGCTTGCGTTAGCGTTTTTCCTCGCAATAAATCCCTCCACAAAGTTGCCGATCCCAACTATACCCTATATGCAGCAAACGGCACGCGTATACCAACTTATGGTACTAAGGAGCTAGGTCTGGATTTTGGGTTGCGTCGCGTATTCCCCTGGACCTTTTTCGTTGCTGATGTCCAGAAGCCTATTCTTGGCGCAGATTTTCTGCAGCATTTCGGTCTGCTCATTGACCTGAAAAACCAGCGGTTGATAGATCGACTGACGTCTCTATCAATAAAAGGAACAAACGCTCAAGGACAGTCTTTGGGAATTAAAACGCTGAATGGATCTACCCCGTACCATAGGTTGCTGAGCCAATTCCCGAACTTGACAAATCCGGCTTTCCTTGGGATCAATCAAGTGAAACACGATGTTAAGCATTGTATCCTTACCAAAGGCCCCCCTGTTTTTGCAAAGGCTCGTCGCCTTTCTCCGGAAAAGCTACTAGCAGCTAAAAAGGAGATACAATCCTTATTGGATAAGGGTATAATCCGTCCTTCAAGCAGCCCATGGTCCTCACCAATCCATATGGTGTTGAAGAAGAACGGGGAATACCGTTTGTGCGGGGACTATCGGCGCTTAAACGCTATTACCATCCCTGATCGGTACCCGTTACCTCACCTGCACGATTTTGCATTTGGTCTAGAGGGGAAAACCATAATGTCTAAATTGGATTTGGTGAAAGCTTACCATCAGTTGCCTCTTGACGAGGACTCTATCAAGAAAACCCCAATAGTTACCCCCTTCGGTTCTTTTGAATACCTCCGAATGTGTTTCGGATTGTCAAATGCAGCTCAGAGTTTTCAGCGCTTTATCGATAACGTTTTAAGAGGGCTAAACTGCTATGCCTATTTAGACGACGTATTGGTGGCCTCAGAGTCTGAGGATCAGCATTTAAAGGACCTTGAAGAAGTTTTCGAACGTCTTAACAGTTTCGGCATTATTCTCAATCCCGAAAAATGTGTTTTTGGGCTAAGTGAGATGGAGTTTTTGGGGCACTTAGTTTCGAGCAAAGGTATCTCCCCCCTGCCTGAAAAAGTCGAAACTCTTACTAAATACCCAAAGCCTACAACTGTTAGTGAGCTTCGTAGGTTCTTAGCCATACTAAATTTCTACCATAGGTTCTTAAAAAACACGGCTGATCATCAGGCGCCGCTTCACGATTTATGTAAAAGTAAGCGTAAAAATGATAAATCGTTGATAACTTGGTCAGACGAAGCTGCCGCTGCTTTTGAAAGATGCAAACAAGCTATTGTTCAGGCAACAGTTTTGGCCCATCCCAAGTTGGATGCTGATATTTCAATAGTAGTGGACGCATCTGATTTCGCAATCGGTTCAGTTTTGCAGCAAACGTCAGGCACTGTAACTGAGCCGCTATCTTTCTTTTCAAGAAAGTTGACTGAGACCGAAAAACGGTATTCTACTTATGATAGGGAGCTTCTTTCAATTTATAGCTCTATTAAGCATTTTCGTTGGTTCGTGGAAGGTAGAAAGTTCTCTGTCTATACCGACCACAAGCCCCTAATTTTTGCATTTAGTAAAGTTAGTGATAATAGTTCCCCTAGACAACGACGTCACCTCGAATTTATCTCCCAGTTCATTACTGACATTCGTTATGTGAGCGGGGGGAGTAATTCTGTGGCTGACGCGTTGTCTAGGATAAATACTATTGAGGTCCCCAGTACTATCGATTACCATAGCATGGCACTTGCCCAGACCGATGATGACGAATTGGGTGATTTGAGATCAAAAGGTAATTTTGAATTTAAATTAATGCAACTTGACCCTAAAGGTCCTAACTCAGTGTTTCCCAACGTGGGGCGCACGCCCCACCGGGGGGCAATATCATTTTCTAGGGGGGCAATTTGAAAATTTTCAACCAAATTGCCCCCCAGGTAGGGCCAATCCTGGGGAAAATTAAAAAAAACTTTTATAAAAGAAGTTTATCAAAATCTGATCCTATTATCATATCTGAGAATGTATGTCTGAAATCTGGACCAGTATGTATCAAAACCAAGTTGAAACCCCGTTTTTAGAGTCTAATTTCCAATCCTTTTCTGGGGGATGACCCAAGATCTTTGTTTTTAGAACGCTAATATTTGAAAACTTTTTAGGTTCACCAAAATGCAAATCTTACCTAAAAATTAATATCCAAAATTTCACAACTAGGGGTACCAAACTAGTTAAAAACCTGCTTCCTAGAGTGAAATTTCCGAAAATTTGCTGGGGGAGGACCCCCAGACCCCCCTTGGTACTTAGAACTTTATTACTCATAGCTTGATTTAGCATGCAAATTCTACCTAAAAATGTTCTGAAAAGCTTCCTTAGACTTACTAAATATACATAGGAGGGAGGGCTAAGAAATAATTTTGGCTCCCTCTCAAAATATTTTTCTATATATGCCACTGAGACCGGGGGGCATGGAAAATTTAGAAAGGCTTTGGTGGGGCATGGACCGAAAAAGGTTGGGAAACACTGTCCTAACTTGTTTTGTGATGTGTCCACAGGAGCTCTTCGTCCTTATGTACCAAAGCTTTTTCGGGAGCCTATTTTCAGGACTTTACACCAACTTAGTCATCCGGGAATTAAGGCTAGTGTGAACCTTGTCCGTCAACGCTTCGTTTGGAAGGATCTAAGACGTGACGTCACTGCTTGGGTTCGAGCCTGCCCCGACTGTCAAAGATCCAAGGTGCACAAGCACACGAGGAGCAGTCTTGGAGCATTCCCTCTCCCCAACGCAAGGTTCTCGCATGTCAATTGCGACGTAGTGGGCCCTCTTCCACCTTCCAATGGGTGCCAGTATCTGCTTACAGTCATCGACAGATTCTCGCGTTGGCCGGAGGCTTTCCCGATGCCCGACCAGAAGGCGGAGACAGTTGCCCGGACATTCTACGATGGCTGGATCTCCCGGTACGGAACACCTGAGTATGTTACTACAGACCAGGGGCGAAACTTTGATGGTAATCTCTTCAAAGTCTTTACCCAGTTCCTAGGGTCACACAGAACCCGCACAACAGCCTACCACCCTCAAGCTAATGGGGCGGTTGAAAGGTTCCACCGGCAGCTAAAAGCGGCCATTCGAGCCCATGTTATGGAGAGATGGACCGAAATCCTTCCGACCATCCTACTTGGTATCAGAGCAGCTGTCAAAGAAGACATATCTACCTCACCTGCCGAGATGGTTTATGGCACCGCCTTGCGTCTCCCCGGACAGTTTTTTCGCGACGAGAAACCAGCAATCCTAGAAGAGGAGTTTCTTCGCAGATTACGAGTGAAGATGGCCGAACTCAAGCCTACTCCGATGTCCCGGCACGGCCAGCACACGGTTTTCGTCCACAAGGACTTGCCGACTTCGTCTCACGTCTTTGTTCGTCAGGACTGTGTTCGTAAACCCCTGTCCCAGCCTTACACGGGACCCTTCGAAGTGCTTAAGCGTACTGATAAATTTTTTACATTGTTAATCAAAAATAAGGGTGTAAATATAAGCATAGACAGGTTAAAACCTGCATTCTTTTTAGATAACAATGTTTCTGATGTCCCTAAAACTTATGTCACCCGGTCCGGTCGTAAGGTTAGATTTAGGGTTTGATTGTATTTTCATGTGTTTTTGTCGTCTTAAAAGACTGGTGGGGGAGTATTGTGGTGCCGCTTCATAACTGAATTGAGAACATTTGCTGTTTTCCTTTTTTGCTATTGGCAACGCTAGTTCACCGGCAAGGCTATTTAAGGAAGGCCGATGTTTTCTCAAGTGACTCTTTTGTACTAACCTTTTTTATTTACCTGTATTATTATTTACTCTTGGCACCAGTTTCCCTACCAGCTCCTAATGAGCTTAGATAATGAGGTTATATGTTAGTGCTTTTTATTTTTACTAATGTTGTTGTTGATATCTTAATAAATTGTTAGTTTTGTTTTTATTCTGTTTTTTTTATTATTCAGAACACTCGGCACATAGTTCACCTCATTACAATAGGAATGATCGGGACCTGTCGATTCCGATAACATTAACCGTGATCACATTAAGCGGATTCGACTGTACTTCCAACATTTAGTGTTCTATTTATAAACCAATCATAAAGCTATTTTATTTTCAGAATTCAAGAAGCACTAAACAAAGAAAACTGCCATTATGTTTCTGAACCTCATATGTACTCTGTTAGTGATTTCTTATTAGTAAGTACACTATTGTCAAATAGTTATTTTTAATAAACACCTTATGATTTCATGTTTGCCATAATCATTACTATTATTAATTATTTTATTTTTATGCTCTTTTTCACTATTTTTATTTTAAATATAGGTGAAAAGTGGAGAATTAAACAAACACCTTCGTAAAGTAGTTAACCCATGCCTTGAACATGTGAAACAGTGCATGCTGTGCCAAGCCAAAGGATTCATTTGCGAAGTTTGCAATAAAGAAAAGGACATTATATTCCCTTTCCAGTTAGAAAAAGTTACATTATGTGATGGTGAGGAAGTTTGTTTTTATTTACAACAATTCACACTTGTGAAGAAAACTAGTTTTCATACTATACAAATATTTTTTAATCTTAGCTCAGGCTCACTGAGTAGAGGTATTAGTAGATGATTTTTATACATAATTTAATGTTTTTTAAGTTATGAGTAGAAATGTCCACTTTGAAAATGGTCCGTGTAGT
This sequence comes from Tetragnatha versicolor, assembly GCA_024610705.1. NCBI lineage: Eukaryota > Metazoa > Arthropoda > Arachnida > Araneae > Tetragnathidae > Tetragnatha > Tetragnatha versicolor. The sequence continues at coordinate 14,625,025 of JANDEH010000017.1, read as the reverse complement.
ACTTTGGCAACAAAATATGCCACCTAAGAGCTCCAACTTGCCACAGATTCTAGGGTTTTAATAATAGCAATGAATTTGAAACAACAGTTTACATATCAAGTGCAAAATTATTCTTATTACTTGTTTGGACTTTAAATTTTATATATTTTTAGTGCAAAATTATTCTTATTACTTGTTTGGACTTACAAATTATATTATTTTCAGTGTGTGGATCATGTTATCATAAAAGCTGCATCAAAAAAATCAAGTGTCCCAAATGTATACGCATTGAAGAAAGGTAAGTTACCCTTATTTATGTTTAATTTTTACACAGGTGAAAGCTCTTATACCAACTTGCTGTACATTCTTTTTGCATTAAATTCAGAATAATTGCACCTTAATGAAAATCTTAATTGTAAAGCATTTAGCCTTGCTTGATTTCTGTTTTTGTTTGTGTGAGGCATCTTTAAGTTTTTTATTTTTTATAACTAGTGGACTTATTTTTTCCTTATCAGATTCATTGATGTTTGAACTTTAAAACACAGTAAGTTATTAACTTATAAAAGTTCAAATGTTTTGATGGATCAGGGCCATGTAATGAATATTTATTTCTTCTCTTTTCTTATGTAGGAAGAAGCGTCTAAGGGAGGATATTTGCGAGGAAGACTGAACTATTTATTGTCATAACTTAATTATATTCAAAGTGATATTTATTTAGTTCATATTTATTATCGGACAAATAATCAAGATTAGTGATGAATCATTTTTAATAAGGACTTGTTATTGTGCAGTCAATTCAACTGTGTTCTGGGCCTTTAATCCAGTTTTTCGCAATTCATAGGAGACTGCAACCACTAAGTATAAAATTGGAATTTAAAGTACCTCTTTTTATAACTAAAAATCCTTCACCCTCATATCCCCATTCGGCATGGATGCTAGTGTTACTGTCCTTGTGTGTGTTGAATTTACCTATACGGGTCCATACCTTCAGGTGAATTTGTACAATTTAAAAAAAATTAAAAAAAAAACCTGCAAGATAAGAGGTCATTTCCCTAAAAAATCATGAAAGTTTAAATGATCTGACTTGTAACTATTTTAAGAAAAATTAATTTTATCTTAGAAAATTAGGAATTTTGTTGTAATATAATTAAACTTTTAGAACTCAAAAAATGGTGCTGATTTCCCCCCTCAAACCGTACCCTATTAATATGTATAGAGGTGGGAAATATTATTCACAACTTAGTGGTGACTGGTATTCCCACAAATAAAACATCCGAAAATCATTGGTATTAAAATAATTCAATCCTTTCCCATCCAATGCGGTTAAATTTCTATTTATTGGAGGTTTGTAAATACAAACATGCCCCTTCACAGACCACTTTCAAAATCCTTTTAAACCACTGCTCTAATCCATGGATATGTATAACTACTGTGCTATCCAGGTTATTTGTATGCCAGAGAATATTTCCTGAGTACAATAACAATGTCCAAATGTCCACTTAAATAATAAACTACATGCGATAGCAGAAAAATCCACTGCGATTCAAAATCTGGGGACTAAACCACTTGTTTTATGGCTACATAGACTGGCTGATAAAAATGTTTCTTTAGTTTCTGCCTTTGCTGTTACACTTTGTAAATCACTAGAATTACAAAAGACTCATTTTATGCTCAGACTAAACAGTGATCTGTTGTTTTCATACTTTCTTAAAAAGTTAGTGGAATGACTTCATGCCAGTTGGGTGGAGATTTTGAATATGTAAGTTATCTTTAATGGGATGTATTCTTCTCTCAATTGATTAATATGTATTGCATATATTTTAAACTTTTCCTAGCCATCATAATGCTGTGTAGAGAGTGCTTTAAAAAACTCCTGAACATTAATCCCATAAAACATAATCGTCATCAACATCAGTGCCATAGAGAGGAAAAAATTTGCTGATAATATTAAAATTCCAGGGGTTCATGGCATAATTAATATTTCTGGGAAGATATATCCCCAAATCCATCCTTGGCCATGCTCATAGTATGAATGATTTCTGTTGTGATTTTTGTTTAGTGATGCTTTTTCTGAAAGAACAAAATTTAGTTTCTTATTTTGAGGTTTTTACTCATCCATATTTTTTTGGGCTAAGTGAAAGTGTTTTTACTTTTAATTTAAATAGTTCCTGAAATGATATTTATGCTATTATGAAAGATCTTTGTAAAATTGATGTAAGAATGTATGCTGTTTTGTGTTTTTTTGTAAAGTGTTAAATATTTGTACAGTTAACTTATATTTCTTTTGACCTAAAAATGCATGTATTAAATATTTATGTTTACTTCTATTTATCTGTATGCTGGTCTGTGATTTAGTTTTTAAAGAATTCGTAAAACAATCTATGCTGACCTGTGATTATTTTTGAAAGAATTAGTAATAATAACCATAATTAAGAATACTCTAATATCAGCATGCTTTATTTAACAAATTGATCTAACTGGACTACAATTTTTTGTGCTGTGTGAAGTTTTCTCATTGTATGTTTCCATCTACTACCTATTAAGTTTCTCTGAAAGTTTAACCTGTGTAATTTTCTGGAAAGTCTAGTGATTTTGATTGCCATGCTTATGGAGCTTATTGAATGGTTATTTTTGAATATTCTTTATGTATTAAAATAAAGTATTTTTTAAAAATAACTAATTTCTCTTGTACTCTTTATAAACATTCTAATTTAGAAGCATAGTTTTTGTATGTTGATAACATTTTTAAACTCTTGTATAACACAACTTTTGCCTAAAATCATCATTTCTTAAAACTGAAATTTTCTTTCCAGTTGTGTTTTTTGGATTTGAGAAGCTTCTACGAAGATCAGCATAGCTAAAATTTGTGATGAAAATCCCATTTTAATATTGAAGGTAGACTGGTTAGGTAGATTTGGATTTTTTAAATATGACCTTGACATAAATGTGCTCTATTGACCATACAGGGTGTTTCAAAAACCCTTTTCCTCACTTTTATTTGGAACCAACCTCTCTTTGGGTTATTGAAGTAAAAGGTCTACCCCTAGGTAAATGACCATGAAGAATACACTGAAATGACTCACAGCGCCCCTAGCAGCGAAATAAAAAAGAAAAAAAATTAAAACGAAAGGAGAGATAGAGCAAAAACCTCAGTGGTAATGTTCTAAGGTTATGAAAAACTCACCGAAAAAAAATTATGAAAATATCGTGAATTATGTAGGTATTAGCATGAGAAACTAGCACTTCTTCAAGTCTCAAAAAAAGAAAAAGTTTTCGAATTTGCAAGTGTTTTTGAATTTTTGATTATATTTCATCTTTATTCAACTAAAAAAACACAAAACTGCACGATATCACTGAAAAATTTGCATATTTATGAACTTTTTCTTTTTTGAGGCCTGAAAAAGTGCTCTTGGGGACATCCATAAATTACGTGAGGGGTTTTTTTCCAAAATCTGGACCCCCCTCCCCCCTTGGTGAGATTTAGTGAGATTTTGCTGGACCCCCCCAAGTGAGATTTAACTACAACTTTTAAAAAATAATTTGCAGTATCTTATCTGTGTGTATTGCTTTCTCATACTTAAAAAAAAAGAAAATAGTATAATTTCTTAAAAAAGTTGACGTGAGATTTTAATCGACCCCCCTCCCCCTTGGTGAGATTTTTCCAAACCCCTCCCCCCCTTTTGACCTCATGCAATTTATGGATGTCCCTTTTTCACACATGCTGATATTTCCGTAACTATTCACGATATTTTCATGAATTTTTTCAGTGGGTTCTTCATAACGTTGGCAACAGTACTCTCACTGAGGTTTTTGCTCTATCTCCTTAGTTTAATCTTTTTTATCTCCTTTAGTTTTTTTAAAAACTTATTAATTTCGCCGCTAGGGGAACTGTAAGTCATCTTAAAGGATTCTCCAGGGTCACTTACCTAGGGGTAGACCTTATTTCCGTGACCTTAGGACATTGGTTCTAAGTAAAAGGTGCGAAACGGACTTTTGAAACATCCTGTATATGTATAGCATATAAGTTTTTTTTTCCAACTCTACCAAATAAAAATCCACCTTCTTGGATATTCCAAGGAGCGTTAGAAACAACAGTAACGTTGTCACTTAATTAGGAAAAAATTCTCCCCTAGAAAAATGTTGAAAATTTGCCTCGCAATGGCGTGCAGGAATTAAGACAAAGGGACCTTCAATTTTGTCATATCTCGGATGGGGAGGGAAATGGTGTCTAGACGACCTGTGGATCCATGGTAAACTGCGCTATGACCGACCGCAGGACTTTCAGACTCACAGATTTAACGATCACGTACTCCGCATATACAACGTTTTTAAATTCATACATGGAAAAAAAAAATCCGTGGAGTTTGTAAGTTTTAGGACGACGACGGCTCATTCATGACAAGGAACAGTTTAAATCTTAATAGTAATCAGGACCGTTTCCAAGGAGGGGTTAGCAGGATCAACCCCTCAAAATTTTAACATGGATTTTTGTACTATATTTTTTTGAAATTATGTGACTTAATGAAGGGCGGTCCTCTTTGGGTGTGGCCCAAAAAAGCCCCAAAACAAGTAAAAGCACTACTCTTGAGTGAAAATTTCAAAATTTTTCTGGGGATCAACACCCAAATAAAATACCCCTCTCAAAATTTGTGATTTCAGTCTTCAAATGAATTAAATCACTACTTTGAGGTGCAAATGTCCAAAATTTTTCTGTAGGAGGACCCTCAAACTCCTCTTGAAATTTTGCAGTTTATTATACCATACTGAATTTTCCTTGAAAGTTCTAACTCTTACAATGTAAGCAGTGCTCTTTGGGTGTAAATCCAAAGGGTCTCAAAATGAGATAAAACCTTTTTTTGAGGGCAAATTTCCGAAATTTATCTGGGGAAGGACCCCCAGAAAAATTCTACTCGGGGTTCGCATTGTTTGCACCAAAATTAGTCTTTGTTTAAGTAACAGGGCCGTATAACTAGACTTTTTTTCGGGGGGGGGGGGTGTTTTGGCACAAAAATTTTCTTGAAACTTTAGTTCGATTTTGTTGGTGACCAAGGTAAGTAGACAGCGGCGGATCCAGAATTTGTTTTTTAGGGGGTGGTCTAAGAATTTTTCAAAATATTTGGAAATTTATGTCTAAAAAAGCAGATTTTCAACTCGTTTTGGTACACCTAATCCGGATTTCAGACATACATTTTCAAGAATTTAATTTCCGTTATGGTTGGATTTTTGAAAACTTAAAAAAAAAATGTTTTAAATAGTAGAGTTTCAAAGGGGGTCTGGAGGTCCTCCCCGAGAAAATTTCTGGAAATTTTACCCTAAAAACAGGATGTTAACTCGTTTTTGAGTCGCTTTTTCCCTTCCCCTCTTTCTCACTGTTAGTGCTTTTTCCTAAGGGGGGGGGTTAAAGCAACCCAAAGAGGACCCCACCTTGTAAGCCTCAAAATTTCAAGGGGGTTAGGGGGGGTTAGGGGTTCTGCCCAAGAAAAATTTTGAATTTTGAACCTTTAAAGTACTAGTTTTATGGAATTTTAAGACGAATTTTTAAGGAAAAACACAGTAAGTAAAAAATTAACGTCGAAATTTCTGGGTGTGTTTGAACCCTCAACCCCACCCTTGGATACGGCCCTGGTAAGTGACATGAAACTTAATTTATGAAAGTTCTAGTGAGGTACCTCCGAAATAATGTTGAGTCAACCCTCCCCTCCGATACTTAAGTCAGGTTCTCTACTTTAAATAAATTCCCTTGAATACTGATAATTTGCTTTTGTGTTTTTATAACATTTCGCATTCGCACCCACTGCTTTAATTATACTTTTTACACCATCTGCATCATTCTCCTTTGATTTTTAAATTAGTTTATGAACTTCATTCCTTACAGAATTCACCATGATCATTTTATTATAGCGACGCGACGCACACTGTAACAGACCTCTCATATAATATCAAATCTAAAAAGCCTCTGGAATCAAACTTTTCTTATTATCCCCGAATACACCAACGGCTTTGCCCCAAGGCAGAAAAAAAAATCTGGGTTTGAACACAAAAATAAATAAATAAGACACCCTTGAAAAAGTCCGTGTGGTGACTTTCCTCTCAATAGCTGGCTGGGTTTACCTGATAAGCTAGGTCGATATCCCAGCACACACACAAATTCGCTGACTATTCCGTAGCGGTAGATGCCCAATTTTATTTGCCTCGCGTACCCTGGATTGCATTCCCGGGCCAGAGAATTCGAATGCACATAATAGAACACTACCTCAACAAAAAATTTTTTTCGAGAGGAGAGTTATGATCGAAAGAATGGACTGGATGCATTTGAGTTTATGTTTGAACGGTTTTATAAACAGGAGGAGATGAATCATTAAAATGGGAATGCAAATCAAAAATGGGGCAGCATGTAAGGGGAAATTTCAGGTACTAGAAGGGGGAGGTTTGCTTTTTCAAACTTTGTTGCTCATGCATTGTGCCGACGTGGGTTCTTTTATTTTTTAAGCAGAATGATTATTTCTAGGCAGCTTCGAGGGCTGTTACAAGGGGGAAGGGTGCATACTCCTAGCGAAACCATCCTCTTAAATTTTGATTGTAGAAAAGAATTTCGTTCACCCTTTAAAAAATTTAAAAAGTAACACCGATACTTTTTTTTATCTCACCACCCAGTGATTCCGCTATAGTGGTATTTTTTCTCTCAAAATACGAAAGAAAACTCCGCAGATGAATACTTTAAGACTATAAATATAGTATAAGAAGTTGTTTAAATAAAGAATTTGTAATGATTTTAAGAAATATTTAGCATACAGGTCGTTCTCTGGGTAGTTTCTATTAGTTCAGTTTTTCCTGCTATAGAAATTGCCGGTATCCAACCATTTTGTTAAAGGGATCTCTAGCTCAAACCCTGTTAAGCACCACAAGACCCAAATCCTTGATCTTCTTCGAGTGATGTCCAAACTTTCGCTCCTTGGGAATGACTTTAACCCTCTAATGCCCCTCTACCAGAAATAACTAAGGAAAAAATAATTTTTATAGTAATGTATTGTAATACCTTGGTACAGAGGGGTCGGCAACCTTTTGAAAGGGAAGAGCCAAAAGTAACAGTTAACGAAATTTCCCAGTTTTTAAAGAGCCACTAATTTTTTTGCTTCAATTAAATAGTATATGCTTAATGTATATTTCATTTTAGATTGGGAGGGTGATTTTAGTTGGGGGGCATTTTAACCCCACATTTTTCTGTTGGGTAAAAATGCTCCTGAACTAAAATCACTATTTCCTCCTTTCGGGTAGGGTACTTTTTTACATCAAGTTTTAGATGACTTACTTAGACATTGTAAATTAATTTTAGTGAACTTAATTTCCAAATTTTGAATAAACGATGTGTATTCCTGGAAAAAGAGTCTGGGGATCCTTCCCCAGAAAATTTTTTTGAAATTGTCCCTTCCAAATCGCGTTTTTTTGCCTGTTTCGATTGCACCCTAAGAGTACCTCTCATTATTTAAGTGGCAGAATTTTCAAGGAAAAATAGTATATTTATAATAAACAGCAAACTTTCGAGGGGGGTGCGGATCCCACTTTCGAAAAATTTTGAAATTTGCCCCTAAAAATAGTGTTTAAATTAGTTTTTAGAACTTCTATAACGACCAAATAAGGATTACTCCTCATAAGTCACAGAATTTTCAAGGAAAATCAGCACATATTCCAAAATTTTTAGGAGTGTTTAGGAGTTCTTTCCCAAAAATTGTATGGAATTCTTATCCTTTAAAGTAGAGTTTTGATTTTAACTCATCTTGAGAACTTAAAAATATATTTTCTGATTTTTTAAAAGTTTTGATTAGTAAATTATTAATTTTTTCGTATGGAACTGGTGAGCCGCAACTTTACATCGAAAGAGCCGCATGCGACTCGCGAGCCACAGGTTGCCGACCCCTGCCTTGGTACGATCTCAATTTTTTCCAACTTTTAAAATAATTTGGAAATAAGATAAGATATTCTAGTTTTAAATGTGTTTAATTTCGGAATTTCGAGGGCCCGGAGGTAAATCTGGGCCTAGTCGATAAGGGGAAAAAACTTATAGTAAAACCTCTCTTGAGCGACCACCTTCTGTTCCGAGAAAATTCGGTCGTCAAGAGCGGCTCGGAAGGGGTAACTATTAAAATCAGATAGGGATCACTTTAAAACATCAAAACATTTTTCACATTACTGTAGGTAAAAAAAAGCTCTATAACAAATTGTGTGATTCCCACTCCTTATATAAATACAAAATGTAAAATAAAATGTTACATTTTAATAGGAAAACTATCTGAGTGTCACTTTTTTTGCCAAATGCTTTTCTAAGTTAGAAACATCACCTGGTTGAATGCCATCTTATGCCTACCAACTAAACCAAAGTACATGTGTAACTCAACTTTTTCAAAACTCTGGTCCAACCGAACATAGTTTTCTGTCAAATAAACGGAATTGTAAATATCTCTCGAGTAATGTCACTTTGTTGCCAGTCCTCTTGTTTGAGGGAGAGGGAGGGGGCAATGAAACCGCATGTGCAAGGAAAAGGGAGGGCAATATATATCTTCTCAAATACTCTTTGGATAGAGATCGTTTAGTTTAGTAGATAGTCATGGAAAAACAATACAAAACCTTTCAAAAACCATCCGATGGGGGCCTTTCAATGGTAAAAAAATATTGAGTCTATTGAATAGCCAGGAATACTGGTTCTTTCCTTTCCTCTAGAAAAGTTTTTCTCAAATTGGAAAATCTGGTATTGGGGTCTTCTTGGTCATTGTATGGAGGCATTTTAACCCTATTGACGATACTTTCAACTATCACCCTCTTTAAAATTACATAGAATAACTATCTTAACGAACATAATGACGATACTTTGCGTGAACAATCTTTTTCAGTTTTACGCTTTCAGGCTGAAAGGCAGCACGGGTTCTATGATGAGTGCGGGGGAAATGTGAATAGCTTTAAAACTGAAGTTGTGTTTTCAGCTGCAATTTTGACCGGATTCCCATGATCCGCTAAAGTAGGTTAAGTCAAAAGGAAAGAGTATTACTTTTAGTTAGCTCTAACGGATTAAATTTTCCAAAGTTAAGCATTTTATTTATGTAGGTATATCCTTTTATTTTCAAATTAGTGCCTTAAAAATATTGCTCGAAAAAGAAATTGCAGAACATCATATTGCAGTAGGTAGATAAAGGGTTAATATTAGGATAACAAGGGGAGAAAATAGGCGCCTTCAAAAACTGGTCGAGGTGGCTATTCCTCCCGTCCGGCGGCGATCCCAGATGCGCTCCCCTTTTAGCTCCCGATCCCAGCGACGGCCGGCAGATGTCGCTTCGTCGGCCGGTCCTCCCGCACTTCTCCAGCTAGCGGCGTGAGATGCGGCTGCGGCCTTCACCTTCCACCTGAAAGCGTGAGTACTACCATTTGCTCTTCTCCCCTTTCTCCCACATGCGTCTCGGATGGCTGCAACGAAATGCACTTTTGCAACGCACAAAGTAAACACAACAATGCATGATTCTAATCCAAAGCGTTTGGATTGTGTTGCTTGCTATTGCATTGCAATTGTGTTGTGCTGAAAAACTACCGAGACGAAAAATGCATTATTATAATGTTTCCGTCCAAATTTAATAACTATTTCAGATTGTAACATTATTTGCAGAACGCATATTTGGACGGAACTCATTTTTAACACTTTTCAAACATATTCAGTACACTATCACACAGCCCAATAAGGTGATAGAGTGTTCCAAATAACAACAAAACCAAAGAGTTGTTAATAAATTAGTGCACTTAAAAGAGTTTACAATGTATTTATTTTTATGTTGAACATTTGCAGTGTAATGTTTCTCTTCGCCTCTCTTATTTAAATTTATTTGTCCATAGAAAATGCAACGAACTTATGAGCACTCAACAAACACATGACAACATGTGTTTTTTTGGTGGAGCCGTGTTTAGGAACGGGAGGATCTGAGGGATTTTATGCTTGCGTATTCCACTAAGGGGGAATTAATAGGGATATGCAATACAATTATATCTCTCCTTTCCACCTATTTGAGTAGCTACATATTCAGTTTATTGGACATCTAAATTGTGACGGATTTTGATAGAGATATGGTGTTACAAACTTGATAACATGTGTTTCGTCGGGGGGGGGGGATTTCGTCGTGTTTGGATGATAAACGGGTTTTTTGCTTGCATTCTTATGTTCATCATGCATAAAAATTTTCAACGAATACAACATGCGGACTTTTTTTGCTTGCATCTTGCATGCTTCAGTTATGGAAATTAAAATCACCTGATTTTAATTTCTTTACATAAACCGTTCTTTGTGCAAAAACAGTTAATTTTTGATGGAGTGGTGTTTTATTAAACAAAACATAACTCGTGTATTGTTGTGGAGGGATGGTAGATATGTATTAAGCTTTGTTGTATTTGTGCATGCAGGGTTTATCGGAAGTAGAGAATTGATTTTGAAGGAACATAGTGAGGTCTTACTCAAATGTTTTATTCCTTTTCAAGTCTTTGAAAGAAAAAAAAAATGTAGTATTGTTAGTGAACTCGTTTTATGTCTAGAAAATCATTGCAGTTTTTAAAAGTAAGCCGTGTGTTGCCTATAATAACATTGCGTTTCTTACGGAGCCTTACGGATACGAATAGTTAACTAGACAGGATGTCAAATATTTTTTCTTGCTTTTCAAATCAATACGATAGGTAATTTACTCAGGTAGTAGTATGTTCTTCATATTGAGATCACCTCCTTTTTTTCCCTTTCAAAATTAGTACAGAGAAAGTCATGATTTTTCGAGTTTCCCTTCGTAAAACTTTTCAAACCTATTTTTTTCCGAAACCCTTTGTTTGAGTTCATCTTTTTTATCCGGAAGTGGGCTCCTTTTGTGATGGATTGGAGGGACGATGTGGGAGTTAATCTTACTCTTTTAAAATAGGAAGGTAATATAGATTGTACTATAATGAGGCACATATGGAAACTCTAAAGTATGCTAAACAGCTTTTTGTTAATTCTCCTTACTGCTGATTAAAAATGTAACACTTTTTAAAAGTGAGCTGTAGTAAACATCATAACGCGTATTTTCGATCAACTGTTTTTTTTTAATTGGGGTATAAAAGAGCTTTTATTTTAAGTATTTGTTTTTTACATTCTTTGTATTAGGTTTGTTAGTTAGTTTAGCAAAATTTAGTGTCAAAAATTTGTATTTTAAGAAAAAGTATTATATATTTGCATGATATGTTTGCAGCAGCTGTTGTCGGAAGTGCAGATATGTTTGTATTACTTTTTTAATTTCTCAAAATATTTAACGAATAATTCTTCTTAAATTTCTTTTTACAAAACTCTGAATAGTTTTGGCACATAATAGGAACTAAAAAGGGGTAAACTAAGTAAATTTTATTGTAAAAGTTTTGGTACTCTTAGTTAAGCTGTTCCTCGAGAAGAGAGATGAACATTGCCTTGACGAGATGTTAAGATTCTTTTACGTAACGGTCGGCCTAGAAAATGCGTTAGGGCGGGTTTACATGCCTCGATTTCAGCGACGCAACTGGTCGAAGCATCCCTATAAATTCCTTACAAATTATGACGTAACTACTATGCCATAGTGCTAAGAACCAATACCAGGATCAGATTCTTAATCGATGAGGAAAGCGATAGGAAATATCCTGGTTGCATCCCTCAAATCACGGCATGTAAACTCGCCCTTACAGTTCAGTCAGTTATTCAAGGATTTCTATGTTCACAGAGCCACGTATTCTGTATGTTTTTTTCTTAGTATCCCGTCACTTATTTTATAGTGCCCATATTTTCTTCTAGAGAAACAACATGGTTTTGTCTTATCAGTTTGACATGTGTAAGAGATTTAAATAACTTGTCTTATGTAGGTAGATGATGTTAGAGACGTTTATTTAATATTAACGCACCTTATGTATTTGGATTTTAACTTTTAAATAGAAGTTAATTAGCTAGGGAATGATACTTATATTTGATTAAATTGGCTTAAGGGGGAAAGCCTTCCAACTTATTTTTCATAGTTTCTGATAGATCTATAACATTTCAATCATATTTTGGATGAAAACACATAAAAAACCATTAATTGTCCCTCTATTCTAAAAAAAGTTTCTGGTGAATGGTTTCCAGAGAAAAACTTTTCAATTACTGATCCACATAACACGTTTTTGGTATCAAAGTGTTTGGATTCTGTTGAGGATGGTATTATTAGACTTTCTTAGAAACAGAAAACAAGTACCAAAAAGCAACCTTTTAAAGAAATATTACAATTATTTTAACTTCAAGCTTCATAAGTAAAGAAAATATGCATTTATATTTTACTCTGCACTGTAAAAATGTTTTCTTCAAAAAACGGAAAATCCAGATTCCCCGTTATTTGAGGAAATACAACCGTTTTTCCTTTCATATAATTTAAAGGAGCTCAAAAGAAAAAAAACTAATAATAATTATTGCTATTTGGTTGGACTATAACGCGCAATCTTTGGATTTGATTTCCTATGTCTTGACCACCATGCTAGATTACTTAATAAACGCTCCTATAAAATATTTATGTGAAAACTTGATCAAGTTAATGAAGAAAAAGTAGCTCAAAGAGTTGAGTTACTTTTACAGATTTAAGATTATCTGAAAATGTTTACTTATAGTTCTTATTATAGATTTCCAGAACATTTTAAAAATATTTTTCTCGAATGTATTTTGTAATGATATTTTTTGTTTATGAAAAGTTTTTATATCTCTATGGACGTGCTCGTTAGAAAAAAGCTGTTCTGTGCATTTAAACTGTTTTAATTTAAGAGCATTTAAAATTTAAATGATTTCAAAACTTTTTTATCTTAATTAATCACATTTTAACATTGAAAAAAATACTTCTGTGCCCTCAATATGAAACGTTTACATTCTGTGTTAGGCGTAAGATTATACACTTGATGAGTTAGTGAAAAATTAAAATTCCGTTTTCTAGCTTATACGGAATTAAAACGTGGAAAATCACGGAAATGACAGCTTTTTTACCAACAAATAACAAATCTGTATGGAATTATTTTCCCCTTTTTAAGAAGCTATTTATCCAAGCTACTTTTATTTGGTTAAATTAGCTTATAAAAATACATCGCGTCGTCTGATTCCTATCTGATACTGTCGCTCAGTGTTACTGAGAAAGAGATCTCATTAAGTTGAGGTCACGTGTCCACAGATGAAAGTGGGGAAGTGAAACATCCTCTGCCAAACAGGACGCGAGACACGAATCTCTGAGAACGCCATTAGCCCGATGCTGCACTGTACCTGAACATCGGAAAATCAGTTGCAATATTTATTTACATGCAGAAGAGGCGAATATAAGGGGGAGGCGAGGGGGCCCTGCCCCTCACCCCCTGAAATTAGGACTTGATGTACCAAACCTAGCTGGAACCCTGCTTTGTATGGTCAAATTTCTAAAAAAAAAAAAAAATTGGGGATGGCTCCCCAATACGTCGACGTAAGAAAGTCTAATAAATTACTAGAAATCCTCAAAAGAATCCACACACTTATTATAATTATATAAAGTTTTTTTTTTATATTAAATTCAGAAAAATCCAAATCCTACCTAAGATTATTGATTAATTCATTACTGAAATTATGACTAGGTGTAGCAAAACTCAAAATCCATATCCTACCTGAGGATATATGACCCTATTCAAATTTCGAACAAGGTGTACCAAAACTAGTTAAAAACTTATTTTTTAGAGTCAAATTTTCAAAAATTTTCTGGGAGAGAGGGGAGGATCCCCCAGACTCCGGTGGTTGAAACTTTATTTCTGATATTTTTTTTATTTCAGTTCTTGAAGACACAAAATCTACCTAAAAATGTTCTAAAAAGCTACAGTGAACCTATTAAATATACATGGGAGGGATTGAGGAATAATTTCGGACCCCTCCAGAAATAAATATCCATATACGCCATTGATATTCTAGAATGAACAATATAAAAGCATTCTTAAATTTCGATTCACAACAACACATTTTCTGTTTCTAGCAACACTTTCACAACGCTGTATTTTTCCCACACTTAATACTCCCTTAATATACATAATAAAACCATTTCAACACAATCGAAAAGCTCTCGTGTTGAAGAGTTTCTGCATATTACCACGTATAAGCCAAGGGTACGCTTTTTACTCAAAAATTCACCTGAAATTTATCTCACTATTGACCTAAATAAAATCGAGTGAAAATATTCCACCTTCAGAGACAAAAATTCTAGTTCGAAATCAGGAAAATAATGATGACGGCCGGCATCCTCATCCTCATATCTCAATGATTGATGACGAATCCCACGAACTTTCCGAAAACTCTGATTCAGACGAACCTTGGTAAAGTAATTTTCAGTACTAAAATTCTTATGTGGTTCTTTAATATATTCGCGAGGGGTTTTTCAAAACTTGATTCCGTTAGTAATATTTTCAAAAGCTTTAGATCCGCGTTAAGCCGACACTTTTAAATAGGAAATTTCCCCAAAAATTTTCAGCTTATAACGCTATAACATACGGTAATTATTGTCTTTACTTAAGGTTGCAAAATAACTTCACGTATTTGTAGTGTACTTGTAGTGGGTATATCAGTTAAAATGAATATTTTGTGTTTTTTCTCTGAATTTTTACTAAGGATGTATTTTACTGTCTGTCTATCACAAGAAGAGCTCTGGTTTACATCTCTGTTGCCAAGGCAACAGGACTCTGCTCATTTTCAACGGGTGAAATCAGAAGAAAGGCGCAACCACTTTGACTTACTGAGCGCCTTGTTGGGGAATTTGGCGATAACTTTTATATTGTTACTTTGTAATTACATAAATCTGGAAATCTTAGAGCAGGGTCGAATTGGCTGCGTTTGGTGAAAATCTTATTTCATCATGATCCATCGAGTGATAAATAGTTTTGTATTTTTAAAACGGATTGGATTTCTGTTACAGGATGATTAAAAATTAGAGGGAAAAAGCTAGAAGGGAAGGGGCTAAAAGCGGATTACAACTAACCGACTTTTTTGAATCCTTAAGATTAAGAAATTCACGATTGTGATGTGTTAGCCCTTGACTGAAGTAAACATTAAAACTTTTGATTTTATAAAAATGCCGGAATCGAGAGATATTTCTGGGTCTTAAAGGGTAAAGCGTTTTTCCAGATCTGGATGATTCAGTCTAAAAAATCACATGTCGGATTTCTGACCTTGAATTGCTTTGTGAATCCTAGTCGTCAAGGTTATATCCCACCCTTTTCCTGGCATTTTCCCCTCTGGTCTTTTAATACTGGTAGTAATTTTCTGAGTGATGGTACTTTTTTTTCTTTTAAATAAAAGTCTTGAATCACCTGGCGAATCACACACTTGTCAAAGCCATCTAGTTCGCATTTTCGCTCACTAGGCCTTGTACGGTGTTTCCCTGGTGATTTCAAAACTTGAGATGAGTTCAGTGCTGAAACTTCCATTTTTATCCTTTTGATTGTAGTTTCAGAAACACCAGTTGCTTGAGAAGCCCTTTTTATAGCTTGTGGAAGTGGAATCGTTAAAGATTTCGACGATCCTTCACTTGAACAAAAATCTGCAACATTGTAAATTATTTTTCGCGCTTGCGATTTTAATATTTCACCCTTTTTAAAATAAAATGTCACCATGTAATTTTAAAGAAATAGAAAATTTATTGATGTAAATCGAAACACAATCCAAAGGTAAGAGTTAAATCAAATAAAATATGTGTAGGAAGCGGAGTTATCAATTCTTCTAAAAAACAAAATTCTATTTTTATTTATTACATTTGCGAAATTCAGAAAAAGAAACTTAAATCAATTATCATCAAGTCAGTTCCCTAGAATATACCTGGTTAATTAAATCACTATTCCTCTTTGTTTATTATTTTAACAGTTCACTGCATCAATCCGAGAAGAAGACCGTGTTTGGGATCGCCAAAAATTCGGCCAATAATCCTCCATCGGCTTTAATCTTCGCCAAATCCTTATACGGTTTATCCCTATTTAAAATGAACCGGTCTTGTTGCTATAGCGACCGCCATAATCAGACAAACTGGCGGGAGCTCTTCTTGTGATAGACAGACAGTATTTCATTTTCATAAAAAAATGAAAATTATTTTTGTCGTCGTTTTCATGAATGATACGCAACTATGCATATTTAATTTGTACTTTGTTAATCGAAATAGCAATACATGTTTATTTTACTCCTTCTCATTATTCCCATAAACTCTAGTGATAGCTTAGCCAAAATAAGCGGAAATAATTTCCCTAAATTTATGGATAATAATTACACAGCATTACTAAGCGCGTATGCGGGGAGCTGCATCAATTTCTTGGAAGAAGTACAAATTCTGTGATCCCCGAAGGAAAATATCTAATTTATTTTACGGTTTTAGGCTTTGTGCCAAGCTGCAGATCAGTATAAAGGGGCCAGAGATGCTCCATGGGGAGCTATCTACTAAGCCTAGACAAATTCCGTTCCAGGCCTTCTTCTTTTTGCCTATATGTTTCGGGAAGTACCGTATTACTTTCCGGCAATACTTTAACTAATTAGCTCTGGATGTTTTTATGCTTCTTTGCGTGCCTTACACAAAGCAATAAGAGAGATGCATTAGTAATAGTACTTCTTTTCCAGATAAATAAATAAGAATAAGTTTCCGATGAAAGTTCTGAGAGTAGAGAAGTTTGACTGAGAGGCGCGCGGGAAAAAAAGGAAATTCCTCACTCCCATAGGACACATGCTTCAAGTAGCAAAATTTCCTTTTTTTTTTTTTTTAAAGAAAGTAGTCTGATGAAGTTATTACTCCATTTGGGGGTCTTTTGAGAAAGGCCAAACTTTGACATTTTAACTTTCTACGGGTCAATTTACTTTTGTTCTTGGACTTTGGAATTATTATAGTAATTGAATTACAGAGAAAAATTATCAAGGAATTTGTGCGTTCAAAATAATGATGCAAGTTAGTGCATTATAACTTTAATACAAGTTCTATGCTACTTTGAAATTTTTGTAACTTTCTTTTCATGCACGTTTGTGATCAGCAAATTAAACAATTCAACATCCCTCCAGAGGTGAATACGTCTGCGAATTCACTAAGGTTTACAAAGTAGATGGATATTTTTAATAACGCTTCCTAGTCATTATTTAATTTAATAACACTTCTAAAAATAATAGTATTATTTTAATAACACTTCCTAGGTCAAATAAGACTCATTCTAGGCTTAATCGGGTCACAAAAAAAAAACTGGTGTCTGGTTATTTGTTGTGCAGGCTTGATTTCTACTAAAGGAAAAACTGGGAGATTGCTAAAAATGTAACTGAATTACGCTTGACAATAAAATTAATTATTCAGCGATTTTATTTAAACAATCTTTTGAAAATTTTAAATTTTCTAATGAACCTTTTTTTTCAAATCACAATTATTATTTCCCCCCATTTAAATACAAACTAAGAAATTGCTGCATGCACTCACAAACAAGTTGAAGTCCTTATTTAAATATGTCGAATATAATAAACGGGAAGCGATACAAGTTTATTTCCTTCCGCCTCCAGAGAAAGCCGCTCATTTAACGAGTTCGTTTGCTTAAGACGTTCTCCTCTGCGACTTCATTAACTGCCAGGAGAAAGGATATTTGTCTCGACTGGAGATTACAGTTATTTGAGAGTTAAATTGTTTTCCTCGCTAAGGTAAGTAATGCGATGCGCGCTCTGATCTTAAAGAAAACCATGGTAGAAAGACGATTAAGGCGAAATCTGTCGTCCTCATTCTATGCTTTGGGATATACTTTCCGAGCGAAAATATAGGTTTGGGTTTCATTGTGTTTTATGTTATTTGTGCTTGGTATTATTTAGATATAAAGGACTTTTGATTTTAATATTGAGTTGCTGCGGAATAGTTAGCTTAACACTCACTCTAATGTGGTATTGACTGATTGATTATTGATTGAAAATTGATTTTTTTAAAAGATAGAAGTCCAAAAATGAGTGAGATGATATAATTCTTTATTAATTATTTCATCTTACCTTCTCCGTGTAGTTTGTATGGATCTGTCATTCTTGTCCTCCAAACTTTTTTAATCGCTCTCTTAATGAACCCAAATAACTTTTCCTAATTTCCTCAAATATTGGTCACCAAGGAGTAGATGGTTATTATCATCGTCGATATTTATACTATCGTAATTAGATATAAGCTTATGCACAATGCTTACATTTTTTTACATTATCTGGAATTATAGGGGAGATTCGTGTACCTAGGGCCACCTATTTTCAAAGCCCCCCTAACTAAGCCACAAAACTTGTTTTAAGTTATGAAACTGATATGCACACATCCTCACACTTTTTACTTACCCTTTTGATTATTTAATATCCATTATAGAGGGTGTCCCATAAATAATGGGTCGCATTTCTAGGGGGGATAGTAGACACCTAGACGAGTCAGAATCACATAGGATTTGGGGGTCCCAGACCAAATCCCAGGGAGTTAAAAATGGAGCGACACCCCAAAAAATATTGAAAAATTCAATTTGTAGATGAACTACTATTGGTAAAAATTAAAATATGGTCTCAAAAATTGTGGTTTAATATTATCTTTAAAACCATCTTAAAAGTTTTCAGTATAAATTTTATTATTATTTATTTTGGATATTAGCAAAGCTTTCGATACGGTCAACCACAAGCTGCTCTTAAATAAATTGCACTGTTTAGGAATAAGAGGATATATCTACTCGTGGTTCGAATCTTATTTGAGAGGTAGAACGCAATATGTTAAAGTTGATTTTACTTATAGTAGTGAACTTCCTATTAATGGTGGTGTTCCTCAAGGTTCCATTCTAGGGCCCCTATTGTTTCTGATTTTTATTAATGATTTCTGCCAATTAAATTTAAATTGTGACATCATAACTTTTGTTGATGATGCTGTTTTGGTATTCTCGGCTGATAATTACTTAGATCTTTTTAAAAAAATTGAAATTTCACTCCAAAAAGCAAACATCTGGTTTAGTAATAACTTGTTAAAGCTAAAGTTTCAAAAATTAAATTTATGATTTTTAGTCTGAAATCTACTGAAACCACTGTTAATAGTTAAAGAATCCATAACCCTTCTTGTAATCTGGAATGTGATGGTGCATCCTCTACCTGTGATAAAATTAAGCGCGTTGACTCTATTAAATACTTAGGACTTCAATTTGATAGTAATTTAAAATGGAAGACTCATGTAAGTTATTTGTTAAGCAAATTACGGTTTATTAATTTGAAATTTTTTAAGCTTAAGCATATTATTGACCATAAATTTTTAACTTCAATATATTTTGCCTGGGTTCAATCTTTAATTAACTATGGAATAACATGTTATGCTTCAGATTACTACAATAATATAAAACCTCTTAACCACTTGCAGAATAAAATCCTATCCCATATTAAAAATAATTCTTTATTAAATCCTATCTTGTCTGTAAGAGAACTCTACATATTTCGGTTACTGCTTTTCATTTTCAATAGTAAATTTTTCTATCAATATAAAACTAGTAACTTTTCTCATATACAAGGAAATTATTTAATACCAAAATCTAACAAAGAAAATTTTCATAAGTCGCACTTGTTTCTTGGTCCCTTTTCTATATATATAAAAATCAATGTCTGTTTGTATGTTTGTATGTATGTATGTATGTATGTCCTTTATAGTTTTAAACTTTTCGAACCTACATTAACTATTAAACTATACCACGTTGATCTACTCGCTCCAAGGAAGGTTTCTGAAGAATAATAATTTAAAATCGATGCATCCTAATAACTTTTTTGGTCAATTTTATGCTCAAAAACCCATATTTCGTGCCTAACTTCATGGAAAACCCCCATTGTTGTAAATATCATAAGAGAAGATGTAACTTTAATTGTTGTAGGCATATTCTCGATTGTTGCAGTTTAAAATCCATTGTTGTAACATAAAAATAAAAGTGGCTCCTTTATTTAACTATTTTCACATTTGGACTGGCGAAGCCCATCTCTAACACACCAGAAGAATTTTTTTAAATGGACTGGCGAAGCCAATCTGTAACACACCAGAATAATCTTCTTTAAAAATGGACTGGCGAAGCCCATCTGTAACGCACCAGATGATATTTATAAAAAATAAAATAAAACCCGGGCGAAGCCCGGGTCTAGCGCGTCAGCGCTACTGCGCCCGGGCAAAGCCGGGTCTAGCGCTTTAGCGCTGGTTGTTTAATAAATTAAATGAAACCCTTAAAATCACTAATAATAAATCTGAATATAAATCTGGACTACATAATTTCATAGCAGGACGCAATGACATAGAAATATTATTTAAGGTAACTAAATAGAGTCAGCGCCGCTTTGTTGCCTAGGGAGAGTTTTTGGTACTGGGTACGATGGACGAGCTACGAGCTCTTTTGGTACTTCAAAACTACTATTTTCTTTTTGTATGTATGTGTTCGTCTTTTTTTTGTTGTTGTCGTCTCTTCAATGTTGTGTGCGTATTATTCCATTGTGCGTATTATTCCATTGTATTATTCCATTTCTCTTTTGTGTAATTTTTAATTATATTTTGTTGAAATAAATCCTTGATACCTTGAATAAGGAAGTTGCATGTGTCAGATTTTCAAAAACAAACAAGTGTTCCGTATGGTTTTTTGTATGGTAAAATGAAATATCTAGTCAGTTTTTCAAAAAAATGTACAGGTAATTAAATATTTTAATTTAAAAGTCGATAAAAAAAAACACGTGACTGAAAACGTTTATTGTTTAAACTATAAGATGACGTCAACAATAATACCATCAACTCCATTGCTTTACAACAATGTTTAGTATAAGATGACGTCACATCCAAACTCTTGGCGTTTTCGCGCGCTTTTAAAAAGGGGATTTTTGTTAATTTTTTTGACAATCAAAAAATTTCTCGATCGGCCTCAAATTTTGGGTAGTTGCTTATTTTTGCAAGAGGAATCGATTAAAAAAATAAAAAAAAAATCATGCAACTTCCTCATTACAAAAAAAGTTTAAAAACCACAAAAAAATGTGAAAACTCTGCCAAAACTTTATTTCGTATTTTGAAGTCCTTTCTTTTGATTTAATATTCTTAAAGATCATAGTTGAAAACCCTTAAGTCCAAAGTGTCACGTAAAAACCATCAATATTAAATGGTTGAGATCCTGTTTGGTTGAGAAGCATGGTTTAAGTCCGTTTTTTGCGTCCGCAAACTGCCGTTTTGGAAACGGCTATAGGAAACTAGAGAGCCTGTATACGAGAGAGAGACGACAACTCGCTTAAAAGCCTCTCTGTGCATCCTTGCGCGCAGTTAAAACTCTCCAAATCTCCAATTCTGTCCAAACTGTATCATGCCGCTTGTCTCGCTCCCCTGCTAATCCAATGGAGGGAAACCTGCGGTGAACAGAAAACGCTGTTGACCAACAGGCTCTCTCTAGGAAACCAGTTTCCGCACGCAAAAAACGAACTTTAACATTGATGATTTTAATATTGATGGTTTTTACTTGAAACTTTGGACTTAAGGGTTTTCAACTATGATCTTTCAGATTATAAAATCAAAAGAAAGGATTTCGAAATACAAATTTAGGTTATGGCAGAATTTTCACATTTTTTGGTGGTTTTTTAACTTTTTTCATAATAAAACAAATATTAAAGGGAAGACTTTTGAGATAATTTTAAAGATCATATTAAACCACAATTTTTGAGACCATAATTAAACTTTTACCAATAGTAGTTGTTCTACAAATTGAATTTTTCAATAATTTTTTGGGGGTGTCGCTCCATTTGGTCTGGGACCCCCAAATCCTATGTGATTCTGACTGGTCTGGTGTCTACTATCCCCCTAGCAGTGTGACCCATTATTTATGGGACACCCTGTATAAGAAACATATTGAAACTGAAAGCTTTTTAGATTTGGAATCCCCTGTTATACACTAATTTTTGTTCATCTTGATGATTCCTATCATACCGCAAGGTTTGTTGCATGATTTCAGATACACCCTGTATAACCATTTCTTATAATTTAATGGAATTAAAACATGTGTGTGAAAAATACGAAAAAACTTATAGAATACAGATAATTCATTTGGGACATTAAACCACTCAAAATATGATTGTGGTTGTACTTAGGACCGGCCCTAGGTTTAAGGAAAACATGTGGCGTCACAATGTATGTAATTTCGTACATATTCTTTTATTTTAAAAAACACAACGTGGAGTAAAAACTTCAATATCTAATTTTATTTCCAACTTGAAAATCAAAATTATGCTTAAAATAAGAAGAAAATTATTTGAGTTACCTTTGAAAAAATAATATAAGAGCTAAGCTTCACAAAGTAACTTTACACCTATCGCAAAGTAACTTTACACCTATGACCACAGCATTGTCCTGCAAGATTTCAAAAGGGCTCATAACAAGACAATTGGAGTTCCGATTCACCCAGCTGAGAAAGAAAACTTGAAATTAAATAATATTTTGTTATCGTGAAAAAAACTAATATTCTAAATTAAATCATATCCTTTATTCCGCTATAAAGACGAGAAGTACCAAAAACAAAAACTATAACGTTTCAATGGTAATTCATGTTCCCAAACTGCATGAAGTATAAATGAATTCACTAGTAAATAAATTCACACGATCATAATTTGAATAAAGTGTGGTGGCCCTTCTCCCCAAACGAATCGATGTTCATAAGATATTATCTAAAATGTTGGTGCCCGCTTATTTTTTTAATTGACACACTAGAACTTTATCTTGAATTTCCGGATACATTTATTCAAAAGATAAAATGTTACAAAGTTTTAAGTAGAAAAATCATGAAAAACAATTAAAATACTTTTTTAAAATTTTGTAAAAATTTTCATTAAATAACTTTGGTTTGACCGTTTCCCTTTTCAAGGAATCTAATATTGTTAGTGTGTAACCTACTCAGATTAATTTAATATTTAAGTAAAATATTGAATAGCAAGTTCATTTTTTTTTTCAGAATAAACAACTAGGGGATATTATTAAACACCATCTAGTTGCAATTTTTTTATTATATAGTAATTATTTAAAAAATTAAACATAACCTTGAGTGTAAATATAAGTTATTCATTAAGTTAAGGTTATGTTAATTCATTGCTTTCTCAAAAAATCTCAAAGAATTTTATACTTCCGAAAGTCTAAAAATATTAAGTTTACTTCTAGGAATACCAATTAATACAAAACTGCTGCCTTCATAATGTTAATGATATTTTTCTCTTTTCCCTAACTACCGTTGGTACAACACGTAAAGTTGTCTTCACCTGTACAAAACAACCCTAAAGGAAAAACTAGTTTTACAGGTCACCATCCTTTTTCCCTGAAGGGGCAATTCACAAGAAAGGTAATAGGGATTAATTCTTATATGCATTTTACTTTTACTGTATAAAATTGATTGTTTTTTAAAGACAAAAAACTAAAATTATGTAACAATAAAAATAATATAAAAATATTAATTTCAAAAATTAAGTTTACAAAAATTGAAGACTTTCTGTTTCAACAATAGCATAGGTATATTAGAATAAATTATATATCTTACTGAACTATTCTGGAAATAAAAAAAATGGCGAAACCAATTCTCTTTAATAATTAAAGTAATTGCAAAACTGTTACAATGAAAATGCATCAACCCATATTTGTGTCTGCTTATTTTACACAAATAAGTTTACTGTGTGTGTGTTTAATACAAAATAATATGTAAGTGGCCTCTCTGATGGTTATCCAGTGATGCCACTTTTTATTTCTTATTTTTTCATCACCCATCTGATCTTTGGACTATTTTTTCTGGCATTCGATTCTTCACCCCATCCCCACTTTTTCCTCCGCGAATTCTCGAAATCGGCTGCAATTGAATCATTGGATGCCGCAGGATTCTCCCACTATCTCGTCTTCCTCAGGGACCCCGATCGCTCCAGCTGCTGATCAGAGTGACCTAATATCTCCGCGAATATTCACGATATTTTCATGAATTTGTTTCAGTTAGTTTTTCAGAAAATTGCCAACAATACTATCATTCAGGTTTTTGCTCTATCCTCTCTTTATTTTCTTAAAAAATTTTTTATTTCGCCACTAGGGGCGCTGTATGCCATTTCAATGGATTCTCCAGGGTCACTTACTAAGGGGTAGACCTTACTTCCATGATCTCAGGAGACGTTGGATCCAAATAATAGCTGTCAAACAGACTTTTGAAACACCCTGTATATAAATTGTGCTTCAACAATCGACGACAAATTTGAACCACTTTCTAAACCGTGGAGTGAGTTTCAAAAGTGCGATATTAATATCTTAGTTAAACAAGAGTTCCCTTAATGGTATTTAGAAAAATGATGATCGGGGAAGGAATTTTCAATGATCAAACAGTTTCAATAATCAATGTTACGATCATTGAAAATTCATTCCCCGATCATTATTTTTCTAAATACCATTAAGAGAACTCCATTCTTTGACTAAAAGATTAATATTGCACTTTTGAAACTCACTCCACGGTTTAGAACAGTGGTTCCCAACAGGTGGTCCGCGGACCACTGGTGGTCCGTGAGGCCTTCAGAGATGGTCCGTGAGAAGATTTTTAAATAACTTAACCAAAAAATGTGTGGAAAATTTTAAAAAACAGTTTTTCTAATCACACATTCCAGGAAATAGTGAAAACACTACAGATACAAAAACATAAGTAAAAAATCATACGTCTCATAAATAAAAACATGTTATGTTCTCTTTCTCTCCTATGAATCATTTGTTCATTTCTATTATGTTTCACAGTTTTATTGAACAATAGTTTATTACAGACAGAGTAGAAACAAAATGTGATGATATGGAAAAGTATTGCATCAGATTAATTAAAACTGAGAGGCGTCGGGGTGGAGCTAGTAAGGGGACATCCATAAATTACGTGAAGTGTTTTTTCCAAAATCTGCACCCCCTTGGTGAGATTTAGTGAGATTTTTCTGGGACCCCCCTCCCCCCACGTGAGATTTACCAACAACCTTTACAAATAATTATTCTCCTTCCTTCTTAAATACCTCTTTCTCATACTTAAAAAAAGAAAATCGTGTAATTTCTAACTTAAAAAGTTGACGTGAGATTTTAATCGACCCCCCCTCCCCCCTTGGTGAGATTTTTCAAAACCCCTCCCCCCTTTTTGACCTCACGTAATTTATGGATGTCCCCTAAAGAATCGAATGATCGGACTTATACTTGGTTTGATACGAAGCGAAGAGTGGAAGTGTTGAAGAGATACTTCAATCTGGGATGCTATGGTCAGACAGAGGGTCTTCGAGAAATCGTGGTATGAAAAGAGGAAATTTCTGAGATACACATGAAATAGGTTTGTTCGAAGATATGAGAAACATTTATTGCCGATAATGCGAAAGTTTTTAGACACCAATTATTCTCTATTTTAATCGCTCCTTTGAAGTAATTATTGACTTTTGATGTCTCGCCTATAGAATTCCTTCTGGCACAAATCACAATCAGTGTATGTCCAGTTTGCTTTTTTGTGATCAACAGAATTCCTGGTTATCTCATTCGTCCTGCAGTTTAATTTAAAACTAAGTACTTTCTTTCAAATTTAAATATACTAATAATATATTACTTTATTTGTTGGCTATGAAAAAGAAGAAAAATAACTATTTTATACTGTTGTTTTTTAAACCTGTAACTTTTGTGTAGGTGTGAACCCTTCCAGGGTGAATAGATAAAAAGGCTTGATAAAAATGGTTAAATGGTCTTTTATAAAAGGTATATTTTTAAATAACACTAGTCAACAGTGGTTTTCTAACAACAATCAAATTACTATTTTTGTTACTAACTAGGGGGCTCTGCCCCCTGCTCGCTATCGCTCACCAACCCCCGGAACTGCTTCGCAGTTCTATGAAGATCGCTTCGCGATCTTAGTGAGCAGAGCTCGCTTGTTTCATCTCAACAGTCCAGGCTCGTCGGCTTAGTTAATGCTCCTTTGATACCGAAGCTACTCATCTCTCTAGTTTATCAATGATTTAATTTGAATCATTCATTCCCTCAAAGATATCAAAATAAAACTGTTTCTAAAATATTCATCTCTTAACTTCAATTCTTCTTTCTTCAATTATTGAATAGAAATGTTTTTAAAAAAATATCAAGCAAGTCTACCAATTATCATCAACCAACTTAGAGTAAAAACAAGCCTTTAAGAAACTTTAAATTTTTAATATGCACGTAAACATCTAGTGAATCGTCGGAAATTAAAGAAATAAAACTCATAAAAATAAGCTGTTTCCCTAGTGAAAGACCGGAAAGAGAAGAAAAAATGAAACTTTGAATCTTAATAATTCTAAAACTAATTCGAATTTTTAAAAAAGCGAAACGCCAATCTTTCAATAAAAATTAATTGCATGCGTGTTTAAAATATCATAGTTCTACTGTGATTAGTTTTTCTTTTATAACGAAAAAACTGAAAAGGGGTGAAAAATTTCGAAACTTTAGAATTTAATTACTCCAAAAATAATTCGAAATTCGAAAAAAGGGCGACGAGGTGCACAACTTCATACCTAAGAGTATGTGTCTGCAAAAAATCATGCTTCTGCTGTAAATAGATTTGGCTGGGGGCGAACTCGCAGCAGAAAAAAATAATTTTCGACTTTGACAATAAATAACTCCAGAACTAATTATCATATTAATTAGGTTTTGGAACCAAAATGACCCTCATACATTTGTCTACCAATGGTCAAAATTTCAAAATATTCCTTCAAATAGTTTCTGCGTAGTGATAGTTCAAAGTGTTCAAAAATAACATTTTCTGAAACAGCGGCGGCGGCGGCGGCAGTGACTGTTACTTTTTTTTAATATAGAGAGATTCGTATAGTTATTCAAATATCTGCAAGTAAAAAAGTTCCACCACGTCCCATTTTTGTGTAACAAAAATTTTCGATTTTTTGCTTTTTTTCTTAGTTTTTGCGTTTAAGGCGTAATTTTTGTCCAATAGCAACCCTACAATCCCATCCAATTAATTTATTTCTAGTATTCAAGTATGTAGACATTCATTTTAAAGTGTGTTTATGCTTTTGTTCTGCAGTTCATTTTGAAATTGACGAGTTTTCAGTGTAGATTTTGACCATTTATGCACAATATGTTTTGCAAAATTTGGGTACGGTATACAATTACAATTCAATGGTAATATTTAACAGAA
Source organism: Tetragnatha versicolor (assembly GCA_024610705.1). Lineage (NCBI taxonomy): Eukaryota > Metazoa > Arthropoda > Arachnida > Araneae > Tetragnathidae > Tetragnatha > Tetragnatha versicolor. The sequence goes on along the minus strand of JANDEH010000017.1, from coordinate 14,597,863 downwards.
AAAGTGGGAAAAGGTTTTTCCCACTGATTTGGGTTCAAAAAGGTGACTAAAATGAAAATCTGGGCTCCTCACGTGTGTTGCAGAATTTAGAATGTGGCCCTTTTTAAGAGCATAAGAGTCAACAGTAGTTCTATACAAATTATCACTACCCTGCGAAATTTAACTTTTTGAAAAATACAAGATAAGTGTTTAGTAATTTTTATGTTATTTGGTATGCTGTTTACGAAAATGACCTCCATTTTCCCCAATCACATCAGAATTTTTTGTAAAATCAATATCGATATTTTTGCTAAAATCCTATAAAAGAGACATTATAGCGAAAAATTGTGGGTTTACTATCTAGAAACTGTGGTTTTATCCACTTAAATATGTGTAAAATAGTCAAATCTTTGTTAGGAAAGTTGGTTTGATTATTTATTGACCATATTTTTATTTTTTATGTATTTAAATGTATGAAAATACTGTTGCCAGATCCCATGACCCACCTCTGGTCGAGAAAAACACAAAAAAAATTCAAGAATTAAAATTTTTAATTAAAAGTATTGTTTCTTCAAAATAAAATAGCCGAAATATTTTTTTAGCTTGTTTTTATTAAGATATCTTACATGAAATAAACGATTAATCAAGAAATGCAAATATTATGTTTGTATACATGATAGCTTGGAAAAAAAATTAAGCTTATTCAAAAGCAAATAAAAAAGTTTATAGTTAAGTACGTACTCCTTTTCCTGTCAAACTTCTTTTTGTGGCTCTTCTTTTATGCTCAATCTCGGGTCTATCGCGGGTTAACATCCAACAGTAGTGGGCGAGCATATTCCTGTCCCATCTTCCCTGATACCTGCGTTCCATATCTTTGATGTCTTGGTGGAACCTTTCACCCTGTTCTTCACTGACTGATCCCAAGTTTTCGGGGGAAAGTCCACATATGAGTGAAGGAAATGTATTTTGACCCTTATGGAGCAACCCAAAGCTTGATATTTGTCAAGCATATTCATCACAATTGGTTTATAGTCAGGATCCTTGTAATTACCGAGAAATTTACTGACGACTTCTTTGAAGGCAACTCAAGCTTCTTTTTCTTTTGTAGTCATGGTAGTCTCAAATTCCTTATCCTTCATAAGCTTCCGGATATCTTGACCATTATATAGTATTTCCTCTTTTAACTTGGATTCGGAGAAGCCTGGGAACTTTTTACACAAGTATTTGAAACAATCGCCCTCTTTTGAAACAGCCTTCACAAACTGCTTCATTAAACCTAGTTTGATATGTAGAGGGGGTAACAATACTTTTTTTGGATCAACTAAGCAATTCCGAATCCCATTTTTGGAGCCTGGTACAAGATTTTCTCTTTTAGACCATTTTTTTTGACCCAATGTTGAGTCTTATCACGGCTGTCTCACTCACAAATGAAACATGGATACTTTGTTCTGTACTTTTGTTATTTGTTGCTTATTATGTATCAATGCATGCACGGTACCACAGATGTCTGCACTCCTGCAAAAGGTCAACGAATGATTCGAGCCCTTCGCGCGTCATTGGTGAAAGCTATTGGTTGATGGTACATAAAGCGGATGTTCCGATGGAGAGGGAGGGATGGCAACATAATATAGAGTTTCTCATATCGGTATTTTGTATGTTTAACCACTGTAGAATAATGATTAGGCAAAGAGGGAAGATATTCATTACCAAAATAATTTTTTTGGTATAAAATCATAAAAATCCAATAAAATTGAATTTTTCTAAAAAACTTGATGTGATTGAAACTTTTCGTTGGTATTTTCGAAATCAGCACCAAAAACTACCCCAAGAACAGCTGTCAGACCCCTTGTATTTTTTTCATCGTAGGGTAGTGTTATTATCCATATAGTATGGGGAGGACTTTCAAATTATCTTGGTTATTTAGTATCAATGACAAATACAGAAAAAAACACTTAAAAAAGTATTTAAAAGGACTTTTTTCGCCATTAAGTGAAGACAAACTCAAAGTCAGTATGAACCTCTGATTAAAAAAGGATTCACGACCTTGCTTTTGAAGGAAAATTTAACAAAAACGCATTATCAACTTGGAAATGGTTTTTAAAAGAGTGGTAAGATGATTTTTAGAAAATAGGATAGATATAAATGTTTTAATCCCAATAGAAGGTTCTCTTTAGTCTTACCAAGCCATAGGATGTTGAACATCACTCTAAATTAATATTTTACATCCACGTTTGAATTTTTTTCTGGAAAATTTCACTGTAGTCAATCATAAACAAGGGTAAAGATTCCCTTAGGACATTGACTCGATACATAGGTCTCTAAGAAATAGCAATTTTGGGCTATAGCTCTAGGTCAGGGGTCGGCAACCTTTTGAAAGGGAAGAGCCAAAAGTAACAGTTTACGAAATTTCAAAGTTTTTAAAGAGCCACTAATTTTTTTGCTTCAATGTAATAGTATATGCTTAATGTATATTTCATTTTAGATTGGGAGGGTGATTTTAGTTGGGGGGGGCATTTTAACCCAATATTTTTCTGTTGGGTAAAAATGCTCCTGAACTAAAATCACTATTTCCTCCTTTCGGGTAGGGTACTTTTTTACATCAAGTTTTAGATGACTTACGTACACATTGTAAATTAATTTTAATGAACTTGATTTCCAAATTTTGAATAAACGATGGGAATTCCTGGAAAAAGAGAGTCTGGGGATCCTTCCCCAGAAATTATTTTTGAAATTGTCCCTTCAAAATTGCGTTTTAGCTCATTTTTGCCTGTTTCGATTGCACCCTAAGAGTACCTCTCATTATTTAAGTGGCAGAATTTTCAAGGAAAAATAGTATATTTATAATAAACAGCAAACTTTCGAATGGGGTGTGGATCCCACTTTCGAAGAATTTTGAAATTTGCCCCTAAAAATAGTGTTTAAATTAGTTTTTAGAACTTCTATAACGACCAAATAAGGATTAATCCTCATAAGTCACAAAATTTTCAAGGAAAATCAGCACATATTCCAAAATTTTTAGGGGTGTTAAGGAGTTCTTCCCAAAAATTGTATGGAATTCTTATCCTTTAAAGTAGAGTTTTGATTTTCTGATTTTTAAAAAGTTTTGATTAGTAAATTATTAATTTTTTCGTATGGAACTGGTGAGCCGCAACTTTACATCGAAAGAGCCGCATGCGGCTCGCGAGCCGCAGGTTGCCGACCCCTGCTCTAGGTTCATTAAAAGAGGAGATTTGACGCCACTGAAGAGACAAAAAAGTGATAAAATCGCATCGTATTTAATGAAGGTTTAGTGGTTTTTAGTTTTATATTGTCTGAAACATGTATATAATATCAATTATGATAATATTTTATGCTAAAATATTGAGGTTAACTGTTAAAAAGTGAGTGGTTTCAACGCGTTTGCCCGTTTCTTACAGTACTGGTGCCATATTTGTAACAAAAAAACTGTACGTGCTGCAGCTTTTTCACGACTATTTCTGAATTCTACACCCTAAAGTTAGTCGGAAATACCTAATCTCATTTTTGTTAGGGAAAAAAAGTTGAATTTTGTCGACTAGTGTAATTAGATATACCAGTGGTGCCCAACCTACGGCCCGCGGGCCAAATGTGGCCCGCGTGGCTGATCCATGTGGCCCGCGGACTCGTTAAATGTTAAAAATAAAAACCACTTTCAGAAATCTTCCAAGAAAACCACGAAATCGTTAGACATTTTGGCACTTCCATCTAAAAAAAGATGAAAAAAAAAGGGATTCTTCAACATCCAATAAAATTTTTTTTCTTTACTTCTTTGTTTTGGTTTTTTCTAGATACGGGGAATTCGCCATTGGATAAATATTTTTCCTATATACAGTATCAGTTATCCATTTGAATTCAGTTTATAAGGATCTTTTTAGAACCAAACTTCGAAAAGATGTCCGATCGTAAAAAGTTGAAGATTCAATCGGAATGCCAAAACTTTCAAGAAAAGTGGAAAAATTCATATTTCTTCATACAGCGAGAAAATAAACCATTGTGTCTTATATGCAAGGAGACTGTGGACAAACTGTGTGTTTTGGAACAAACATTATCTGTTCTGAAAAGAACAAAAACTAGTGTTCGATCTCGACTTACAGATCACTTACAGACTTACTCACCTTAATTCAGTTTTAAGGATAAGTGTTACAAATTTGGAGCCGAATTTAAAAGAACCAGTATCCTCCAAACAGATGCAATTTTATTGAAAACTGGTAATTTTTCTTTATATGTTTAAAAAAATTCTTAAAAGTGTTTTTTATGTGGCCCGCGAGATAAATTTTCATAAGCAAATTGGCCCTCGTGAAAAAAAAGGTTGGGCACCACTGAGATATACAATTAATGTAATGTTAATTTTTCTTTTGACTCGGTTTCCCTTACTTCAGGAAAAAAGTCAAAATTTTAGACCCTCCATGAGGAATGAATGTACTGAATTTTTTTACACAAAATTTTGAAGATACAGTTAGGAATAGAGATGGTCCGCGGAGGTTCAAATTTAAGTGAATTGGTCCGCAGACATATTTGAGTTGGGAACCACTGATTTAGAAAGTGGTTCAAATTTTATCGAATTCATGATGTAAGTAGTAGGGATACTTCCTTACCTCATGCGATAGATTTTTTCATTTTATTATGTTTTGTTTCGTCACACGGGCCTTCTAAAATCGGCCTTTTGAAACGTGCTCGCACTACATTAGGTCCTAGCTCTTTAACGGTAAGGCTGCGCCCCACGATCCCTATTCGAAATATGCTTGTCTAGGGCCCCTCTACCTCCCCCCAAAATATTGAGGATTATTTCTGAATCACCCTGTATTTAAGAGATTCCAGTGTTACAGGTTGTTCCAAACGTCCGTATAAAGCCTTTAGAATTGATAGGAAGAAAGATAAACCTAGGAATGTGACTAGGATAATTTCATTGAGATAGTTTTAAGCGCTTCTTCTATAGAAGTAAGAGAGCAACGAAAATTCGAAAATAATGAAAAAATTGGGGAGGATAGAACGAAAAATTCAGTCAGAAAAATGAGGGCAATATAATATTTCCAAAATATCTTTTTAAACGAGGAAATATTTGCGAGTGCCAATTTCACATTTGGGGTCTTGAAGACAACACTCACTGGGATGTCTTAAAAACCATTTAATGATTTAATTCTCATGCTTGAAACAACTCCACATAACAGATCAGATAAAGTTGGAAAACGGTACATATGTGTCATTTGGTGACAAATGTCATCCTTAACTTGTCAGAATTGTGCCTTACGGAGTTGTAAAGGGTGTGGCTTTGTTCCATCAAGGAAAGAGGGTCATTTGAAGCAATTTATAATAGTACTTCCATTCTATAATTGACGCTGTATCTATGAAGTTTTTATGCCCATTCACTAGGAATATTAGCTGAAAATATATACTCTTTGAGATGTTCGATTATAATTTAGTTTACATTTTGCTTGCTTTATTTTTCATTCGCACAGGGCAACAGTAATACAAAACTATACAATAATTTTTTTGTGAGTTTTATAAATGATTTTAACTACATATTTTGGTCTGTGAATCGAAATTTGGAATTAGTTTTTGTCTATCTTAATTTAAATTGCAGTTTTACAGAAAAAATTAGTTACAATAATTTTATTTTGTACCTAACATTGTAAATATCGAATTCAGTACGAATAGTTCTAGAAAATTTGTCCTTAGTTACTTGTTACCTTGCTATGCAATTCGTTTCCAGAAAACTTGCTAGATAGTGAGAGTTGCAATTACCTATTTGATTTCATAAAAAAAATAAAATGTTGTTATAGACAGTAAATGCCTTTACGTATTTATGAGAAAATTTTACCCCTTCAAACGAATTAAGTTTAAAGATCCTAAATGAACAAAAAACTTTGGCCTTTAATAAGTTTTTGCTGAATTTTCAACTTGGGATTAGCAGTATTTAATTCCATTAGCCACCGGTTACTGTTGTTGCTTTACAGAAAGCAATAACGTTTAGTCAGGCTACATGCTGAGACGGTAACACAATTTAAAATCTCCCATTTTGTGTGCGGAATAGCCTAATTCGATTCCTCCAAACATTCTAAGGCATGTGTTCCTGGAAAAAAGATGAGCAAGGTGGGTAACCAGGGCTCCTCGCTTTCTATCGCATCCCCGGACTGACGTCATCCTATTGATTACGTCATCTCCCGCCATAATCCAATCTTCGCAACGAAGCACCCAGCTGCTTTACTTCCCTTCGCTTCAATTTTTCATTTGTTTTTGCCGGGAGTTTCAATATTTCATTACCCAGGTGAAATGAAGGGAAGAGAAGAAAGAGCTAAACGGGAGACAATAAACCTCTATCATCGCTTTTGCGAACTGACCTGGGATGGAGTAATTTATTGCTGGGGAATTGTTCTCCGCCGACTTTTGTTTGTTATTAAAAACTCTGTCAGCGGAAGAACGGGATTGAAATGCTCGGGGTATAGTTATTAATGCATTTGGAAGGTTTCTCTTGTTTACATGTTTACGTATTGTGTATGCGGATCTTTTTTTGCAGAGGATGTGTTACATTTGTTGGATTGAATGATGTTGAGTTTTTTCTACTCATTTTTTAATTTTATCGTTTCGGTGGATTTTCCCCCTAAATCCAATCATGGTTTTAGTGATTATGTTGGAAAATGAAAATTACAATCCTTTTGTTTTTGTTGTCGAATTCAAATCAATGGTATTGGTGGTGTGCAGCCTACTCCTTTTTAGTATTTTATTGGATTTTGATTAGACGAGGACATCTTAGCCTATCGTTGATATTGATCAACAACATTGCACTTTACCAAGCAATCAATTAATTTTATAAAAAAATCAATCCTTTTAAACTATTGCAGTGGCAGCTCGAAGTTCAAATACTAAGGGGTGCTGCTCCAGCTTTACCCAGTCGGCAACGTATTTTAAGCGTTATAACGCCAAATAAATCACTAAATATTGGAAAGTGTTTAAAGATGCCTTAATCAGATTTGATGAGTACGAAGTATTAATAAATTTTGAAATTGAGCAAAATAATAGCATCAAGAAAATAAAAAGATCCAAGATCAAACTAATTCATTTAATTAATTCGTATTTTTACACTAAAATATCACTATATTAATTTAAAACTGAAATAAGACAAGTAAATAAAATTATGGTGGAAAAACAAAATCTAATTTACAAAAAAACGTCTTTAAATAAAATATAAAAGATGGGAACAATATAAAATTTCGATTTCACACTTAATTAATAATCAAAAACCTGCCATTTACCTATATTTAGCTGATTATTACATCTTGTAAAGATGAAGTTGATTTTATATAAAACTATCTCCTAGCAAATGAAACTAAAATATACAAAGTGAATTCAAATTGTTCGATATAAAAGGAAATAAAAACATGACTACGAAAAAATAAAATGGACAAGCCGCCACTGAATTACTGTGATATGTAATATACAGGGAGTTTCAAAAGTTCATTTTACGGCTTTTATTGGGAACCAACGTCTCCTAATAGGGACATAGAAGTAAGATGTACCCTTAAGTAAGTGGCATTGAGATGACTTACAGTTCCCTTTGCGGCGAAATTAAAAAGTTAAAATAATTAAAAATATTGTTGGCAATATCATAAAAATCACGCAGAAAAAAATTTCATGAAAATATTTTCAATATTTAGGAGATATTCAAGTAAAACTAGGTCTTTCTTAGACTCCAAAACACAAAAAAATTGCAAATTTACAAGTTGCTTTGATTTTGATTTAAAATTTGTCATAATTAAACTAAAAAAGAAAAAACTTCATGATAACACTAAAAATCTGGCAAACTTATAAACCAATAGTAAAAAAGACAACGTAGATTTATATGCACATAGTTAAAAATTTATTTATTAAAAACATGTGTTTTTAATAAATTTTTAACTATTATTTATATGTATAAATACCATTATGTACATATAAATATACGTTGCTTTTTTACTATTAGTATTTTGCACAGTGTGGATTAAACTTTTATAAATTTATAAACCTTTGCTCTTATCGAATATTTAAATTTTTTTATCGAAATGTTCATATGCTTATGCTAACTTACCCCATATATTAACTTACTTAACTAACTAACTTATAATTTACAACATTCCTGCTTTGAATTCTAAGTTTATTAATTATGCTAAATTATTTGAATACCTAATTGCATATAAGTTCAAATGGAATAAAAGTGATAGCCTAGATCTACAATATCAAAAGTTAGTATTCTCCTTATTTAATATGCTTTATAATTTTAAATTATCTGTAAATCCAAAACATATTAAGAATTATAAAAAATGTTGGATAATTGATAGTATACTCTCTTTAATTCGTAGAAAGGAAAAACTTTTTAAAAAAGTAGGAAAATATCCTTTTGATGTTGTATATAAATTGGCTTATAAAACCACTGTCTCTGAACTTAAACGAATAATAAAGGTCACTAAATCTGAATTTTTTTAAATCAAAATTTTTAAATTGTAACACTTCTAAACAAAGATGGAACCTAGTTAATGATATCTGTCAAATAAAACAACCTTCGAACTTACCTCAACTTTTTAGTGACTTGGTTACTGCCTCTAAATTTATAGATCAATTTAACATTCAAACCCCTAATACTCATGCCATACAAATTTTTTCTAAAATCTATATTTCACCTTCTTTGGGTTCCTTTGTTCTCGATCCATTTTGTGATCTTGATGTAATTAGTGTTTTAAACTCATTTTCTAATGTAAATTCTACTGACTCAGATGGAATCAGTATAAAGATTTTAAAAGCTTTCGCTATAAATAATATTAGTTTTTTTAACAAATTTCATATACCAATCATTGAATTCTTCATATTTTCCAAAGTATCTAAAAAATGCTACTATATTACCCCTGTTTTTAAATCGGGTGATAAAAATTTATTCTCAAACTACCGTCCTATATTTATACTCCCAACTTTGGCAAAAGTTATAGAAAGAGCTTTGTCAACTAGAATGTACAATTTTCTAATTAATTCAAGTTTCTTTGCAGAAAACCAATATGGCTTTATAAAGGGTCGAAACACAGAACTAGCTCTTCTTGACTTCTCAAAATTTATTTATAATAGTATATTGATAAAGATATGAAAACCGCAGCTGTTTTTTTTAGATATTTCTAAAGCATTCGATACAGTAAACCACTCAATCTTAACCATAAAGTTAGAAAACGCAGGTTTTAGAGGTCCTATGTTACAATGGTTCATTTCTTATCTTTCAAATAGAATGCAACGTGTTAAAATCCGAGAAACATTTAGTGATTACCATTTTTTAGTTGTTTGTATGTTTTATTGGTACCTGAATAAAGATTATTATTATTATTACCCCCATTGTGTTCATATGCTTATTCTTATGCTTAGCTTATGCTAACTTACCCCATAGGGTAAGTGGGGTGTGGGGTTAATTGGCATAAACTATATATATATCTAATATTTGAACTATCTTTTAGTGTAATTTAACGCGTATTAAAATTATAAACCCGTGTATATATTTTTAGCACAAAGGTTAATCTATATCCACTGCATAAAACAAAATTATCTCTTCGTATCACAAAAGAGAGTTTTAGATAAAAAAAACAAAAATTATTAACTAACCCCGGTCTCCCCTAATATTTGAATCGTCCTATTAATCTTTGAGTAGTACAGTTAATGATTTTGATCACATGGTGCCTACAGACAATTTCAAGGAGTAAAACTCCCTTTAACTTTCCGCTTTTTAAAAAACCTACCTAATAAACGGCAAAAAATAAAGCATTATAACCCCAATAATTCCAAAAGTTAGAGCGAAACAAACATGTGTTTCTCTATAAAAAAGCCGTATCGCTGGAGCATTAAACAGAAGGGAAAAACCTTAAAAAAGAGCTCGAGAAATTGAGTGAGAAGAGGTAGAACGCAGGAAAAAAAATTTAGAAACATTTTTGTTTCTACCTCCCAAAATTTCTCTCTTCACGCCCGGATGACTGAAGGGAAGCTAAAACTGAATAAAAAAATTCCAGCAACAAAACAACCCTTTGAAAGGTATGGGATTTCAACTTCTTCAAACATCGAAATAGCGAAACTGTTACCTGAACAAGACCAGTCTCGGATGAAACCATTTGGAAGAGTGAGGAGAACCAATCATTGGGAACAACCAAACTCGGGACTTGTAAAAAAATTTGGGAACCGTTTTTTTTGGGGGGGGTAAATATTTGATATGGCTCGGTAGGCATTTCCCGATGTGGTGGGGATCATTCTCTATTTTCTTTGGCGGGAATTCGGTAAAAGTTTGATTCGGAATCTACTCCGTAAGTTTCATGTTCTTTTATTGGGGTTGTTTTGTATTTCAAGAGGTGTTATGTAAAGTTTTTTTTATTTAAAAAAATGTGATGAAATGTAGTGGTAGTGAGTTGGGGAAATGGTGATTTTTAGGATGTTTCTTTGGGGATTGTATCTTTGTATCTTTGGGGTTTGTATCTTTGAGGATTTTCTAAATTGAAAGAGATTGATTAAAAGTAGTTTTCATCTAATAAGCATAAATGAAATGTTATTTTCCCCATAAATCTGAGTACATAAATTTCAAAATTATTTTTTATTTGAGTGGGGAAAAGGGGTTTGTTTGTTGAACAGGGAGTGTCGCAACCCCATAGCCCCTCCCCACGGATTCTCTCCAATAAACTTATCAGTGTATTTGAGACTCACAGGGTCTTGTGCTTACCAAGAACTACCATAGTTCATCAGAGCCAAAATGTTTTAGGGTGGCTAAATTAATAATTCGTTTTACTATCTTTATTCAAGAATTCCTATACTACATGTATAGTATATGTATAGGAAATACTTATGTACTACATTTTTTTTGAAGATCGAGCAAATGTATCCTTTTACTTAGTCCAATTATATTTGTTTTTCAATTCTATAATGGAGAAATGATTTTTCCTCTTAAAGAGATATTTTTCATGTGTTGTGTCTGGTGCCATACGTTCTGCTATGGGCCCTGCGCCATAAAAAATCAATCAACCAACCAACTAATCAATCAATTTGTTTTATAAGCGGATATTCTTTTCTGACATACTCGGAACCTACAAAAATTTAGCCAAGATTCATATTTATATTTTTTAGAAAATGCGATCTTAATATAAAATCAGTTAATCAAGAATTAAGGCAAAATGATTATTTCTTTATGAATAAAGGAAAATTGAAGCAAAGAGACTGCAAATAGGGTGAAAACCCCTTAACACGGCCTGTAAGCTTTTTTGAGCTAAAAAATGGTTTTAACTAAACTTTTTCAATAATTTTTTTAACTCAGCAAACGCGGTTAATTAAATGAGGTTTTGGACATTAAAATGGTATTGACCTCCATCATTTTTCCTCAATTAGGAGTATTGCACTTTGCGTGCATTGGACTTAAATGGCCTTAAAATCGATGGAGCTGGCAGACTTGAGGCAAAAGTCATTGTCAGGATATCGGAGTTTTAAATAGCTTTCCGCAACATGTCACCGAGCTGCATCTGCAGACGACGGGCATTTCCAATGTCAGTCAGCAGACGGTTTTCTCGAAAGGGACCAATAGGAAGTGATTTACCCCACAAATGGGCTAGCGGTGTGGATTCTTCTTGAGGGAACTAGCGGAGTGAGGCGTTCCCACTAACTCCGAAACTTGAATCAGCAACGATGATTAATTAGGGATCTAAGCCCCGCCTCCTCCCGCCTGATTGATGCTTTCCTCCCTTTTGACGTCATCTAATCTCTCCTATAGCGGTGTGTCTGATGGGGGATCAACAGTTTTGGGTTTTCTTGGAAAGTTTGGAGGCGTGAGAGTGGAATGATTTGTGTGAAGGAATGTCGTTCGGGTAGGGCCTACGGATTGCTCGACACTCATGGCCGTGTGCAAAGGGGGGTTAGGGGTTTAAATCATCCCTAAATTTGAGAATAAACTATTTTACTGCTTTTCGCACGAAAATTTTGTAACTTACAAGGAGTGGTGTAACCCAAAGGGTCTCAAAAATTGGTTAAAACACCCCTCTAAAGGATAAAAATTCCAAAACGTTCCGAGAGAGGACCTCCTTCTACTTTTAACCCTTTATGCCCCAAATTATTTTCGTCATCCTCATCCAAAATATGTCAAGTTTACGTAACTGCAACTATAAGTAAACTAAATTTGGCTTTACATGACGAAAATTGGACGAATTTGGAGCATTGGGAAGGTGGGACTTACAAATCCCCTCGGGACATAAATGGTTAAAATCCATTATGTTCTGCTTTTCTTTTGGTGTAACTTAAAGAGTCTCAAAATTTTAAACACCAGTTTTATGGGAATTCCCTACCCTCAATATCCCCTCGAAATTTCTCCGTTTAAGATACTATACTGGTTTTTCTTGAAAATTTTGCCGCCTTCAATGAGGGTGCATTTAGAGTGTAATCCAAAAGGTCTCAAAATGAGCTAAAGCTCTATTTTAAAGGGGGAATTTCAAAACTTTTCTGGGGGAAGATGAAGAACCCCAGACCCCTCATTTTTACTAGAAATTTGGGAACTTTTTCTTTTTAAGGCCTGAAAAAGTGCTATTTTCACATAACTCCGCTAATATTAACGATATTTTTATGAAATCTTTTTTAGTGAGTTTTTCATAACGCTTTGGCAACAATACTATCACTGAGGTTTTCGCTCTATCTCCTTCAGTATTTTAATATTTTATAGCTTTTTTATCTCCCCCTTCCCGCTAGGGGAACTGTAAGTCAGGATTTTCCTAGGTCATTTACCTGGGGGCAGGCGCAGATTCAGGGGGTGGAACGTGGACAGTGTCTCCCTTTGAGAACCCAAAAAGGTTCTCAAAATGAGTAAAACCCTACTTTTACCGGTCTAATTTCAAAATTTTTTCTGTCGGTGGACCCCTATACCCCACATTAGTACCACAAGGGGATCTTCAGTGATAAATTTTAGGAAATCCCCAATATTTTGACATTTTGGTTCAAAAAGTAAAGATAATAGTGTTAAAAAGTGCCCCTCTTAGACTCAAAACGTTTCTAAAAATGAGTTAAAACCGTACTTTTACACGTCATATTTCAAATTTTTCTGGGGGAGGACCCCCATACCCCCAATGGTACCGCAAGGGGATCTCGTCTGGAAAAGTGCCCCTCCCCTTGGAGCCGTGCTGGATCCGCGCCAGCCTGGGGGTAGACTTTACTGTTATGACCCTAGGACACGTTTTTTCCAAATAAAAGTCGTAAAACAAATTTTTAAAACACCCTGTTTATACAATTGTTTGCCATTCATTTATAGAGCACAAATTGCCACAGGACCATGTTACCAGTCATTTTGCCCCAATTTTTGTCTCCCTTTTTAAGAGCTACAACTCAACCCTTCCGCCCCACCCGTCAAGCGCAATCAAAGACAGCTTCCGCGACTTTCATGCATAATAAATAGCGCCGCCCCCCCGGAAGTGGGTCATCGGAAGTGGACGTCTTGTCTGATAAGGACAGGTCTTTGTTCTGGCCCCAACCATCGACCCAACTGTTAAACGCTTACACCATCACCATGGTAACCTATCTCTCCGAAACTCTTCAGCGCCCGATTTAATGGGACGACTAATAAGCTCGATCGGTGCGGTGGAGTTAATTATGCGTTAACGAATTGGGAGGGAATGTATTTTGGGACGTAACTAGGATGTAATTGGGATGTATTCAGGAGGTATAGTTGCAAAGGGGGAAGTTTTCGGTCTTTTTTATTACGCTTCATAATCTTAAGACGAAGTGAGGTAAAACGAGGTTAACATTAAAATGCAATACCTTATATTATGGTAGGGGGCCAGTCCCCTACTATGTATAATCACAATCTTACAGATCGCTTGTTTAACCTCAACAACCCAAAACACCTTTCTTGCTCCTTCTCATAAATAATGCTTTCTAAAACCTAAAATACTTGTATCTCTTGCTAATCAATAATTAGATCCAAATAATTTCCGAAAGAAAAAAAAACCTGTCCACCACATCAATAAATAAATCTAAATGGTATTCCTTAAAATATCCAGCAAGTGTACTAATATAATTAGCAAACACTATTTTGGAGAAAAAACAGCTAAATGTATGCATGGCGTGTGAATTGAACAGTAAAAGTGGCGTATCTAATGAACAGTAAAATAAATCGATCACACATTAAACTATACTCTATTAGTCATTTTAAATAGGCGTCTGAAAATATTTTCTTCCCCCACTACCGAATCAGTAACCATGGTTACTAACCATCGATGCTTACTAACCATCAGTAACCATCAACGTCAAAGCGACGAAGAAGGTTCGCTACTTTTTCCCACCTGTTTTCAGTAAACCGGTAAAATTTAAACATCTCTCAAATATTCGCCTAGCCAGCCTCAACTGCAGTAGAAAAATACATCAAATGAATCAGTTTCTAAGGCAGAGCGAAGAGCGTAGCTATGGTTACGCCTTTGATGAGGGGGAAAGCACTATTATTCAGGCGCTAATTCTAAGTGAACAGAGTATAGTCTGTTAATTTAGTAAATTCCCAGAAGAGAAGAAAAAAAATGAAAATTTGAAGCGTAATAATTACGAGACTAATTTGATTTAAAAACATCATTTTTTTTGTAAAAAAATAAGACTGCCTTTTTTAAAAATTAATAGTACAAAGATTAGCTTTTCTTTATCATCGAATAAAAAACTGAAAAAGTGTCAAACAGTTTGAAACCCATTACCTTGCTTCTAAGCAACCATAAGTTCCTTGCCCCAACCATAGGAACCTTGTTCAACCATAGGTCTACGCCCCAAAATGATTGTTGAAAATGATTTCAAGAACCTTGTATTAAACATTTTTATGTATAAGGCGCGGATCCACCACAGCTCCAAGGAAAGGGCACTTTTTGCGATCGGTGTCAGTTTTTTAGTGTCATCATGCAGTTTTGCGCGTTTTAGTTGGACAAGGACACATTTTGACCCTAGGTTTCTTAAAAAACCCACTCCCTCAAAATTGTTCAACATCAGCGTCTTCAACTTTTGTCCCGCCATGCCCAGTTTTATGGTGGGGGTTTTACCTCAAGAATTTGTTTTTTACGTTAGGCACTTTTTAGAGCTGGGGAGACCAATCTTTTTGGAAAGAGTGCCACTATTAGAGAAACAAACTACTCCATAGGATTAGCATGGGACCCGAGACAAGCGGCAAGATACAGTTTGGACAGAATTGGATGCGCAGAGACGCTTTTAAGCGAGTTGTCGTCTCTCTCTCTCTCTCCCCCTCCCTCCCTCTCTCCGTATACAGGCCTACCTATATTAGGCGTATTACTTTCCCTTTTTCCTTTTTCAAATCTACACCAAATAATATAAGAAATAAAAAAATATTATTTACAAAGACTGAGGATTATGATAATATTTTGCAAAAAAAATTGTTTTTCACACTTGTTTCTTGTATTAACGCATTTTGGAACCTTGTAAATTTGAAAACCACCAGAATAATTAACGTCAGAAAAAATAACGAAAGTTTGAAAAAGTCGAAACATGAAATACCTCGGTAAAAAGAGAATCATACAAGTTTTTATATTATCTTTGAGTTTTTTAAATTAATTAAGAAATCGTAACAATGGAGGCGATTAGGCTACTCTCATTCAGGTACCTAGTTAAAAATTTGACATTATCATTACACTTTAAGATAAATTAACCAAAATGATTAATGAAATAATTAAAGAAAGAACTACAACTGAGTTAAGAGAAGATGGACGGAACCCTGAAAACGACATCATTAATGACGCCAGATAGTATTATTATTTTCAAATTTTTCAATACCTTCCGGTGTCACTGTTTTAACGTGACACGCATGCCGAGGGTTAGCCATTCATGTTTTAGAGGTTAATTTTACCTTTGTAGAAAATTATAAAAGATGAGAACTCGGAAGACTTGTCAAATTTTGTTATCACGTCCAAAAGGAGGAATTTGCAGTGCAGTTGCTTGTATTGTATGAGGAAAAGATACTGATTGCAAAAGTGTGGCCAAAATTACAGAGACAGAAGATGTGTTAACATAGTGTTTCGATCCAAACTTAAGGTTGACAGGTTGTATAACACTTTCTAAGTCTTATTTCTAACACTTTTCAAACATATTCAGAACACAATCACAATAAAGTGTTAAAATGTTCTTGCGAAAATTCAACTTAAGTGTTGTTAATTTGAGTAAAAAAGAGGGTAATACCGTCGACCGTTCAGAGGCCGTTTAATCAACAGG
Organism: Tetragnatha versicolor; assembly: GCA_024610705.1. Classification (NCBI taxonomy): domain Eukaryota; kingdom Metazoa; phylum Arthropoda; class Arachnida; order Araneae; family Tetragnathidae; genus Tetragnatha; species Tetragnatha versicolor. Next base: position 14,581,657 of record JANDEH010000017.1, on the reverse strand, counting down.
AAAGTCAATGGGTTTTGATAACGTTTTTGATTAAGCGGCACTGTCGACGGGATAATACGTAAGAAACCAATAGAGGTGCTCTTTTAAGAAAGGATTTTATAATGTGTTTATATTTTTGTATGAAGGGTTTGCAGTGTATGCTCATCTCAATTTTTTTGATTTTGGACTCACACCACTATCATTCTTAAATGAGGATAAGTAAATGAGTTTTTAAATTACTGCCCTGACATGTTGTCGTGTTACTTCACAATATTACTATCATTATCTTTTAGATTGATGGATAGCTTCAAATGAAAAGTTATCGGATTTTAATCCTGATGGTTATGGAGTTAGGGGGATCTTTTTTTTTCATCGTAAACTGAATGATTATCATTACTGTTTCCCATTTAGAAAATGAATGTATTTGATTGTTACGGGATGTGTGCTTACTGCCTAATAAAGACACGCCAATATCAACTGATGACCTTATCACCTTATCGATTAATACTTCAGAGACATATGAGTTTAAGAGCAATTCAAAATTCACTTACAACGATCGGTTAGCAACAGTTGCATTTCATTAGCTCAAATATTATGCCTAAGTATAAAGACGTTTCTAAAGACTCGTCTGGTTATTCATTTATACTGACATCATTTGCCGTCTTGGGGATATATTTCCCAAATGGGAAAACGAGCAGCTGTGATAAGTTCAGCGCTATGTGTGTATGCAAAACGGTTTATAGCATCGTTTATACTTTATATGCTACATCAACAATCGTCGTTGCTTTTTATAAGGGAGTGTTTGCTTCAAAACCTTTAAAAGCAGTTGTTATATTCAATCACATTACTCTAGTACTCATCAGAATCGTACTCCACATGAATGGTAAGCGAATGGGTCAACTGCTACGATTATTAGTGAATCATCTACCGGGGAGAGGCAGGATCTATATTGCCTGCGTTGCCAGTTTTCTTTTCCCGATCTCGATCGTTTTAATAGCGAACGTTCATTTCGCATTCGACATCAAGGCCGCAAAGGAGAGGGTGCGGACCCTCATTACAACGAACGAAGGACTTTTATCAGATGTGCCCGTCTTGATTCTCATGAGCACAATAACCAACACATTCTACTACTTTCATTTCTTCGCTTTACCGTCGATGCTCATGATCCTCCTGTGCTCCATATACTCGGCCTTCGTCAGCGCTTACAAGAAGACTGTGCAACGCGCGTACAGAGCATTACTGACAACGCAAGGCGCGACCGCGGACGCCGTGGAAGCTTTCAACTCGCTGAAGAAGATTCACGAAGGAATAGAAGAAAGTTTCTCGTTCAGCGCCCTCTTGTATTACGCCTTGACTTTCTCGAACATCCTTACTGTAATCGGGAGTTTTGTTACGAGTTCTTCGGGAAGTCAGTTCCGCGCCATTTCGATCGTGTTTGCTTGGATGGTGGTGGGGCCCGTCGTGCTTACCCTCTGGGGTGCCCGGGTGTCCGAGCTCACTCCCTTCGCCGTTACGAAGATGGACACTGTGGTGGCAGCCGTCCTTCGCAGAAAACAGAAGCCGGACGTGTCGTCGATTTTGCTGTTGAAAGGTTACGCCGAACGACGTCTTCACTTTACTGCCTGGGGAATGTTTCGAGTGAGCAAAAGCCTGCTGCTGAATACGTCTGGCGTGTTCGTGACGTACGGGGTATTGTACGCCACTGCATTTCGCTCCGAATAAGACATTTGAGAAGGTCTAATATACAGAGTACCAGAGCAGAGAGTCCATTATGGCCATAGGTGATAATGGAAATCGAAAAAGCATGGGGTATGCCTTTGTGATGAGGGTCCTGTTGGCGCTGGGATCGCATCAAACTTACACCCCCTTTTTCACATCACGAGAGTACTATCACAACACAATAAGGTTGATAAACTGTTTACCCTAACAACGCAACCAAAGTTTTCTAATTTTGGAACAAAATAGGAAACAAAAGGAACGAAAATGTGGTTCTGACTCGTCTAGGTGTCTGCTATCGCCCCTAGAAGTGTGATGCATTATTTATGGGACACCCTGTATAGTGTCTATTATTTTTTTCTTTTCTTATGTTATGAATATATTTCTCTTATGCCTGTACTGGAAGAGTATTTCCCCTTGGCATATCACATGTTTTATTTTTCTATTACTTGTATTTCTTTTGTAAATAAAAATTTTTTTGTTTGTTAATAGTGTGTTTAGAGTGCATATTTTATACGGAAATGTGTTCGAAAAACTGTGTTTAGAATCTGTAAGTGTTCTTAAATTTGGATTGAGAAAAATACTATTAAAACACATTTCTGTCTTTGCCAATCTTAAAACAACACTTTGACAACAATATATTTTTTTCGGTACTTGAGGATTAGCCCGGCGCGAATCTTGCAAATATGACTTGATGAGCGACATTTAACAAATTACACAAAAATATAGCAAAATTTAAGAGGAACAGTACTACTAGATAAGATATTATAATCCTTTTCATTTTAATATTTGATTATTTTTAGATAAAACCTGGAGCTTGCACCTGGCTAATCCAAATTCCTAAAGTTCATATTATTTTCCTTACACAAATCAATCGCAATGCAGTCGAAATGCTTTTGCTTAGAAGAGTTCATTAGTGTGCTTACTTAGCGTTGCAAAAAGTGTTTTACGAATTTTTGCAGTGTGCTTACCTCAATTTTTATAATTTCAGACCTAAGCCACTGTCATTCTAAGGGCGGGTTTACATGCAGTGATTCAAACAACGCGACCCTCGCGACTGGTCTAAACCTCCCTTTTAATTCCCTATAAAGACTACACGTCGTAGACTACCAATGTCAGGAGCTGCAGGCAAGCAATAGGAAAGTTTTCCCCATGACGCCCCGGTCACATCGTCCGATTCGCTGCATGTGAAGCGGCCCTAAACATTTCAATCGGTCCTTGGACTCATTCTACTCTTTTATTTCTCCTCCTCTTCCGCCGTAACTTATAGCAGAGTGCCTCTCTTGACCAATTAAGTTGAATCGGCACGCTCTGGTGTTTGACATCGATGGTCAAAAGGATCTGTTCTTAAAAGAACCGTTACCCGACGGGAATGTGAAGTGGTTTCGGGATCAACTGTCGGGCATTACTTTTGGTTGAGGAACGAGTTTGGACAGTTTTCGGACGTCAAAGACTGACGGAGAGAGCTTTGGATGGACTTGGATAGTTTCTAATACTTTCGATTGGTATTAGATTCGAAGCTCTTTTATTGTATTAAACCTAGTTTGGCATTGAAATACGTTAAGGATTTTTTAACTGTTCCTTATTATTACTTCGACTTGTGTTTCTTTTTTAAAACTCAGAGGGGCTGACGCGGTTACCTAGCGGTGACGACCACAACCTAGTCAATCCTGGTAAAAGGTAGAAAGCACACATATTTTATTTAGGTTAACCCCTTAACAGTGTCGCCCGGACTGAGCTCGGGTTGGAGAAAAATTAACGTTTCCGTCTTGTGAAGCCCAAACTGAGTTCGTTTCGATGATGATAGAGATTTTTCTTCTTTTAGAGTTTGTGAGACATTATGTTTGAACAAGCTTCCTCCTAATTGAATAAGATGTGGGCGTGTGTGTGTGTGTGTGTGTGTGTGTGTGTGTGTGTGTGTGTGTGTAATCCAATACTCTTTTATGTGTATGTTAAAATAATTAAGGCACTTATAATTTCATTTAAATTTTGATTTTTTTTATAAAAACTATTTTCTAACACTAATAATAAACATTGATAAAAATTGAAAAATTGAATAAAAATTGAACAGTCAAAAAAATCCATTTTTCTGTATTACGGATAAGGTTGCAGTTAACAGCAAGAAACTATCATACACTTTATTTTCCTTCCAATCACAACGACCAATCGACGCCATATTTTATTATGAAAATAATTCCTTTCACGCTTTAAATATGCGCTTCAAAATACTTTCTAAATAAAATATCTTTAAAAGACTGATAAGAGTTTTCCAGAAACTTACAATACTATTTTAATATAGAATTTCACTCACCAAAATTTATTGTTTGTAAACATTGAGTGTAATGTAGGTTTTGTCTTTTACTATTTTCAATAGATAAAAAGGTATTGAAATAGCTGAAAAGTATTTCAAATTTCAGTAGAACTATGATATTTAAAACACACATACAAATATTTTTTTATAAAAAGTTTGGCGTTTTTATTTAAAAAAAAATCGAATTAGTTTTAGAATTATTATGATTTAAAGTATAATTTTTTTCTTCTCATTCTGGACGTTCACTAGAGAAACAGTCGATTTGTATGAGTCTGATTTCTTTTATTTCCAACGATTTACTAGATACAAAAGTATAGTGACTAGAATAAGTATTATTATTCTAGTCACTATAACACAAGTACACAAGTGCATTTTATAAATTTAAAAGTTTTTAATGGCGTGCTTTTTTCACTAAGATAGTTGATGATAATTAGTAGACTTGCTGGATATTTTTTGAAAACATTATAATAAGTTTAAAAAGGGATATTTCAGAAGTAGTTTAATTTTGATATTTTCAAAGTAGTGGTCTGAATTAAATTATTGATAAGCTAGAGATGTAGATAGTTTCAGTTTTTAAAGGAGCATTATCTAAGCCGACGAGCCCGGGATTGTGCAGGATTGTTGAGATGAAATAAGCGAGTTCTCTGCTTGCTAAGATCGCGAAGCAATCTGAAACAAACTGCGAAGCAGTTCGGTGAGCGAAAGCGACAGAGCCCCCTTGTATAATAAAAGTCAATGTGTGTGTGTCTGTCTTCTATACAAATCCACAGTTTTCTTCCGATCAGCACCAAACTTGGTATACCTACGTAAAAAAACTCAATAAAAACATAGGCTATGTTTCGAAAGCTTTAATTGACCCCTTGACCCTCTTTTGACACTTTTTATGGTCATTTTGCTGAAATAGCTTTATTTCTCCTCCAGAAGAGATCTGTTTACCCCATTGTTATAAAAATAACATAATGCAAAATAGCAAGTTTTTAAAAGAAAAACTAGATACAAGTCCATTTAAAAATTATAAAAATAATCTAAAAATATAATTAAATGAAATTTAAAATTTTAAAACTGGTTATTCAATATATTTTAAAATATTTTTATTTCAAAGTTCATTTAGCTTCTAAATGAAGTTTCATGGAATAGCATTGTTGTTAAAATAGTCTCCATGAAAACGAAAATGTTAATCAAAAGATGATCATTTGATCATATTGTAGCCATTGTAGCTTTAAGAGAAAGTTGGATTACAAAAAAAACACCTATTGAAAATGTTAAAGCCCTTTCAACTAGAAAGATTGATTTTTTCCTAAATTGCAAATGGAATATGCTTTAATTATTGAATAATTTCACAGAAAAGTTAAAAATCCTGTATAATTAATGACGGCATCTAACTGGGCATATTTTAAGTAATTTTCGGATATTTTTTCTATTTTTTATGGGGATCATGCGGTTAAATGTAGAAATCATTCAAAAATTATAATACTTGACAAGTGGAGGGATTTTAATACCTTTCATCTGGTAAAATAAGGTGTAATAAAATGTATTGAAAATTTTAAAAAGAAAGCTATAACTCCACCCTTGCAGGGCTATATAACTCCACCCTTGCATATCAGCTAGTGTCAAATAAATGTAGGTTTTTTTTTAGCTTGCTTTGCTGAAAAAAATATTTGATCAAGTTAAAATTTTAGCGTTTGAAAATGATTTATGATGGACATGGTACACTTTAACCTATACAATTTTATTCCTGGAAAGAAAATACTTTATTGCGTGGGTTTCAAGCATAATGATATCGGCCATTTTCCTTACTGGGGATAATTGATTTTATCTATTATCATTCCAATGATAATATGATTGATTGCGTTTCCGAAGAAATTCAATTGAGGTTAATAATAGTCTCTGTCAAAGTAACTATGGAAAACATATATTCATTCATGCATTCGTTCAATAAAAATGATGCTAAGGTTTTTATTTTCTATAAAAGTATGCTAACATCGCATAAAATTTAATTTATTTTGATGCTTTTTGATTTCACAATGCTATGAGAATTTTCAAACACGACATAACCAATATCAAGAAAATATTTTAATGAAAAATAACGTAACTGTAACGTTTCCCTAACTTAGTACTTTTTAATAATGAACATTTAAGTCATAAAAACAACCAACCATCAATTTATTTTAATAGGGTAATAATGCAATAGAAATAGAAAAGTGAGGGGACAGGGTAATAGAGAAAAGTTCTGTAACTCCTAGAAAAGTATTGAGCTGAGAAATATCTCCGCCCAGACACAATTTCTGAAAACTTTTACAAATTTGGCTCACGGGTTTCACCCACAGTCTGCCTTCTAGTTGAATTTCTAATTAACACCCACAAGTAATGGGGAACGTACTCATTATGAGAATTACCGTTAAAATATCATTAATTTTCACAGCCTCTCTCTTCGACACTTCCAATTCCCGCCATTAGTGTCAAAACTTGTTGCTACGAGACGCACCACGTGATTTACGCCGCTGTTTCGGTTGCAGTCAATCAATTGGGTTCCTTCTTAAAAAAAATTCTATCTTGAAGTGAAGGGACGGAAATTTATGGCCAGAGGGAGTTTTTTAGGGGATAAGTGCCAATTTCTTAGTCAAGAAATAAGTGCCAATTTGTATCCTTAGTGTAAATTGTAAAGGATGAGGTGATTTTGAACTTTTGCGTCAGTGATGCAAGGTTCAACGTATGCCAGGGATCATCTCGGGCTCTTTTGATCATTTAAAGACTGACTGGAGTTGCAATAATATCCAAAGATTTATAATGGATAATTGCAGTCAAATTTTTTTAAAAATCTTAATGTGTTCAGAATGGCCTAAAACCTCCAAAAAATGTTCTCATTTGCTTTTCAAAGCCCTAAATTTTAAGTTATTTCCAATTAAAAACAACCTCTTTTGTGTCTGAGCTGAAACAGCTTGTGACGTGAAATGTGCTTTGTTCCCGCTTGTTGTTATAATCCCGCTTTGAAAGAATTAGCACTAGTTTTTTTACAGACTAGTGTATCGATGAAAACGGTGTTTCCCACATTTCCACTGGCACATGTGACGTCACATTGTCAGGAGCTCTCTGTAATAAAATATGCCATAATTACCTTTAAAAAAGTTTGTAGGGAAAGACGCGTATTCTTGGAATCAGGAGAGAATTTTTAATAAATTAAAATTGAATATTTAAAATTTTAAGACTTGCTGCAGTTCTCCATTATACGACTGTCGAGGATTTTTTTCATATATTCTTTGCATAGTTCTAAAAAATGTCAGATAACTGCACTTCTATGACCCTAAGTGTTTGAGTAATGGGACTGAAAAAAAAGTAAACTTCGTTTAACTCACATTTAAGTGAACTAAGATTGTGATGGCATGCAATGCAAAATCTTTATTAGAAGAAACATATTTTGCTTGTTACGTTTGTGTGTGAGATTGTAAATATGTAACATCTTTTCTAATAACCTCAAAAAATAGCTTTTCTAAAATATAAATAAGCGTGTATTCAATTTGAATTATGGATAATTATCGATGATGATGATGATGTCGTGTCCACGACGAGTCCAAATCAAATATTGCCATGAGTTGAGAATTAAAATATCAATTGCCATGGATAATTACTGCCAATGACAATACAACATACAATATAGCTTATTGTATTTTTCAAATTTGAATTGGAACCATTACTATTTGTCTCTTGGAGTGTAGTATAATATTATTACATGAATCTGCTAACACTTTGGAGCTATCTAGAAACACTTTAGCAACACTAAGTGAACACAATAATGAACACTTATACTCGATATCGTTTCGATTGTGTTACGAGAGAAAAAGATAGTGTTGTGAAAGTGTTGCTAGGGACATAAAATGTGTTCTTATGATGTTGTGATCCAAATTTACGAACACTTTCTGATTATAAACATATTTTACATAACTATTTTTATGAACACATTCAGGGTTTGAACACATTTTCAGCATATTCAGAAGACTATACAATACAATAAGAGACGATAAAGTGTTCTCCTTTACAACACAACAGAAGTGATATTAGTTTGGGGACAAAATAGTGTTCTTAAATGCACCTATTTATTTTTTTGTGGAACATTCGCATTGCACGGCTAAAGGTCAAAGTCGGGCCAAATCAGTTTGACTGATCAGAGCTTTGATTTAAAAAAAAGCACGACGCCAGATTATTTTGCTCACTATTAATTCCATTCGAATACCCCACAAGAAAAATAGTAATTCTTCAAGAGTAAAAATCAAATCCATAAAATTTCTCTCGTGAAGAGAAACATCTCCATAAACTTTGGCACGAATAAAATAATTAGCTTTACGACTGCCCCAACCATCTTCGTCCACATAACGCGATTTAAAAACACCCATCGAAAAATAAGCAAGCTCCGGAATAAGTGCCCTAATTGCCCGGGCAGACAAAACCGGAGATCCCCTTTTCGTCCGGTTCTTTTCAGTCAGGAACGTGATGGCTTAATGCCTGTTTTCGCCGATCACCCGCCCGGCTTTCGATAATGTTCTTCTTCTCGGTTGTTGTTTTTTTTCTCGTTCTAATGGGAGGCCTCTGGACGCATTAATTGGGTGCTTTCTTTGGGGGCGGTCGTGGAAATTTAAGGGCGAAATTCGAGGTTTGAGTGAAAGGGGGTCAGATAGTTATATGGTTTAAGCTAGAATTCATATAGCAAAAATACCTAAAATGGAGAAAAAAAAGCTCTTGCAAAAATTGCTGAAATAACAAAAAGGTTAGATTGGGCAGTTTTTTTTAACTGAAAAAAGTTAATTAATAGAAACTACTTTAAGAGCAAACGCAATAGGTAGGGTCAACCGATGTAATTTCCAGATTAAAAAATCATTAACATCCTAATATTAAAAAAAATAAAAGCTAGAGTATGGTATGGAAGCGGAATAAACACATTGGACTACAGTTTTACACAAATTTTTGTTTCATTGCGAAACCAAAGGCCATTTTTCTAGGACATCAAATGAAAGAATTATGAGCATTACCATTTCTTTTTTTCACTTTAAAAAAAAGCGTAGAAATATGTATAATCAAAGCTGACAGTGAAGAAAAAAATCATAAACTACTGGTCTGGATATTGTTGAGCCTACCTTGATAGACCCCTCACCATTATTGAATTCTCAGGTGCAAGTTGAATAGATGTTATTAGATCATAAGAATTTCTAAATGAGAGCTTATATAAGTCTTCATCCCTTTAGGTTAATTCCTGCTGCAAATCGCCGGGATTCTCAGGGGATACAAAAAGCTTATGACTTACAATAGCAATAGCTTCGAGTCGGAGGACCCAGAGAGAAATTTCAAAGGGGAAAATCAATCAATTAGGCCTGAGATTTCAAACTATGCATAAAATTATAAATTGACCACTAGTAAGCTCTAATTATTGCAAAGTGGCGAAGGGATGGTTCCGAGAAAGCCCAATTATTAGCTTAGGGATTTTAGGGGGGCGTAGAAAATGCAGCGATTGGAGTGTTGAAATATAATAGAGGATATGTTTTAAATATCGCTGCAAATAGGAAAAGGAAGTTGAAGCTCGAAGGACGGTAGGGAATTCAATACAGTTGTGGCAAATATTTTTTTTTCGTAATTTTAATATTTTGTTGAATATGAGGCAGCAACTCGGTGCAAAGGGAAAAGTTATGGTCTTGGCCATTTATCATACCTCACTATCATTAAGAATTCATATTGTTTGTTAATGATTAACATAATTTAATAGTATTTTTGTAACATATAATTTAACATACAATAAAAAAGATTTTTTCAGTGTATTTTTGTGTTTCATGAGATCATTCTGCCTTACGGCTCTGGGTTATGAACACAACACATTGTACTAAGTTAGGATAGAACTCCCTTTTCATAGTAACGGGATATATACATATAAATTAATAAGGGGCAACCCACAAATATACACAGGTACTATTGATCCACCTCATTCGCCTTCTTATATAATAGAGTCCACTACAAATATACTTCTTCGAAATTGCATTTGGGTCGATCCGGGTTTTCTGTTTAGCAGCTAAATAAATGCGTAACGAGGCTGGCTGTGTATAGCGAAGGAGGCCTTTTGCTTTTTTCTATCTGATTAGTGAAAGTTGCGAAGACTTCCTTGGCAGATCAAGATTTGTTGTACCTGGTAGCAATGGCAACCAACATGCTATATGACCTTTTACCCCCCCACTTCTTCTTAACTGCTGCCACCGAAAGGTGTAAAATTTATCGATTTCTTTAACACTTATCTGGATAAACATTTGAAAAGTTATAAAGTATTAAGCTTGATGATTAACGAGTATGCAAACACTGAAAATCGTCAAAGTTGACAAAAATATAGAATTTTACTTAACCCTTTCAGTCCGCCTAAAATTTTCGATAGGATTTAACAGCAATCTCGGACGTTCTAAGACTGTTTAGGGTTAAAACTTTATTCGTTTTAATGAAGCTTTCGAAAGATACAAAGTTAATGCGTAAAACAATTCTGCAAGGCTAAAAGTAAGCACAATAATGAACGCTTCTGATCAAAAGCATTTTGATTGCACACATTGTGATTTTATTTGGTTGTGATTGTGTAGTGTGAGGAAAAGATGTTAAATTTACTAAGAGACGGAAAATTTGCTCTTTTTGAGTTTCTATCCAAATTTACAAGAAACACTCTCAGATTCTAAGCATATTTTACAACATTACTATTAAGAACAAATAGAACACATTTCTAACATTTTTTAAACATAATTCAGAACACAATCTTTGCACATCAGGTGATAAAGTATTCTCCCTAGCAACGCAACTGTAATGTTGTTCTACTAGACAGCAACTTAAGTTGAACCTACTACATCACTAACAAACAAAGTAGTTCCCATCGCGGTGTCTGAATGTCAATTTTAAAATATGATTATTTCGTTCAACCCATGTGTATATTAGTGTCTTTTTATCACGATTCGCGTATCGAAACTCCTCCTATCAACCCAACAGGCTTTGTGTTTGCTCACTTTCTCCTTCCGCGTAGTGACGTACTGGGTTCAGGAAACGTTGCTGTGAAGTGTAATTCCATGATAAAAAATATTCTTAAATAAGTTTCTAAAATGTGTTTATTTTTGTGTGAGAATCCTAGTATCACAGCTTTACGAAATATGTCAAGTTTATGTAACTGCAACAAGAAGTGAATCAATTTTGGATACAGCGCTCGAATTAGAAAATTCATAACACAGGCCCAACATGCAGGAAGGGGCCCCACACTACGCAGTACCTGTATGTTATCGCAATCATGTGGAAGAAGTTGGTAATTTTGGATTGTATTAACACAAAGTAAAAGTATAAAAGTTTACATGCATTCAATGTATGTAGTAACACAATCACATGTTTGCATTGCGTTTGGCTTTATGGAGTCAAAAAGTAATAAAAAAACATTCTAGGAAGCAAGAAAAATTAATTCTACTGTAAATTTTGGTTTACTTTTTAAAGTTAGGAGGCACCAAATTGTGGGGATCCTTGGCCCGAGCCTATTGGGCATAATGGTAAATCAGGGCCTGTACATGTAAAAAAATAGACGAATCTTGAACATTTGTACTGTTTGGGAATCTTTTGCATCAGTAAAGGTGTCATTTTGTAGCTCACAGCTCATCAAATAAAATCCCTCAATCTTAATGATCGCGTCGCGATGTCGATCCATACAAACCCGCCAAAAGATTTTACGGAAGACACTCGGGGAGATGACCACCGCAGCTGACTGCCTCATTTGCATTTGAGCGCGGCTCATAAATTTTAATCCGTGCGAATGTTGCAGAGCTCGATCGAAGCGTGGCAGTTTTCCAGCAGGTGCCCTAGGCTCTCCCTTTGTCAAACAAAGAGCTCCTAATTAATTGTCATCGATTGACTCCGGTTTGTCCGGAACCTGCTCCTTTTTTCCTCCCCGCTTCCGCGCAGAGCAATTAGGAGGACGATTTTTCCCGTTTCCCTAATTAGCATAAGTGTCGGAAATATTAGCCGGGAGCATCTTTTTATGCTAATGTCTCGACGCGAATTTTAAATCGAATCAAAGTCGCAATTAAAAGACGCTTTTGTGGAGTGACGGTGGCTTTTGTCTTAGTTTTGAGCGCGGAGGGATTTTTTCCCCATGCAGAGAGGGATTTTTCTTTTTTTCCTTTATTGACGGGTGGTAATCAAATAAGGTAGTAGCTTTCTGAAAGTTTTTTTCTTAAAGATGTAATTAATTGCGAATATGTTTTTCGAGATGTGTTAAGGGAATTTAGGTGCCGTCGAGGTTTTTGGGTAAATCTTTGTAGGATGACTTCAGAACGCTTTAAAAGAACTTAGCTTATTTGAGATCTCTTGAGGTTTTAAAATATTAATGCACAAAAATGAAGCTTTTATTCTTTCAAGGTGTTACATTTGTGTCATTTTTAAGTGGCAAAATATTTCGTTTTTGTTATTAACAATTAAAAACATCTTTTTTTTCAGATGTCGTAGATGTATTAAAATTAGGTAAATATTTTCTCAGGGATGGGCATAGCATGTCTGATATTATTACGATGCGTTTTAATAGGTACTTTAGTTTTAGTTAATAATAGAGTAAATTTTTAATGGTTAATATTGTTATCTTTGAAAAAGGCAACCACAATATTTCAATGATAAGAAATTTCGTTTTTGCTGCAATGAGAACTAAAATATGGTTATATTTCTGTGTGGAAGAGGGGTTGCAAATGTATTAATTGCAAATAAAACCTTTTGAGAGCTTTTTTTGTCAATTATCTTCTATATAACGAAAATCTACTTAGCCTTAAATAAATATTGAAATGACAGTTATATCCAAATCCGAGTTTTCTAGTTGTGAAACATTTCTTCCAAGATTAATTCTTACAAGACAAACTTCTTCTAAGATTCTTTCACCTTAAGAAAATTTAAGAGACTGCACAATTTTAAATCCTAATGCAATAATGTTAAATTTAGAAGTCAGCTAAAAAATAGATTGGAAAGTAATAAAATGACAAAGAAAGAGCTAGGAAGGTTGGGGTTAATTCACTCTAGTTATAAACACAGGATGTGCCCCCTTCATTTTTGAAAATCTTACTTGTAAAAATTAAGTTAAAGTATAGTAAAAATACTAAATTGCCACAAAAAAAGCTAGAAAGGCTTATGTTAATTACACTACTATCCAAAAATATGCATTATTTGGTAACTTTGTGAATAATGGCTCAAATCTTATTTTCTAATCAATGACATTCGTACTACTCGTAATAAGAATGGTCTTACTACTCGCAATAAGAATTTCTAAGAATGGTAAAATTTACCTTGATATGCAGAGTGATTCAAAACTCATAAAATGCTAGGGGATGTAGGAAAATTCCGGAATCACCTTGGTTAGGGAGCTCTCTAAACAATCCAGAGTCCTGCCAAAAGTTTTCAATTTCCCATTTCTCTACAGCTTAAGTAAAAAACAACTACGACTGTTTCTTTGAATTAAAATTTTTTTAATCTGTTGTAATTTGAATTTTGGCAAATAAAGATAAAAGCGGATTTTAAAAAAGCGACGTATTTCTCTTACGACTTTACAATAGTAAAGAAACCGTTCACACATTCTTCAAATCCCAACAATTGAAGAAATCACACTACACAATACATGAAAACGATATCAAAAGGTAAAAAAACCCCATCCTCGAGTATCCAACGATAAAGGAAGGCAAGAGACTCCTCTCTACAAAAGATTCATAATTAGAGTCTTTGAAACAGAAAACAAAGGAGACCTTTTTGTTCGTTCTCGTGCAATCCCGTGATTAAAGTTTCTCATTTCCTCCAGATAATTAGAAAATAATTGCTCGCGAGCAGGGTTTTAGGCGAGCGGAGAGGAAATATCAAAACATCACGAGGATTTCCGAAATGTAATTAGTTGGTTTTAGGTTTTGAATGGATTTCTTGATTCAATTTTCGCTTCCCTCTGTAATTAATAGTGCTATTGATTTTCCAAAAGGGGGAAAAAGGCCGACTCTTAAAGCAAAGTTTGTTTCTTGGATTAGCTGGAGTTGCCATGTTTTTTATTTCGTTCCGGGTTGTTAGGGGTACTTGAGGGAAGTATTTGAATTAAATGATCACACACGATCGTCAAAACCAGGTGTAATGTTTTAATTTTGAGTAAAATCGTAAAAATCGGCCCTCGTCTTTTGAGGGGTTCAGTACCCCAACACCTTTAAAAAAATCTATTTTGAGATTTTGATAAATTATAAAAGAGCAAGCATTTAGCTTTCCAACGGTGTATTACTTATGCCTATAATCGGTTTTAAAGCATACTAAAAATTTATTTAAAAATGTAAAAAAAAACCGAAATTCTCTATGCAGCGCCTACTTTGAATGCAAATATCTCAAAACTGTGTTCTTAAACCTTCGATGTACCTTTTTAGCAAACTAACAGTTGAAACATTATTATTTTTTGCACACATTTTTGTTATGATGTAGTTGTTATAATGAAAGGAGCTTTAAGTAATTAATTAATTAGAATCCATTTTCTTGAACTTTTTACTTTGCATCTCTAAAATTTTTGAAATATATCCTTTTTTTCATGATAAAGGTGATATTTTAAAAAAATTTACAGATATTTTTTAAAAGCTCATTTCAGTATAACAACGTCATCATAACAGGAATGTGTGCAAAAAATAATGATGTTTCAACTGTTAGTTTGCTAGAAAAGGTACATCGAAGGTTTAAAAACACAGTTTTGAGATATTTGCATTCGAAATTCACCCGGCATAGAGAATTTCGATTTCTTTACTTTTTAAATTTTTAATATGCTTTAAAACCAATTACATTCATAAGTAATACACCGTTGGAAAGCTAAATGTTTGCTCTTTTATAATTTATCAAAATCTCACTATCGATTTTTTAAGGTGTTGGGGTACTGAACCCAGGGTTGGCTAGATTGGACCCAATTGGGTTGGACCCAATGGGTTTTTTCAAAAAAACCCATGTGAAAAAACCTACATTTTGGACCCATTTTTGGGTTTTTTCAAGAAAAATCAAGATTTTGGCAGTTCCTTCAAAATTTAATGTGTTTTTTTAATTTCGGATATTTTAAAAATTTTAATGGTTCTTTTCAAAATTTAAACAAGGTTTTAAAAATTAAATGGTGTTTTTTTAATTTCAGGGAGTTTTTTTAACGTTAAATGGGTTCTTTCATTATTCAGTGGGTTTTTTCATTATCAAATGAGGTTTTTTCAAAATTTAGGACGTTAAGTTCAAACTAGATATAAGAAATCAAGAAGATTTTTTTAATGTTCAGTGGGTTTTTTCAAAGTTGAACAGATTTCTTTCAATATTGAATGGGGTTTTTCAAAGTTTAGGATCTTTTTTTAATTTTAGTGGGTGTTTTCAAAATTTAAACAAGGTTTCAGTAAATAAGGGGTGTTTTTACAATTTCAGTGGGTTTTTTCAAAGTATAAAAACTTTGAAAAAACCCACTTAACTGTTTAAAAACTGACATTATTTTGACAGAACACATTTAACATAGAAAGAACTCACTAAAATTTGATAAAACCCACTTATTATGAAGGAGAAAACCACTTAATTTTGAAAAAACCCACACTTTTTCTGAAAAAACCCAGTTTTATATGGGTTTTTCAGGGTTTTATTGAAAAAACCTGAAAAAACCCAACCAACTTGGGTTTTTTCAAAAAAACCCGGGTTTTTGCCAACCCTGACTGAACCCCATTAAAACATAAAACGCACGATCTGATCTGATTTTGAGTTTATTAGTTTCGGTTCAAAAAAATAAATAAGTACATTTTAAGGGTCATATTCTCATTATTTTTATGCTCAAAGGGTGTCTTTTTTTGCTAAATCGATTCTTCTCTACAACTTTTAGAAACTTTTATAACGGTAACTGCAGGTGTTCAGCAATTACGAGTTCTCGTTTTCATTGTTTATACTTACACAAGTATGGTAGTTATTAACTGATTGATAATGAATATCACTGAATGCTTGCTATGTATACATGTGATTTTTTCAGAAAATTATTGTAGAGGAGATCTAGTGATGGGATGGAGTGAGCAGTGGTAACCTTAAAGAGTGGCTAAAGTAATTTCCGGAAATACCGCCAAAATCATCGTCACTTGAGGATGGTCTAACTGGAAATTGTGTTCACTGCCGAACTTTAAGGTGCCTGCCTACCTAAAAAACGCCGTTTTGGACCCAAAATTCAAAAACAATTTTATTATCTTATTTCAAAAAGAACATCTTTAGCTTTCCAAATCAGTTTAAATTTTGTCTTTATCTTTCCTAGAACTAAAGTTACAGAAATTTTACTTACAGCTAAATAGGCATTTTATTAAGGAAAAAATAAAGAAATTCGCGTTTTTCTCAGAATCACATTTTTGCTATTTCCTTTCTCCGCAAAACTGCATAACTCAAAATATTATGAATGAATTTCTATAAAACTTGGGGAAAATACTTGATATAATATGATTTAGGAGCCCTACTATTTTTTTGGTTGTGGGTGTAATATTTTTTATTTTATGAGTAGTATAACTTAAAACTTTACTGAATTTTGGTGGGTTTTTTTCATTTTTCACGTTTGGTTCTGTAACTTTTGATATTAAATAAATTTAGACATAAAAGTAGTAGGCCTCCTAAAATATAAGTTCACGAGGATAACAAAGTTTACAAAACAAAAATATCTTCATATAAATTTGAGTTATGTTGATTTGCGGAAAGACGTTTTTTTGTGATTTTCATGCATAAATTCTTCAATAATATGAAAATTTTAATCAATATTTAATTTTTTTTATGTTATTCATAGTTTTTAGATGCATTTAATTGTATTAACCACAAATTAGGTCAAAATTTTAATTATTATAAAAAAAGCCTCTGTAGGTAGGCAGGCACCTTAAGGGCATGCAGTGTTCCTAATGCAGACCTGCCAATACTCCTGGTTTTGGCTGGAGTTAATAATAATAATAATCTTTATTGACAAATAATAGGAAGAAACACATAAAATAAATACAAATAAAAAACATATGATACGCCCAGGGGAAACAAAAGATCCCATACGGGCGTAATAGAAATTAAAACAGTAAAAATACAATGGAAAATAACAAAAAAAGAGAAGATTTCTGGCTTTAATTCTGAATTGCCACCAGTCTCTATTTTTACTGGGAGTTTTATCAAGCTGTTTTTTTATCCTGCAGCCGATTAAAAAAAAAGAAAAAATGAAGCCGGAGATTTGAATTAAAGGCAGAAAGCTCAGTCCAAAAGCAGAAGAGTTGACAGGTCTGCTAGTGCGTGCATTCTTGGGCGTTTTGTTGCATATCT
The DNA here is from genome assembly GCA_024610705.1 of Tetragnatha versicolor. Taxonomy (NCBI): domain Eukaryota; kingdom Metazoa; phylum Arthropoda; class Arachnida; order Araneae; family Tetragnathidae; genus Tetragnatha; species Tetragnatha versicolor. Next base: position 14,564,334 of record JANDEH010000017.1, on the reverse strand, counting down.
GTAACAGTTTTGAAATTGCCAAGCAAGCGAAAACTCTCCAATTCATTGTCAGAAGTCCTGCTAATGTCATACACTCTTTTCGGAGTCGATTCATTAGGAATGGCTCACTCCACTTCTCCTATTTCTCCTCTATTATTAATTGGGTTCCTCCACTAACTGCTATATTCGGCGGTTAAACTGCTGTCAATGAAGGATTCAGCCAATCAGAGTCGGTCATTTCTTTCTTTATAACATCTGGTTAGGTAGCACAGAATAAGTAGCGTCTTCCATTGCTTACAGAGTGAAGTCGGAGGATACCATGCAGCCCACGCTCGTCCTTCTTCTGCTCGTCCTGACAAACTGCCTGGGCCGGCAGATCCGGGAGGCCGAGGACGACTCGCTCGTCGTCAAGACTGTCAAGGGTAAGGTGAAGGGGGTCACCATGCTCAGCGGACACGGCAAGGAGGTGGACGCCTTCTTGGGAATACCCTATGCCAAGCCACCACTCGGACAACTCAGGTGAGTATGCGGACTCTGAAAACGACAGTCTCTAAACTATCTTACTCAAACTGACTCCGAATCAAATTTGCTCAAATTTGTATAAACATGAATATACTCATTTCTGAAAATGTGCATACTAAAAAATGAAACATTATGAGCTTATTTTTGAGTTAGTGCATGGCATTCTCCTGAGTCAAGATGTTTCATTTTTGAGTATGCAATGTTTACAAATTTGAGTAAATTTGATTCGGAGAGCCAGTTTGAGTAATTTTTACTCAGTTTGAGACTGTCTTTTTAAAAGTGTAGGGATTCGTTTTCTGAAAATATCTTATTTGTCCTGTAACATTTTAAGGCCTGTAGCAAGACCAGATCTGCTCAAGTTTATCCAAAGAAAGTTTTAAGCTGCCTGAATTTTAAATTGGACGATGTATTTCTAAAACCTATTTTAGTTTTAGATTTTGCTAAAGTTTATGGACTCATGGAGTTGGTCTAGTTTTTAGTTAGACTACACAACAACACGGTTGGATTAATTATAACCAGAATGAATGATGAATTAAGAACCAATGGGAACTATTAGGGAGAAATTGTAACCTCTTTTATATAGATATGCGTTCTACGAAAATAATTACAAAACTTCACTTTTAAAAAAAATTAAACTTGGATTAATCACTATTCGTTTATGTCCGATTTAAAACTGATGATTTTTTTTCAAAACTTTTTTAAGTAAGGCTCAAAACATGCCGAACTTTTACGTCATTTACATTTTTCCCAGGAATATCATGGCATTAACCGAAAAATAGAATCTCATTCCGATAGAAATCCCCACAGCCAAAAGTTTATTCAACAATCAAAGCAATAAACAAACAACTTATTAAATTTTGATATAAATAAGTAAATGCTTACTTTTTTTTGTTACTTACCTATTTTCCCAAATGACTGTCGCTATGTAAAGATCTTAAACACCTGTACGATTCCTTTAGATTTCGTCACCCGAAGCCCATCGACCCGTGGAAGGGGGTGGTGAACGTGACTGAGCACCCCTTTTCCTGCGTCCAGATCAACGACACTCAGTTCGGCGAGTTCAAGGGCTCGACCATGTGGAACGCCAACACCCCCATGCACGAGGACTGCCTCACGGTCAGCGTCTGGGTCCCCAGGCCCAGACCTAAAGGTACTTCCTAAAAATCCTCCATCTAACGGGCATGTGCGTATGTTTACAAAGGCTCAAGACTGGGGCAACTCGTTAAATCTTTCATTTATAACTCATTAAATAAAATAAATTAAATTGAAAAAAAAATCGCTGATAGTTCCCCTGACTTGAGCCTTTGTAAATATGCCACCCAAATGGGGCCCGGCCTCCCCTTGAACTGGAACACTTACGTGAAATCTTTCTTTGATTAAAATCTATAATAATGATATTTAATAATAATAATCTAATGAAATTTTTTATTAAATGTTTTCTTTTATTTTAAATTTTGAATTGTATTGATATTAATCTTTTTATTATGATTGTAAGCCAATTCAAAAGCAAAATGTGAATAGTTTCTAATAATGTTGACCACTACTTATACAGGGTGTCCAGAGATAATTGTCCACACCCTTTAACTTTTGAACCCCTAGAGATATAGTCATAAAAGTGGTGTCTAGGTATAGTAAAGGGAGCATGCCCTATCCGATGCGACAACTTTCAACGCCCCTTGCGACAGTGTTAAAAGTTATAATATTTAAAAAAATTTGGACTTATTTTGCAAATATCTAACTCCCAAAGTTGTAGTGCAGCATCTATTAAGTAGGAAAAGACACCTTGTGCAGAAAAATGCTTTGAATAAAACCCCTAAGACCTACCCTCTATCAGGTTGAATTTACTAAGTTGTTTCATCCTGAAACACAACTCCTACAGCAAAAAAGAGAAATTTTCCTTTTTATGACTTAGGTAAAAGACTAAAAGCACAAAAATGTCTCATTTTTGCGTTATGAAAAACGTTTTAAGACGAAAAAACTAATTAAATTCAATCTAATTGAGCGTGCGTTTTAGGGGTTTTATTCAAGGTATTTTTCTGCACAAGGTGTCTTTTCCTACTAAAAAGATGCTGCTCTACAACGTTGTGATTGATTTAATTTTCAAATATCTAAAAGTTTTTAAAATAACAATTATAACTCCTAACATTGACTTTAGGGGGCATTGAAAGTTGTCCCATCGGATAGAGCATGGTTCGTTTTCTATACCTAGACACCACTTTTAAGACTATATCTCCCGGGGTTCAAAAGTTAAAGGGGGGGGCAGTCATCTTGGGACCCCCTGTATAATAATTTCTTACTTGAAATTTTGTGGCTTGGCGTAGAAGCGATCCTTGTTTAGAACTCACCCAAATGAATTAAACCACTTTTGAAAATAAACCACACTTAAAGGGGAATAAAATTTTAAAACTTTTTCTGGGGAGGACTCTTAGACATCTCTTTTTGCTCGAAACTAGCTCAAACTTTTGCTCGAAACAAGAAATTTTATATTTATAAGTACTCGCGATGCGCCCCTTATAATAATGAACCAACCCTTAAAAAAGAATATTGAGGCAGCTAGTTTTTATAAGAGTTTCTACTGATGTAGTTCATTCACGAATTAAGAAAAACACACTAAATGAGGCACTATAAAGCATCCTTACAGCACATTTAATGAGAAAGCAGTAATCAAGAAATGATGTCTATGGAAAACACAAAAATAACATTAAATAATAGTAATAATCTTAACTAACAAAATGTAAAAATAATTAAATAAACACAAAAACTTATGATCTACTAAGGCAGGGTGCCCACAGTCCTTAAAAATCCTTAAACTCTTTAGATTGTCCTTACAAAAGGTCCCTCTAAGTCCTTATTTTACCCATTAGAGTCCTTACTTTTCAGAAGAACGCAGTTTTTTCCCTCATATGGCAATTTTTTTAGAGGGATTTTATCAAAAATATCAGCATACTTTTCTAAAAGTTTTACCTATCTATTTTTGCCGATACATGTTACGAATTTTCAGGAAGCAGTCTGCTCCACCCGCAGAAAAAAACAACTTAGCAGCCACAATCGCGTTTTTATTTGCTTTAAAAGCTCGTTTTTGGAAAAAGTGTTCTCATAGTAGTCAACAAAATTTGAATAGTATATAGCTGGCGAAAAGTAAAAGAGAAAAACAAGCTAAATTGTGTTATTCCATTCTATGAAAGGGATAGGAAATTATTCTTGAAAAGTCGTTGAAAGCATTTTATTTACAGTTTAAGTATAAATTACATTCAAGAAGGTCCTTAAAATTTTTTAGAAAGTCCTTAAAAAGTACTTAATTACATTAAACTTCTGTACGAACCTTGCAAGGAGAAATATAAAAATCCTGTTCACAAGCGCAGTAGAAAGTAATAAATTATTCATGCGAAACTACTTTTTAAAAGAAACATATCTTTTGATATAATCGTAGATTAAAGTTAGTTAAACCAATAAAAATCTCCGGAAAGAAATATTCAATTCTTTATTCATTTCAACCATATAAAAATACCTGACAGAGTTACAACATGAACTTTTCCGAGATCTCAAAAAGTCCTCTTACTCTGCATAACTTAATTGAACCTCCCATAAAGCGATAAGAAAGTCATTCTCAGCAAAACGATCCTGAGCTCAATATCAAACAGAAGGGTTTATTCAGAAGATAAGGGGAGTAAGTCATTTCTTAATAAGTGCAGGCGACCCAAATGGTTACAAAACTATACTGGGGGTTGAATGAATAAGTGGCCACTGAGAAGTTGAAACAGTAATTTTGTTTCATGCTTTGGGGTGTTTTTCAAAATATGAATTAATCTCTCTGTATTAAAAAAAGTTACTGTCACCGCTGCCGCTGTTTCAGAAAATTTTATTTTTCAACTCTTTGAACCCTCATAACGCAAAAACTACTTGATAGAAATTTATGAAATTTGAAAAGTTTGTAGAGGAATATTTGGGGCACACTCTCTCGAACAAAAAGCTAACTGATGAGATAATTAGTTCTGGGGTATTTTTAAGGTCAAAGTTGAAGCTTTTCTTTTTTCGCCGCGTAATCCAGTTCAGCCAAATCTATTAGTAGCAGAACTATGTTTTTTTTGCAGCCTAATTCTCTGAAGTATGAAGATGTGCACTACGTCTCCCTTTTTTCGAATTTCGAATTTGGTTTAGAGTGATTAATTTTTTAATTTTCGAAATTTTTGAAACTTTTTCGGTTTTTTCTATCTAAAATGAAAACTAATCACGGTATCAATATGATTTTTTAAACACTTATATTCTTATTTTCTTAGAAAGAGATTGGCGTTTGATTCTTTAAAAAATTCTTATTAGTTTTGGAATTATTAAGCATCAAAGTTTCATTTTTTTCATAGTTTTAGTAGGTCTTTATCAGAAGTGTTTAATGTTTTCGAATTTTATATTTGCCTGTTCACTAGATTGTCGCGAGCACGGATATTTAAATTTAAAAGTTTTGAGGTGCACATTTTTGCTCTAAGTTTGCTAGCGACATAGTATAGACTTGGTTAATAATCTTTTAAAGATACTTCGATATTTTTTGAACTACTAGAGAAATAAATAATTTAGATCTTTTGAGTGTTATTTTGTGCCGATGAAAGGAAGAGGATTTTCGGGAAGTTTGTTTTACTCTGCTAAAGATCGATTGCAGATATTGCAGTTAGCGAAGCTATCTGTAAAGAGCTGCATAGCAGTTACGGGAGTTGATGAGCGTAAGCGAGCAGGGGGCGGTAACCCCCTATCCATTAAATTATTGATAATTTAAAAAGGAATACTTCAGTAAGAGTTTTATTTTGATAGTTTCGTGGTAATGATACGAATTAAAGTATTGAAAAATTTGAGAGATAAAAAGTTTCGATATTAAATTATCACTATCTATACTCTGATCATTTAGAATTAGCGCCTGAGACGTAATGTATTAGAAGAAGTTATTATTCTAATTATCATCGAAAAAATGTTCTTCTGCAATGACAAGGCAGCCTAAGCAGAAGTAATCAAAATACTGTAAAACAATCCGGTCATTGAAGTTGTCTGATGAGCTTTATTAAGCATTATTGAGCGTTTTTAATCCTGTTTCAGGCGCCTATTCTAAATGAACAGACTATAAGCAGACAAGTTCCAGGTTGTACTTGATAGTTGAGATGAAACAAGATCGCGAAGCGATCTTCAAAGAACTGCGAAGCAGTTCCGGGGGTTGGTGAGCGATAGCGAGCAGGGGGCAGAGCCCCCTAGTATTTATATAAAAAAGTATTCATTAATTATTATGTAGTATTTGTTGCCATAATGGGTTGTCCCATAAGTTCTGTTACTTTTTACAAAGTTTTGTCTTTGAAAATTTTTTATGAAAAACTGGTAATAGGTGGAGATTTCAAACAAAAGGGATTTTGATATATGTATATTTATGAACACAATGTGGGATTTTGGTAGTTCTCGGGATATTATTTCTTTTCAGAATGGCGGTTTGAAAAAAAGACCAAAAACGACGATTTTCGCGTAATTTTTTTCTTTTGTTTAAAAAACTAGGAAGAACGCATAATTCATGGCTAAAAAAAGTTTTACTGTATATTTGAAATGTTTAGATTACGATGTCATAGTTTCAAGATGATTCGATAAGTTTAAGGTTGAAAATTTTGGCTTTAAACTTCCATATATTGGTAATTTCACGTGTTTTTTAATGCAAGCTTATTGTTTTTTAAGCAGCTGGTATGAAGTAATTAAAGGCAGGTGTTTTTTGAACCATATTGCTTGTTAATGCATTGAATTGATGCCATTAATGCATTGAAAGTATCTTTTCATAATATCATTCCATTGATTTATTTCTAATTGCAAAGTAGTTGTTTTTATTGCAATTTTTTCGTATGAAGCAAAGAAAATTGCTTTGTTCGCTGAGCGTAAGTTCAGCAAGTGTACCAGTGATAAGCTGAAACGTTGCGCGCTTGCATTGTGCGCACTATTTTCTGAACTTAAGTTCAGATATAATTTAATATACTGCATATTTTGAATATTTGGGTCTTTCCTAAGCTTTTTTATTGATTTTGATGCTTTTTTTCGTAAAAATTTCTTTGAAATTACTAGCATTATTGAGGTAAGTTTTTTGCAATAGATGTTATGTTTGGGAGCGAAATTTCCTAAGTTAAACTTATCGAATTATCTTGAAACTATGACATCTTAAACTAAACATTTCAAACATATAGTAAAACTTTTTTTAGCCCTGCATTATGCGTTCTTCCTAGTTTTTTAAACAAAAGAAAAAAATTACGCGAAAATCGTCGTTTGTGGTCTTTTTTTCAAATCACCATTTTGAAAAGAAATAATATCACGAGAACTACCAAAATCCCACACTATGTTCATAAATATACATATATCAAAATCCCTTTTGTTTGAAATCTCAACCTATTACCAGTTTTTCATAAAAAATTTTCAAACACGAAAATTTGTAAAAAGTAACAGAACTTATGGGACAACCCAATAACATATTTCTGTAAAGTTGTTTTTGCTGTATACTGCCTACATTAAAGGAAAAACTAGTTTTACAGGTAGCAACTTCTTATGCAAGAAAAACAACTTTAATACAATGTTTGCCCTTATGAAAACGCTTTTTAGGAAAACTTCACCATGACTACATTTAAAATAAAGATTATTTTAACAATACTTGTATTTCTCAAAACTTGTTAAAATTGACCAGCTTAATTTATGAGCATCGCAAAACTATTGTAATCAAACTTTTTTAAAATAGGCTTTTGTTTGATAAGTATCATTGTTTTTAACCAAAATATTCTAAATATAATAAATTACTACTTTAAATTTTCCTATTCCAAATACTTACAAAGAAATCCGTTTGACTTCCTACAATTCATGAATCCCTAGATAAGTTCATAATATACACTGTGTTTCAATTAGTCTTGTAACAACCTTTATCATTAGTTGGTGGCTGTCATCTTCAATTAATACACCAAGTGGTCAAACATAAATTTTATTGAAGATTGAAGACAATGACGAGTACACACAAAATAACACAAACCATACCGCGCCGGAACATAAGGAATAACAAAACAATCTTAGACAAAAACGTTCAAAATAGCTTCAGAGTACCACACTGGCGGGCCTTATAAGTCTTTTTAGAGCACCACCTAATGACTTAACATTCTGTTTAAGCTAAAAAAGTTTCTGGAAAAATTTAAAAAAAATCCATTGCGTATGCATGCGTGCACCGTGGAATGAATTAAAGTTTTAATCGGATATAACGTCTCATTGTGTGTTCGGAAAAAAAAGTCTTCGTAGAGTTATAATTCTTTCGGGGAAATTTTATCTCCTCTCCGCAAGGAATCTTTCTGTACAGACTTTGTGAGGACTTGTTGAAACCCCCTGTAGATAGGGACTCAATTGTCAAGCTTTTAATACAGGGTGTATCGGAAATGGTGCAACAAACTTTCAGGGATGATAGTACTCATCAAGACGAACAAGAATCGGTATAGAAAGGGGGGTCCCAGACCAAATCCCAGGGAGTTAAAAATGGAGTGACACCCCAAAAAAATCATTGAAAAATTTAATTTGTAGAAGAACTACTATTGGTAAAAACTTAATCATGATCTCAAAAATTGTGGTTTAATATGATCTTTAAAATTATCTCAAAAACCTTCACTTTAAAATTTGTTTTATTATGAAAAAAGTTACAAAACCACAAAAAATGCGAAAATTCTACCAAAACCTCATTTTGTATTTCGAAATCCTTTCTTTTGATTTCATAATATGAAAGATCATAGTTTGTAAACCCTTAAGTCCAAAGTTTGACGTAAAAACAATTAATATTAAACGCTTGAGATCCTGTTAAAGTTCGTTTTTTGTGTGCACAAACGTGTTTCCTATAGTCGTTTTCAAAACGGCAGTTAGCGGACGCAAAAAACGGACTTAAACCATGCTTTAACAGGATCTCAAGCATTTAATATTGATGGTTTTTACGTGAAACTTTGGACTTAAGGGTTTTCAACTATGATCTTTTAGATTATGAAATCAAAAGAAAGGATTTCGAAATACAAAATAAGGTTTTGGCAGAGTATTTACATTTTTTGTGTTTTTTAACTTTTTTCATAATAAAAGAAATTTTAAAGTGAAGACTTTTGAGATAATTTTAAAGATCATATTAAACCACAATTTTCGAGACCATAATTAAGTTTTTACTAATAGTAGTTCTTCTACAAATTGAATTTTTCAATAATTTTTTAGGGTGTCGCTCCATTTTTAACTCCCTGGGATTTGGTCTGGGACCCCCTTTCTATTCCGATTCTTGTTCTTCTTGATGAGTACTATCATCCCTGAAAGTTTGTTGCACCATTTCAGATACACCCTGTATATTAACTTCTGGTATAAAATTCTTTTCAGATAATGACATAATTACTCAACAACAGAGCCGAGGTCGGACTTCCTCCTCTGAGCTTCTGAACCACCCACATATTGCGCGAAAACCCACACCACACTAGGGTTTCCGCTTTTTTACGACGGTCGTAATGATACGCACTCTCGCGTGAGGGGGTGGAGCAATTCCCGTTTCACGCTTTCCTTCCCCGGAACCACTTACATCGGTGGTTCTCTCCGAGTCGAGAACAACCGCCTTTGCATTTCGCCCCTCTTCACGTTCGCGAATTTGCATCATTTATTCATCGAAAGTGTTACACGGGAAACTAATTTCGGACCGTTCATATTTAAGGGGTGGATGAATGTGGAGGCGTGGGGGGAGGTAAAAAAGTAGAGATGCATTTTTTGAAGAGAGCGTGTTGAACAGAGTTAGAAAATGGAAAAAACACCCCCTCTGGTTTAAGTTTTTTTTTAAAGTAACTATTGTACTTACAGTAAATACCGATAATCAATTTTTAAAAACAAACTAAACCACTTAATAAATGAATAAGTTAGAAAAAATCCTAATTATTTAATATTGTTCTTTATTCAATGTTAATATACAGGGTGTTTTAGATAAGTGGTTCATAACTTCTAGGAGGGGTAGGGCACTTTTAGACGACCCAGAATCCCCTAGGAATGGGGGGGTCATAAATACACCCCAAACGACCTAGGTGTTATAGTAAGCGGGCCAGGAAAGTTGTATAATTCCCATTGGAAATTGAAACGTAACCTTTTAAAATTGGATTAAACCAGTAAAATTGTTCGATTCCGGTATTTGTTTTACAGGGTGTCCCACGAGAAGTGGCCCAACCCCTTTAACTTTTGAACCCCGACAGCTATAGTCATGAAAGCGGGGTCTAGGTATAGTAAAGTGACTATGATCTATCCGATGAGATAACTTTCAACGCCCTCTAGCGGAAACTTTAGGAGTTATACTTTTTATTTTAAAAACTATTTGAGGTATGTGAAAAAAGTCAATGACTAAGTTGTAGAGCAGCATCTATTTAGTAGGAAAAGACACATTAAGCAGAAAAATATCTTGAATAAAACCCCTTAAACGCACGCTCAATTAGGTTGAATTTACATAGATTTTACGTCTCAAAACACTCCTCACGAGGCAAAAATGAGAAATTTTCAATTTAATGTACTAAGAATACTTTTAGTCACTTACTTAAGTCATAAAAATAAAAATTTCTCATTTTCGCCTTGTGAGGAGTGTTTTGAGAGGTAAAATCTACGTAAATTCAACCTAATTGAGCGTGCATTTTAGGGGTTTTATTCAAGATATTTTTCTGCTTAAGGTGTCTTTTCCTGCTAAATAGATGCTGCTCTACAACTTAGTCATTGACTATTTTCACATACCTCACATAGTTTTTAAAATAAAAATTATAACTCCTAAAGCTTCCGCTAGAGGGCGTTGAAAGTTATCTCATCAGATAGAGCATGGCCACTTTACTATACCTAGACCCCACTTTCATGACTTTAGCTGTAAGGGTGCAAAAGTTAAAGGGGTTGGGCCACTTCTCGTGGGACACCCTGTATAAAAAACCAATTTCGGAGCTGAAATTTCTGCTCTTTAATTGAGTTTATGGAATAAATGACTGAATCGATGGTTTATTTTGATGTTAAAAGATTACGTGTCAATTTCCATTGGGAATTATACAACTTCCCATGCCCGCTTATTATAGAACCCCTAGGTCATTAGGGGTGCATTTTTGGACCCCCTTCCTATGTGATTCTGAGTCTTCTAGGTGTGTCCCAACCTTCCTAGAAGTTACGAAACACTTATCTGAAACACCCTGTACAGACTAGAACTGGAGAGTGGGATATCTTTTTTCAACTGACACACAAGACCAGTAATTTTCTAAACTTAGTGGTCCAAGCCGTTTTTCAGTAGTCTCGGACCACCACCAATTTCGAAAGCTAATATTGAATAACTTACCCAATTGTTAACGGCTGTGGTCATCGTGCCATACCACTCAAGGCTTATTTACACTGCTTTTACAGCTATATTGATTTATAGATCTTTGAACATCATATACATTCTCATGAAAAATTTGAAAAAATTAAAGTAGAGAACATCAAGTTTATTGGGTTAGAGAGACTTGTTTACTTTTGATTACAAGCGGGTGACATGTCAAAAATATCAAAGAACACACTTATGTAGTATTATGGCCTATTAATAATACCATCTTTCCAACTAACCAACTCTAGGCAGTTGTAAATATGCCCTTAAATCAATTTGTTTATGGAACTTTAATTGTTATGATTGCTAATTGCCACTTCTGGCATGCAGGGTTTACAAACCATAGCTCTCTCAAGTTATTTTATCTCTCTCGGTTAAAATATTCATAGGATTGATGGATGGGCTTCTTCTCCAAGTAGTTGTAAATGGCTTTTTGCTGCGAATGTCACCTTCCGACGATATTTTTCTTCTCTTGTGGGGAGATTTCCTTCCATGTTTTGAAATCGGCGATAAAGTTTCCCATAGTTTTGAAGTTTCGATTTCTTTTTGGAATAAATTTTAAGAAGAGTGTGCCGGAGGATGTTTAGGAGCGACACGGCGTCGATTTTTAAAAGGTCACCGATGAATGTCTTGGATAACTTATACGGAAAATTTTTGAAACAATTCAAGGAAAAGTGTTTTTTATTTCTGGAGTAATTTGGTTTTACAAAAAATATGAGACTTGCATAACATTATAATTTATTTCTCTTAGTTCCACTTAAAAATATTTCATATTTATTACAGAGTCTCATTGTAATGTATTTTTAAAACCTTTTCTTTGCTAATTAATGTCAAAGCTTAACATTATTAAGAATTATTTAAACAAGTTTAAAACTTTATTCTTATGGGTCATTTCATGTCAAATCTACCAGTCACTCAACCTGAACATCTTTGAATTTAATAAAACTTTTAGGAATTGTTCTTTCTTATGATATCAATGAGAAAATGTCTTCATATTTTTATTTTCCTGGTTTTTGTTTTTAAAATTTTTTTTTGAAGTTTTTGAAAAATCCATTTGTGTCTTTTAAATATTGAATAACTCCGTTTTTATTAGGTCCAGAAAAATGTAAATTCCTCTTTTTCAAAAAGAATTAACGAGTTTTAATCTGATATAACTTTTTTAAAAATATCTATACAACTGATATACAATTGTTTTTGGAATTTTCTTTTAAAAAACTTCAAAGTGGGAGTCCTTCAAAAATTTTTTTGACCATATTATGAGGTATTTAAATTCTGTAACTTTATGGATGGGAAAACCAAGGGATTAACTTCAAAAGGACTTCAAAAATATCAGTAGGAGGCAGAAGAGGGCTTTAGAGGAAAAACTGGCTAGGAATATCATTAAAAACCCAAAAGAATTTTATGCTTATGCAGGGGAGAACAATAAGTTAAGCTCTACCTTGGCGCCATTAAAATTAGGAGAGGACACATTTATTCAGGATGATATAGGTATGGCAAAGGTGTTAAATGATTTTTTCATGGAGGTCTTTAATAAGAATTTTAAATTAACGGGGGACTATACATTAGAATATAATGGAAGTGTGGAAATTCCGGACTGTTGTTTTAATAGGGAGGAAATAATACATCTTTTAAGAAGCATAAAGCCATCTAAAGCTCCAGGACCGGATGATGTTTATCCAAAAGTGCTTGTGGAATGCGCAGAGGAATTAGGGGACGTAATAATGACAATTTTTAAATCAACATACGATTCGGGTTTGGTGCCAATAGATTGGAAATTAGCTAATGTAACTCCAATATATAAGAAGGGACCGAAATGGGATCCAGGCAATTATAGACCAGTAAGCTTAACATCAGTCATTTGTAAGATTTTCGAAACCATACTTAAAAAGCATATAATGTTATACTTGGAGGAGGGTAACTTACTTTCAGACAATCAGTTTGGATTCAGGAAAGGTAGATCCTGTCAAACTAATCTTTTAAAGTTCTATGACGGAGTAACAAAGGAGTTGGATCAAAAACATAGTGTAGACATATTTTACATCGATTTTCAAAAAGCATTTGATAAGGTTCCACACGAGGCATTGCTACTGAAGTTAGAAAAATTGGGTATCAGGGGTAAAACATTATTGTGGATTAGGAATTGGTTGATAGGTAGGAAACAGAGGGTGCAAGTCAAGGGTAATTATTCACAGTGGGCAGAGGTCATGAGTGGGGTGCCACAGGGGTCAGTATTGGGGCCAATTCTCTTTATAATTTTCATTAACGATATTAGTCAGGACATTAGGAACAAAATCAGCATCTTTGCTGATGACTTAAAAATTTGGGGTAGGGTAGATACTTAGGAGCAGGTACAAAATTTACAAAGGGATCTTGATATTATATCGCAATGGGCTGAAAAATGGGGTATGTCCTTTAACATAAGTAAATGGCAGGTACTTCATATGGGTCGGGGGAATGGTAGGGCAGAATTTTATCTGCAAGGGGACAAAGTTAAAGAAGGTAATATGATCAAAGATTTAGGGGTGATAGTAAATGAGGACTTTAAATGGGTTCATCAGTGTTCATCTGCTAGTAAAAAGGCTAATAGGATATTGGGATACATTAAAACAACTGTTTCTTCAAGGTCCGAGGATATTATTTTGCCACTATACAGAGGCTTGGTGAGACCTCATCTAGAGTATGCTGTTCAGTTTTGGTCTCCATACTTAAAAAAGATATTGATGCAATAGAAAGGGTTCAGCATAGGGCTACTAAAATGGTCAAGGGTATATCCAGTTTAAGTTATGAGGGAAGATTAAAGAAGCTAAATATGTTCACTCTAGGGAAAAGAAGGATTAGAGGGGATTTGATTCAACTATTTAAAATGGTAAAGCAAGGGGACACAGAGGGACTAGATTTCAATATGGGTAATAGAACAAGGGGTCACAATTTCAAATTGAATAAAGTAAAATTTAAGACGGATTGTAGAAAGCATTATTTCTTTAATAGGGTAGTGGATAGATGGAATGCGTTGCCTGAAACAATCGTAAATTCAAGTGGGGTAAACGAGTTCAAGGGGAAAATTGACAGATACTGGGATTCTGGTAGTTTGGGTTAAAAAGACTGGACCAACCTTGCTGGGCTTACGCCTGTAGTTGGTCGACTTAATTTGTATTTGTATTTGTATTTGATTAGGAGTAATTGAAAAAAAATGTTTAAATGCTTCACTTTCGTAGATTAAAGAGTTATAATAACATTCAAGGGCACATTTTGGATATAACAAACTCTTCAAAATATATTAATTCCCATTAATTTTTATTGATTCAACTGCATAAGAAATCTACCTATAATTTTTAAGTAATTAATTATTATTATAGAATTATAATATAATAACTCGTACAGTACTTGCCTTAAACGCCTTGTAAAAGTACTTGTACGTGATAAAAACATTCAAGCTAAATATTTTTTTTATCATTTTTTATATTTTCGTTCTTTTTCTTTTATTATTTATCTGTTAATAAATATTTAATAAATGATACTTTAACGGTTTGCCATACAAGTATATAATCTCTCACTAAAGTGAATGAAGTGAAATGTGTGATATCAAACAATGACTGCCAAAAGTTTCCCGAAACTTCCAAGCGCTTTTAGTTTCACATTATAAATATAATATGTTGATAATTTTTAACGTCTTTTAGGAACGGGGAAATTACAGAATAGCATCAACAAGGTCCTTCAAGCTCAGTTCACGAACGTAATAAAAATTATTTATGCCGAAAATTCCATTCTCCTTTGTGATTGCAACTCAAATCCCTTCAAAATATGAACAAAACCTTCGAAAATATAAACATTTTTGTCCTCTTATTCCGAAATTTTTTTAATGACTTACTCTACCGCTGCAGATAATTACCCGAAAGAATGCGTGCACAGACGAATCAGTGTGCATTCAACATCAACAAACCTCTCTGATCACGCCAACCATTGGCCGTCGAACGATTTGATCACGCATATGGCACTCTGCTGGTTGTACGATGATGATGATGATTCCGTTCAGGCAGCTCTTTGAACAGATGGAAAATTAGGGTTTATTGAGAAACTTTTGAACACGTTGAAAAGAAGTTTTGTACTCGGTTAAAAACTAGAATGTTGCAGTTTCTGATACTTTCTAATGATACCGTGTATTCCTTAATTCTCATTTGAGCGGTTTAATTCAAAATTTAAGGCTTTTTTGAAACGCTTTCCGTGTTTATCTGCATAAACCGCTGCCATTAAGTTAGCAACTAATAGCATGGGGATGTTTAGTAATATACTGAGTATCATTATAGTCGAGGAGCCAGGTACAAATTTGGTCAATTATTTCCTCTCGAACGATAACTGGCGAGACGCATCAGATAGTAGTATCATAAAGCCTCGTGAACGTCAGCCGCCGTTCCGTGGGACTAAATTGAGGGTGGTAGTCCCCCAAACAAGAAGAAAATAAAAATATTTTTAGTTATTTCCTCCCAGCTAAAAATTTATTAAATTATTGCTAACCCAATATCTCAAAGAAAAACAAAAGTAAAAAAGGAAGAAAAACACAAATAGCGTTAAAATGGTACCTCTAATTTGTAAACTCGCCTCTAGAGATACAAATTAATAGCTATGGAATCGTTGTTTCCGTAGGAGCAAGACTAGAGAATGATTGAGAAAATATGACTATACTCAGTTGCAACTTAACTTGAGCCTGTAAAGCAACCAAAGAAAGTAGTTCCCCGCGAGGTGTCTGAATTTTGAGTGAGATTTAGAGCTTCAATTTTGAATAATGATTAGTTTTTTAAATCCACGTATATTAAGCATCTTTTCATCCCGATATGCATAAAACGTTCAATATTATTATCTTTTAAAGTGGCGTAGCGTAGTAGTACAACTCGCTCTCCAACTCGCCAGGCAATTAGAGCTTCTAGCAACCCAGCAGGCTTTCTGTTTACTGAGATTTTCTTCCGAGTGGCCATGACGTCAGGCTCAATCGGAAAATAACAATGAAAACTAGTGAAATAAAAATTTTAAGTTTACTAGTTTTTATTACTATTCCTCCTTGCGTCATAACTTTCAAAGTATCAGCTGACGATCTTTCCACCAAGATACAGCCGGCTGACTTTTGTTTTTCTTCGAGATATTCTTTTCGAAGCTTTATGTTACAATTATCTGATGCATCTCACCGATTACCGCTTGAGAGGAAATTAGTCACCAAAATCTGTCACTGGCTCCCGGGCATTTGAAGTTATGGTGGATTTAATCCGATATGCACTCGTTTGCGATACGGGGATCGTGGAATGGTAAAATAGCAATAGCTTTATATGATTGCGGCACTGAGCTTTAAAACAAACTGGAGTAACGAGTGAGCGTGCCGACACCGCATCACACCTTATCGAAGTTGGTGTCTGCGCGGAGAACTTTGTGTCTGTTCCCCACCCTTTAACTTGTGAACCCCTACAGATATAGTCATGAAAGTTGGGTCTAGGTATAGTAAAGTGACTATTCCCTATCCGATGCAACATTTTTCAACGCTCTTTAGCGGAAATTTTAGAAGTTATAAATTTTATTTTAAAAACTATTAGAGATTTACTAAATTAGTCAATTACAAAGTTGTAGAGAAACATCGATTTAGTAGGAAAAGACACCTTAAGCAAAAAATATCTTGCATAAACCCCTTAAACGCACAAAAGTCCAACTCTCACAATGCTATTCTATAGAGAAATTGGTTTGTTTTGCCTCTTTTTGCTGAGCAAAAGAGGCATCTCGTAACCTTCCGCGCCGGCACGTTCCTTCGCTTGTTGTGGTATCGGAGGTTGTCACTCCAGCTTGTTTTATAGCTCTCAGTGGATTGCGGTTGATGTTGTCAATCCAACACAGATATCACAATCGGCACATCCCAACCATTGCTATTTTAATAGAGCACTGATAAATCATGATAATCTGCATAATCCAAATAGTCATTTTTCCTTTAGGTTCTATATTTATCCTATTTTACCGGCCCATAGCAAATATGATATTTCATTTCCACACGCCCACATATAGGGGAGACTCGGACAAAACCGGGTAGGTGGACAAAACGGGGAATTGAGCTTTATTCCTTGATTACTGGTGATATTTGGCGGAATCGGCTAGAACTACTTCCCAGGCAGGTACCCAGACATCGTCAAGTGAAAAGAAAGTATATTTACAAACCCGTCTCGCTGAGGGAAGAAATTTAAAATTTCACAACAAAATCATAAAACGAAAGCGTCTGACACATTTGTCTACCGATCCTAAATACCTACAGATTCAGTTTAGGTGAGTGTAGCGTATAGATACCTCATTATTTACTTGTTATTTTATGGTTTTCATTCTTACCTTGGAGATGTTTAATCAACGCTAGAATAAAATTTCTTCAAAATGGCATGTTCGGACAAAACCGGGATGCAAAGGCTTTTACGGACAATCCAAATATAAAGAAATGTGGATCCAGTACCGACAATGCAAGGGGTGGGCACATGAAGCCTGCAGCAATGTGGATAAAAAAAGACTAAAATTTCATCTGCGATTTTTATTCTTAAAAAGGTTCCATTAAGTCCCTTTTGGCTAAAAGCAAAGTCTTTAAGGATTTATTTTAAATTAATATTATTTTATGAAAATTTTTTATCGATTCAAAGTTTAGAATGCCATTCCCAGCTATTTTTCTTTTAATAAATAATCTTTTTTCGAAGTTACTATCTGATTTTGATTCTTCTCCATCGTTCCCGGTTTTGTCCGAATAGGTCGGATAAAACCGGGACCTTTTACACATCTGAAAAGTTTGCTTTTATGATCTATATTGCTATTGGTTATGATGTATTTGCTATTTTTCTTCTGCATAAGGGTCCAGTTTATCGTTTTAGCACCAGTATTGACTGTTTTGATCACACATAAAGTGATTATTCAACAAATAAAGTTTGGGTCCCGGTTTTATCCGAGTCTCCCCTACATGGTGTTTCAGATAAATGTTTCACGACTTTTAGGAGGGGTAGAGCACATCTAGACGACTCAAAATTACACAGAAAGGGAGGGTCGGATATGCACCCCTAACACCCTAGGGGGTTTATAAGCCGGTAAGGGAGGATGCATAACGTACTACAATCCCCAGTTCGATTAAGACATTCCTAACATAAAAACGTTAGATCTGGGTAGTCATGTAGAGAAATTTCAGCTCTTTAAGGCTAAGCACGCACTAGAGACTCCTGTCACCGGAGACTGAAACACTAGTCACTTGAGAGCAATGCATTTCAATGGTTAGATTCTTGGCAATGGGCCAAGTGTCTCGTCGCCTATGCGCGCGCTCTAGCTTCTTGCATTAGCCAGGGTGCTAATTTTGTCTCTGTCGCCGTGACAAAAGTCTCTAGTGCGCGCTTAGCCTTATGCTGGAATCATATGATTTACCTGGTTTTAATCCAATTTAAAAGGTAACGCGTCAATTTCCACTGGGGATTACACAACCCCCCATGCCGGATTTTAAAACTCCCTTGTAGGGCGTTAGGGATGCATACCTGACCCTCCTTTCCTATATGATTCTGAGTCGTCTAGGAGTACTCTTCCTAGGAGTCATTAAACTTTAATCTGAAATATCCTGTGTTTCTTCAATAACTGGAGTCTGAATGTCTAAAGCCCTGGATACTCTACCTTAAGTAGCGACATCACGCTCAATCGGCCGCCATTTTGGGGAGAACTCACTACTAGTCCGGATAATCTAGCTTATCGTCGCTAGTAGCGAGTTCTCCCCATAATGGCGGCCGATTGAGCGTGATGTCGCTACTTAAGGTAGCGTATCCAGGGCTTTATGAATGTCTCCTCCGCTGGAGTCTGAACCTCCCTAAACCAATGTCTCATTTCAGGCGCGGCTGTGCTCGTCTGGTTCTACGGCGGTGGGTTCTACAGCGGCACGACGACCCTGGACGTGTACGACCCCAAGATCCTCGTGTCCGAAGAGGAGATCATCTTGGTGTCGATCAACTACCGCGTGGGGTCACTGGGCTTCCTCTTCTTCGACCGGCCCGACGTCCCTGGCAACGCCGGGATGTTCGACCAGCTCATGGCGCTGGAGTGGATCCGCGACAACATCGGCGCTTTCGGCGGCAACCCGCACAACGTCACCCTGTTCGGGGAGAGCGCCGGCGCCGTCAGCGTCGGCCTGCACCTCCTCTCCCCCTTGTCGCGCCACATGTTCGGACAGGCCATCATGCAGAGCGGGTCTTCCACCTCCCCTTGGGGCATCACCGACCGGAAAGAGATCAGGAAGCGGGGGCTGCGACTGGCCGAAGCGCTCAAGTGCCCTCACGACGAGTCGGACCTGAACGCGGTGGTCGCCTGCCTCAAGACGGCCGACCCTTACGAGATGGTCAACAACGAGTGGGGTAACTACGGTGTGGTCGAGTTCCCGTTCACGCCGGTGGTGGACGGCGCCTTCCTGGACGAGTCACCCACGCAGTCGCTGGCCAACAAGAACTTCAAGAAGACGAACATCATGGCGGGGTCCAACTCGGAAGAGGGGTCGTACTTCGTGGTGTACTACCTGACCGACCTCTTCAAGAACCAGGAAGACGTGTACGTGAACCGGCAGGAGTTTGTGGAGGCCGTCAAGCAGCTCAACCCGTACGTGGGCGAGCTGGCGCAGGAGGCCATCGTGTTCGAGTACACGGACTGGAACAACCCGGAGGACACGATCCGCAACCGCGACGCCATCGACAAGATCGTGGGCGACTACCAGTTCACGTGCAGCGTGAACGAGGTGGCGCTGCGCTACGCGGAGACGGGCAACGACGTCTACATGTACTACTTCACGCAGCGCTCGAGCGTGCACCTGTGGCCCCGCTGGATGGGGGTGATGCACGCGGACGAGATCAACTTCATCTTCGGGGAGCCGCTCAATCCCACCTTCGGCTACTCCAAGGCGGAGGAGGAGCTGGCCAGGAAGATGATGCGCTACTGGGCAAACTTTGCCAAAACGGGGTAAGCATCTCCTCGACTATACTCTGCTGTTCATTTTGAACTGGCGCTCGAAAATATTTCCTTCCCCCACCACCGATCGGTAACCATAACAACTATCCTCGTCAAAGTGACGAAGAAGGCTTACTATTGGCTGCGCGAAGAGCGTAACTATGGTTACGCTTCTAGGGTGGGGGAAAGCACTATTTCTCAAGCGCCAATTCTAAATGAATAGAGTATAACGGTTGTTTTAACCAGGAGTCAACCTCTGATAGGTGGAAAACTAGTTTTTCCTTTTTTCACTGCCAATCAGAAGTTTGACTGCCGCCGGTCAAATTACAACGAACGATCATATTGGCATACTTTACTTTCTTTTGTGGCGTTCCTCGGGGTGGAGGGAAAAGACCTAAGGCAATAGTGCCCATCTCTCTAACGCCGGTAAGGTCATTTAAAACCGATAGTTTTAAATGGCAAGACCCTTGTGAGGTAAAAGTAAACAGGTGGTATCCCCAACTGCCACTCACTATACGGTATTAGCCAAAGATCATCATATTGGCATACTCTCAAAATATCTCCTATTGCTAAAAAGCAATCGGTTGGTTGGTGAGATTGCATGGCCCCAAAGAACGCGATTGGATATTATCAAATTTGAATAGGTCTTATGGTGATATATATGAAATAAATGAATAGGTCTTATTCACTGCGTTTTTGGCTAGCGGTAGCGGTTAAAGAAATGTTCTACCAATCTAAGTCTTCAAAAATATCATTCTCTACAAATGTGATAAACGGAACCCCTGGAATCATTTTTACTCTTGCCTTTTTTCCGAATCTCCTCTTTATAGATTAAATCTAAATGATTAGTTGAAACGGAAACTTGTACTTCGACTTTGCAATATTTGATCTTGCAAATTTAATTTCGAAAGTAAGCATGGATTTTTTTTACGAATTTTGTATTAGGAATAAAAAATTTTATACAAACAATAATACACAATTTGCAAAAAACCCATGTTACTTTAGAAATCGAAGATTGCTAGTTGAAGTAGAAGCTTAGTTTCAACTATTAATCAATAAAGATTTAATTTAGGAAATAGCCAAGAGTTACGATAGTTCTTAAGCCGCGTTTACACCTAAGTTGACAACTTAAAGTTGTCAACTTTTGTTGAAAACATTGTTTGTGGAAAACTAAAAGTTGCTCTTCTCAAACCGCGTTTACACCAAAGTTTTCCACAAGTTGCGGCAATTTGTTGCTTTTTTTACAAAATACAGCAACTTTTTCTGTCTTCCACTTGTGGAGAGACAAGTTTTCCACTAAATTTTAGTTTTCCGCGGAGTGCGGAAAACTATAAACTTGTTGCTGCAACTTAACCGGTAAAAAATTGATACCTTTAGTTTTTCAACGGTTTTCACTTGCGAATGACCTAAATAATAACATACTAAAAATCGGACAAAATCGGTTCGCCGGAATTTGCCGGAAAAAATTTTTAAAAAAATCGAATTATAGTATTCGAGACTTATTATACATGTTTATAGGCTATTTTTCAGTGCTGAATACGAATATGCCATTTAAATTTTAAAAAATTTAAATTTAAATTATTAAAAATTTGGAAAGTCGAAAAAATTAAAACATCGCTTAAAACCACAAAATAATTGCAAAAGAAGTAATTTAAACGGTTTTCAATTAGAAATGACTTAAATAATAGCATACTAAAAATGGAAGGAATTCGGACAATAAAAAATAAATTTTTTTCAAATTTTAAATTTTTTTGGCCTCAAAAATCGACCTTTTTAAAAATTCTTGTTAAAAACGTTTGAGGCATTTACCAAGGTCATTTTTCCATGGATGTTGTAGGTATATACCTCTATAACCTAAAAAAACACGATTGGTGATTAAATCATTAGTTAATTAATTTATAAAAATTAACGTTGAAAATACAGGTAAAATCATTCAATCAAGTAATACAGAATATCCCTATTTTATAATAAATCATTTTGAAAATAATTAAATGTAAAAATCACAAAATATCTTTTAAATTAATTTAAAATTTAAATTTTTTGAAAGTTTTAAATTTTTAAAAATTTTTAAATTGTGTAATATATGCATGTGATACATGTCTCTAGGCTATATTTTAGTGCTGTTTAAGAATATCACGCCAACTTTTTAGTAAAATTTAGTATAAGTGTGGAAAAATTGAAGCCCTTTTCTCAATAATTCTGTTTTTCATGCTTCAATTTTTCCACAGTTAATATAAATTTTATTGAAAAGTTGTCTTTATATTCGTAAACAGCACTAAAATATAGCCTAGAGACATGTATCACATGCATATACTACAAAATTTTAAATTTTTTAAAAATTTAAAATTTTTAAATTAATTTAAATATTTTGAAAGATATTTTGTATTTTTTCAATTTAATTATTTTTAAAATGATTTATTATCAAATAGTGTCTTAATATATTCTGTATTACTTGATTGAAAGATTAACACTGTATTTTCAACGTTAATTTTTATAAATTATTTAATTAACTAATGATTTAATCACTAGTTGTGGTTTTTTTAGGTTATAGAGGTAAATACCTAAAACATCCATGGAAAAATGACCTTGGTAAATGCCTAAAACGTTTTTAACAAGAATTTTTAAAAAGGTCGATTTTTGAGGCCAAAAAAATTGAAAATTTGAAAAAAATTAATTTTTTTAGTGTCCGATTTTCTTCCATTTATTAGTATGTTATTATTTAAGTCATTTCTAATTGAAAACCGTTTAAATTACTTCTTTTGTAATTATTTTGTGGTTTTGAGCGATGTTTTAATTTTTTCGACTTTCCAAATTTTGAATTAATTTTTAAAAATTTAAATTTAATTTTTTTTAAATTTAAATGGTATATTCGTATTCAGCACTGAAAAAAAGCCTATAAACATGTATAATAAGTCTCGATTACTATAATTCGATTTTTTGAATTTTTTTTTCGGCCATTTTTCAAAAATTAAAAAAAAATTAAACTTCCGGAGAACCGATTTTTTCTGATTTTTATTATGTTATTATTTAGGTCAGGGGTCCCCAACCCTATGCCCGTGGGCACCATGGCGCCCGTCGATCGGTCTAGGTGCGCCCGCTGATTGTGCCCAAGAATAAAATATTTCAGTTTTCCACAATCCCATAAAATTCTAGAAATGAAATAGCAACATACATTTCAGAATTTCTTCAAGAAAGGCGAGAATAGAAATTTTGGATCTTCAGAGTGACATTATCCTCAAAACTATTATTAGATGATATGAGAAATTCTGGAATATAGTTGACAGAAATAAATTTCCATTCTTAAAAAGAGCAGCATTTTAAATAAAGTGGTTTTTTTGGTTCCACACACTTATGTGAATCATTTTCTCGACAATGAATATAATAAAATCAAAAACTATAGATCACGACGTACAGATGTACACCTTGACGGTAACTTGTAGGCAAGAATTTCATCATCTCCCAATTAATGAAGCGCTGGCCGGTAAAATGCAATGTATTTTATATATTTTATAAATAATTTTTATACTTCGTATTTTTTGCAAGCAATTAAATAATAATTTATTTTACAAAAGAATATTAATACTAATTATATTCATTATGTTAAATTAATTTTTAAAATTAAATTTTTTGTGCATTATATGTTGTGCGTATTATTAACTATGTCCACCAACTATAAACTTATCATGAAAAAATAAATGGTGCCCGCCATTCGACCGATATTCTGGTTTGTGCTCTTAGGTACAAAAAGGTTGGGGACCCCTGATTTAGGTTATTCGCAAGTGAAAACCTTTGAAAAACTAAAGGTATCAATTTTTTACCGGTTAACTTTTTCACATCTCGCATACATTTTCGTTCGGCTTTCCGTTATTTTTGGGGATAAAAGTCTGAAATTCCTGGTAGTCTCCTATCTTTACCGAATGTAAGGCGCCAACTAATTCATAAAATTCGCGCTTTGTTTATTTTTGTTTTCACCATAATTTCACTATTTGACACATTGCGCCCGAAAGTGTTTCAACTCCTTACGTAATGTTATTTTTTGGAATCCCTGATGCATATTTATTTTTTTTAAGAATGTTCACACGTATATGTTATTAAATTTTCCCTAATGTGCATGTAATTTTTCAAAAATCTTTGGTTTATTGCGGTTGAACATACACCTACAAAATCGTACCTTATTCACTTACCTAGCAATAGACGAAGTTGTACAATATGCAATTATACGGCTACTACCTGTAGGTTTACAGTTTATAGCTAAAAACAATATAGTTTGGGGTTATTTTACAATAGCTACAAGGACTGTCAGCGGTCAATATGCCTAGCCTAGGACCTGCAAGTATTACCCGTGATATTTGTGTTTGTGAATAGTTATTACCTGGATATGAGTTCAAAAACAATAATTTAGAATTAATATCCTTCAGGTTTCACATCATTAAGTGTAATTTTTGACTAAGATATTGAATTACCTATCCCGATGATTTAATGATACTTTTAAGCTATTTTTAATTCATTTCTTAATTATTTAAAACAAATATCAGACTTTTTATATCTGAATAATTCTATGAATACCTATTATCGTTTTAAAGACTACATTATTGAAATTAATGGGTGGAAAGTCACGATTCTTTCGATTGTGCGTTTTGGCACATTGCGACCGAACGCGTCAACAAATCTTCCACTTTTAGTTGTCAACTTTCTTTGATCTTTACCGACAATCCGCGGGAAACTAAAATTTAGTGGAAAACTTGCCTTTCCACAAGTGGAAGACAGAAAAAGTTGCTGTATTTTGTAAAAAAAGCAACAAATTGCCGGAACTTGTGGAAAACTTAGTGGAAAACTTTGGTGTAAACGCGGCTTTAGGTTCCCTTTGTCGGTGGCCAAAATTAGCCCTCCCCTACTGACCCGTCTGTACATTCTTGTGTGCAGTTCGATCATAGAGCTAACAATGTTGACTTATCTCCTTAGAGAGACAATGGATGAAATGAGAAACAACAATGATTGAAAATGATGAACACAGCCTAAATTTTTTCGTCCCAAAATCAATAAACTCTGCTTTAATAAAACATCTATAACATAAATGATGTTCAACAGGAGACTAAGAAAAAGTTATTAACTCCCTCATAAAAAGCTACAACTCCTAAAAAAGGTACCTCATAAAAAAAAACTCAGTTTATACAACAAGTTCCTATGTTGCTACCTCCTTCGTCTGTTTACTCAATTTCTAGCAATATTTAAGGTAAATGTGGGTATAGTGGACACTGTACCAATAGTGGCCACATAGCTGATTAATTTTAAATAAAACGAGTTAGAGGCATCATACAGCGTCAAAATTCATTGGCATAATAGATTGTACAATCAGGTAAGCTGGTAAATTACCACCGATACCACAGATCAGCATGGGAAGGATATTTAAATATTTGAAAATAACAACATCGGCCGAGTGACTGAAATTTGATTTCGCTTATTGAATCGCGTAAGGAAACGGGTATTTCGAAACTGATTTTTTTGTATTTATTACCGTTTGATTGAATTTTAAATTTATATTTAGATAAAGAAGATTACATAAAATGATACTGAATAAAAATTTTTTGAAAATTTTGATTTTACGAGGATTTATGGGGGTGGCCACTTTACCAACACATAATCTTGGATTTTCCAATAGTGGCCACTGCAATGGCTTCTACAAAAAACATAAATAATATTAATTTGAATCAGATTTTCTTCATAAACTGTTAATTGCGCTTTAAAATGAGTGTTGTATTAATTTGGTTTCATTCTGGCTTTGGGAACCAAGGTTTCTAAAACATTGAATTACATGCTAAATTCCTCTCAAATCAGCTACAGCGTAGGCTTTGGGCTGAAAACTATCAAGTATTTTTTTAAATAAAGCTAATTTGATTTGATTTAAAATACATTTCGTTGGGAAGGAAGATTTAATAAGAACTAAACGACTATACCAAAAAAAAATCTCAGTTTCATGCATAAACCCCTCATATAGGCCTAAAAAGAGAGGTGTCCACTATTGATGCAAGAGGTGTCCACCATAGATACAACAGCTTCATCAAGGTGGCCACTATAGATGCAATTTGGAGTACTTTTTAAAAATTAATTAAAAATACTTTACCCAATCTAATTAAAATTTTTAATGGTAAAATCGAAAGAAGAAGATCCAATTAACCTAAAAATAGGATGATAACCGTTTCCAAGCAAATAGGTTGGTATTTATTAAGAATTTAAGCAAAAATTTTCCTTAAAGTGTCCACTATACCCACATTTACCTTAGTCTATTTTATTAAGGAAAACTTTACAATTATCAATATATTATTACAACACATGGATGATATAATATCAGATTTCAGTATCTATTCCTGAAAAAAAAATATTGCATAAATATTCCCGTCCTAAACAATCTACCAAAATCCTTCAACACTATAATGAAACTGCATGGAAAGCAACCATATCTGAGTGTCTAGATAAAATCCACCAAACACGAAAATCGTTTTATCCAACATCAAAAAGCTCTCCAAAGACCCAACTCCCGAGCAGCTCAGAGAGACAAGGGTCTAAGTCTAAAATTATCGCATTTGAGGTACTACACATTGCTTTGGTTTAGTTTTTGATTTTTTTTCCCTTTTTCAGTTGCTTGAAAGCTAATGGTGAAAGAATTGGGTTGTATTGAGGGAAAGCCTGTAGAAAACAACTCCGAATATTTTTTTATTTCTTATTTTATTAATAAAGATAAAAGCATATTTCTTATTCTGTTAGGTTACTTATTCATCAGTGAGAAAAAAATGAATACAAAATTATCTCAGGTATAAATCCTTTGCAGCATATGGAGAACACCATTAAAAAAAATAAATATTTATCTGCCAGTGGAATAAAGTCATAATTGCTCTTTAGTTGAAACTACCGTTTCTACGTCCTACCACGACATTAAACAAAATAGTTCTTTTTTAACCCTCTCATCTAATGCTCGCTATAGGAAATTACTGTGGAAAAGATTATTATTTTGCTTCATTCATATAGTTTAGATCCAAATAAAATAAAAGCCAGAAAATAATTTTTATGTTTTTTTTTAAATATTTATAAAAAACTTGAAATTGGGGGTGAACCTAAATTATATACAGGGTGTCTCAAAAGGTCTAGTACAAACTTGGAGGGATGATAGTACTCCTCACGATGAACAAGAATTGGTATAGAAAGGGGGGTCGCAAATGAGTTTTAAGGGAGTTTTAAGGGCCCCAGGGTGAAAATCAGCAAAAAAACTTGCATATTTGTGCAGAAACAGATACAATTGTTCGATTCCGGCATTTATTACATTCAATCAATTCCAATACTTTGTATAAAAGTATTATGAAAATGTTAATTTCATTAAAAAACAGACCAATAAATGCAACAGGCATGCGTTGTAGGTAGATAGACTGCAAAGGAAAATGTCTCGACGAAAACATTTTAATACTAGTCTAGTTGGTTGGTTGGTTGTTTTTAGTTTTATAGAGCTCTTTCAATCACGTGACCCCTATGACGTTTTATAGCTATTGTTTACTAACACCGTACCTCCAGCAGTTAACAGTTAAAGGAAAATAACTGGTCGTGACGTCATGTGCGAATGCTCTATAGCCTTTTACTGCGATGGATCTGAATAATTTCTTAGACGATTCTTATTTTTTTTCTTAAACTAAAACAATGAGGTGATTAATTGAGTGATTATTGAATTGGACGATTGAATTGGAAATAGAGCTCTTTCAATCACGTGACCACTTAGACATTTTATAGCTATTGTTTACTAACACCGTACCTCCAGCAGTTAACAGTTAAAGGAAAATAACTGGTCGTGACGTCATGTGCGAATGCTCTATGGCACAAGGAACAAAAGTCTGACCAAGGAACAATTTTCACTTTAATCTACCTATAACACATGCCTGTTGCATTTATTGGTCTGTTTTTTAATGAAATTTACATTTTCATAATACTTTTATATACAAAGTATTGGAATTGGTTGAATGTAATAAATACCGGAATCAAACAATTGTATCTGTTTCTGCACAAATATGCAAGTTTTTTTGCTGATTTTCACCCCAGGGTTTAACCCCTTAAAACTCATTTGCGACCCCCCTTTGTATACCAATTCTTGTTCTTCTTTATGAGTACCATCCCTCCAAGTTTGTACTAGACCTTTTGAGACACCCTGTATACAGGGTGTTTCAAAATTGCGTTGCACGGCTTTTATTCGGAACCAACCCCTCCTAGGGTCATGGAAGTAAGGTCTACTCCTAGGTAAGTGACCCTGGAGAATCCATTGAGAGGACTTATAGCGCCCCTAGTGGCGTAATTAAAAAGTTAAAAAAATTAATTTAAAAACTAAAGGAGATAGAGCAAAAACCTCAGTGAGAGTATTGTTGCCAACGTCAAGAAGAACTCATTGAAAAAAATTTGATCAAAATATCTTGAATATTCGCTGAGATATTAGCATGTGAAAATAGCACTTTTTCAGGGGTCAAAAAGTAAAAAATTCGCATATTTACAAATTTTTTTGATTTTTTGATGAAATTTTGTGTTCTTTCAACTAACAAAACACAAAACTACACAATTTCACTGAAAAATTTGCAAATATGCAAATTTTTTACTTTTTGACCCCTAAAAAAGCGCTATTTTCACATGCTAATATCTCCGCGAATATTCAAGATATTTTGATCAAATTTTTTTTCAATGAATTTTTCTTGACGTTGGCAACAATACTCTCCTTGAGGTTTTTGCTCTATCTCCTTCAGTTTTTAAATTAATTTTTTTAACTTTTTAATTTCGCCATTAGGGGCGCTGTAAGTCCTCTGAATGGATTCTCCAGGGTCACTTACCTAGGGGTAGACCTTACTTCCATGACCCTAGGAGGCGCTGGTTCCGAATAAAAGCCGTGCAACGCACTTTTGAAACACCCTGTATAGTAGCACTGAAATGAATGTCTTGAACTTTGTAAAGTATTAGACTGAAACATCACAACTTCTTTATTCACAAAAACTCTAAACTGCATTTTACATTTTTCTATTAACAACAAACATTGTTTCTATACTCAACAGCAACGTTCCCTGTACGTCACTACGCGGAAGGAGAAAGTGGGTAAACACAAAGCCTGTTGGGTTGTTAGGAGGATTTTCGGTACGCAAATCGTGATAAAATGACACTATATATACATAGTTTAAACGAAATAATCGTATTTTAAAATTGACGTTCTACGTTTCACTCGAAATTCATACACCGCGAGGGGAACTACTTTGTTAGTGACGTCGTAGTGTCAACTAACGTTTCTGTCTAGTATAGGAGTTGCTATAAGCTACAATAATGAATTTCCAGTTACGGGAAACTAAAATTTATATTAGATACTAGTTCCCAACATCCTCTGCACCCTGGTCAACCTCGAGAGGTATGACCAATTGTACAGGGTGCGATACCTTTCTTACCTTAGCTCTCAGCTCGCAGGATCTTATCTTCTCGTCGCGCCAGTGATGTAGGCCTATCACTCTGGCCTTCTTCCACATATGCCGTGGTCCGACGTCTTCTTGTACAAGCACGATACATTTTTTATTAACTTTTCAAAAAGGGTTTTTGAAAAAAAAAAGACGTGTGGCACATGGAAAATGTTGAAAAGCTTTGGTGTGCATGAAAGGTTGGGAAACTCTATTCTAAACAGAAAGAATGAGCTTCTTGATGGTTTCAAAGATAAGTTTTTATCATTGAATTACTCAAAATAAAATTGAATAACTAGTGGAAACAAAGGCCCAAATCAGACCTAGCGACCATAAGACGCGACAGTGATCCTTCAAAGAGGGGGAAAAGTATGGAGTTCAGCCTGAGACTCCCCCTATCTTGACAGGAATCTTCATTCCCTTCGAGATAGGGGACTAGTCTTTCTCCATGCTTTTTTTTAAGGAGATCGATTGCAGTAGCGCCTATAAGACGCGTAGTGTGTTTTGCACCTAAGTCGTAAGGACTTGAATCACCGTCCGTCTGAATGTCTACCGCTCCTCCCTGGTGGTTGCCATGACGAATGGTTGGCAGATAAAAGGAGAGAATCGGTCATTGAGCACCTGCGGGAATCGATGCATCAGGAGAAAACATCGGGGACATAAATCCCCCCAGATTCCGATAACGAAGCCTTTTTTGAACGACATTTGTCATCGGCTGCTATTGTCCTCCTCTCCAAAAGGGGAGTTGAAGAGGGTGTAATGCCTGTAATTGCGGCTGTGATTGAAAAATTGCTTGATTCGGGGGAGGTTGTGAAAGGGATCCCTTTTTGTGTTCGTATTAAAAGGGGTCGTTTTAAAGTGTGAATTGTCGTTTCACTCCTAGCGATTTACAGGAGTGAATCACTCAAGAGGAACAGAGAAAGTTAAACAGTATGAGTGAGTTTGAATTGTTCAGGTTCGCTCAAGTAGGGAATTGAAGATGAAAAGTATGAGAGCAACTGTGGTTTATCCACTTAATCTTATCCTATTTCTAATTTCCAATGAGGGAAATTTTTAAACAGGGTGATTATGAATCTATATGGTAAAATATTATAAGAGTGATACACACATCCTAAAGAAAATTTAGAATCGGAGAGTAAGATCCACATCGAGGTCTCTTCTTGAGCAGTGTTTCACGACCGACCTTCTTGCCATACAACACTGAAGTTATTCTTAAACTTATCTCCATGCATCCCATTCCACACAAGAGGCACATAAGTCCCAGATTCGTCTAATTTTTGTCATAATATGCCAAAATTTCGTTTACCTCTAGTTTTTGTATAAGCTTAAATGCTAACACTAATGACACTAAAGTAACACTAATGACAACATAACAGTGACATAAAACCAGCGTCAGAAAGCAAATTTGTTTTTCAAAATTTGACTCTTTTAAATTTAATTTCTTCTCTAATTTTTTTATTCAGAGTTATGTTTCACTAGAAATGGGTTGCATTAATTGCACGTTTCATCATTAGTGCACATAATAAAGTTTTCACAAGAAAGAAATTAGTTAATTTTAACGTTTAGTTACTAAGTTACTCCCAGGCCAAGACTTCGCACTCCATGTATAATGGGCCTAAAACTTAAAAAAAAATATTTAACGAAATTCATACACAAATCCCTGACAATATTTCAACCCCAGACATTCACTTGACAGCACTAAGAAACATCAGGATTGATTTATACATTCTGGTGCACCCTAGATAGACCAGTGGTTCCCATGTGGGCACGGCATAAGGGGCATCGAAGCCTTCTAGGGGGACAGAAAATAGAAACAGTTGATAGAAAATTGGGGGGAGCTATAAGAGTAAATTGGGATGTTGACTATACCTTTAAAAATATCGCATAATACAATTTTTATGCATAAAAATATCATAAAATCAGCTTAAAATCACTTTTCACTTGCTAAAATTAACAAAATTCCCCGTGAACGACCCCGCACCCCTTTTTACCTATGTGGGTTGAGATATCAATATTTTTATTAATTTTTTAAGATGAAAGGACATTTTAAGATGGGGATACCAAATTCCTTTTGAACTTATTGCAAAGGGGGTACACGCCCTGTGTATCGCACCAAGTGTTTGAGTATTCACAGAATTAAGTAAAAAATTTATTTTGAATGAAATTTTATTAAAAGGTAGACGGTAGAGTCCAACTATTATCCCAATTATTTTAAATTAAATTTTAACGTGCATGGAATGCTTACTTTTTGAATATTGTCCATACATTAACTTAACAAAATTTTACTTTGTTTGGTTATAAATTAAAAAAAAGTCTTTATTACAAAATATTCCTATAAAATTCTATGAATGATACGCCTATTACTTCTTGTAAAACTTGTAAGGGAGCCGTTGAAAATATTTTCTTCTTGAAACTTGAAATAGAGGTGGTGGTCCCAAACAGTTTGGTGCTCTCTAAGGACGCATGGCAATCCTACCACCGGCGGCGTCAAGAACTCAAAGAGAACCCGGAACGCGACACCCGATCCATCCTCTTCGATCATTTCCTAATCGCCAAACCGCAAACCGAAGCAAATTTTCAGGCATCGATCTGTCTATTTTTAGCGGCTCTTCTTGAAAAGTGTGCGATCGAGTACAAGATAAAAATCCCTTTCTCTCCGATGCCACCAAAGCCAAGGTAAATAGCGGCATCCGCTGCTGTTCCAATCCTCTTTCTATCGATTTCCGAGTGTAAAACGGGGAGGTGTTCCATCAGGGGCCACTCCCCTCGGGTTCTTTCGGTATTCTAAATGCACGCCGGATTGTTCTTGAGGGATTTTTCGGGTGATTCCCGGGGTGACTGCAGTTTTGGAAAGGTCACCGGTGGGAGTTCGAATGGAAGAGGAAGATTTTTGCGATTGTGTGTATTTGGAGAGGAGGAGTTGAAAGTGTCAGGGGCTTTGAATGAAAATAATTTAGAATGCTAAAATCTTTAACTAAGAGGAATTCAGAAACTGAATAAATATTGTTACGAAATTTATTGGGTTCCTTTTTCCGAAATTGAGAACTAGGGATGAAGAAAACAATATTAATTTACAAGAAAGAATAATTTAGCATTACTTCATTAATGTAAAGATTCAAAAAATGTCGAAAATTAACCAATTCGCATAATAACCTGGAGTGCAAACTGAGCGTGACAAAATTAACACTGCTTCATTACACCACACCAAAGTGGCAAAGATCAATGCTCGGATTTTAACAGAATCCAACTTAATGCTTTTATTCATCTCATGAAATGGAGTGCAAAAGCAATATATTTACGAACGATATATTCACAAAATTTATTTTGAAAAGTTATACAAAAACCCCAAGAGAGTTAAATAAATGCTGGAGTTTTTTAAGGAACCCCCTTGTTTCAGCCCTAAGTATTTTGCCACCTTGAGTGGCAAACAAAAAACCGGCACGATTTTCATAATGTTAAAGTATAGGGAGTTTGCACTGCAGGTTATACAAGGTGTTTCAAAAGTCCGTTTCGGGGCTTTAATTTGGAACCAACGTGTCCTAGGGTCACGGAAGTAAGGTCTACCCCTAGGTAAGCGCCCCTAGTGCCCAGGTTAAAATTTATGCTAGTACAAGCAAAGAAAATATGCTAGTTCTTGCTAGGTATGCTAGTTTTTAAGCTAGTTCTTGCTAGTTTTTGCTAGCTAGCATGAGATGCTAGTTTGTGCTTGCTAGCATGATATGCTAGTTCTTGCTAGTTTTTGCTAGGTATGCTAGTTTTAAGCTAGTTCTTGCTAGTTTTTGCTAGCTAGCATGAGATGCTAGTTTTTGCTAGCTTAGGTTTCAATAGCATGTCATGCTAGTTTCATAGCATGGTAAGCTAGGTACCTTGATTTGCTAGTTTATGCTAGTTTTTGCTAGCTTGGGTTGATCAAATATAAGGGGTCTAGGGGACAGAAAAAAAATAATTTGGGGGGTGCCTAACATGTTCATTAAATAATAATTTGTTATTTGAGTCTAAAAATTTAATAATCTTTCATCCAAGTGGTCTGAGCAAAAATTCACTTAAAAACTTAATAAGTTAAATATATTGGTTTTAAACAGTTCATTATTTGATAAATTTATTTTCACACTTCTAGTATTATCCTTCAATGCGTTTTTGGTATCCTGAAATGTGCCCTCCCAGAAATCAGGTCCTGCTTGCCAGCATGCCATGCTATGTTACAAGCATCTTATGCTTTTTAGCTGTTTTTGCTACTTTCATATCATGGAAAGCTACTAGGGTAGTTTGAACAGTTCTCGGCCTCACCCAGAACAGGAGCTCGAATTCACGAGAAATTTTTTCCCCTTCAAATGAACCAAATTAATTTTTGGGGTTGTTCTGATCAGAATTCTGCTTTTGGCAATTTTTTGAATGGGTTAAGCTGAGCATATTTCAACAATGGGAAAAAACAAGTATCGAGCTGTGATAATGAATGAAACCAAATGAACCAAATGAAGTATCGATGAACCAAATGAAATTAATTCTAAGCTCAAACGTGTAAAGGGACTCCTTACCTTTGTTTTCCCCGTGAAAAAATTAGCGTTGAAACTTTAAGTTGGCTGTGAGAGCGATCCTATAGAACCATGTGAAAAACACTAAAGATGAGCCACCATACCGGAAATCATAGAAAAGTACCCCCTATTATTTTATGTGAAATAATAATAAATGCAACAGATAAAAGTCAATTTTTCAGCACCAAAAGGTTCTATCGGCTAGCAAATTCATGCCGTAAGAATTCTAGGGATTTCAAGGAAATTTATCAATAAATTATCGGGAAAAGGGTATGAATATAATTTAAGAATACTAATTTAAACTGTTGATGAGAATATCCGAGAAAAATATTAATTAAGCAGATTAAAATGCCATTTCTGATCATAACAGTGCTCATGTTAACAAATGTGTTTTGGCGTTGGAAAAATTGAGGGCTATCGATTAAAAATTTTAAAATTACCCATCCTATTACCCAGATTTGGTATCTTCAAACTTCCTTCTCTCCCCCAAAGTGAAAATTTCCCCCTCTGGTCACCGTTTTACTTCGAATTAAGAAGTAACTGTGAGATAAGTAGGTTTTTATGACGGAATTCTAGAACACCCCCATAAGAGTGTAAAATAAGACAGGACTGTCATTCCAAGAACTGAGGCAGCCTAAAAGGAGTCAATGTTGAAAAATAAAGTTTTTGAAACCATAAGTTAATATTTTCATGGTCAGGCCGAGAACTTTTCAAACTACCCTCGTAGGTACCTTGATTTGCAAGTTTATATGGTAGTTGTTTGCTAGCTTTGGTCGATCAAATATAAGGGGCCCTGGAGGTATAAAACCAATTTGGGGTCCTTAACCTGGTCTAAAAATAGTGTGTAATTATTGGTTATTAAATTTAGTTACTACACTGTTAAAAAAACAGTTCAAGGTTTTACCAAAATTTGGAGCTTTGTTTGAGCTTTACCGAAGTTCCACCAAAGTTTGGTGCGAGGCGAAATAGTTGACTGCAGAGAATAGCAGATAGCACCAAACTTTGGAGCTTTGGTCCCGAAACGAAAATTTTGGTGCAACCTCTGCCATATTGGATTGACTTTTAGACACGACACACTAACCCTAATCTGCTGGAACATAAAATTTGAAGGTGAGTTTTAACAAATTTTAGAAAGTGTGAATTATTTATGTGATATTGCAATAAAACTTTTGATGATTTATGCTCTGAATATTCTTTATTCATCACTTTGTAGAGCCAAGTTATTACTTCTAATTCAATTCGTCTTTTGAACTCGTCTCGTTTCAGTTAGTTAGAAAATAGACCCATAATGATCTATTGTTGAAATAATTTAAGACCTCTAAACCAACTTCCATAAAAGTAACTTTTAATTCATTAAGTAAACCAACTTTCTTGAGAGATATTTTAAGGCTACTATTTTAATTAATTTTAATATTTATTTTCTAATTATTTAAAGATGGCAATAGTAAATTATTAATGTTCCAAAAAGAATATAATTTTGTTATTATTTATATTTTAAAAGTTAGTCGTCTTAATTTAGAATTTTGTGAAGTTAAGTATTAATAATAAATTAATTAATTTAAAGAATTTTGTGTTTATAGATTACTATTAATTGTAGATTTGAGTCTAATTTTCTGCAGCTTTAAATGTTTCAGTTAAACTAGTATGATTATTGTATTTTAAGTTCTTGTAATTTCTTTACAGCATCCTGAATTTGTAAATTGTAACGTCTGTTCTTGGGTGACTGACTGTTCAGATATTCATACTTCGACTCAAAGTAAGCATGTTCTTCGTTTATGGTTTACTTCAATTGGCTTATCACGTAATTTCTATTTATTGTTTTTCAGAGATGCAAAAGGTTTTAATTATGAAGTTTATTTTTCAATTTAAATTTTCAAAAGAAATTGGAAAAAATAATCATGTCATTTTACAAAAAAATGGTTTTGGGATTCAAAGGGATTGTCCACATTAACTTTAAAATGTTAAATTTTAAGTTAACTTTTTTGGGGCCCAAGTATCTCATGATTCCTCTGGAGTAAGTGGGCCAAATTCGCAATACAACCTTGCATAATTTAACGATATTCCTTTTCTTTCAGTAGGTCGAAATATGTATAGTCTTCAAAACTTACATTTTACTGTATTTTAAGTGATTGTAATTTCGTTACAGCATTCTTGATTTCTGACAAGGTTGTGTTCTTTTCTACCAATGTTATTTCAGAAATTTGTACTTGGATTCAAAGTAAGCAATCTATTTATCTATGGTTTACTTAAAAGGCCAAATACTGTACTTCTATTGTTTCTGTAACTTATTTAATTAATAAATTATTTAACTAAGAGAAGTTTAATTATTCAGTAATACCTTGACTAACGCAAACATGCAATTCCAGTTTTTTCTAACCTTTTCTCAAAAATAACTTTCTAATAGTACTTGTAATTTTTTAAATGGAAAAATTAAACTAAATATGCACAAGAACTTGTTTAAATTGTGTTTGGATATAGAGCCAGTAGTTAATTTTATTTATCATCCATTGAATGGTGAAGGGTAGATTATCTGATAGAGTATTTTTGTAATTGTTAGATTTCTGATGATGCCTCCACACCTGAGCTTCAAGGATTGCTCCATACAAGACGAATAATAAATGGAGACGATGCCATAACAGGAACTTTCACCATCTGTTGTGAGGACATAGTTTTATGTACCTGTTCCCAGTTTCATTGAAGGTCTTGGGGTGCTTATATCTCTCTCCTACACCCTGAGCATAGCTTACTCAGACTGCTCAATCAATACACTCACGTTCATTCAAAATAGTTTGTTAAAAATAAAATGTGGTAGTATAAATAATAATATATATATAATAAGTCAAGGTCCAATAAATAGATACTTTTGTTTTTTGCTATGCGTTTGTCTTTTTAATATACTAATTTGAACAATTTTAAGTTATTAACCCTATATACTAAAAGTAACAAATTTTATTCTAGAACAGCAGAAGTATTAAAGTACTGTTCTAAGTGTTAAAGATATGCCTGGATATTAAATGTTAATCTTGTATGCTATGGTAGAAAAAACTAGCGCTACGTTAGTTGGGGGAAAAAGCAACGGGTGCTGGTAATCATACTAGATGAAGTAGCAGTAAAAAAGCAAAAGATGGTAAAAAATAGCAATGATTGCTAGAAATCATGCTAGAAATTGTGGTAAAAAGCTATACATGCTAGAAAAGGTAAGCAATAGACGGTAGAAAAATAGCAATGGATGCTAGCAATCATACTAGAAATTTTGGTAACAAGCAACACATGCTAGAAAAATAGGCTAGAAAAAGCAGAAAAATAGCAACGGGTGCTAGTATCTATAAAATAATAGCGAAAAAAAAAGCAACAGATGGTAGTAGTGCTAGCAAACTATGCTTTTAAATTCTGCTAGGCTAGCAATAGAAACTAGCAAAACAAGCTAGTTTTTCTTTGCTAGCCTAGCAAAAAAAACTAGCAATACATGCTAGTTTTCTTTGCTAGCCTAGCAAAAAAACTAGCAACACATGCTAGTTTTTCTTTGCTAGCCTAGCAAAAAAGTATGGGTCAATACACACCATGGGTTGCTAGTGGCTTTGGTAGTACTAGCAAAGATATTTGCTAGTTTTTGCTAGTTTTTTTGCTTGTATCTAGCAATGGTTGCTAGCCTAGCAAACAAATACTAGCATAAATTTCAACCTGGGTGGTGAAATAAAAAAAGTTTAAAAAATTAACTTAAGAACTATAGGAGATAGAGCAAACACTTCAAGGAGAGTATTATTGAGAACGTTATAAAAAACTCACAGAAAAAAATTTCATGAAAATAACTTGAATATTCGCGGAGATATTAGCATGTGAAAATAACACTTTTTCAAACCTCAAAAAATAAAAAGTACTCAAATTTGCAATTTTATTTGAATTGTTGATTAAATTTTGCCTTTATTAAACTAAAAAAACTCAAAAACCACACAATACAACTGAAACTATTGCAAATTTGCGAATTTTTTCTTTTTTTTTGAGGTCCGAAAAAGTGCTTTTTTCACAAGCTAATATCTCCGCGAATATTCAAATTACATGAAACTTTTTCTGCGAGTTTTTCATAACGTTCTCAACAATACTCTCCGTGACATTTTTGCTCTATCTCCTATAGTTCTTAAATTAATTTTTTAACTTTTTTATTTCGCCGCTAGGGGTGCTGTAAGTCATATCAATGGATTCTCCAGGGTCATTTACCTAGGGGTAAACCTTACTTCCGTGACCCTAGGACACGTTGGTTCCAAATAATAAAAACCGCGAAACGGACTTTTGAAACACCCTGCATATAGCTCAGTGGATCAAATACTGTTCTATAGTGTTTTGATGTCTGTTGCAGGAACCCGTCGCAGCGTCTGGACGGGGAGTACGAGACGACGTACTGGCCCGTGCATACGGCCACCGGCCGAGAGTACATGACTCTGGCGGTCAACTCCAGCGAGATCGGCAGGGCGCGCAGGGCCAAGGAGTGCGCCTTCTGGCACGACTACCTGCCCAAACTAGTCTCCTACACAGGTGAGCTCCTCTAAAAAACAACGACTGTCAGATTATTTGCTGCCAGAAAACCCCTGTGATATTTGCCTCCTGCTGTCAGGGTTCGTGTACGCCTCCTGAAGAACTAATGAAATTTGCTTTATTTTTCTAAAGGTTCTTATAGCTCCTAAAATTTTTATTTAAGTTGAAAAACATCTGTCCAAGAGCAAAACGAAGTTTTATTATCGATTTGGTGGAAATAATTTATTTTTCAAGTTGATTAAATTACGTTGAATTATGAATTTTAACCTTTTTTGCAATTCTTTGCTCCATACTTGATTCTGAACTCATTCTACTTGTAACTCGTAAAATTGCTTAATTGCTTACGTTACTGTCGAACCAACGATAGTATAAAAGGGTCACGTGATTTTGACATACTCGGAGGGTAGAAACGAAGAAGCTGAGGGACAGTTGATCTAAAGAGGAAGATACATTTGAGCAGCTGAGAGCCAGAGTGGACCATCCTCAGCAGCTGTTATTTCGAGAAAAACGCTTTACAAAATTGTAGTAATATTTAAACTTTTTTTGAGGTTAGTATTTAATATTTAGTTTTGATCTTCTCGTGATCAATAATTAGAGGATCCTGTTGAAAGTAAGAATCAGAATGGACCAAGTGGCTTGATCCATTCTGGCATTAAATTTTTATGCGATTTTAATTACAACTTATTTTCAAACGAAAAAGTGATGCCATCTTGTGGGAACTAAAAAAATGCATTGTTTTCTAACCTAAATCAATAGATGTCTCTACATTCTACTGAAAAATAAAAAACGCTTTTTCATTTTTTGTGGGTTGGTCCACTCTGGCTCTCAGCTCCTTATTTACTCTCTCTAACCTTAGTTACACACCCTCTATATGCATAAAAATCAGAAAATTTTAAATAAAAGAAAAAATACCGAAGCAAAAAATCACGTGACCCTTTTACTATCGTCGGTTCAACAGTACCTACTGATTTTTTAGTAATTTACTCCTGAAAAACTCCTTAAAGACCCCTGAATAGATACTAGAATATGCTAGATATTAGAGTATGAATCCAGTGCTATGTGGAATACAAAAAGGATTCACATTTTCCCTGTATACAGTAACAGGATTAAAGTACAACAGAGGATACAGGGATGTAGGTGATAATGGAAATCGAAGGAATCGAAGGGACTCTGGAATCTCATCCACTACTCGTTCAACTCACGCCTCTTTAGTTACGTCACGAGAGGCGGAGAAAAAGAAGCTTGATCCTTCTAATATGGATCTTCGAAGGGACATATTGAGAAATGAACACATCAAATTCAATCACAGCTGGTGAAAAAAAACCCAAACACTTGTTTTTGTGGTTGTCTGATGTGATTACAGAAACAAAAGTTACACTGATCCATACTTGATCAAGCAGTGTTGTCAGGTATTAGAGAAAAAAAA
This sequence comes from Tetragnatha versicolor, assembly GCA_024610705.1. Taxonomy (NCBI): domain Eukaryota; kingdom Metazoa; phylum Arthropoda; class Arachnida; order Araneae; family Tetragnathidae; genus Tetragnatha; species Tetragnatha versicolor. Next base: position 14,524,560 of record JANDEH010000017.1, on the reverse strand, counting down.
TTAAAAATTACAATTCCAACCCTTAACCCTCTCTAACCGGCTGGGACATATGCTGTCTTACGGTGGAAACATTTTGAAATTACGACTGAGGCAACATTATGTCCCAGTTACTGAAAAACTTCAAGGAACAGAATAAAATGCGCCTTTGTGCCTCCAAACACATCATGATCTAATGGATATCTCATCGCAGTTGCCCCCAGGAGCTCAAACAAGTGCAAAAATTGCACTTTTCTTATTCCCTTGCCGTATTGAAAGGGTTAAACTGCTTTTTTTCACCATGTAAAATTTTGACACAGGTGAGGCAGAGACACTCCCTATTAGAAAGCAAATTAACGTTTTAATACGGTACTTAATCTCTTTAAAAACCTGCAACTATTCAAAAGTTGAATCTTATAAAAGATTCCTTTCTTGAATAATCCTTCCGGGGTCGATAAATGAGAACCAAGCTTGCTTGGGGAATCAACTGGGGGTCCAGCGTCGGGCTAGCCACTCGGCCTGGACACACGCTAGTAATTAGCACCCCAGGCCCAAAAGGCTACAGAAACGGAGATGGGCACCGCCTGATGGGCCACTAGGCCCGGGCAGACTTTGATTTTTTTTCTTGAATAAAGAACCGCCTCGTGATCACCCTTTAACATTTTTGTACTGCCATTCACGAGATATTGACATTTTCAAACTTCCAGAACTTATCGGGATATTTGAAATTGTATACCCAACTTTAAAACAAAAAAGTATCATAATTAGGAAACTTTTTCGGAAAAGGGTCAGCTTAAAGGGCAACTCCAAATGCCAATTTTTTTAATAGAAGTAGTGCTCTGAGTGGGGCGAAATTCTCAACGTGGGCGTGTAATAGAATATCTACGTGGGCGCTGGTTGCTTTGGAGAACTTTCCCCTTGAAAAGAGAGAAGTTTTAAATATAGAAAAAATATCGATCCACTAAAAAGTGAACTTAAGGATTTTAGTTTTGCAAATTATTATTTTACACACTTTCTGTCCTGAACACCCTTTCTGAAATGTGTTCATGTTCATGAAAAGTAAACTTATGTGTTTTGGAAACTTTCACCAATTTTGTTTAGTTTTTGAACGACGTAGGTTTGATGAAACAACCAGGGAAAAGGCTGTAGAAATTATTTGAAGGACATTTTCTAATAGAGAATGTATAGTGATGGTTAAAAATGAAAATTTTACTTTTAAACCAAAATAGTTTACATGAGGGTTTATTCTATAATTCATTAAAAGCTTGTACCGCCTACACGTACGTTGAGAGAGAAATCTTTACATTTTATTGGTCTCTAAAAAAACGGATCATTGTAAATATTGATGCTAAACAGAAGAGCGATTTAAGTTCGTACGTTTGTTTTACGGAGTTTTAAAGGTTTATCAGGAAATATTTAACAAAACGACTAGTTCGAAATTTATTTCTTTATGAATTCAGAATAATTTTCCTCGCCATCATGGGCAAACTTCTAACGACAGACCGTACCTTCCCACTAAAACGTTGTCCGATATCGAAATAACTGCTTTTGACGCATCCTCTATATTTTCCAAAGCCACTTATTCAAACTCCCCCTTCAAAACAAAAAAAAAGCAGAGGATTAAAATTCCACTTTCTTCCCTCACTCGGCAATTAACGGGAATTCCTTAACCCTCAGCAGATGTACCTCGCTTAACTAATGCATAAACCAGCGCCCAGCAGAAAACCTTTAAATATATATTTTCCCAGGAAAAGATTAATATTGCGGGACTAATTTTGGCAACATTCCATCGCGAATTAAGAGAGCCTCTTGATTTTAATGGACACTTCTTGGAAACCATCTGCCTGGGATTGGGACCACTTATTATGATAATAAATGTGACAAACGAGCCTAAATGAATTCCCTCGTTTTCAACAAGCCTGGATTGGGGTCCATTACTGTTTTCGTTCCTTTTTCTATTACGTTCTCATGAAATATTGAAACGAGCTCTCGGCTTCATTAGCATTTGCGGATGGAAGAATTCTACCACTGCAAGCTATAACGCGCTGGAATGATGCGAGGAGAATTAGTTTTATCTCTTTTGAGAAGCGCGATTGTCTTGTTGTTTTTTGCCTTTATAGTCTTTGGCTTCGCCTGGTTGCACGATTTGCGAGGAAAGAATAACAAGAACAAGTCGTGGAGGATTTTTTTTGTGGAAGTGAGATGCAGTGAAAACGATTTTCAGTTCTCGATACGGTGCTGTGGACTAGTGACGCATGATGTAAGGGTTGTTTTGTTTGCTCATACAAAAAACAGCTTTTATTAAAAAACAAAGATAAACATACTGGATTGTATCTAGTTAACCGTGTATTAAATACACAGTTTAACCTTGACCGTGCGGACCATTTTATGAAATATAAACTTTCCCACTGCACCCCTGTCATGGAATAAACTCCGCATACCAGGAAAGCCAGGATATAACGAGAACTTTTTCTTTGATGACTTGCATTCTCGTCTTCCAAACTTTTTTTACATTTAAAAAAATGGTTAGGAATTTTATAACAAGCTTTAAATTTGAGTCATATCTCTAAATAATCTCATACTGATGAGTAGTACAGAAAATGATATATGTATAATGAGTAAATGTTTATTTTTAAAAAATTTTAATGATATAATTTTGAAAAGAAATTATCTAAATATTCTATGTGATACAATTATTCCACAAGAAAAATTGCGAATACGATCTGTAGCGAAGAAGCTTATTAGTTTTGCACTTGAATACTACCTCTCGCTACATTTAAATCCTGATCGATACCTCTAAGAAAATAACAAAATAAAAATCACTCAAAATGTCTATTGAAATTTTACTTCATTCACACCACTTTACATCGGCTTTAAACTAACGGGTTATTGCAGAAAGCAAAAAGCATAAGCATTTAAAAAAACCGCAAGAACTACGATTTTTTGAAAGGGGGCAATTTTTCAAAATAAAATAAATGCCCTTCTCGTGCTTTTCCCAAACAGAAACTTTTACATTACGGCACCATCCAATTTTTGGCAGCAAGAAAAATCAATATTTAATAGAATTCAGGTAAGGCACTTGGGAATATCTTTTTGGCTTCTGCTCAAAAGTGGAACTGAAATATTTCTGTTTATATTCGAGGACAGAATGGGGCTGAGAGGGAAAAAATTGAACGTTCGTGTTTTACAGTGGAATAAATTGAAATGCATGGAAACTTTTTGGAGAGTATATTCCAGGGTTCCATATGATTCTATATTTGGATACATATTGTAAGTGCGGTTGTGCATATGGGTTAAATATTTTTTTTTCAAATAGGAAGGTACTGGATATATCATGCTTGGCCAATGAAGAAGTACCTTCCTAGCGTTACACAGTGGGCACTTGTGGACTCGAGCCACGGAAGTGAGGTTCTGCTACCGGCGCCACACACATTCACTCGCACAACCCCTTTTTTCAGAGGTGGCCAAAGACAAAAGGACTGAAACTAACTTACAACTTCGCAGTCAGATTCTATAACCACTAGGCACTAGGCCAATACGTCGGCATAGGTTAAGTCCTAGATCCTCTACCTTAAGTATCGACATCACGCTCAATAGGCCGCCATTATGGGGAGAACTCACTACTAGTGACGATAAGCAAAACTATCCAGACTAGTGGTGAGTTCTCCCCATAATGGAGGCCGATTGAGCTTGATGTCGCACTTAGATTGAGTATCCAGGGCTTTCGGCATAGGTAGGGTTTTAATAACAAGAAAGAAGTACAAAACTTTTATAAATTGCGTTCAACAAAGGCACTTTTGCCTGTTTTCTCTTTGTCGTGTCTATTTTCTCTTGTTTGTCACAGAATGTTGTAATAAGGGCTTTGTGCCTTTAAGCTCTAAGTAAGCAACCTACTTCCATGTACTGACATATCTCCCTTCTCTTCCAGCAGATCACAACCCCAAATGTACCGGCATTAGCCATGCCGCGATATCCACAAGTGATCTCATCCAACTCCTGGTGGCTCTGGTCAGCGTCGCCTTGCTCCGGCCGACGACATAGGACCCCCAACCCCACTTGCAGGGCACCCCTAAGCTCTTCCGCCTACAAGACTGTGATTTTCCCGACGCCGAGTCGACACTGGACCGGAATACGACTGTGTTTCATTGAATTACTGCCAATGGTTGCTTTTGACGTTGAACGAACGCTTTTTTGGGGGACTTAGGTGGTTTTCGTTTGTTCCGGTCCGGTGTTGACGTCAGCATGGAAGGAGGACGATACAAGGGGGGGACCTCCGAGCAGTGGTTCGGTTGGAGGAATGTGCTTCGAATGTTCTGCACCTCCATTACCGTGTTTGAATGTAGACTTGGGTGATTCGGATTACATATTTCCCGATTCCACTTCGTGAGATGTAAGGGTTCTCTTTTGGTTCGTCAGATAATTGTCTCTTCAAATAATGGATTAGTGAAAGTTGAAGTTTTACGAAGTGGAATTGGAAATAGTGGATAGCTCAAAATTCGTGACTTAACTACTTGACCATCCTTCTGAGCGGCAGAAGTATAAGTCGGGAATTTTATCTATAATTTCGGCTTTTAATCGAACTAGTATATTGATTTTAAAAGTTGGTGCTCTGGTTAAAAAAATTAAGCATTTACTTAGGATACTTTTTTTGCTCAGACACCTTGTAAGGTACGATTTGATTTTCTAACCCAATCACTGCTCTTGAAGTTCCCGCGATTGAAGCTCTTTTGAGGCCTTTTTCAAGGATGAACAATTTCATGACTGACCAATGACCATGCTGATTACCTGTCGTTTAAAGTAGGCGGGAAAAGTGTACTGATGTTAGGTTGCTAGTTTAAGATATCGTTAGTCATCTGGATCTGATCATTGGTTTGCTGCTGAGCCATTTCAAAATCTAACGAGTGTAGATCAAGCATATTTCCCAATCCCACTTCGCAAGACGTGAGCTCTGATTGGTTGTCTGATAGCTGTCATTGCCAATAAGGGATCGCCAGTCGCTCTCTGATTGGTAGAGGTGTATATCTTATAATGTGGGATTGGAAAACGTGAGGGTGGTTGTTGTACTAATCAAATTTAGTGGTTGTGTTCGCAATGGAGACAACATTGAATGTGTCCAAAGTGGATTAAATGTATCTTTTATTGCCTTTCTTGAAACATACTTTTGTGGTGCTTGTTGATAATCTAAGTTTTGCACAAATTAGAGATGTGTGTTCTGATGTTCGTTAGAATGCATCACCAATTAAAAAAAAGCTATGTGGCTTTACACGCGGCAAGAAGATGGCTAGAAATCATTTTTTAAAACAAATTGTTGCTATCGTTGTTTTGTAATCAAATTAAGGGTTTAGGTTTTTATTCATGATTTCTTATATTAATTTAAAATAAAATTTAAAATATGTTTGATAATTTTGTTTAGAAGCAATTAATTTCTTGTTTTGTTTATTTGGATGTACTACTTTAAATTGTGATTGAAATCTTATTATTGTTCATACCACAATGGCCTGACCATCTGGTGTTTTAGGTTATTGTTTTGGTTCAAAGTAATAATGCTTCAAAGTATATTAAAACAAAACCATTATAGCACTATTCATATTTTGAGAGGAAAAAGAAATATCTGCATTCCTATAAGAAGTCTTAAAGTGACAATCTGAAAGCACACAAGAGAGAAGTAAAGCTTCCAATTTTTTCAACAAATTTATATTAAATGAGAGAAGGGGAAAAAGCTTCCAGTAAAACTACCTCATTATGAATTCTACTTTTAAGGTAACCAGACTGGATTCAAAATAACAATCTTCTAAAAAAAAAGCATCTATTGTTTTTATTTATATTCAGAGTTTAAACTGTAACCGTTGTTAGAAATTAAAACAGTTCAAGGAAACTGCACTCATTATCACCCGTCAAAGTTTCAAGTAATTGATGATGCATTCTTTAATTAAGTAAGTGGACTGAGATGTATAAAGAAATGTCTCGGAAATTGTGTTGTACATGAAATGTAAATATAGATTAAACTACAAATTACAGCTTAACATTAAACGTGTACAAATGTTTTACTTATATAAATCCATCTAATATAAACTATAAGACAGGTATTTCATTTGAAAATGAAATATTGAAATTTTCTCTTACAAAATCGTGTTCAATATTGTAGAAATTATTCCATTGAATCCTTTTCATTACTGTTTCTAAAAACCGTTTGCTATTTACAAATATATACAATTAAAGTTGTTACTAAATACTATTCAATATTTATCTAGCTGGTTTTGATCTGCTGTTATCAATACTTATATCCATCTTAAAATAATTTTCCATGAACAAATTTATTCTATTTTTATTTCCAGTCTACTGGAATAGGAGCATTTATTAGATTAAATAAAATTTCAAGGGCTGTTTGTAAAAAAATGTCCTTTACTCCAAAAAGAGAAGCTTTAAATATATTTTTGATTTCAATCGGCCTTTCGTTTTTCTATCATCACATAAAAATTATATTTCCTACAAAACCTTAAAATTTTGATTTTAAATCTTAGAAATGATTATAAAAGCAGAGAAAAAGCCATTTAAATTTTTGAAATTGTAATACTTTTTAAAGCTTTACTAAGTTAAGCAGTTTTTGTATTTTTTCGAGGTTTGTAGATTCATCTAAAGCCCTGGATACTCTACCTTATACCTGGATACCTACTATACTAAAGGTAGAGTATCCAGGGCTTTAGATTCATCAACTGAGCAATTTTCTAGTTTAGCGTTTGTATTTTATGTCTCACGTTGAGATTATTTAAGTTTAATTTTTAAAACATTTTGTTACTATTGACTATATTATATCCTAGAGCAGCTGTATGATATTAAATAGGTAAAAGACAACATCCCATAGGTTACATTATTATTATTCATTAAAAGTTGGAGTGTGTTTGGTTAACCGTGCCTATATTTTTGAAAATTGTTTTTTTTGGACTTTTTCAATTTTAAATACTATTTTATTTAAATACAAATAATTGCAACGTGCATATCACATTTATTAGGTTAAACTGATTCCTAATATTCGAACAATAAAGTGTGTATATTTTATAAAATCATATCTCGTATAGAACTATTATATCTTGGAGTATTAACGTTGTAGTAAATTTTAAATCGATAAATGGTGATTTTAAAATCTCAAGTTACGACGTTATCCAGCACTTCATTGAAAAATATGGAGTAAGCCAAGTGTATTATTGAGTGTTTTTGATTGCATTGACTGATCATTAAAGGAAATACGTTGAATTTGTATTTGTGATATATGTGCTTGCGAGACAAGACACGTGTTGCAAGAATTATCATACTCTATGTCAGAATCACTTTTTATATATAGAATAATATGCACTCATTCATTTTCTTCAGATATTTTACGTAATTTATTATCTTGTTGAACATTGTGTAATAAATATGGATGGCCGATATTCACTACATGTGCGTATATTTATGTCAAATGGTGTTAAAAAGATCGTTTTCGATTTTTCGTATTCGTTACCTGTTTTTCCTCTTTTGAACTTTAAATACTAAAGTTACAAACTTGCTGAGTCTATATTATGGAAATTGACATATCTCTACCTATGTAGTAACTGAAACATATCATTCTAACAGATATTACTTTCGTAAATAATTAGACAGATGCTACCTATTAGAAAATAAACAAAATTAAATTATATTCGTTTCTTTTACTTTTGTCACATTTTCTTGTGTCTTGTTACATGAGGAAGCGAATACAACATTTTTCTTCAGGAGAAATTACTCATACTGCCATAGATAAAGTCGACTCTGAAAGAACGTTCTATGTTGGAGAAGCATAACCAACACTATGTAGGGGAGACTGTCGTCCTATTCTTTTACTAAAAAGGCTACCTTAAATGTAAAAAAGAATAAAGTTTTTATAAGGTGCTCAAAGTTACTGTATCACTTCATTAATATTTTTCCCCTACAACTTTCTATATTTTTAGTGTACTTTCAGATACCATAAGGTGTTGTTCTATGTTGTACACGTTCTTGATTTGTCTGCAGGAAATCGGCGTTTTTGAATCGGTTATACGTTATTCTGAATGACTATGCATTCGTCGGCGATTATTTTCTAATAATTTCTAGATAAAAACCTAGCATTTTGTGATCAAAACTTTATAAATTTATGATTCCACTTTGCATATAATGAATGGAAAACATGGTATAAAATCTGTAGCACTTCTATCACATTCCGGGATGATGATAACGAAAAAATTAAAATTTCTACCAAAGAAGATTTGCTTAAGTTACTACCACCAAATGTTAGCCAAACTATGTTTCGATCTAATTGTTTTATGTGAATTTTGTAGAGTATTAATATGGCTCATTGAAAGGATCTGATCAATCAGCATGATCGATGAAATTAAAAACATTAAATTTTGATTTAAATTAAAATAATTCCTTGTGACATGTATTTTGGTAAAAAATCAAGACATGCAACCCTCAAGTTCTTTTAAATAATCATTTACGCTCTAAAATTACTTTAAAAAATTATTTCAAATTTATTACATGTGAGAAAATGTTCATTAAATAGGTTATATCAATAAAAATTTCATTTTTAGCTTTTTTCAACTTAAACTGGCACTGGCATAACTGGGTCTGTCCATATGGAGAGTAGGTTTGTTTGCCTATGGACTCAAATTTTATTCTTATAAAAAATGGTTAGAAATATTTTATTAAAATTTGAACTAACTAGGGGACACTAGTGCACATTTATGCACAATACGTTTTGCTTAATTTGGGTATGGTTTAAATTACAATTCAACGGTAATATTTAACAGAAAAGTGGGAAAAGCTTTTTTCCCCACTGATTTGGGTCCAAATAGGTGACTAAAATGAAATCTAGGCTCCTCACGTTTGTTGCAGGAGTTAGAATGTGGATCTTTTTAAGTGCGTAAGAGTCAACAGTAGTTCTATGCAAATTACTATCCTTTTAGTATGAGGAGGACATTCAAATTATCTTGGTTATTTAAGTAAGAGTCAACAGTAGTTCTATGCAAATTACTATCCTTTTAGTATGAGGAGGACATTCAAATTATCTTGGTTATTTAATATCAATGACTAATACAGAAAAAACATTTCAAAAAGTATTTAAAACGTCTTTTTTAGTCATTAAATGAAGGCAAACTCAAAGTCAGTATGAACCTCTGTTTTAAAAAAGTTCACGACCCTGCTTATGAAGGAAAATTCAATGAAAACTCATTATCAGCTTGGAAAGGGTTTTTAGGAGAGTGGTAAGATGATTTTTAGAAAAAAAAGGACCGATAAAATGTTTTAATCCCAATGAAGGTACTCTTTAGTTTTACCAAGCCATAGAATGTTAAGCATACACAAAGTTAATATTTTACATCCACGTTTGAACTTATTTCCGGAAAATATCACTGTAGTCAATCATAAACAAGGGTAAATATTCCCTTAGGACATTGACTTGATACATAGGTCACTGAGAAGTAGAAATTTTGGGCTACAGCTTGTGGTTCATTGAAAGAGGAGATTTAACGCCCCTTAAGAGACAAAAAGTGATAAAATTGTACCGTATTTAATGAATGTTTAATGATTTTCAGTTTTATATTGTCTGAAACATGTATATAATCTTAATTATAATTGTATCTGATGCTTAAATATTGAGATTAACTGTTAAAAATGAGTGTTTTCAACGCTTTTGTCCGTTTCTGGCAGTACTGGTGCCATATTTGTAACAAAAAATCTGTACGTGCTGCAGCTTTTTCACTACTATTTCTGAATTCTACACCCTGAAATTAGTCAGAAATACCTTATCTAATTTTTGTTAGCGAAAAAAAGTTTAATTTTGTCGACTAGTCTTATCCAATTAATTAGGTTTTGAAACGAAAATTATAATCATGCATTTGTCTACCAATGGTCAAAATTTCAAATTATTCCTTTAAATAATTTTTGCGTAGTGAGAGTTCAAAATGTTCAAAAATAAAATTTTCGAAATCAGCGGCGGCGGCGGCGGTCACTGTTACTTTTTTTTAATATAGAGATAAAAAATATGACCCTATTTACTAAGGCTGTTCTATAGGTTGGTCACTTTAAAAGGTTGAAATGTGATTTTATCTCTTAACCCTTTATTTACCGACGGTACTTCTGAGTACCATTGGCTCAAGTTTAGAACTGCTGATGGTTGGCGAGTTTTTGCTATTTGGCGCCATATTTAGAAGCCACATAATTCACTTAACATTAGTTGGGGTAACTATATAGTGATTTTTGTCGCTAAAAACTTGGCGCATCACCAGTACTAAACTTGCGCCGAAAATAATTTGGTAAATAAAGGGTTAAAAAAATTAAAAACGTGGTTTTTGTCCGAAGGTTTAAGTCTCCCCTAATCCTAATATACATCTTTATTATAACTGAAGAATTTCAGCTAGAAGGGAGTAACAGACAACTATTACAGTTAATTTGCCAATTTTAAGGAGGGGCTAAAACAAACAAAATTCCATGTAAAATGAAGTTTTTGGGCTTCAAGCTTTGTCTACATTTAAAAGAATGTAGGTTTTCAATCGTTAAGAAGCCGCCACCTTGGAGGCTCCGATCACGCAACTGAAGATAATAATTGCTGCAAAGGCATGTCGAAACCAGTCTTGTGATTTTTATTCACCTAGACTAGTAGACCATGGCATAACAACCCGGAAAACCTTCCTTTACATATATTTGTCTACATATGTTTGGTAAGAAAAAAACAACTAACCCCCTCAAACTGAACGCTTTACATTCCACTTTTTAATTTTGTTGTTAAAGCTTAGTTTAATTTTAAATTCAAAATGTTGCTTATAACCCCTAAAACTTAGTTGAAACTTCATGTTTTAAGAAGGAAATAAATCCAACAATTTTAACTAAAGAAAATGCTTGTATAGATTAATATTTTTCTAAAATTATATATAATCTGCTGTACTGTAAAGAGGGTTAATGGTTATAGAATAAAAAAGCAATTTTTTAAACCTTTCTCAAAATTGCTTTTTTTATAAAACACACTTCTTTTTTTCAACTGAATATAATATATTCAGATCTTACACTTTTAAAAAGGACTAGATTCTTCAAGAGTTAAAATGTAACATATAAAAATATTTAAGGAATTTCTTCTACCGCATTGTGGTGTTTCTCCAGTTCAACAATTTTCAGTCAAGTAAATAAACTTGAAAGCATGTTGGCAAAGCGAATGTTATATTATAATTACCATAATCGATCATTTGAAAGAACATACTAATTAATTAAACATAACATTGATCGTTATGAGATAAATGGCTTTCAGTTGATTGCTTTTATAATACCTATCCATCCGTACTTAATTATTAAAATCGAAATCAATGGGGATGAAATATTAATTTCTCTTACAGTACTATAAGTAAGGAACATGGAAGCAGTCGGGGAAAAAGTAAAATGGTTTATCAGAAAAATTATTCCCAAATTACTTATTAAGCTGAATTTTTTGTTAATTCTAATTATTTTGGTTCGATGTATGTACTTAATTTGCTCTCTCAACATTTTCATAGAAATAAAGTAATTGGATGTTATACAGTCAAACCTGTTTTTTGTGCGGTGGTTAGGACCGCATAAAAGAAAAAGCAAAAAAAAATAGCTCAAATCTCCACGAGTAGATTTAAAAAATTGTTTTCGCAACACAATTTAAAATTCTTTTTATGATAGGGACCACATAAAAAACCACACAAATAAAAAATCGCAGAAAAGAATCTAGACTGTATATTTAGAAGAGCAAATCAGTTAATTAAAACAGTTAACTTGATTTTTTATAACAAATAGTGGTAACTGCGATTGAAGAATGAATGTAGAATGAGGCATACAAATGAATCTTGAGTGTACTTCTTATTACATTTTTCTGGCAAGGTTATACGATGCCTAATGTGTGCTACGACCCCTTATAAACTCTCAATAGATTTGAGATAGGATTTGAGACAGCTCCATGGGAAGATACCGAACCGAAGATCCTACGACTCAAAAGTATAGAACATTATCTTCAGTCGGTACTTACACCCCAGTTTATTTATTTGATGAGTAAGTTGGTGAGTAAGCTCCCCACAGTTTTACGCCACCTTTATTGGCCTCATAGTGTCAGTAGAAGGGTGTCTGTTGTCACTTCCCTAATAGCTAATACGTGACGTCATTTCCCACTTTGTCTCATTCAACCAAACAATAGGCGACCATTGTGTTTCTCGAAATCCCTTTCCTTCTAGGTTCGTCAATGAAAGAGAAAAATAACGGTAGAACAATAGAAATCAAGTCTAGCGTATTTTACCCGAATGGCCCATTCCTTTTAAAACTAATTAGATAAATTTCAGAGACAGATATATCATTCTATTCTCTGTTTAGCTGTAGCACAATGTCTTCCTTGTACCAGAATCGATTGCCGTAAAAATATTTCACGATTTTAAAAATTAAAATTATTATTATTTTTTTTAAATTTTTTATTTGTGAATCAATCTGGATGAAACTGGGTATTTAAGAGTTTGGAGGGATGGCCTTTCAGAAAACCTCATAATAATTGGGGGTCCCCTTTGAAAAAAGTTAGAGTTTCGTTTAATATGAAGACGACCCCCTAAGGACTCGAAAACGGTTTTTGATTAAAGAATACTTTAGTTTAAACAATGCAAAATGACACCTCATTTGTCTTCCTAACCCAAGTGATTCGCCAGAAATCGCAACTGAGTCGTTTTTCCCCAACTGTACGTTCCACTATAGTTCAATACCATACTTCAGAAATCCATTAGTTGTGGTTTTATGGTGCAAGAACTAAACTAAGTCATATAGTGCGGCACCAGAAATCCATTAAAGATGGTCTGCAGCATCTCCGATTCTATCATATGCACCCGATACCTACCTCAATGCCTATTAAGCACTATTGGAAAATATCTTGCTGAGAATGACTGATAAGAGGATATTTATTAGTGATGGGCAAAATCGATAATTTTAGGTATCGAATACTTTGGTATCGAATACTTATAGGTATCGAATACTTTGGTATCGAATACTTATAGGTATCGAGTAATTTTAGGTATCGAGTACTTTTTTTCAATGTCGGGAAATGAACCTGAAGGGACAATTTTTTTAGGGCCTATCCATAATCAGACTAATATTCAAAAAACTGAAAGCGATCCATCAAAAAGCCCCGTAGCTACGGGCCTGGAGGTGGATAGAGGCGAAGGATTTGGCGGGGGAAAAACCTAGCCGCGTCAAATTTCTCTCGCGGATGATAACGACTTGGGTTTGAGCGTTGCAAAATGAAAACGGAAACAGGCTGCGTTTGATCTACAGTAGGTATTATAAAGATTACTTCATTGAAAAATTTAAAACGAAATATGTCAATAAAGTATCGGTACTTTTGTGGGTATCGAATACACTCGATACCTATAGGTATCGAGTACTTAAGTATTTGGTATCGATACCTGCCCATCACTAATATTTATTAAAAAAATGATCTTAAGGGGACATCCATAAATTACGTGAGGTCAAAAAGGGGGGGGAGGGGTTTGGAAAAATCTCACTAAATCTCACCAAGGGGGGAGGGGGGTCGATTAAAATCTCACGTCAACTTTTTAAACTTAATTATTACTTAATTAGTTGCTATGAAACACAAAATGCAAACGAATTGGATAGAAAATAATTTTTAAAAGTTGTAGGTAAATCTCACTTGGGGGAGGGGGTCAAGAAAAATCTCACTAAATCTCACCAAGGGGGAGGGGGGGGTCCAGATTTTGGAAGAAACACCTCACGTAATTTATGGATGTCCCCTAACAAGATTTTGCAGGCAAGAGAACACACAGTTGTAAGTGAGCTGGTCAGGATGAAAGTGGTATAAGTCCAAAAATTACAAAAGTTGAGTTAAGAGTGGATTTGGGTAGATTTTTAGGTCCTTTATTTAGTGCAGTGGTTGGTTAAGCAAAATGTTAAATTTTCGCTTCTACAGCGCGACTCAAAAAATCACTACTAATCGAAACAGCACTTTTGGTCAGTATGAAAGTGGTATTAAGGTAAATGTGGGTATAGTGGACACTGTACCAATAGTGGCCACATAGCTGATTAATTTTAAATAAAACGAGTTAGATGCATCGAACAGTGTCAAAATTCATAGGCATAGTAGATTGTGCAATCAGGTAAGCTGATAAATTACCACCGATACCACAGATCAGCATGGGAAGGATATTTAAATATTTGAAAATAACAATATTGGCCGAGTGACTGAAATTTGATTTTGCTTATTGAATTGCGTAAGGAAACGAGTAAGTCAAAACTGATTTTTTCGTATTTATTACCGCTTGATTGACTTTTAAATTTATATCAAGATAAATAAGAGTGTATAAAATAATACTGAATAAAATTTATTTGAAAATGCTGACTTTACGAGGATTTATGGGGGTGTCCACTTTACCAACACATAATCTTAGATTTTCCAATAGTGGCCACGGCAATGGCGTCTAATAGAAACATAAATAATACTTAATTTGAATCAGTTTTTCTTCATAAACTGTTGATTGTGCTTTAAAATGAGTGTTAAATAAATTTGGTTTCATTCTGGCTTCGGGAACCAATGTTTCTAAAACATTGAATTACATGCTAAATTCCTCTCAAATCAGCTACAGCGTAGACTTTGGGCCGAAAACTATCAATTTTTTTAATAAAGCTAATTTGATTGAATCTAAAATACATTTCGTTGGGAAGGAAGATTTAATTAGAAATAAACGACTATACCAAGAAAAACCCCTCAATTTCATGCATAAACCCCTCATATAGGCAGAAAAAGACAGGTGTCCACTATTGATGCAAGAGGTGTCCACCATAGAAGCAACAGCTTCATCTATGTGGCCACTATAGATGCAATTTGGAGTACTTTTAAAAAATTAATTAAAAATACTTTGCCCAATCTAATTAAAGTTTTAAATAGTAAAATCGAAAGAAGAAGATCCAATTAATCTAAAAATAGGATGATAACCGTTTCGAAGCAAATTGATTGGTACTTATTAAGAATTTAAGCAAAAATTTTCCTTAAAGTGTCCACTATACCCGCATTTATCTTAGTCCATCAGCCCGTTTTGCTCGGTGCGTGTTTTGATAAGAGAACTCAAGGTTATAAACACAGCTGCACACTGCGTGAACGAGGGGGGATTCTTTTACTAATAATTGGCATATGTTCACTAGGAAAGGCTTTTTTCTAAACTTTAATTGCATATTTTTGTATGACCCCTTTTTGTAAGAATTTATCCGAAAATAAATCCGCGCTTTATTAAATTAGGTGGGAAAGCTATAATCCCTTAATCGCCATGGCTAATACAGAGGATATAAACATCAAATCTCACCCATTACAGTCATTAACATGAAAGTATTTTATTTTTTAATTTTAAAATTAAAAATTAATGGTTGAAAAAATAATTTTTTGTTGTAAAAAATAAATTTCATTTCATTTAAATTTATATTTCCTGACTCAAAATCAATCAATTTAATACTATATTGCTCCACCATCTCTCATAAAATCTGCAACAGTTTATAAACGGCGGCCATCTTGGACGTCATTTTGAAAGTTACCCTAACGCCGAGTTATAATGAATATGATAATGCCTAATAACTCAAACCGAAATGTTGTAATTTTTATCAAATGTCATAAATGAATAGTTGTTGTAATATAGAAGTTGTTTAGGAAAATGAAAAGGTATCCTAGTGATATTATTTATACAACCGCTTATCGAAGTGTAGTTGCCGAATTAAAACAAACAATTAAAGCTGCTAAATCAGACTACTTTAAAGACAAATTTTTGAATTGTAACTCTGCTAAACAAAAATGGGATCTTGTAAACTACATAATTGGTAAACAAAATAAGCCTAGTACCTTACCCGATTGTTTCAATAACCCTTACTCGGTTATGCAATTTAATAACTTCTTTAAGAGCTTAAACCAAAATTACTCAAATCCCAATATAACTAGACTTGAAAATTATATGTCTCCAAACATTAACTCTTTTGTTTACTTTGAATACAGTAACTCTGAAATGTTAAATTTAATTAATGCTTTCACTAAATTAGACAGCTATGATTATGATGGGATAAATGTAAAACTAATAAAAATATTGCTAAATCATAATATTTCTTTTATCACTAGTTTTGTAAATACCTCAATCACCAAAGCTGAATTTCCCCAATCACTGAAAAAAGCTACCATAACCCCTATTTTCAAGTCTGGGGATAAATCTTCCTTTTCAAATTATAGACCTATTTCAATTCTTCCCACTTTTGCTAAAATTATTGAAAAATCTCTTTCAAATAGAATGTACGATTATTTACATAAAATAAATTTTTTTGCGGACAATCAATACGGTTTTATTAAGGGGAAAAATACCGAAAGTGCACTTTTGCAATTTTCAAAATTCATCTATAATAGTATAGACAGTAATAAAAAAACAGTAGCGATCTTCCTGGATATATCAAAGGCATTTGATAATGTCAATCATAATTTACTAATAAAAAAATTAGATTTTGCTGGTTTTCGTGGAAATATTCTAAATTGGTTCAATACATATTTATCAAATAGAGAACAGCGTGTTAAAATTCAAAATAATTTCAGTAATTATGAAATTTCAAACCGTGGCGTTCCTCAAGGTTCAATTTTAGGTCCTTTGTTATTTCTTATTTTTATAAATGATTTGTGTAAACTACAGCTATATGGCAAAATGTTAACATATGCCGATGATTCTGTCTTGTTATATTCATGCTCTGATATTAATGCTCTTCTGTTACAAATAGAATCTGATCTGACTGAAATAAGAAAATGGTTTACTGCGAATGATCTTTGCCTAAATTTAAATAAAACAAAATATATTTATTTCAACTTAATACAGTCTGAAACAAATCTTAATATTAAATTTCATTCCTCCAATTGCAATAAAAATAATTCTAACTGTCAGTGCCCCGTTCTGAAATCAGTCTCTACAATTAAATACCTAGGTTTACATATTGACTCTAACTTAAAGTGGAAAACTCATGTAAATGAATTAAGTAAAAAATTACGTTTTGTGTTAGTTAAATTTCACCACTTAAAAAATAAAATAGATGCAAGTTTTTTAAAAACACTTTATTATTCTTGGTTCTACTCACTGTTAAATTATGGCATTATTATTTGGGGAGGTGATTATAAATATAATTTACTACCACTAATTTCGATCCAGAACAAGTGTTTCAAAATTTTAAATCCCTATCATTCACATGCTTATAGTTTTAGAAATCTGAACTTACTACCTTTTAAGTATGACTTTTTATTCCGTGTAGCACTTTTTTTGTACCGAAACAAATCAATATGTGAATTAAAATTATATGTTTTTCAAAGAAGACCTAATGAAATTTATAAAATTCCTCGTTTTTCTAAAGAAATATTTCGGAAGCATTTCTTCTTTTTAGGACCTAAAATCTATAACCATGTGCCTTCTTATCTTCAAAACATAAAGACGTATTCAACATTTAAACGTGAACTATTTAACTTCATAATAAATTTGGACGACATAGACCATTATTTTCAAATTTAAAACGAAGCAACCATAACTTTAATAACCAGACTTTTGCCAACTCTGTTTAATATTAAATCTATGTTATTTCTTTTTATTTTTATTCAATTTTCAAATTTAAAATTATGCCTTCAGCTATTTAATTTTAATTTTAAAAATTTTTTTTGTTTTTCTAATGTACGACTATAAATTTTGTAACCTTGTTTTTAATTTTTAAGGTTTTTTTTTTAGTTCCTATTGCTTTTCAGTGTGTGTGTTTTTATGTATATTTATCTTAAATTTATTTTCATTAAGTTAAAATTTACCCTATTGCCTTATTTATATTCAAATTTATCTGTCACCTGAACGGGACAAAGTCCCCTTGGTGACGAATATGTATCTAATTTTCTGTACATATGCATTATGTGATAATAAAGCTTATTATTATTATTATTAATATTGGTAAAATGTATTTTTATTTTGGTTTTATTTAAAATTTTTAAAATTAAAAATTAGTGGTTTAAACAATTATTTATTTTTGTAAAAAATCAATTTAATTTAAATTAAATTTCCATTTCCTCACTCAAAATAAAAAAAAATTTGATATATTGCTCAATCATCTCTCCTAAAAACTAAACTAAACTCCAACACCTCCTAAAAACTACAAAAGTGTATTAACGGCGGCCATCTTGGACGCCATCTTGAAAGTTACCCTTTAAACAATGTATAATGAAAGTGATAACCCATTACCAGTGTCGTAATTTATATAAAATTTTATATATAAAAGTAGTAAAAAATATTTTATTTTTTAATTTTAAAATTAAAAAGTAATGGTTGAAAAAATTATTTATTGTTGTAAAAAATAAATTAAATTTTATTTAAATTATTATTTCCTAACTCTAAATCAATCCATTTGATATATTGCTCCACCATCTGTCATAAAATCTGTGACAGTTTATAAACTGCGGCCATCTTGGACGCCATTTTGAAAGTTACCCTAATACCAAGTTATAATGAAATTGATAACGCCCAATAACTCAAAGCGAAGTGTTGTAATTTTTATCAAATGTCATAAATGATAATTGGTGAAATGTATTTTTATTTTGGTTTAATTTAAAATTATTAAAATTAAAAATAAATGGTTGAAACAATTATTTATTGTTGTAAAAAATCAATTTAATTTAATTTTAATTTCCATTTCCTCACTCGAAATAAAAAAATTTGATATATTACTCAACCATCTTTCACAAAAACTGCAACAGTTTATAAACGGCGGCCATCTTGGACGCCATCTTGAAAACCCCATCGGTATCAAGTTTTCAAAAAATGAAAACCTATTTTAAATTAAACCTTATCTTTAGTTTAACCAATCCGAAAATATTAAATAGAAAGACATATCGAGCGAAGAACCTTTCACGGTCGCCATTTTGAATATGACCCCCCAAAAAGGGCCCTAAAAAATTTTCCATTAAAATATTCGTAATCTACGCATCAAAATCTATAGAAAGAAACAATAACATCAAACTTTGTGCTTACCAGTTGCTCGCGAAGTTATATTTACTACATCTCTATAACAATCTTCCTTTCCGAAACCCATCAAACTGTTGGGATGAAAGTGGTATAAGTCCATTAAAGTCAATTTAAAGCACTTTCAGTTGAAATTTGATAAAAGTTGATCCGCAGCAAAAATTGTGCCCATGACTTAAGACAAATCCACCCCTGAATGTAGAAATGCAAGCAGTCCTGATTTTTCTGGAGAAGTTTTTAGAAAACCTTCAATTACACAAAACGGAGTTCAGTGGACTTATCACTTTCATCCTAACCAGCTCAAGTAATTGTTCACAACTTTGGCATAATACGGGGGCATCCATAAATTACGTGAGGTCAAAAAGGGGGGAGGGGTTTGGAAAAATCTCGCCAAATCTCACCCAGGGGGAAGGGGGGTCGATTAAAATCTCACGTCAACTTTTTAAGTTAGATATTATACGATTTTCTTAAGTAAGAAAATGGAATAATACCCAAAGATGAGGCGTTTTTTAGGCGGAATAATGTCCTTTTCCCCAACATCATTAACAATGGAAAAGTTTTAGGTGCAGTGAAGCACAAAATGCAAACGAATATTATTTTTAAAGCTTGTAGGTAAATCTCACGTGGGGGGAGGGGGGTACATCAAAATCTCACTAAATCTCACCAAGGGGGGAGGGGGTCCAGATTTTGGAAAACCACCTCACGTAATTTATGGATGTCCCCTAATGTTCTTAAAATTTTAAAGCTAAATGCTATGTTGAAATAACAGACTAGGAAAGTACTGATTGCGGTTACTGCATTTATTAGAAACTTGTACATGAGCTCACATAGGTATGTTTGGAGTAAGAGTTCTACCACACACCGTTTCAGTAGAGAGAAAGGTAAAATAAGTTACTATAGAGCTTCCAGCAAGAGTGGTGTCAGGGGCATAATCAAGGGGGATATGGAGATACATTTCCTTTTTTAAATAGAAAAATTACCTCCGATTCTCCCCGAAGTATAAATACGATAAATATTCTCCTCCGGATTTTTTTCTGGCTGAACCCACTAAATGGTTCTCTTGCTCGAAACGACTTCGTCTGATCCTCGGTTGTCTCAGACAAAATAAGACTGTATAACAGTGCCAGTTAGCACTCATTGACATCATCCTGGCAATTTTGGTTTATAAAATAGGAATGAAAATTTAAAAAAATTTACATGGAAACTGGATGGAAAGATACCTCTCGCTGGTGGGTTCTGTGTCACTCTTATGCAAAAAATTGGTTCACGTGAAGTTCTGATGTACTAAACGGGCAACGGAGAAGGGCGTAAGGGTGGCGTTTGAAGGGAAAGCCAACATTAGCAATTCTTCTAAGACTTTGGTTTCTTTGGAGAAAATACAGGGTGTCCCAAAAAATACCGGCACATTTTACAAGTCAATAACTAACAATTCAAAACCAAAAAAAAGATAAAAATACGCGGTTTGTTGCATCCTACTCCAACTAGCTTTGGGAGTAGGATGCCACAAACAGCATATCTTAATCTATTTTAGTTCTCTAGTTATAAGTTATTGATTTTTAAAATGTGAGTTTTTTGGGACACCTCGTTGAAGCAAAGAGTAAAGAAGACTTCAAATTTCACTTCTTGGGAACTGCGCATTTAAAGGGCATGGTTTAAGTGAGCCAGGGGGAAAGTTCAACAAATTGAGGATTCAGTTCCCCATCCAATGATGTAAACTGATACATAATCTCACGAAGCTGAACCCTTTAGGGGGAAAGCTATACAACTTTTAGCCTATCTTGTTAGAAGTGCTATTTGCAAAAACATGAATCATCTAGGATTAAATAACCAGAGTGCAATATTCAACCTATATGAAGATTAGTTTTAAGTTAAAATGACTGAAGACCTACACTAAACCACTAGAAATATCAATTACAAGCCAAGTGCAAACAACGATTCTTTTAAAACTAATACTCTTGCAATTACAAAGAGACTATTCAGTTAGGTCTCCAACAATTTAAAACCAGGACTGCAGAAATGAAAGGGAGGAAACTGCATATTCGAGACAAACAATATTTATTTGGAACTAGAATAAGTTACAAAATAATGGACTCAACCCATT
Source organism: Tetragnatha versicolor (assembly GCA_024610705.1). Lineage (NCBI taxonomy): Eukaryota > Metazoa > Arthropoda > Arachnida > Araneae > Tetragnathidae > Tetragnatha > Tetragnatha versicolor. The sequence goes on along the minus strand of JANDEH010000017.1, from coordinate 14,503,437 downwards.
ACAACAAACTTCTTGGCTTTCAAAAGCTTCAAGTATCCTAAAGCAAGAGCTTTCTTCGTAAGAGGGGCTAGGCCAGCAGAGCCAGCAAGCTTAGCTTTCACCACAGGTAAAGCAGCCATTTTCACGAGTGGGGCCATCTGTACAAACTTCTTGGCCTTGAGGACGGGAACTGCGGCTCCTGCAAGCTTCAACTTAGCCAGAGGTTTAGCAGCAGCCTGGACCTTGAAAAACGGAACTGCAGCTGCCTTTAAGATCTTGGCTTTGGCAACTGGAACCGCTACCGCAACTTTCTTGGCTTTGACTATCGGAACTTTTACAGCTGCTGCGGATGCTACAGTCGCTTTAGCTTTCACGACTGGAACCTTGACGGCTGCCGTTGCGAACTTGGCCTTTACGATCGGTAGCTTGGCTGCTGCCGCGGCTGTTCCTGCTACCTTTGCTTTCACGATTGGAATCTTGACGGCTGCCGCAGCTGCTCCAGCAGCCTTTGCTTTCACGATTGGAACCTTGACTGCCGCTGCTGCAGCGGTTTTCACGACAGGTACCTTGGCGGCGGCGAAGATGGACTTCACAATTGGAACGGCAGCTTTGGCTGCAAATTTGGCTTTGATCGCTGCCGTCTTTGCAACGGGATGAGGCTTGACCACCTTGACGGACCCGGGAACCGGTTTGTGAAGGATCTTTATGACTTGTCTGGTCTTTGATGCAGCCTTAAGTCCTGTGGTGACGACTTCTTCGAAAACTTTGTCACTAACCTGTTCCACGGGAGCCTTGACCGAAACCTTACCATGGACCTCAGCCAACTTCTTTGCGATGATTTCTCCGAACATCTTTGCTGCGACTGCCTCAATACCAGTAATAACGGACACGACGGGCTTGCCTTCAGGCTTCTTGGGGTATTCAATCACCTTGGCAGTTACTGGGATGAACGGAACGAGGGTTTTCAGGTCCTTTTCGACCGAGATCTTCTCTTCGATGACATCGATGGGTTCCTCGGTGACCGGTCCCTCGGTGGTGGTCGGGGGTTCTTCTATCTTGTCGAAGTAGTTAGGAGCCAGGGAGCAGTTAGAACTGTACCAGTAGTCGCATGCTAGAATGGGCTGGTTGAAGAGGGTTCCGAGTGGGCACAGGAAACTCTCACGCCGATGTTCGTAGCATACATGGAAAACCTACAAAAAATAGAGTTGGACTTAATCGCCGGTTAAAAAGGGAATAAATCCTAAAACCAAGTTTGAGAAAATCTTGAAAATATGTAAATAGAATTTTCACTGTATAACCACCAAGTTATTACTGAAAACTGTTGGCCCAATTTAGAGTACAAAACAATCATTGAAAAAAAATTCTAAAAAACTTCATAGTTGAAAATAGATGTGGAAGTCGTAAATTATAACTTCATTTATCAATGTAAGGGGTTTAATTTCCAATACGTTTACAGTACAAGTGGAAAATAAAGAGAATACGATAAGTAAAATTTAAAAGTATTATAAAACCGGGTCTTTAACCCTTTATTTACCGACGATACTTGTAAGTACCACTGGCTCAAGTTTAGAACTGCATATAATTAACTTAAATTAGTTGATAATAATTAAGCCACATAATTAACTTAACATTAGTTGGGGTAACTATATAGTGATTTTTATCGCTAAAAACTTGGTGCATCAGCAGTACTAAACTTGCACCGAAAGTAATTTAGTAAATAAAGGGGCCGCTTAAATGAATATCAATCCAGTCCAACAATCACAGAATAAAAAAGGTAAACACTTTTAAGTATAGAAATTAATTTGGCTTAGTTTACAAGACAAAAAATGGGAATGAGAACTTAAATTTTAATTTAAATAGAAGATATAAAGATCCAACATTAACTTTGCCGAATTCAAGGGGTTATATCTTCCTCCAAGGAGCAGATATTCCCCCTCATATGAAGATTACAAAAAAAAATTTTTTTAATCTTATTTCTTTTCAAACTGAAAATTAAAATTGCGTACGTTATCTACTTCACTGTAAGCCAAGCAAAACCTATGAAGGCTAATAACAGTCGTCAATTTTAAACACCGAATTCTTCATCTTGAATACAGTTTCTTATGGGAACACTGGAAAATTAGCAATCCGTTTATCCCTATTTCCAAGTGGTTCATTTAAAACGTGCGTCTAAACGTTAAGACTACCCTGCGTCTTTGTGGGGGTATAACCAGAACATTTCTAACAATTAAACCAACTCTATTTGAATGTTGGCACTCGTTTCAGTCATTTATGGATTCAAATTATCGAAAATTGAACTTACTTGGCATCCAGTTTCCAAATCGGCGTAGAATCCGGGAATGTGTTTGTCTCGGCAACTGAAGGAAGTAATCGGGACCTCAGTGTAGTTAGGGTAATGAACTCCAGGAATGCCTCTGACAGATCCGATAAAAGGAGCTTCGTCTTCCTCAGCCACAACCTCCACTACCTTGTCTTCCTCCACAACAACAGGACGAGGAGGCTCCTTGGAAAAATCCTTCTTCAGCTGTTCGACAACGACGAGGAGCATATCCAAGACTTTGACAGCGACGTTTTCGCCCGACTTGAAGCTCCCCTTGAACTGCGCCGAGTACTTGTTGAACCTCTCCAGAAGCTCCAGCTTCAAGTTCTTCAGTTCCGGGTGTTCATGTTCCAGTTCTTCGAATTTCAAGTGAACCTTCTCGCACAGGGTGAAGTAGGCAGGAGGAGGCTTGGGCATAGACGTGTCCGAGGGTTTTTCGTCGCCTTCGTCTCCTTTGATCACGAGTCCTTGTGCCATCTGTTGCTGGAATATGAGCAAGTATTCCTCCGGACTGATGCTGGGGTCATAGTTTTCGATTCTGATGCGGATGTCTTTTACTGGAGGAGAGACTGGTGTCACAGCGGGCTTATGCGGCAGGCACAGAGGGTCGTCGAGGCATGACAGGAGGCTCAAGATTGAGTCCATGCTATGCTTGTCGTCCTGGATAGGAAAAAATAGCATTACAATCTAGGTTCTCGTGAAATCATAGAAAAATTGAACGATCTTCTGAGGAAGCATTAAATATTAAAGTGTAATTCGAGGTATTTCACCCATCTTACCTCTGAAAGACCTCCAGGGATACTCAGTGGAGTTTCAGCAAAGACTCCTAAGAACATACCTATCAACAAAGAGGCAATGTAAGAAAAATGATTAAGTTTGAAAAAGCCCTTCTAAAATGCACCGCTTAAGTTTAATGGCACATAACTATTGGGGCATACCGCCGTTACCGCTTCGAGAAAAGTAACGATTCCTTCAGTTGAAACCTTAAACCGAAAATTTCGGTAACCGTACTCTAATTGACTTTAAGAATCCAATTGTTTGTAATTTAACTTTAATCTTAGAAGTAGATAAAATGCAAGACTTATTGACCTAACGTTTTCGAGATTAATATAATGAGTATTTAAAATTTAAATCCAAACAAAAGCAACCTAATGTTAGAAATTAATATTTTTCCGAAGAGCAGTTTTAGATTTTGCACGAAGTTGCAACTAATTTCTATATTATAATAACGGGGAGCAGTAAAAGGACACGGTACTGTCTTTAGGTTAATTGTACCGATAAGGCAATGATAGGGTGAACAGATATCGGAATGAACATGGGAAACTTATGCTAAAATCATGAATTTAAAGAGAAGCATGCAAGAGGACTTACAACAAACGAATAATATCAAGCAACCCTTCATTTTGGAAACCTGTAAAAAATGCAAATAATTAAAACAATAAGCAAGACAATCTGATCGAAAGACTAGATATTAAATGTACCCAAATTACTCACTTTTGATAGAAGAGTGCGAAGCTGAGTGATTGTTGAGCCGCAAGCTATTCATTTTATACCCAATTTCAAGTTACGTTTCACCACCTATTTACATAAATACACCATATAGTTGAGTGGTCGTCTGCTACTTCATAAAAAAACAACTGAGAAACGGAAGAGGGTTGATGGTTAGAATTCTATCAGAACATCAGTTGTAGTGTTGTTACTTTTATAATAGTGTTGAAGTTTGGTGTTTTGTTTGAGGTTTGGCTTGATTGTAGCCTTTTTCCGCAAGAATCAAGCAAGTTCCACGAAGTGTTAACTCTTGAAACATGTAAAATCTTTTCTGTTAGAGCCAGAGAATTAACGAAGTGTCTAAATACACGAAAGTAGACTCCCAATGCTAAAATTCGTTAGAGTTGAGTTGTTACTTTCGTGGATTTAGACAGTGCCGAGAATTAAAAGGTTAAGATGACAGACAATAAGAGACAGACCGGTCAATGGGCGCCCCACGACACGAATGCCCTCGACCCGAGGTACCTGCGCTAAAACTGTTGTTACAGTTAAGCTTTTAGGTCTGGTAACCATGGAGACGTTTTGCTTTTTGCGAGGACGTGATCCATGGACCACGTGATCACCAGGATCATTAACCTTGGAATTCACATAAGCCTATTAAATGCTTTTTAAAATTAAAAAAATGTCTTTTCTGTCAACAATTTTTTTTAAATTCGCTATTATGATAGAAAATTCAAATTAAATCATTAAGGTTTGTTCATTAACAAAAATTCATGATCGCATATGATGAAAACTCGATTTTAAAAGTGCAAGCTTAAATATAAAGTAGTCAAGAATCACACAAAGGTCATTCCATGTGAAATCAACCAAAAAATGGCAAAATTCAACCTGACCCCCTCGGATTTTAATGAAACTTTCAGGGATTGTTTTCTTCTATAATACAAACGGGAAAATGACCTTGATTAATCATTTTCTCTGTAATTTTTTTATAAAATTGTTTTGAAATTTTGAAAAAAAATTTATTTGTGTTTCTTTAACTTTAAATAACTCCAGTTCTATTAAGCGCACAAAATATATAACCCCTTGTTCAAAAGAAGACTTTATGAGGTTTAATTTTCTGTAAATTTTTTTTCATATTGAGAAAAATTCCAAAACTTTTTTGAAAAACTAAAAAAAGATTTTGGTATCCTTCAAATTTTTTGAGGATACCGAGACATAAAAAAATCATAGGAATATAAAAAATTACAAAACTGCATACATTTTACTTACATTTTAATCACAATAAGTTTGTAGCTGGTAAGGTACCGAGACAAAATAAATCATGCTTTATTTGCATTTTTCGGGAACTTTAGAAAGCTAATTAAACGAAAAATAGGTACAGTTGGGGAAATAAAAAACGACTCAGTTGCGATTTCTGGCGAACCACTTGGGTTAGGAAGACAAATGAGGTGTCATTTTTCATTGTTTAAAGTATTCTTTAACCAAAAAAAAATTTCGAGTCCTTAGTGGGTCGTCTTCATATTGAACGAAACACTAACTTTTTTCTTTCAATGGGGACCCCCAATTATTATGAGATTTTCTGAAAGGCCATCCCTCAAAACCCTTAAATACACAGTTTCATCCAGATTGATTCACAATTAAAAATTAAAAAAAAAATAAAAAAAAAATTTTAAAATCGTGAAATATTTTTATGTTAACCGATTCAGGTAGTAATTTTATGAAGAAATCCAAAATTTCAATCGATTTCACAGAATAGTTTTTGATAAAAACGAACGAGAAAGAACATTCGCGGTATGCATTCGGCAACGGTATACCGCCCCTTAAGATTAAAGTTCGTTTTTATCAAAAACTATTCGGTGAAATCGATTGAAATTTTGGCTTTCTTCATAAAATTACTACCTGAATCGATTACCGTAAAAATATTTCACGATTTTAAAAATTAAATTTTTTTTTTATTTTAAAAAAAAATTTAATTGTGAATAAATCTAGATGAAACTGGGTATTTAAGGGTTTTGAGGGATGGCCTTTCAGAAAATCTCATAAAAATTGGGGGTCCCCATTGAAAAAAAAGTTAGTGTTTCGTTCAATATGAAGACGACCGACCCTCTAAGGATTCGAAGATTTTTTTGGTTAAAGAATACTTTAAACAATGAAAAATGACACCTCATTTGTCTTCCTAACCCAAGTGGTTCGCCAGAAATCGCAACTGAGTCGTTTTTTATTTCCCCAACTGTACATATAATAAAAAAGTAACACATAATCGAAGAGCCAGTAATATCTTTTTTAAATTAGTTAAATAATATTCGGAGGAATAGTCAAAACAAAATCGCACTCAAAATAAACCAATATCTTTCACGGTTCATATCTTTCACGTTCTCAAACGGTTTGATCGAGATTGATTTTCTAAAATACTATGACAGATTATGAAAGATCGGCAACTTTTTTCTGATCAATGTGAAAATGTGTCAAATCACGGCTTACTAGAGCTGTAAAGATGTCTTAAAAATGCTTTTAATACTTTAAGGTGTGAAGCCAGATCAAGTAATCAAATATATAAGCATCAATTTCTGAAAAATTTTTGGTTTACAAAAAAAGCACAGCCATATTAAAACCGCCAAACGAAGTCGCAAAAACTGTTTGGCGAGAAAGAGGATTGGCATACTAAAGGTACTTCAAATGTTAGATGTGCGGTATTGCATCTTCCACGACGAAATACATTATTCAAAGCTTATAATTTCCTTAGAGCACATATGGGAAACCTACGGCCCTCCTCGATATTTATTCCGGACCGCGAGCATTTATAAACTGTACTCGAAAAATCACTTTGGTTTTCGTCAATAATAGCGAGAGAGGGACACGGAACTCTTCCCTTTAGAAAGGAACCTAATTTTTGAAGTTCAACTTGGTGCACAGCACAACTATATCCTACTGTATTTATTCTGCTCGTCACTTCGAAGAATTGTTGGGCTTAACAGCAATGGTTCCCAAAGTGGGTGGTACAGCTCCCGTCAAAAAAAACGTTACAGTAGAATGTGCTGGCGAACGGGTGGGGTTAGAAAGATGCTTTTGGTGTCATTTTTCAGGATTTATTGTAAGCTTGAAATCACTAATTGATTATTTTTCCCTCAGAGGCCGTCTTCATGCGAAACGCAAAATAAAGTGCAACTTTTTTCATGGTGACCCCCAATTTTTATACCCGAATATGAAAGACCATACCATTTAAACCCTAAATACGAAGTTTCATTTAATTTGGTCATTAAATAAAGCCATGGCTCAAAGTTGAAGCTTGAAAATTTAGAGGTAAAAGCCTGAAAACGGTCGCCATCATCCAACCGCCAAGGCGAAACTAGTAGCAACCCTCGCTCCTCATTCTGTCTTTTTCGACCACAGCAACAGAAAGGATTTGAATGTTTTCGAGTTGAATTAAAAAGATATGAGGCCTTTCCGCTTTTCAAATTTTGCTGATTTTAAAAAGCAGAACACATTTACATTTCAGTTGGAATACTTAAATTTGGTTTATTTTTGTTAGTAACTAATGTTTAGTTTTTTAATTTATATCAGACATTTTCTATTTATTTTGGAATTTCAATAAAATAAACGATCGGTGAAGTTTTCTTTGAAAAATTACTTGCGTGATAACTAAATATTCAAAGGATAATTTTCTTAAGGTATTTTACCAAACACAAAGTGCTTTATAAAAAAGTTAAGAATCCGATTTCCCCTTTCAAATCATAGGGGATTTTATGTGAAGTAGATTAGATAGGATTGAAAATAAACTTTTTGTAAAAAATTTCATTTATCCTCGTTTTCATTTATCCTCGTTTCATTTATCCTCGTTTATCATTAGTCGCGTTATTTGGTTTAAAAAATATCGTCTCTCATATCTAATATTTCCAATTTTTAATCAGGGTCTTGTAAACCATTGATCGACAAAAACATATTTTTCTTTTACAATTTTCCAAATTTCGGATTGCCACCAACTTGGCCCTAAACTTTGGGGTTTTGTTGAAAAAAAACGTTTTATTTCAATTCTGAAAATTATGAGAAAAAAACTTGTGAGTTAAAAAGTGATTTGGCAAATCGTGATCATCATGCGATGTCATATGCATCACTTGGTCTCGTTATCACATTTAATAACTTATCACATTTGTTGATCAAAAATATCGGACACACGTCTATCATAGTCTCAGTGACAATGCGATCACATTTATTCCAGTGACAATGCGATCACATCCGACTCCAATGTGATTGTCACAAAATGAGGACAGGTCTATCACATAGTTGTTATTGTTGTAATTTTAAAATCAATAAATTATTCTACTTAAACTTTTTAATTCAACCTAATCTGTGTTTTAGTTATTTCACTAGATTTTAAAAACATTGAGATATATTGATCACATAAAACGATACATTATACGTTAAGTTAAATATTAGTGATCGGGACCAGTGTTTTTTTAAACATAATCCGATTGATAATATTAACCGTGATCACTATAAGACTATATTACGTAACCTTGTTTTTGGTCATTTCTGACCCCCTCCCTTCCCCTTTGCCAACTAAGATAAATCAATCCGCAAAACTTCCCAAAAAGAGTAATCAGATTACTTTCAATCAAATTACATATGTAGTTAGATTGAAAATTCCAAATGTTATCAAACTACAAAAGTAATCAGATTATAATTTCAATCAAATTAAAAATGTAGTTTGATTGCGCCCAACTCTTGTTCTAAATAACTGGTGAATGTAATGTAAAAGTTTCATTTCTTAAAAACGTAAAAAATGCGAGATGCGCCAAACTGTGAATTGATTGCCAAATCCAGCAACCCCACCCGTTCCATCGATGGAGCAATGTAACGTTTTTTTTGACGGGAGCTGTACCTGGTACCGCCCCTCAGGGGGCTTTGAAGAGTTCGATGAAGTAAAAGTTTGAAGAGCGGTGATGATTTGATAGAAAATCAGGGGAAAATTTTAGAATTAAAGGGGGCTTTGACTATTTTAAACTATTGTTTATAGTCGTTTTTCTCATAAAAAAAACGTTTCAAAATCCCATAAAGTAGCATATAATCACTTTTTAATATGCTAAAACTCTAAAAATTTCCTGGGGGAGGACCCCCGGACCACTTATCTATGGCTGGAGGTATAAATAATTAACGTGATTTTTAAGATGAAAATGGGAAATTTTCAGGTTGGGGTACTAAATTTCCTTTGACGAAGCAAAGCCCTGGTATCACTAAAAGAGGGTTCTGTATGTTAAAAATTAAGGGGGGATTACTTTTAAATAAAATAGTAATTGAATTTTATAAAAAGTAGATAATAAACAGACTCATTTTTCACAATTGCCTATTATCAACTCTACGGCCCTCCACGTCATTATAATCTTTGAGTTCGGCCCGCAGATTCAAAAAGGTTGCCCATACCTGCCTTAGAGTATAGGGTGGGTTGGGGTAAAATGGGTCAATTTTTAGGTACTTTCACATTCTAACTTTTTTATGATTTCTTTCAATTGGATCTTGACATTACAACCCTTTAGAATATTTTCATCTAATTTTATCAAATATTTTTTAGTTATAAGTTGGTTAAACTTAGCATCAAAAGTAGTGACCTATTTTACCCCAACTTGGGGTAAAATGGGTCTCACTACAAAAAGATGTCAAAAATATATTTATTATTAAATATACATGAAAATAAGAAAAAGGCAATCGGCTGAGCCGTCTTTATATGAAGAAATTTGCTTTAAGTTGTATTTTAATGAAATTGTAAACGTCCTTAGTTAATGAACATTGTTCAAATGTAGCAATTAAAATACTTCATTTGGAGAAAAAATAAACTTGTTTGACAGTTAATTGTATATTTGAAGGAAATAAGTTAAAAACATTGTTTTTAATTAATACAGAAGGCCTCCTAACTATGACCCATTTTACCCCAAGTACAAAATATCGTTATAAAAGATAAAATATTTTATATTTTTCTAAGCTGATTGGCTTGAAATGTCTCTCGGACTTTCTTTTATGAAAAACTATCACAAAAGTCTGCTATAATTTATTACAATAGATAGTTATTTCGAAATTAGTAAACCCTGTTTTTTCAATGACATCATTTACGGTTCAAATTAAATATTATTTTTTCAGTCCTCAAATTCATAAATCTTAATTTTTGACACTCGAAAAAGGTTGCTAACAGTTTAAAGAATATAATTTAAAAAATTAGTGAACAAAAATTCAATTTAAATTTTATTTACATCGAGTTAATTAAAACTGACCCATTTTACCCTATGACACACTTTACCCCAACCCACCCAAGTCTATATTTGTAATTCTTGCTTAACTAACTTATTTGGAAAGCGATTTTAATATGGAAAGCGAAATTTTGGTAGCGTTTTGGACCATCTATTTTAGGTTATATATCTGTGTGCTCTAAATGTTCTTGTACTTACTCGGGAACTTTTTAATATACCGGAAGTATCATTATCAATGGGACAAACTTCTAGGGGAGGTAGGGTACATCCTAAAGATTCAGAATTGCAAAGGAACCCATGGTCCCGGATGTCACCCTATGCTATGGGGCTAGGCTAGGGGGCATTGAAACTACCTACGAAAGCCACTCGCGGGTATCAAGTAAGCCGGGATCGTGTCGATCTTCTTTCATCATGATCAACGACTTTCCTTTCAATAAACCATCCGCAATCGCCTGATTTAATCATGAAAAAAAATCGGTGTGATCAAGGAAACGTCGTTAGGCTCAGAACACATCGAAGAAGCATCGGCAAGTCGGATTTTTCGCCGCCTCACTTTTTGGGTACCGTGAGTAGTTTCAATACCCTTTGTCCCTCAGGAAGACGTTTGGGACCATGAGTTCTTATGCAATTCTGAATCCTTATGAATAAATGTACTGCATCCCTACCTCCCCTAGACGTTTTTCCCATTCATAATGATGCAACCCTTTAGAATATGGGTCTATCCTTAACCCTTTATTTACCGACGGTACTTACAAGCACCGCCAACTTTAAAATTACATAGAATAACCATCCTTGCGAATATATTGACGATAATTTGCAGGAACACTCTTTCAGTTATCCTCTTCCTGGATAAAAAGCAGAGAAGGTTCTATGATGAGTATTTTAGCGGGAAATGCGAATAGATTTAACTGAAGTTGTAAGTTTAGCTGCCATTTCGATCGGATTCACATGATTGTCATTTTTGTTCCCGCAAAAAAGTAGTTAAAGTCAAAAGTTAAGTGTATTATTTTTTAAGACTTATTACTGTGATAAAAAAGCTATGTTTTTCTTGTATTGTGAGAATATTTTAGCACTCCGTGTACTGACAGTACCCAAAAGTATCAATTTAAGTAATTGGCTCTAGCGGATTCAATTTTCCAAAGATGATTATTTTATTTATGTGTATCCCTTAATTTTCAATTTAGTGACTCAAAAAAAGTATTTGCACGAAAAAAATTGCAGCGAATCATAATGCGGTAAATAAAGGGTTAATATCCTTGAGACTTGATGGATAAAAAGAACTTAACATGATATAAATCAGTTTTTAAAAAAGCTTCTGAGCACGTTGAGATAATGCGCAGAAACTTCAGTGATAGAGTTGTTAATTGACCTCCATCAATTTATCGTGCGACTCCATCGACCTTAGAATTATTCAATGTTGCTGATCGCCTATATGCAACTACAGATAACTAATCCCCTGATCTCGAAATAAAGGGTGGCGTTTTAAGGAGCTTACTTAGCGGTCGGGATTGTGAAGTTATCATAATGAACTATATATTCCTTTGATTTAACATAACACCTATCGCTATCGCCACCCTGGAAGAGATGCACTATAAAACTAAAATGGTTTTCAGCCTTCATTTTCTAGCTTTATCGAATTTTTTTTCCGAGAATTTTTTTTCCGAGGCCAGAGGAAAACTATTAAAATATATCTTGAACCTCATGACAAATCAGCATGTAAAAAAACTTTTAAAATCCTTACATATCTATTTTACCCCATCCTACTTGAGGCGTCTAAACCTAAGACAAGTAATTAGGTGGGAAAGGAGCCGAGGACTTATGATGGGGATTTTAAACCTTTGGATTAATGGAAAAGGTATGACAAGTATTCTAACAGATTTTAAAAGTATCTTATTCTCTAAATGTACTCGGTTACAAAAATATAGACCTGAGCAAAATCTTATAATCTGATTATAAATTAAAAGCACGACTTTCTTCTTGGAATCCCTAAAAAGTGAATTTTATCTTCTAAACGTTCAAAAGAAGAGGGTATGCTTATTTAAATAATTTAACAGTAAAATGTAATTGTAACATTTTAACAGTAAAATGTGTCAATTATTTTATTTATTAATCAACGTTTTAAATAAGGAACTGGAAAAATTTCATTAAATATCTAGTTCTATTTTTCTTTGGAGTATGAGGAAATTCAACCTTTTATATGTACTCATTCGTTACAACTGCTAAACAAACGTTTTAAAAATTAATGAAAAAAGTATCTACTAGGTAACCAAAAACCCCGTTTCCAATTTGTTCCTATTTTTGAAGCTTCATTTCTATAAGATAGTCTTAACACATGATGTCTTATTCAAATCAGTTTAAAAACTATTTTTCCTCAGGTCACACAAACAAATACTTTAAACATTCAAGCAAGACCCATGCCAATCCAAGAAATTGCATAGCTTTACATTTCTTGCATTCTAGGTACTTTTTGGAAGATACATCTACAGTTTCTACCTAAGCAAAATTCACGAGTTAAGCCATTCTTTAATAAACCCATTAAATTAGAGTTACTTTTAAGTATTTTAGACTTTTGGGGGATCAACATTCCTATTTTTTAAGGCAAAAAAACCTCAACAAGCCGAGAGCATGAGAAAAAGAACTAAGCCAATATAGTATACACATAAAATATTTATTGAACCAGCAACACAAATCAATCATACAAGTAAACTAGTGCTTTTTAGATTTTGAATGCTTCAGCGAGCTCTCAACAAGGGCCATCCTGGTCAAGGGCAAAATGTCCTTCTGCAGAACAGTCCCAGCCATCTCCATGGCTCCCAACAAGACATCCGGAATGTGCTCCTTGACCAATTTAACCTTCTGTTGCTTACCAACTTTGGGAGAAGTCGTCAACTTTCCTGCCAAGATGGGCTTCAAGACTTCGAATTTCCTCGGCTTCACGACGAATCTCTCGATGATCATCGGTGGTTGCTTGACGTGGATCTTTCCAGGTTTCACCGTCGTGTGGACTTTAATTTGTTGAGGTTTCGCAGTAGAGTGGACCTTAATCTGTTGGGGTTTCACTGAAGAGTGCACCTTAATCTGTTGGGGTTTCGCAGTAGAGTGCACCTTAATCTGTTGGGGTTTCACTGTAGAGTAGACCTGCCCTGGCTTCTTGGTGGCGTATTTTATGGGGAGAGTACGGACTGCTGTCTTCGCTAAGGTCTCGGCAGCGTGTAGCACCTTCCCGATGAGCTTCGTTGCGATCGCCTTCTTCAGCGCCTTGCCTTGCTCGGTTTTGCCAAAGATGTCGTCCTTCGCAGGGGAGGTTTTGGAAGACTGAGGGTAGACGGTGACTTTGGACTTGATGGGAAGGATGCTGAGGACTCGTGCCCAGTCCACATCGGCTAGAGAAGGGCGGAGGGTGGCAGGTGGCTCCGAGTGAGGAGTGGTGGGCTTGGTGTGGGGCTTGGGGGTGGACTTGTAGGTAGGTGGGCGAGGCGTAGTGGTGGTGGTGCTCTCGTGGATCCGGTTATTGGCGTCGTAGTACAGGGGTGACAGTGAGCAGTTGGTGCTGTACCAGTAGTCGCAGGACAGGATGGCTTGGTTGAAGAGAGTTCCGATTGGGCAAAGGAAACTCTCTCTCCTGTGAGGCCAACAGACGTGAAACACCTGAAATAAGATTTTTGGAATGAGCCACTCTTGAAGAGTTTCTATTACGCCAACATAAAACTACCCAAGATTATAATCGCCACAATAAAAAAACCTCGAATTCAAAAGCTAAAAATAAAGTAAAAGAATTTTGGCGACTCGACATGAAAAGATATTTTTACGTTAAATGTTAGAAAAAAATTCACCATGCTTCTAGAGTATGCTTGTCGATTATGCCTTAGTGAATTACATTATCTCTAAACTAGTTTTTCGAAGATATCTTTACTAAGCTAAGAGTACTTTGCAAAAAAATAAACAAGTTAAATTACTCCCACTTTAAGGTCTACCACTTTGATAACACGTGAATTAAAATTAAACAGTCTCAAAAGAAAATTAGAGTGAAATGGTTTTACAACTCTAAAAATGAATAAGTCACACTTACTTGACATCCAGTTTCCAAATCTGCGTAAAATCCCGGAACATACTTCTTATCCGCACAGCTGAAGGACGTTATAGGGATTTCATCATAATCCGGGAAATGCACACCAGGAATTCCTCTAATAGATCCAGCTCGAAGCGGCTCCTTTCCCACCACAATGTAACCCGAACGATGCTTGAACTCCAAGCTACCTTTATCCTGTTCATGTACTGCAGGGGAATATTCACCCTCTTCGGCAAGGATGTCGGGTTCGTCCACCTCCGGGATGTAATACTCCGTGGTTGACTGTAGCACCGCTTCCCCGTCTTCAGTGGTCCCCACTAATTGGTACTCGGTAGAAGTCCCCGCCTCGTCATCAGAGTGACCGAATTCGTACCCTTCCGGTGAGGACTCTTCTTCATCTTCGGTGGTGTAGTGCAGCTCGTATCCTTCAGTCATCTCGGACTCGTCTTCAGAGGAGGTGTGGATCTCGTACCTCTCAGTCGAATCATCCTGCTCCTCGGTCGAGTAGAGCAGACCACTCTCTGCAGTCGACGCCGAATCATCCTCTTCAGTAGCAGAGTCCTCTTCGACTGCAGCTTCATCGGTAAAAATAGCCGCCAAGTCCTTTTCCGTCACCCCCTCATTGGACCCAGATCCTTCCACCTGCGTGGTGGATTCCTCACTCTCCTGCTCCTGAGACGTCAGATGATATTCTTCGAGAGATCCAGACCCATCCATCAGCGACTTCAACTCTCGGGATTCACTTTCCAAGACCTCCGATCCTTCCGTCACCTCTTCGACCTTGCTTGAAGACTTGCGAACGACCTTCTCTTGAGTGTACCTGTCAAGCCAGTCGTCGAGGATGATTTCGATGAACTCTCCAGAAAGAACGTCGTAGTCGGCCGGGTAGGTGAAGTCTTTGTCGTACTTCTCGAGCAAGGGTTGCAGAACGGCCCAGGCTTTCTCCTTGTTTTCGAAAGACTGGGATTCGTTGTCCATGATTTCCATTTGGGACAGGATCAACATCAGATCCAGCTTGAAGCGAGAGTCGTTCGGGCGGTTCAGGATTCTGAAGGTGGTTTTGATCTTCTCCTCCGAGTTCGCCACGTCCTTGAAAGCTTCGGAAAAGTCTTTGATTTCGGCATGAGGGTCTTTGAGGTGTAGGATGTTTTCCTTCTTCGCACCCGCCATGAAATCCATGGGGCCAGAGCTCAGAGAGGAAGCTCCTAATGAGGAATAGAAAACAATTACTTCATTACTCAAACCAATTTGAATCGTAAGCATACACTAAAGATTGAACTTATTTTAATAAATATATTATATTTATTTGCACCTATATATAGGTGCAAAATATGAAGTTAGCATTCAAAATTAATTAAGTTTGAAATAATGCAAGTAACTTACTGGCACACGTGAAGAAAAGAAAGAACCCAATAATCAACAGATTCATCTACAAAAGAAAAACCATCAGAACTTAAGAAAATATACTCAAACTAAGTCACAGTTTATACAATGACTAATATAAAGAGCTTTAAGGAAGTAAAATGAAACTTGAAGCACAAGTTCATTTGAATAGCCTTATAAAAGATACGCAAAATTATTATTTCTATTTAAAACAACTAGCCTTAGTCACAAGGAACTTTTAATTTTTTTAGTATTAAATACAATACACTCAGTTTTTCATACTTACCATGACGAAGCTGGAGGGTGAACTAGTGAAGATTGGAAGTGCGGTACCCACTTTATAGCGATTTCCTTGCGACACGTCACTGAAAAATTTGCAATTTTCGCTTCAGAAACAGGTTCTTCTTCTTAAAATTAGGAATAAACGACGCTTATTAGCTATGTTATGGACTAACCAGTACGGTTCGAAAAATATCTGTCAAAGGAAAGCAATGATCCCACAGGCAGTACAGACGTTCAAGTTTGGTCGTATTTTCGTCAAGTTATGGAAAATTTAGTTTACCTCTAGTTTCAGTTACGTAAACATGACATATTTGCTATGGGCTGAGCTACTAGAGATAGGAATGCTTGTTGAAGGGGCAGATTCATTTTCGGTTTATTTGAATTCAAAATCGGGTTGTAGCCCAATAAATTTTAGGGTTTTTTAGCGCACTAATGGACGATATTCATGCCACGCCCATTTAATCACGTGATGGGGAAAAAGAAACTCACTATCAAATCACATCTCACTATCATTATATCTCCATACAAGCTATCTCTATGGCAACCAATTGCAAGCTCAGTAGGTCACATGATGGGTAAAATGTGACGTCAGACGGATATATTCCATTATAACTCGCTGAAAATTTCGCGAGTTCACAGGACGCACTAGGCGATTTCTCAGCTTGGTCTATGATTGGCTGAATGGTATGACGTTGGGATAATAGTGATAAGTTACGCCCTGAAATTGACCAATCACGATTCGAGTTGGTAATCGCCTAGTACGTCCTGTGAACTTGCGAAAATTTCAGAATAAGCTCCCTATGATGTCAAACCTGAAAAGTCCTCTAAAATCCCCCACGGGCTTCATTCCAAAATGGCGGATCAAAGACGGCCGCCAAGCAATCAAGCTTTGTGAGTCATATCTCAGTCAAAAATAAATATTTTTGAATTCTATAAAAAGCAATATACTGAGCAATAGATCCTCTTGGAGTTTCGATAACTTTTTTCTGGGGAAAACTCATAAATATGATTTAAAAGGGTTGAATTGACGCCAAACAAAATTTTTTTGATTCTTTTCATAATTTTCCCCCTACCCCTTAACCCACACGAAAGACCCCGAAACCAATCAAAATGTTTTCGAATGGCGGCCATCTTTGATCAGCCATTTTGGAATGAAGCCCTCGGGGGATTTTAGGGGACTTTTCAGGATTTATTATAGACATAGATGAGCTTTATCCTGAAATTTTCAGTGAGTTATAAATTAGTGTGCTAAAAACCCCTTTTTTGTCTAAATTTACTGGGCTATTGTAAAAATGAAAGATTTATAAAGCGTACTATACAGTAGGGTGTATCGAAAAAAACTTTTTTTTGATTTTTAAGATGCCTTAGAGCGGAAAAGTTGTCTAAGGTGTCAGAGAGCACCTGTGAATTTTTCAAAATTTTCGGATAATATCTTGAGGTGCCGCCAAGGCCCTGAAGGTCCCTATGTTAATTCAATGGAGCGCGCAAGCCAAGTATAGGCCGAAAATTGGTTTTTCGCCCCTCATTTCTACCCTAATCACACGACGAATGTCTTCACTCAGTTATGGACCCTATATGATCTAGGCTATCCGACAAAACTTGAATAATAGCCTAAATCTCTATATTATGTTGATTGTGGGCTCTGATTTGAACGAGAAAATACGCGATTTTCGACGAAATTGGAGCTTACAAAAAAACGTAATATAGAGATTTAGGCTATTATTCAAGTTTTGTCGGATAGCCTAGATCATATAGGGTCCATAACTGAGTGAAGACATTCGTCGTGTGATTAGGGTAGAAATGAGGGGCGAAAAACCAATTTTCGGCCTACTTGGCTTGCGCGCTCCATTGGATTAACATGGGGACCTTCAGGGCCTTGGCGGCACCTCAAGATATTATCCGATAATTTTGAAAAAATTCACAGGTACTCTCTGACACCTTAGACAACTTTTCCGCACTAAGGCATAATCAAAATCAAAAAAAGTTTTTTTCGATACACCCTACTATACAGGCCTGTAGCCAGGAATTTCCCTTTTGTGGGGCGCCCACTTTTTCAGGGGGGAAAGGGGGTTTTCAGTTTTCAGGAGGCCCAGGCGTTGGTTCATAGGCGTAGTAGGTTCAACTGTTTGACTAGGGGACAAAACTCATAAGACCCTCAGGCCTAAGGAGCTGTAACAAGACTTTTGTTTCGGGAGGAGTTGGGTCCTAAATTTTTCTAGTTTTACCTTTTATTTTTACCTAAGAAGTTTGTTTAAGTTTTAAGTCGTTAATCGAACTTTTAAGTTAGTTTTACCGAACTTAAGTTTTCCTTTTTTAAATTTTAGAATTTTGAAGCTTAAAGTAGTTTTAGCCCATTTTTAGATCCTTTGGGTTAAAGTGTAGAAGGAACTGCTCCATGTAAGCTCCAGAATTGAAAAGGAAAACTCGAAGATCTCGAGTTGGATCACTCCTTGTTAATCTTTAAATAGACATAATTTTATAAAGGGTGTCAACCTAACCTCCCTTTTCAGTGAGTGCTAGGGTATACAGGGTGTCCCATAAATAATGGGTCACACTTCTAGGGGGGATAGTAGACACCTAGACGAGTCAGAATCACATAGGATTTGGGGGTCCCAGACCAAATCCCAGGGAGTTAAAAATGGAGCGACACCGCAAAAAAATTATTGAAAAATTCAATTTGTAGAAGAACTACTGCTTACTACTAGAACTACTGCTGTTTACGCTTATGCTAAAAGTTTTCACTTTAAAATTTTTTACTACGAAACAAAGTCAAAAAACCACAAAAAAATGTGAAAAATCTGCCAAAACTTTATTTTGTATTTGAAAATCATTTCTTTTGATTTTATAATCGGAAAGATCATAGTTTAAAACCCTTAAGTCCAAAGTTTCACGTAAATACCATCAATATTAAACGCTTGAGATCATGTTAAAGTTTGTTTTTTGAGTGCGAAAACAGCTCCCGAAAACGAACGTTCAGGAAGAATCTACGAGTTACGGATAGACAATCGCTAACTTTCTTTTCTCTCCCGATTTGGCGAAACATGCCAAGCTCCTACAGATCGCCAAGACAGCTTGGGCGATCTGTTGTTGGCGAAAGTTGGCGAGGAATCTCGTATCGCAAATAATGGCGAGAAATTTAGCGAGCATCAATCCGTAATTCGTAGATTTTCCCTCAACGTTTGTTTTCTGGATCTGTTTTCGCACGCAAAAAACAAACTTTAATTGGATCTCAAGCATTTAATATTGATGGTATTAACGTGAAACTTGGGACTAAATGGTTTTCAACTGTGATATTTTAGATTATCAAATCAAAAGAAAGGATTTCCAAATACAAAATAAAGTTTTGGCAGATTTTTCACATTTTTTTGTGGTTTTTTGATTTTTTTTCGTAGTAAAAAATTTTAAAATGAAAACCTTTAAAAATAATTTTAAAGACCATGTTAAACCACAAAATTTGAGACCATGATTAAGTTTTTACCAATAGTAGTTCTTCTACAAATTGAATATTTCAATAATTGTTTTGGGGTGTCGCTCCCTGGGATTTTGTCTGGAACCCCCAAACCCTATGTGATTCTGACTCGTCTAGGTGTCTACTATCCCCCCTAGAAGTGTGACCCAACATTTATGGGACACCCTGTATAGAAGTTCATTTCGGAGGGGCTTAAAAATATTAGTCATCCCCTCCCATACAAATTTGATGGATTTAATGTAGTTTGTTATTTGTTATGCATTTTGGGGTTGAATTTTCGTCTAAGAGAACTTCATTAATTGGTGCGATCGGTTATATTAATTTAAAAAGCAGGTTGTTTGTTTTATAATAGTGGGGGATCCAAGTATCAAAGGGTGTCTGGGGGTCCTCCCCCCAGAAAATTTTTGGAAACTTGACCCTAAAAACAGGGTTTTAAACTGCTTTTGATACTTGTAGACCGAAATTCGGATATATATTTTTAAGGGGATGGTGGACCTTTAAAACCATTTTTTAAAAAAATTATTATCTAAGTTCTAAGATGTATGAAATTTGGCATATAAATGTAATACAGTATAAACATGTTATATATTTTTGAATTTTCAAAAAAAAAAATAATTTTTTTAAATTTTAATTTAAAAAATTAATTTTTTGGGCACGTTTTTTTTAAATTTTCCTTGCAGGATAACTTTTTGCATTTTGACTTCATTTTAGTACTAAATTGCTTAAAAACTCATACAAAATAAATTTGTGAATTCATTAGTGAATACGTTAAGCGTTAAGTAGTTCTTTTTTAATAATTTTTTACTCCTAAATTGAAATTTCCTGAAAATTTCTGTCTTTTTGACACTAAAGTGAAGATTTTTTAAACTTAATATAGATATATCAATTTAATAATTCCCAACTTGAATAACATAAAATTAACTTAAAATTATTGAAATTAACAAAAAAATATCTTGAAGCTGTTTTTTAAGAAATAAGAAGGGATATTAATTCATAATTTCCTATTTATGTTGAAAATATATTTGCAATTGACATTTTAATTTATCAAAGGCAAGGGCAAGTATGTCTCTAATTTAAAGTTTAAAAAATTGGGAAGTAAACACCTTTTTAAATTAGCGATTTTGACTATGGCACATCATCACACAGGCTCTAAGTAACCAGTTTTTAATTTTTTTCAGATTTTTATAACACTAATTAATTTGCAATTCTCATTTAAAAGTTCCAAAGGAGAAAAACTGGGCTTGATGTCACAGGTGCGAATGAGCAACAAATGTTCGCCGATCGCTTGAACTGCTCCAACCAATCGACTCCTCTGTTTCCGAATTCTGTTTCCAATTAAATGCCATGCTTGTTACATCCCTTTTGAATCAAGGCGTTAATAGTACCCTAAAAAACATTGTTCGGATGATTTCAGTTCATATTTTGAGTAATGAAACATTTTAAAATTATTTTAAAAATATTACGAATCAGAGATTCCGCTATGACGGCTTTTTTCATTAAAAATACGAATTTAAAATCTAAATCTAAAACCCAAATAAAATAAGTAATAAGTGCATAATAATAGAATGATAAAAGAAATATTTAGTAGATAGAATTGAGAAAACTCCAGCTCTCAAGCGTCGCCTCCAACCGTGGACCAGTTTCGCCCTTGTTAGGGCTCATCAGCACGGTGCTGATGAGCCCTAACAAAAGCGAAACCGGTCCACGGTTGGAGGCGACGCTTGAGAGCTGGAGTGTTCTCACATATTCCTCTAACCAGAGGTAGTGGTAAAGTACTCCCTTTTCATAGATAGAATTGAGTTTGTTATTTGTGTAGTTAGTTTCTATTAATTAAATTTTTTCAGCTAAAAAGTTGAGGTAATAACACTGTTCAACAAATTTGACCTTCAAAATTTTTTCCTTGATGAAAATAGTCATTTCTTATACATTTTGGGTCGCTGAATACGAAAATCATCATTAAAATTCTCAATTGACTCAGGATTTTCGGGGAACAGCCCCTCCCCCTTTTAACGTTTTTCGACGACTTTATAAATTTAAACTCGTTTTTCAGTGACAAAAAGCATTGCTTGGTCTTCAAATTGCCCCCCACGGGACAAGAAATGTTCAAATTAATAAAATATGATAAATTTATAACAAATGAATAGGTTTAAGGGGTAATTACCCCCCTAAAAATACAAAAAAGTAGCTAAAATTATAGAGGTTTCTATACGCTAATTTTCATCTTATTTTTTACGCAATTCCCGTTTGAAGGGTCCTAACCCTTCCCCAAAGACCCAAATTTGATGACAATATGCAGCAATAATTTTACTAAAAGCAGCTGAGGTGTTAGCCTCCCAGAAGCCCCCGCGAAAGAGTTCGGAAGACTCCCAGAATCGCGAAGGCGCTCGCGAGCTCAGGAATTAATATTGATGATTTTGAAAATATTAGAAATGACGTTTTTCTTATATTTTGGGTCTATCCTAAGTAGAAACTATTCAGTTCTTTAAAAACTGACCGGTTTTAGGGAGTGAGGATTCCATGTTTCAAGATGTTAATAGATGCTTGGCTGTGGATAACAATTAGGGGACATCCCCTTAAAAACTGAGGGTGATGGAGGAAAATGGGTGTCATATTTGAATTCAGCAGATCATTTTACACAAGAATCAGCTAAAATTCAGTTAGTGGCTTCAAATTTTTTTTTGTACAGCACTGTTTAACTCTAAGTGCCGAATTGAACCCTTCCGTGGGGGCTTTGGGGGCGCTTTCACTTCAACCGCTTTTAGTAGAAATCCTTGCTGCATATTGCCATCAAATTTGGGTCCTTGGGGAAGGGTTAGGACCCTTCAAACTTGAATTGCGTAAAAAATAAGGGGGGAAAATAACGTATAAAAACCTCTATTATTTTTAGCTATTTTTTTGCATTTTTAGGGGTGTAATTACCCCTTAAACCTATCCATTTGTCATAAATTTATCATATTTTATTTATAATCCTGAGTCAATTGAGAATTTTAATGGTGATTTTCATATTCAGCGACCCGAAATCTATAAGAAATGACTATTTTCATCAAGGAAATTTTTCATTGTTGAACAGTGTAATCCATATTATTTTGGTATTTTTTCCATGCTAGATTTTTTTTTGCTTAAGAAATTTTTTCATCTAGGTTAAATCCTGCTTTGCTGTTTAAGGTTTAAATTTTTTATGAACTGCTATCATCAAAAAACAATTTCCATATCAAATTGCATAATTTAAAGCTACTTGGTCAACGCAAGGTTCTTTTAACTTTGTTTGACTCGAATCTTTTAATTGCAATAACGTTGTCTTGTGATAAAGAGAAACCCGAACATAAAATTCCTTGTGAATTTTTTTTGGGAAAAAACTTTTCTGTAGCTTTTTTGTTATAAGCTTAACAGTTTCTGAGAATGTTTTCTATCATATAAACTGCACAAAACCCCATTCTATGACGTTAACAAAGTAAAGAGTGAATTCTTTCTTTTCTGGATAATAAACCAGTAAAAAATTTCGAATTCACAGCTTATCTATTTATACGATCATGAAATTTTGACGTACTATAAAATTAGCAATACATAAAATAAAGTTTCGCAATATTAAAAGGCCTAATTCCTCGATACTTATTGTAGCTTGGAAATAAAATCTCAAAGTGTTTCAACATAGAATTAAGTTAAGAAAAAGATGCAAAAGTTTTATTTCTTTTGAAATTAAAATCCACTGCTCACAACAATTAAAGGATATTGGTAGTTTTGGTACATATTGGCGAGCAAATAAAATATTTGCAGTGTTTCAAGCATTTTTCATTAACTTAGGGTCATTTGAAAGCTAAATCCATGCAGTTATCAAAATAAAAATTTTATTTTTACTTTTTTATCAAAATTGGAAAATGCACATTTTGTGTAGTTAAGCAAAAAAAAGTGAAAAGTCAGTCAATAATCAATTGAAAACCAATTTCGCTTGGGGTATGCTTTCTACTGACTTAAAACAACGTTGTGGGTCTGTTTGCCACCAGGTTTGTTTGGTTTTTTATGAGGGTCTGGGGTATTTTCTCCATTTTTCCCTTTTAGAGCATTTTTCAGCACATGAACTGTTTGGGAGGTATTGGAAGGGCAGCAATTCGTTTCTCAAGCATATCCTAGACTTGTTCTATTGGATTCATGTCGAGACAACGTGCTGGTCGATCCCTTTCTAGCGATTTCTTCATCTTGAAGAATATCTTTAACTAGGGTAGCACAATGTTTTCTGCAATTACCATCCCTGAAAGTTAAATTATCCCCGTTTTCTCCTGCATGAGGGGCAACCAGATGTGTATGGTTATTGACCTTATTAACCTGAACCACCAGAAATGGTTCCTTTGGCTGTGGGGGGGGTCTTTATTCCATAGATAGAGATGGTGCTCTATATCATTACTCCATATCTTTAAATCTGACTGTCAGTTCATCCTGATAACTTCTGATTTTTGCCTGGAGGGTACAAGGAACACAAAATAACCCATTTTTTGTGCATGAGGAAGTCAGATTTGAAGATGTGGAGTGATGATATAGAGCACCATCTCTATCTATGGAATAAAGACCCCCACAGCCAAAGGAACCATTTCTGGTGGTTCAGGTTAATAAGGTCAATATCCTTACACATCTGGTTGCCCCTCATGCAGGAGAAATCGGAGATAATTTAACTTTCAGGGATGGTAATTGCAGAAAACATTGTGCTACCCTAGTTAAAGATATTCTTCAAGATGAAGAAATCGCTAGAAAGGGATCGACCGGCACGTTCTCTCGACTTGAATCCAATAGAGAAAGTCTAGGACATGCTTGAGAAACGAATTGCTGCCCTTCCAATACCTCCCAAACAGTTCAGGTGCTGAAAAATGCTCTAAAAGGGAAAAATGGAGAAAATACCCCAGACCCTCATAAAAAACCAAACAAACCTGGTGGCAAACAGACCCACAACGTTGTTTTAAGTCAGGAGAAAGCATACCCCAAGCGAAATTGGTTTTCAATTGATTATTGATTGACTTTTCACTTTTTTTTGCTGAACTACACAAAATGTGCATTTTCCAATTTTGATAAAAAAGTAAAAATAAAATTTTTATTTTGATAACTGCATGGATTTAGCTTTCAAATGACCCTAAGTTAATGAAAAATGCTTGAAACACTGCAAATATTTTATTTGCTCGCCAATATGTACCAATACTACCAATATACATTAATTGTTGTGAGCAGTGTATATAATATATCTAAATTTTGCAGATAATAATAGAATCACTTATTTCCGAAACTTGTCAAACGCCACTTTTCTTGTTTTGAGATAAACGAGAAAAACTGTACAGAAGTTCACTGCATTTTTATGAAGATGTTTATTAATTTTTTTCTTAAAATAGGGCTCGTTTGGATATTTTACAGACAAAAGAATTTTTTAAATATTTTTATTCCTTGCATAAAACTTTGAAATTTTTGCATTTGACAGGTTTCTGCAATAAACAGAGTATTCAAGCCTATTTTCATAGCTTAACTCTAATCTTTTTTAAGGATTTTGTAATAAAAGTGGGAATATTAGTTGAAAATAACACTTCCTTATTAAAATACTAACCCTTAAAATTATTATAGGATTCTTATTTTTTTCTCTTTTGGTTAGTAGATATACAGGATGTTTCAGATACGAGTAAGTCTTTAATAATTTCTAGGGTAGAGTACATCAAGACGAACAAGAATTGGTATATGTTAGGGGGTAGCAAGTGGGGTTAAATACGTGAAAATTAGGAGTCAAAATTAGCAAAAAACCATGCGTATCTGGGCAAAAAGAGATGCAATTGTTCGATTCCGGAATTTATTGCATTCAATTTTTCAATTTTATTCAAATTTTTCATGTAAAAAATTAGATTAAAGCAGTGTTTCCCAACGTGGGGCGCACGCCCCACCGGGGGGCAATATGATTTTCTAGGGGGGCAATTTGAAAATTTTCAACCCAATTGCCCCCCAGGTGGGGCATGGACTACCAAGTTTTATTTACTTTCCAAGAAGGATTTTCGAAAAAAAAGATCTAGCAGGGGCTTATATAAGAGGGGTTCCGAAGGGGTCCGGGCCCCCTCGAAATGAGGACTTGGTGTACCAAAACAAGGTAAAACCTGTTTTTTAGCGTCAAATATCTAAAAATTATCTCGATCAGGACCTTCAAACCCCTATTTAGTACATCGAAATTTAATATTCAAAACTTTTTAAAAAGAAGTTTATCAAAATCTGATCATATTACCCTATCTGAGAATGTGTGTGTGAAATTTGGACAGTCGTATCAAAACCAAGTTGAAACTAGTGATGGGCAAAATCGATAATTTTAGGTATCGAATACTTTGGTATCGAATACTTATAGGTATCGAATACTTTGGTATCGAATACTTATAGGTATCGAGTACTTTTTTTCAATGTCGGGAAATGAACCTGAAGGGACAATTTTTTAGGGCCTATCCATATAATCAGACTAATATTCAAAAAACTGAAAGCGATCCATCAAAAAGTCCCGTAGCTACGGGCCTGGAGGTGGATAGAGGCGAAGGATTTGGCGGGGGAAAAACCTAGCCGCGTCAAATTTCTCTCGCGGATGATTAACGACTTGGGTTTGAGCGTTGCAAAATGAAAACGGAAACAGGCTGCGTTTGATCTACAGTAGGTATTATAAAGATTACTTCATTGAAAAATTTAAAACGAAATATGTCAATAAAGTATCGATACTTTTTTGGGTATCGAATACACTCGATACCTATAGGTATCGAGTACTTAAGTATTTGGTATCGATACCTGCCCATCACTAGTTGAAACCCTGTTTTTATAGTCTAATTTCCAAACCTTTTCTGGGGGATGAGCCAAATTCCTCTTTTGTTTTTAGAACGCTATATTTGCAACTTTTTTACATTAGGTTCATCAAAATGCGAATCTTACCTAAAAATTTATATCTAAAATTCCAACTAGGGGTACCAAACTAGTAAAAAACCTGTTTCCTAGAGTCAAATTTCCAAAAATTTACTGGGGGAGGACCCCCAGACCCCCTTGGGTAGTTAGAACTTAATTACACATAACTTTATATAGTTCTTTAGCATGCAAATTCTAAAATGTTCTGTAAAGCTTCATTGGATTTATTAAATATACATGGGGGAGGCTGAGAAATAATTTTGCCCCCCACCCAAAACATATTTCTATATATGCCACCCAGACCGGGGGGCCTGGAAAATTTAGAAAGGCTTTGGTGGGGCATGGACCGAAAAAGGTTGGGAAACACTGGATTAAAGTGTTATTCCAATCAAAAGCAGACCAATAAATGAAACAGGTATGCGTTGTAAGTAGATAAACTGTAATAGAAAGTGTCACGACAAAGAATCAGGGGGGGCCAACCCAAAGCTTATTCACAAAGCCAGCAAGGGTTTTTATACTTTGATATAATGCGCATGCGTCACAAAGAAATAACATCTAATAACTAATACGTTTTAAAGTTATTGAATCCCCGCTGGAGCAGTGGTAGGATGCCTGCGTAGCATGCGGTAGTTCGTAGGTAGTATCCCCAGATAATATTTTATTCAAATTCCAAAAAAACAGCATAAATAAAGTCCATATGCATGCGCGTTGTTATCAAAGTATAAAAACCTTGCGGGGTCTGTGAATATGCCAACCCAAATGATCTGCACAATTGTAGCTTTAATCTACCTACAACTCATGCCCGATTCATTTATTTGTCTGTTTTTAATTAGAATAAACATCAGTCATAGATGTAATAAATGGCCACAAGCATGGAAATTTTAAATATTTAGCAACCAAAACGTCCTTAGTCTTGAGATTAGAACAAAAAAATTTTAAAAATATGGTTTTTACTATGGCTTGATGGAATCAACCTCTAAACGTTGACTTTTTCAATCGCATATAGTGTTTGTATGAGATTGAAAGGAAATAAACTGCAGTCCCAAAAAAGCTGTAGATGAGACGGCATGAGCAAAATAACCTGTAGTTTAAGTGCAGAAACCAGTCAAGCGACGTCGTTTGACTTGTTTCTGCACTGAAGCTGAAATTTGTCTTATGCTGGAAAACTATTTTAAAATCGCGTTATTTAATATTCTTGCACTAAAATGTGCGTTTACCCCTACAGAATCTCATGACTAACTCATTTTTGCAAAAAGTGGCGTTCGATATGTTTGAGAAATAAATGATTCAATTATTGAAATAGAGCTGATATACAAACATTTGCTTACTTAAATTCTAGAGTACAGACTAATTTTCTTTTGCCGTTATAGTATTTAATCGATTGATTACATTAATTTAAATTTTATTTCAGCAAGATTCTAACACCCATATTCACAACCATCAGCGTCTTAAATCGTTGAACAAAGTATTCACCAATTAAAATATGCAAAAAACCAATTTCTTTCCTTTAGATGCTGGTTAACACCCAAGCTAATGTCTGAATAAGCGGTGAGTCCAAATTTTTAACTTTTGAGTTAAAGTGTTAAACCATAATGAAGTTTTAGAGATCAATATTCCCAGCAAGAATGAAACTGAATATTTTTAAATTATCTATTAATCATCGATTAATTTAAGTTATTTAAGTATTTACAATCCAGGTTTTCTTCCCAATACGCGTCAAATCTGTTGTAAGATTTCTACCTCATTAAAAACCTATCGGAGCGTTTGAAGATCCAACTGGCAATACCATACTGGAAATCACAACTATCCAATATATATCAAATAGAGCTTCTGATCACTTCTTACAAAATAGAATTTTAAAATAAATACTACAGGATGAACAATGCAATGCAACTACGAAAAACCCAACTCTGAAAAAATTGCGAGAAAACCTAGCTTGAAGACTAATGTTTTTACTGTAGATATCTCAAAAGCTTAATATTTTTGCTTATTTCGAAAATATCAACACAACAATGGCCTCAATATACACAATGCAAAGACAGACAAATGACAAAAGAAATAATTTATTTTAAGACTTTAAACAGCTACAGTCAGTCCAGCACTCTCGCCCAGCTCTTCCAAACTGCCCACGAGATCCTTCACGATGGCCTCCAGCCTGCTCCTAATCTCGGGAAGGGTGGTCTTCATCTCGCACAGCGTCTCCTCTGAATCGTCTTCCCGTCCGTCCTTTTCAACCTGAGGGGGAAAGGTGATCCCCTTCACCACCTTCTCTTCAACATCCCTCAGTTTCCTCTGCCAGGTCTCCCTCCCGATAGCAAACACTGGCTCGACGATGAACTTGGAGTTGATCCGGACTTTCTCCTGGCGGGGCTGCGCGGGTCGTTGAGTGGTCGCCTCGACTTCCTCCTTTTCCGTAGTTGTAGAGACTAATTCTGGAGACTCTCCTTTGGGGACGTGTCTTCGCTTGACTTCGTTCTTTTTGTCCTCGGGGTACATCTCCGTCTTGGACGCCATGGGGTTGAACTTGGGGGAGCGGGTCCAGTCAACGAAACCAACGGGATCCTGGGTGGGGGGTTCAAGACCGGTTTCCTCTCGGTAGAACACAGAGTCCGGCACCCGGGCGTTCAGGTCGTAGAGCAGAGGCGCCAGAGAGCAGTTGGTGCTGTACCAGAAGTCGCAGGACAGGATTGCTTGGTTGAAGATGGTTCCGATGGGACAGAGGTAGGTTTCTTTCCTGTGGGGCCAGCAGACGTGGAAAGACTGAAACAAAAGAACAATTATGGACACTGCTTGTTTTTACTCTTACAAAAAGAGGGAAGTACCGGCTTCTTGATTCGAGCCATAGCCATCTAGAACAAGGAGACCTGGACACTTCGCCTCGATGAGTCATTTTCTCCGTTTTCAAGGTGGCGAACCTCCAATAGGAGCGCGCTTCTTGCGTTTTCACCCACCCATCAACCAATCATTTGAAAGCTTCAAACGGAAAGAATGACTCATCCTCTTAGCTGTCCAGGCCTACTAGCTCTAGATGGCTGTGTTCGAGCTCACAAGCTTCAAGTGAAAATTAGAATTTAGAATGCTCCAATGCACTACTTCAATGCGCGTGTACCAAAAAAACTTCAACAAACTTACCTAGAAATTCAGTGAAAAAAAAGCAAGGTACCTTAACTTTGTTAGCATCACAATCATACATATTTAAAATTAAATACCAATTCAAAATTGCATTGAAGAAAGTTCCTCCACAAGAGACCAGAATGCATCAATACATATCACATTAGAATAATTTTTAAATCCAACTAATTATTTGTACACATTCAACTCAATCCTCCCATTTTTAGATCTTCACACTAGTTTTAATACCGAGCTAGTCATTCAGTTATCTACAGAAGGTTATTAATTTCCCTTTAATTTCAGGGAAACTGACACCTAGATTCATTCTTAAAATTGCCATTTTATAGGAATGATTTTACACCAGTCGATAACACTGACAGCTGTATTCCCCATCATCACGAAACTCACCCAAGATTAACCCGAATATAAACTTTATTGCAGTTTTAAGGGGGAAACTAATGTTAAGTCAGAGTCCTCGAAACATCCAGATTCCACCTTAACCTTTGGTCATGTCAGTGATGAGTATAGCCATATATCAAGTCTTACCTGGCATCCAGTTTCCAAATCGGCATAAAACCCAGGAATGTAGTCCTTGTCTGTGCAAGAAAAGGAAGTATCCGGAATATCTTCGTAGTCGGGGAAGTCTGCTCCAGGAGTTCCTCTAATACCGCGGATGGCTATCTGATCTTCGAGGAATGGGCCTTCCAAAAACACGGTTCTGTGAGCTTTGGGGGTCCTTTGATCCTTGTCGAAGGCGATACCCATTCGATCCTGGAGGAGAGACTCCTGGTGGGCGTCTTTCAGGAGATTGGAGATGCTGCTGCTCAAGATTTCCCGCTCAGATTCGTCGTTGGATTCGAAACTGTTCATTGGGGATTCTTCGTCCGAATCTGGAGCCATCTTGATCCCGTGTTGCGGCATAATGTTCCAAGCGTGGTAGAGTAGCGCCATTTTGGCTTCGGACGAGGCGATGTCTTGGAAAGCCTTTTCCACCCACGGCAGCATTTCTAGAGGGTAAGGGTCCCAAACGTAGTCTGACAAGGGAATCTTCACCCTGAGTCTATCCGCCGATGTACCTAAGAAACCAACAGATAAAATTTTGAATTTGGCAAATCTGAAGATCCGAGCCATAGCGATTGTTTGGAGATGCTTTTTATTTCCGAGGAAACATTAGAACTTCCATACAAGCTGGTTGACAATGTTAAATACTTTATCCCCACTTTTGGCATTTCACCTTAATTCTTTGGATTTGCACAGAATTCTCACAAAGTGTTTTGTAAATAATATGTTTCACATCGGCAATTTATAAAAAAAATTTACTAAAAGTTTTCCAGCAATACTCCATTTACAACTTAAAGCAAGGGTTTTCACACCCATCTTTCCAAAAATTTTAAAATCATAGTTTCAACTAGAAATTATTTATAAAGTTATACGGTGTAAACGCAGATATTAGAGTCTCTTAACCATAGTTTACAATTCATAGTCAGAGCAGGTTAGAGTTTTAGCGACAATTTTAGGAATTTGCTTTAGATACACAATATACCGATCTTGACCAAAAGTTAATCAGTCTAAAAACTACAAATAAATACAATACACTATCACTTACCCAGCACCAAAAGTGACAGAATGAACAAGGCAGCCTGCATCTAAAACATAAGTATTCAGTTTATTCACAAACACAATCAACTTAATATATTCAACCTAACCAAGCATATGCCACCATGTGCGAAGATATACATTACCTTGCTACTTAGATCCAATTCAACGATTCGTAACCGTGGGTGTTCTGTGCACGTTTTATAGGTTGAACATATTTCGAAGTCAGTGACATCATAACCTACATTTGCATATTGTTGACACTTATTCATAACATCAATTACTTTCAAGGGTTGGTTGGTTGGTTGGTTTAGAGTTGAATGCCCCCAAACCAACATTAGGACATATGGCGCAGTACTTTCAAGGGGTTTGTAATGGCATAAAGTAAATTTTAAAGGAATAATCGTCTTCTATTACTTTGTTAAGTCAGTTGATCTTCCATGATAGACACAACTAATACTGTATCCGTCGTCAGTTCGATTCTGACCTCGCCCCTGGGTGTATTTTCCTTCTTTGTGTCAGTAAAATTTCTGTTTTGTCTGTCTCTCTTGACGAAGGTTTATAAGCGGATACTTGATATCAAGCACACAAACCGGAAAATATATGTAACCAAATCAACATCAAAAACTAATACTTTCCTTTCAGTTAACAATCTGAGATCGCATAAATTCTGATGTAATCATGAAAAGAATTGGCAGTTAGGTTTAATTTTGTCGAGGAAGCGATCGAGAAAACGTGCCCGGACACATAGCGAAGAAGAATAGGCAAGTCGGAACTTTCGCCACGTCGTTTTTCGGTTTTCGTCGGTAGTTTCAATACCCCCTAGCCTCTTAGGATGACCTCTGAGACCATGGGTTCCTGTGCAATTCTGAATCCTTATGATGTACCCTACCTCCTCTAGAAGTTTGTCCCATTGATAATGATACGCCCTGTATATAGGGTCCAGGGTTCAAATCCTTCCACTAATCCAATTGGCATTATATTTACAATGTTTAGAATCTACAGGGCGTTTCAGATAAATGTTTCAGAACTTCTAGGGGAGCTAAGGCACTCCTGCATGACTCAGAATCCCTTAAGAATGGGGGGGTCAGAGACGCACCTTTAACGTCCTAGGGGTTTTTACAAGCAACAATCAAAAGATCAAAATCGAGAATTCAACGAAAAAACGAGATTTCAACGTAAATTCGACGAACTTCAACCCCCTCTCCTGGCTTTATTTGGGGACCAAATTACATGAAAACTGGTTTTGGGGGGGTTTAGGGGATGCTCTTTCAGAATCTGGAATGATCTTTGATGTCGCCCATAGGAAACACGAAAGTTGGTGCTTCGTTTAATATGAAGACAACCCCCTAAAAACTTGAACATTTTTCTGTGTATAGAATACTTCAAATCATGAAAAATGATACCTTATTTGTCTTTATATCACAAGCCGTTCCGGAGATATGGGGTCTGAGTCTATTTTTTTCCAGTATTGTATGAGAGGTTGTAGAATTAGCTGAAAAAATTGACAAGCAATCTGGATTAAAACCAGCAAAACTGTTCTATTCCAGCATTTATTGCGTAAAATCCATTTTAATAGCAAGAATTTTAGTAAATACTTAACCATACCTATCGTAATTAATAGTGATTAAAAGCTTGTAGTACGTCATGACTTATTTTGCCTAAAAAGTAAGAAATTACGACTAAAATTTCAGATCTTTAATTGGTTTATTTGATAAATGCCTGTATAGAAAAATTTTTCTGGTTTTATTCCAATCTCAAAAGGCTACATGTCCATTTTTCTGGGAAATCTACAACCTCCCATGCCTACTTTTAAAAACCCCTAAATCCCTAGGGGTGCATTTACTACCATGTTTAGGTAATGGGTATGTGTGTATAATATACGGTCTTGGGATCAAATCCTTCAAATGATACAATATTGGCCTTTTAAATCTTTACAATGTTTTAAATCCATATTTATTTGTAAAATTTTGATCCCTATTTTTAGATACACTTTGAATGCTAATGATTGGAGGGAATCTTCAAATCAAAAGTGAGTGTTTTTTAAGTCTAGTTATTAATGTTCGGCACTAGTTAGCTAAAAGTAGTTAACTACTAGTTGCAACTACTAGTTAACTAGTAGTTCAACTACTTTTGGTTTAGAGTAGTTGAACTAGTAGTTTAACTACTTTTTTCACCAACTACTAGTTCTAACTACTTTCAAAAAGTTCAACTCTTTCAAAAAATATTGAAAGATCAAAATTTTTAAAAATATGTTACATCTACTAACAATGCATTTTTTATGATACATTTTCATACTTGGCTACCTTTAAATATATTTCATCCCAGCAATTGACATATAAATACAACCATTTAAGTTGTGGTTCCCTTTTTATTTTTTTATCTTGTGCTCTGTTTAAGTAACTCATAGCATCAATGCATTAGGGTGGGTTGGGGTAAAGTGAGTCTTGGGGTAAAATGGGCCAGTTTTAATTAGCTCGATATAAATCAAATTTAAATTGAATTATTTTCGCTCATTTTTTTGTATTATAATCTATTATCTGTTGGCAACATTTTCCGACTGTCAGAAATTTAGATTCATGAATTTAAGACCTGAAAAAATATTTTATTTAAACGGTAAATGGTGTTGTCGAAAAAACAGTGTTTACCAACTTTCAAATATCAATATATTGTAATAAATTACAGCAGACTTTTGTAATATTTTTCCATAAAAGAAAATCTGAGAGACATTTCAAGCCAATCAGCTTAGAAAAATATAAAATATTTTATCTTTTATAACAATACTTTCTACTTGGGGTAAAATGGGTCATAGTTAGGAGGCCTTCTGTATTAAGTAAAAACAATGTTTTTAACTTATTTCCTTCGGATATACATTGAACTGTCAAACAAGTTTATTTTTTTTCTCCAAATGAAGTATTTTAATTGCTACATTTGAACAATGTTCATTAACTTCGGACTTTTACAATTTCATTAAAGTACAACTTAAAACAAATTTTTTCAGATAAAAACGGCTTAGAGCCGATCGAATTTTTTCTTATTTTTATGTATATTTAGTAGTAAATATATTTTTGACATCTTTTTGCAATGAGACCCATTTTACCCCAAGTTGGGGTAAAATAGGTCATTATTTTGATGCTAAGTTTAACCAACTTATAACTAAAAAATATTTGATAAAATTAGATGAAAATGTTCTGAAGGATTGTAATGTCAAGATCCAATTGAAAGAAATCCTTAAAAAGTAATAGTTTTGATGAAATAAAACTTTGAATGTGAAAGTACCTTAAAAGTGACCCTTTTTCCCCAACCCAGCCTATATCATAGAAGGAGGAGGGAGGAGAGGAAAAATTTTCCAATTAACGCGCGCAGTTTTTCTTAAAGCAATATCGGGTGGGTAGGAGGACCGGAAGAAAAGGATAAATATGAACGGATAGATGCGAACATTTTGAGTAAACTTTACAGTTTGGCCTAAATTTAAAAGGAAAGCATTAAGAGCGGAAATTAACGGTTTTAAAAGAGCTTCATTTTGCTAGATCAGACCTAGCGTTTGGATTGCACGTACGTATCAGATGACAAAGTGAAATCATAAATGACCATTATTTAAGGTAAGTTCTTTCATGTTAATTTGTAATTTTTATTTCTTTGATCTTCGAATTATTAAAATTTCTGAAAGATACGGGGATCTTTAACGAATTTTTTCGAT
Source organism: Tetragnatha versicolor (assembly GCA_024610705.1). Taxonomy (NCBI): domain Eukaryota; kingdom Metazoa; phylum Arthropoda; class Arachnida; order Araneae; family Tetragnathidae; genus Tetragnatha; species Tetragnatha versicolor. The sequence continues at coordinate 14,468,913 of JANDEH010000017.1, read as the reverse complement.
TGCTTATTTATCGTGAAGTATTTGTGATTATATTATTTTATGCACACAAATGCTATAAACATATGAATATAAATACAACTTTAAAAAGTTTAAGACACCAAAAACCTGTATACCTATAAAAAATTAGGGAATCTTTAGCCATGATATTTTTGCTATAGGTTAGAAAAAGTAAATAGAAAATTTGGGGAAAAATATGTTATGAAATTAAATAGACTCGTTAACTACTTTGGGAAATAATCAACTACTAGTTACAACTACTTCCAAGAAAAAGTAGTTAACTAGTAGTTACAACTACTTTAGCCCAGACTAGTTAGTAGTTAACTACTTTTTGACCAGTCGTTGCCGAACACTACTAGTTATACTCGAATGCAACTTAAGTTGAGCCTGACATCATGGCCAACCGAAAGAAAATCTGAGTAAACAGAAAGCCTGCTGGGTTGCTAGAAGCTCTTATTGGCAGGCGAGTTTGAGAGCGAATTGTACTACTACGCGTTACGCCACTTTAAAAAATAATAATAATGAATATTTTATGCATATCGGGATGAAAAGATGCTTAATATACGTGGATTTAAAAAAACTAATCATTATTCAAAATTGAAGCTCTAAATTTTACTTAAAATTCAGACACCTCACGGGGAACTACTTTCTTTGGTTGTGCCCTCAGCATATTTCTACAGGCTCAAGTTAAGTTGCAACTGAGTATAGGATTCTTCCTTGATGCCATATACTTCCTTAAGATATACAGAAAACTTTAAAAGCACCACCTGTTTAGAATGAATGTGTGAAATCCTCATTTTAAAGGGTTAGTGATATTTTCAAATAAGAAAAAAGTTGGAGGGAGAGTCTCTTAACAACCTCATTTCAAGGTGGTACACCTTGGTGGTATACCAAGGTGTTTACTTCATCCATTTCTCCTATCGGTAAATGCTTAATTGAGGCAAATTCTTCCTCCTTCGCTTCAAAATAAAGGTAAAATTCTATTGAACAACGATTTCTATTGACTAAATATTTAATTCCCCCTTCCATCCCGCAATGATTTCATAAAATTCAAAGTGAAAAAAAAATCAATACTTTTCTAGGATGTAAAACAAAAAAAACTTTTGGGAATAAAGTGTTAGAAACTGGTTTTTAAATTAAAATTAAAAAAAAGGTCAGGGGAGACCCCTGAATCCCCCTTTGTTGATTTATTACATACTCATTCACAGAAAGAAATCGCCTTTAAACATAAATAAATGTTAGGTTGGTAAGGTACTTAAAATGGTCGAAATGGCATTTTATCTGTATTAGAAAAGTAAAACGAATTTTTTTCCGAAGGTACAACAGTGAACAGTCTATTATTTAAGTAACTGAATTCTCCTTCTTCTATTTAAAGAACTCGGGTATAATGAATGTATAATTCTAATATTTTTATAACTTTCTTTGTTTTTTGTCCATGTATGGAAAATCTTATGGTCTTAGCTATGGTTAAGCTTATGGCCTTCTTAGGAAATCTATAAATCTAAATTAAATATAAACAATAAAAAGAAAATAATATAAGTGAAGATGTCTACTCAAGGTGATAAAATTAAGAAAAAAAATTATACAAATAATTTTAAAGAAATGCTGGATATATTAAAAAAAATTGAAAACTGAAAAAATATTATTGACTTTTAAAATTATTTCTAATAATATATAATAACTTAAACAATAAAAAAATATTATTTGATCATAAAAATTAAGTAATAAATAATAATAAATCATAAAAGTTAAGTAATAAAAAACACTTCACTCAAAAATAAGAAAATAATCTTTTATTAGCTCATAATTTATCAGATACAGTACATCCTTCCAAACCTTTCCAATCTTAAAATAGCTTAAAAATAACATTAATTCCCTGAACCCTTTTTATGGAAACCCTGAATAATTAACTACCCAACACCTCAAACCTTATTTAAACATAAACTGGCTTCACAATAAACCTGGGATTCAACTGCACAAGTGGTTTGTACGACCTAACGCGAAGTCCTTCGTAACTGGAGTCGTCTTCGGCCTTCTTATAGCCACCATAGTCTACGTCCTGTCCATGGTCGTGTCCCGGAGCGGTTTCGGTGCAGTTCTTTTCGCCACTCAAATGGTCAGAAGGAGGGGGGACGTCCTCACCTCTGGGGTACCTGCACGGGCATCTAGTGCGGCGGCCGTAGGAGTCCACGCAAGGACACCACCTGGGGTTGACACTGCAGGGACACCTCCTCATGTGACCGTGCTTGTCGTAACACCGACACCACCTGATGGGGTCGGACTCAATTGTGCAAGAGCACCAAGACGGGTTTCCTCTGGAGTCGACGCAGGGACATGATCTGGAGGAACCTTGACTGGGGTAGGATGAGCTTTCACTAGGGTATGAGGAACCTTCGCTGGGGTATGAGGAACCTTCGTTGGGGTATGAGGAGCCTTCGTTGGGGTATGAGGACCCCTCGTTGGGGTATGAGGAGGAGCCTTCGTTGGGGTAAGACCCTTCGCTGGGGTGGTAGGACCCATCCCCCCTTGGGTACATATGTCCAACGTGTTCGAGGATTCTTCTGGCGATTTCAAACGCATCGCTGATGTGTTTGTTCACGGATGGGTCGATGTCTCTCTGGTAAGGACCCCGGGTCGGTGGGTAGTATGGTCTTCTAGTGGTGGAGTACGGTCTTCTAGTGGTGGTAGTGTGGGGTCGTCTGGTAGTGGGAGGTTTGTAGGGTTTCTGGGTTGTGGTTGTGCGGGGTTTGTAGGTGGTCGTAGTCGTGTAAGGTTTACGAGTTGTGGTAGTGTGTGGTTTGTAGGTGGTCGTAGTAGTGTAAGGTTTACGAGTTGTGGTAGTGTGTGGTTTGTAGGTGGTTGTAGTGGTGTATGGCTTGTGGGTAGTGGTGGTTGTGTAGGGTTTACGCGTGGTTGTGGTGTAAGTTTTCCTGGTAGTGGTGGTCTTGGGGTAATGTCTCTTGGTTGGGGGAGTTCTCCTGGTGGGATAGGGTCTCCTCGTGGGTCGGGGTCGCCTGGGTCTCGTGGGGTGAGGGGTCTTTCCTGGTTGCTGGGTAGGATGCTTGTTCTTGCGGTCGCCGACGGACGCAACGGCGGTGATTTTGGTTTCGTTGGTGACGGGAAACACGGTGACTTTCACCTTGACAGGGAAGAATCTGGTGAAGAGTTCGAAGAACTTCTCGGGGGAGATTCTCTTGGAGTGGAGGGGGTGGATTCCTCCGAAGTGATAGTACTCTCCCTCTGATGGAGGCTCGCCGGGGTAATAACTCTCGGTGGTCGGACCTTGGGTGGACGATCCTTCGGTGCTGACGGTACTCTGGTCGTTTTCGTGAGGGTAATGGGAATCGGGGGTGGTCTCGTCGACCGGAACCCCTATTCCTGCGTTGGAAGAGTAGAAGCTGGGGGTGAAGGAGCAATTGCTGCTGTACCAGTTGTCGCATGTCAAAATGGCCTGGTTGAAAATCGTTCCGACAGGACAGAGGAAGCTTTCCCTCCTCTCTTGGTAGCACACATGGAATACCTAGAAAATTAGAATGAAAAGTTCATCTCATGAGGAAAATTGAAAATAAAAACACACTTTGGAATAATATATTGGAACTAGAGTGACATAACCTGAAAAAGAAAAAAAAATCCATAGGTGATTTTCTAAGTGTCTTAATGAAATAAAAAATATTGAACTTTCGTCAGAAAGTGTCGAAAATTTAATTGAGGGATGCATTTTGTTGTTCTTTTAAAGAATATATACGGTCTAAAAATATTTTGTCTAGAAAATGTAATAATTTGCAATAAATTAGCTTATAATGAAGTAAAGTCATAGAGTAGTGCAATTCCATTTATTTGCGGTTCTCTTTTTTTTCTCCATTTATATTTCCATACTTTCGACATTTATTTTTTCTCAGTAAACAGAAACAATCAATACCGGGAAGCATTTATCATCGAAGCAAAAATTTTTCACTTGACTAAAAGATGGCAGCACACCCAGTCACACAGTTGTTCACTAAACTAATTTAGGGATGCGGCTTTAAAAAGATGGATTTAGTAAGGATTCGATAGAGAGAAGGTATTACTAATTACGCTATATTACTCTTCATGGATTCTTCATCACAACTTTAAAAAAATGTCCTTCCACAAAATACCTCTCCCAATATTCATAGGTTTTATATAACCCATATCATGTTACATTTGATAGTCCCTCAAAACATAGTGTTGTGAAGCTTTAAATTTTAACCAAATTTAAACTTTTAATTTCTTTCAATATTTTTTTATTCTTTAAACTACCGCCCAAATATTACGTAAGATCTAAAGTGAGAAAACGGAAAAACTTTAGGTTACTCCCCAGAGGAGTTTGTTTTCACGAAAAAACAGTACACACATTAAAAAATTATAAAATTTCGAGGGGGGTCGGGGATTCTTCTCCCCAAAGTTGTTGGAATATTTACCCTTAAAAATTGGGTTTTGACTCATTTTGAGACCGGGTTACACCCAAAGAGCACTACCTCTCGTAAGTCGTTTAATTTTCAAGGGAAAAAACTATCAAAATTTCAAAGGGGGCGTGTTTGAACCCCTAATCCTCTTTCTTTTGGATACGACCCTGGAATCTCCCCTTACTAGTAATATCTTATCGGATCTAAGGAAATAATAATAAGGATCTAAGGAAATAAGGATCCAAATAATGGGTCCAAATCTCCATTTAAAATCCCATTAGCACTGCAAATGACAACCATAGCTGTGATTGATAGAGGCTTATAATGAGTAGGCTTATAATGAGCTTATAATGAGTAGGCTTAGGCAGTACACTATTTTAATGGTCACCAGCTGTGATTGTATGTGACGTGTTCATTCAATCGGCCCCTTCGAAGGATACAGAGCCACCAGTGCCACCAGAGCCTCCATCCTAAAGCATACCCTCTTTTTTTATTTCCATTATCGACTATTTCCATTGGACCCTCTGTTCTGGTACTCTGTGGTTAATACCGTTATACATTCCTTACCTGGCAACCAGTTTCCATATCAGCATAAAAACCAGGAAAGTACTGCTTGTCAGTGCACTCAAACGACGACATGGGTATTTCTTCATAGTCCGGAAAGTGAACCCCAGGTATTCCTCGAATCGAGCCAGCTGACAAAGGATCCTTGACATCATCCTGAGCGTTCTCATCAGTGCGAGATTCGACCGGTAAGTCTTGGTCTGCTGAAGACACATCTACTGGAGGTTTGTGGTCGGTAGAAGGAGCATCTACTTCAGTTTTTTCTTCTGATGATTCTTTCTCGATGGGTTTTCGCATGGCTGATGGTAGTATCAATGGAGTGGCAGGAAATACCACGAATTCCCTTGTCTTCTTTTTCGGGATTACTGAAACTTCGGGTTCGGAAACCTCATTCAAGTCGCTTTCAGAAACCTCCTTCAGGTCGCTTTCAGAAACCTCCTTCAAGTCGCTTTCAGAAACCTCCTTCAGGTCGCTTTCAGGATAGATATTCTCTGCAAAATGAGTGTTATTTAGATTTCACGTATACCGGCGGTAACATGATTCAGAATTGTATATGCAAATCGCAATCTAAATTTTGAACCAATCATATCACTATTATTGATCATTGCGGATCAAATGTTTCAGAGGATATAAATGAAATGCTTTAAAAAAATCGTTGGATTCATTTTCTAGATAAAAGATTTGACTAGGGGAAATGAATTAGGCTAGGGGACATCCATAAATTACGTAAGGTGTTTTTTTTTCCAAAATCTAGACCCCTCCTTCCCCCTTGGTGAGATTTAGTGAGATTTTGCTGGACCCCCCTCCCATCACGTGAGATTTACCTACAACCGTTAAAAATAATTTTCTATCCTATTCGTTTGCATTTTGTACTTCATGGTACCTAAAACTTGAACATTATTAATGATGTGGGGGAAAAGGACATTGAGTTTTCATCTTTATCATTATGTTTCTTCATTATGTTTTCATCTGTTTCATCAGGTTTTCTTTATCATAAAAATCACACAAAACTATTTAAAATTTCACAATATCTAGCTTAAAATGATACATATTTACTCATTCCATAGACATTCATTTACGCCAGAAAAACTGCCAATGAAAGAAATGATCTACTGAATTTTAAATGGGTTACAACAAGGGGGTATTAAGGACAACTAATTTAAAATATTGGGGATTAAAATATTACGTTGGACGGAAACGTTGACTAGTCAGGCGACAAAGAGGAGAAATCGATTAGTACAAGAAAGGCTACAAGCATGGGAGCATCGAAAGATGAACAGGCAAACAGCCGAGCAAAACCGCATAATTTTGATTAAGAAAATTTATGACATGTAAAAGAGATAGAAAAAGCCAACGGTTCGATCAAACTGAGAAAACTAAAATTCCCCACAGTATCTTATCTGTGGGTATTCCTTTCTCATACTTAAAAAAAGAAAATCGTTTAATCTCTAACCTAAAAGGTTGACGTGAGAATTTGATCGACTCCCCCTCCCCCTTGGTGAGATTTGGTGAGATTTTTCCAAACCCCTCCCCTCCTTTTTGACCTCACGTAATTTATAGATGTCCCCCTAGAATACCTTGCCGATGCAATAAGGAAATGGAAGTTCCTATTTTTATTCATTTATTAGTTATTTGCAATATTATTATTTTATATCATTTGCTTTTTTAACATGGCAAGATTATTTGGAAATATATTTTCATCCTTTACCATTAAATCCTTTTCTTAAATTCCGTTCCCAGAAAAATAAAATCAAAAGTTCAAACAGTTATTACTGCCATATTAATTTTTAATTTTATTTATTTAAAATGTAGAGGACTGAATATTATTGATTCTCTAAAAGTGAGTTGAAAGGATTTTTAAAAGATATGAATGAATGTGCATGACAAAGTTCAATACCTCTATTTAAAAATTAAAGTTATTCTTCTCTAAAAGTTTTTCATGACGATGAAATTTAAAATTTTAATGAAAAGAAGGATAAAAATATTTCAAAGAAAGAAGGCAAGTGGGACTGGACTGGACTGTGTTATTTGTGGGGTTCTCAGCAGCCGGAGGCTGCTCTTCCCTCAGATGACATAATAGACAAAAATGATGGATAGAACATATGAGGGTAACTCTTGAAATTAAGAATATAAAGCAAGTGGGAAAAGCACGCCTTTATTTATACATCTATGTTTCGTCATCTGAAGATAGTGTTTATGATTGGTTCTCAAAATGTGAGTATCGCCCCCAGTTGCAATTTGCATATTCTTCTGAATTATGCTTAAAGGGGTTGTTTTGGGTAAAGTTTTTCTCTTTGTAATAAAAAAATATTTTTATTCCAGTTTACTTCATAGAATCACGTTACTCTAGATTGAATATCCGTGTAGTAAAAAACCGGAAACACAGATTTGAAGTATAAAATGTTCGAGTGTAGGGTAATCAGTAAGAAACGCGTCATATAAAAAGGCGGTGCACTAAGATCAGAACACATCTTTGATTATTGTATATATTTGACAATTTTTAATTGAACCCTAAAGATATTGTCTTTAAATGATCGTTTAAGCGATGGTCCACAAGATCCTTGGAAGTAGTCCACGACGAATAGAAAAAAAATTGATTTTGAAAGCGGCGAGGTAAATATACAGGGTGTATCTGAAATGGTGCAACAAACTTTCAGGGATGATAGTACTCATCAAGACGAACAGGAATCGGTATAGAAAAGGGGTCCCAGACCAAATCCCAGTGAGTTAAAAATGGAGCGACACTCCAAAAAAATTTTTTAAAAATTCAATTTTTAGAAGAACTACTATTGGTAAAAACTTAATTATGGTCTCAAAAATTGTGGTTTAATATGATCTTTAAAATTACTTCAAAAGTCTTCACTTTAAAATTTGTTTTATTATGAAAAAAGTTAAAAAACACAAAAAAATGTGAAAAATCTGCCAAAACCTTATTTGGTATTTCGAAATCCTTTCTTTTGATTTGATAATCTGAAAGATCATAGTTGAAAACCCTTAAGTCTAAAGTTTCACGTAAATACAATCAATATTAAACGCTTGAGATCCAGTTAAAATTTGTTTTTTGCGTGCGGAAACAGTTTTCTAGAGCTGTTTCCAGAACGACTGTTAGCTCACGCAAAAAACAAACTTTAACAGGATCTCAAGCGTTTAATATTGATTGTATTTACGTGAAACTTTGGAATTAAGGGTTTTCAACTATGATCTTTCAGATTATCAAATCAAAAGAAATGATTTCAAAATACAAAATAAAGTTTTGGCAGAGTTTTCACATTTTTTCGTGTTTTTTAACTTTTTTCATAATAAAACAAATTTTAAAGTGAATACTTTTGTGGTAATTTTAAAGATCATATTAATCCACAATTTTTGAGACCATAATTAAGTTTTTACCAATAGTAGTTCTTCTACAAATTGAATTTTTCAATGATTTTTTGGGGTGTCGCTCCATTTTTAACTCCCTGGGATTTGGTCTGAGACCCCCTTTCTATACCGATTCTTGTTCGTCTTGATGAGTACTATCATCCCTGAAAGTTTGTTGCACCATTTCAGATACACCCTGTATATTTGTGAATATTAGTATAAATTTATTTTATAGGGAAAGTATCCATATTTTAAATAAAAATACTTAACATGAATGAATGAAAATCTTAATGCTAATTATTAATTTAGCTATTACTAACCAAATATTCTCAACAAATCTGCAAAGAAGTCATTGACCTCTGATTGGGACAATTCGGATATGTGTTTGGTTTGAAATTCTGTAAATAAAATAAACAGGTTAACCAAAGTTATAAACACATGCTTTTTTATAATAAATTAAACATTAAACAAGTATTTAAACTTAAACCCCCTAAAAGATATAAAAATACGCTGTTTGCTGCAACATGTTAGGATTTCATGTAATATTTGGAGTTATTTCCAAGAATCAAATTCTCAAGGATGTTATTCTCAAGTTTAAATTTTAAATTATGGCAAAATATCTTTCATTAGCGAACTTACTTGAACTTGATGAAACATTCTTAAAAAGATATGGGGGCTAAAGTGGTCCGTAATTGATTCAATTTAATACCAAGTGGTATGCTGACTTTTACATGGAGGGAGCAACTTTTTTATAGCAAGAGTGATTGATACTCACCCTCGTCAACTTTACCAAAATGAGACAAACGATAAATATTTGAGACTGGGGGCTGCTCTATGGCTAGCATTGACCTCTCTTGGCGGGTTTTAGAACGATCAACTTCGTTTAGAACCACATTATTTCCCTGATACCCTCTTTTGCCAGTAAGGATCTCACCTGTCACACAAAAAACAGTGATTAATTACTTGCTATTAGATATTTTTAGGACTACTAGGGAGCTACCACCCCCTGCTCGCTATCGCTCGCCACCCCCCCGTTAACTGCTTACGTAGAAAATTTTGGACCGCTTCGCAAACCCAGCTCACGGCACTTACTCACTTTATTAAATATTCTTAAAACAGGGGTAGTACTTCTCCGGGGTATTCTTTCAAAAGTGGCGGATATTTATTCAGTGGTGGAATTTTAACAGTTCCTTTATGGTAACATGAATTGGCGAATCACCTTACATTTCCAAGAAAATAAACAACAGAGCAATGTAAACATTCTTTTACCCATTTTTCCAAGGTAAAGATTTTTAACAGATCCATTAAGGAAGCACTGAAACATCTCAGGAATAATATAATGATAATAATAATACATTTATTGGTGTGCGATGCGATACAAATGAAAATTGGAAAAAAGCATATTAGTCAGACTGGGGAATAAATTTAACTTTCTTGAAATTTGTAATGATTGGCTGTGAAAAATGTAGTAATTATCGTAAGTATTGCAAAAATTTAGAATTTTATCTTCATGAGAACAAACAAACGTCGAAGTTTTGTCAGTTTCATAGCAATGACACGAATGTCTTGACTTCCAACATTTTCGATTTTTATCTTTATTCCTAAAACATTCACCCGTGCTATCTAGTTGTTTGCGTTTTGGCATTATGAAATAAAAAGTTACATGTTACTACCTTAAAAAACATACCTGCAAAAAGATATAAAAAATTATTATTGTAAAAAATAAAGGCAAACGTTCAAAAATTGTAAATATAGTAATGATTAGGTTGAATTCATAAAATCAAACATTTCCGGGATATAAGGCCGTGTTCTATTTATATTTGTATCAAACGTTTCGTCCCTCTCTGTGGAGGACATCATCAGTGAAAACATAATAAACTTTTTGAAAACACAATAACAATAATGCAGCGTTCACAGCAAAGCATGATATACGACGGCTACTAGAAAGATAAAATTGAAGTAGAAGTGATTAGGTTGTCACGTTGCCACTACGACAAATATAAATATAAAAATATCAATTTATTATTTAAAAATAAGATATAAATTAATTATACATTATTTTTAAATACTAGGGAGCTACCGCCCTCTGCCAAGACCCTCTATATAAAGGCCTCCCAACTCGGCCGTGCAACGTCATAACTTTCACTCATCTTTGACGTCACTCCATAGACTTAACATGGCAATTTTCACTCACGTTTGACGTCATCGTCTGGAGTTGGGTGGCCATGTATATAGAGGGTCTTGCCTCTGCTCGCTATTGCTCGCCAACCCCCGTTAACTACTGACGCAGGGCCTTTCGGATCCCCACAAAACCCTGCTTACTAAAATTATTTATAAAACATTCGTTATAACAATTAGTAGAAAAAACGTCAACCAACTTTCCTGAAGCACACTCCCTTAAAAGTTAGAATATTTATTGGTTGTAAATTATCAATAATTTAATCAACACGTTTTCCTTGAAAATATCCATCAAGTCTGCTCGTAACTATTGTTATTCAATATTTACAAAAACGTTCAACAATGAATCTGGTAATTTAATATAGTACCTAGTAACTCGTCAAAATATCGAGTGATTTATCATATTAAGTTTTTCATTTTTCATGTTTATCATTTTTAGTTTTAGTTTTAAAACAGACTTTTTAAGCAATACAATTTAAGCTATTGAAAATAATAAGAGACAAAATATACATTGCACTCAATGTTTACAAACAATTAATTTCGGTGTGTGAAATTCTATACTTAAATAGTATATCTGTGAGTTTCTGGAAAACTCTTATCAGTCTTTTAAAAATATTTTATTTAGAAAGTACATATCTTGAAGCGCATTTCTAAAGGGTGAAAGGAATTATTTTCATCATTAATGAATAGCGTCTGTTGGTCATGGTGGTTGGAGGTGTAATAAATTGTACTACAGTTTCTTGCTGTAAACTGCAACCTTATCCGTAATCCAGAGAAATGGAAATATTTTAGAATTGAGAATTTTTTTAGAGATTCTAAAGGCTTATTGCACATCCTCAAAAGAATCCGAACAGTTTGATACCAAAAACATGTTATATGGATCAGTAATTAAAAAGCCTTTCTCTGGAAACCATTTACAAAAACTTTTTTTTAGAATAGAGATATTCTAAAGGCTTATTGCACTTCCTCAAAAGAATCCGAACAGTTTGATACCAAAAACATGTTATACGGATCAGTAATTAAAAAGCCTTTCTCTGGAAACCATTTACAAAAACTTTTTTTTAGAATAGAGAGATAATTAAAACCGTTTGAACAACAAAAAAGTAAATATTTTAAAAAATAACCCAAAATATATTTTTTAGATTCGTGTTATAAATAGAAAGATGATTATTTAATCTATTTGAATAATAAAAAAACCAGTGAAACATGTTTTCAATTGTTTTAAATTCATAGTTTCTTGCTTTGTAACTGCGATCGTATCCGAAATCTAAAAAAATGGAAATATTTTGTAATTGGGATTTTTTTTTTGAAAAATCGAAAGGCCTACTAGGAAATCCGGAAAGAATCCAAACATTTTGATACCAGATATGTGTTATACGGATCAGTAATTAAAAAGCCTTTCTCTGGAAACCGTTCACCAAAAACTTTTTTTTAGAATAGAGAGATTTTAGGAGGTGTAAAATGAATTAAACGACCACGAAATAAACTCTAACCACTAAATAATGAATAGTTTTGAACAAGTACAACATGAATTTAGTAGGGTAATTTTACGGGTTGGTCTCGATACAGAAGGGTAGAAATTTTATCAACCAGATGAAAATCACTTAACAGTCAAGCCCAAACTCTTCACAGAAAAATTTCTTGCTTAAAAACATCAACGTATATTAAAAGTTAGCGCCACCGCCGCGCTGTTTCAAAAAATTTTATTTTTCAAGTCTTTGAACTCTCACAGTGCAAAAACTACTTGATATAAATTTATGAAATTTGGAACCCGGGGTTGGTTAGGAGACAAGGCCCTCTAGATAAATATATAAAAGATAAATATATAAATATAATAGATAAATATAGATAATATATAGCAGACAAATATATACTAGATAAATATATAAATATATAAAAAAAGTATACACAAACACTCACTTTCTTCTATGATCTCTTTACCAGGGGATTGACTGTCAACAATTGGTTCATGGTCCGCTAAAACTAAAGAAAGCAACTTTTGAAGAAAAATTTTAAATATATTTGCTTTAAAATTTTCCGGAAAGCTTCATTTAAAAATATGTTTCTTACCAAGAGTCACTGCTACTAAAAGAAAACTGCACAGGTACTGAAGAAGCATCTGAAATATAATCAGTATTTTCCAATAAATTTATGAACATAAATGTCTCACAAAGCAGTTAAGAGATGAAATAAAAGGTGAAAGTAACTTTTTAAGGAGAAGTTTATATCTGTGATATAAGAAATATTTCAATAAGAACAACCTTTTCTTTTGCCTCCTTTAGTTGTGTTGAAAAACTTTTGAGCTCTCTAATCGTCCTGTATGAAAAATACCGTTAATTTGCCTGACACTCAGTTACCCGACAACTGCCCGATAATGGGACAGGCCCGACAGGTACGTTTAACCCAACAACTTGAAATATGAGAGGACTTGTAATGTTTTCGAATTAGGTGGTTTTCTGAAGGTGCGTTCCAGGACCCCCGAGACAAACGGGGGCTGTAACCCAAAAATCGAGGTACAATCCTTAAAAACGTAGAATGTCATATCATGTTGGGGATTCTATAGGAAGAGCATAAGTGTCAAGATGAAAGATAATTTTTATTTGATCTATCTTGCCGCCATTGCCATTCTCATGGGATCCACAACCTAGAATGACATACCACTTTTTAATAAAATATTACATAGGTGAATTCTCCTTTTTTCTGTTGTTGCTTTCTTTTAAAAACTAATTTTTTGCAAATGTGATGGAAGCTGATTTATGATAATGTTTAGTGCTTCCATATTAATATAAGGATTTTTGAATACATTGGTTTCCATCTTGAAACACTCGAAAATAGATTAAGTTGTTTATAATATTAGAGAATTACATATACATTAAAAAATTAAGTTTTAATAAAAATCCTATGTTTGTATGGTAAGGATCTAATACAAACTGTTAAGAAAAATATGTAGTGAAAGTTGATTTCTAAAGTGCACAATGCACATACACAAGCAAAATGGGTTTGGCTGTTGTAAACTAATTGCATAGTTAATTGTGTAATAATAAAAACTAATTTCATGTTCCCTAAATTGATTTAAATCTGTAAGAGTCGATATCAGAAATATGCATATTACGTTATTCCAAAAGTTGTTTTAATTTTTGTTGTTACGCATATCTGTGCCAAATATTTTCTAGAAGAGTACAGTATTATCTAGATAAAATTATTTTATAATTAAATGCAGTATTGTCATTGGAAATATTTTAAAAGAATATAAACTTATTTAAAAAAGAACTTAAAAGCATAGATAAAGCTCATAAGTGGCAACCAACTATTTAAAATTTGAATTTTAAAATAAGATAATATCGTTCATAACATCTAGTTTTCGTACATTTATAGAGAGCACGCATGTTATTATATGTGAGGCGGAAAGCGAAAAGGGACCTCTTGTCGGCTGCTAAGTTGATTTCGAGAAAAAGCCAAAAAACCGGAAGAAGGATTTTTTTTCTGTCGATTATCGTAATTATTCTGTCGATTATCGTATTCGTAATTTTTTGAGCTACAAGGATGATGATGGTCTTAAAATCTTCATAAGTCTGTACAGATTGAGACAAAAATAATAACTCCAATTCGACGAACGCCGACAAGAGGTTCCTTTCCGCTTTCCGCCTCACATATATTTTACATTCCTTAAAATACAAAAAAAATTACAAAAATAAGAATACATTTTAATTCACAAAAAAAAATCTATGGCTTAAAAAATTTTAATAAAAGAATATTTCAAAACTTTTACGAAAAAAGTTTTTGAAAATACTTATTTAAAGTAGTGTCTCAAAAATTTTAAAATTTGAGTAGTAATTTCTTCTTATTTCTAATAAATAATAACTGCCCTTTGGATAATTCACTCTAATTCTAATTTATGAAGTATTCTCTCCATTTTAATTAGTAGGGGAGAGTGTTGTACCTACGGACGGTTGTACCTTCAGCCACCTCCTTTTAAAATTCGGGAAAAAATGTAAATTTTAATTTGTGGTCGATTTTAAATGTAAACAGATGCTATCTAGTTGCTAACGTGAAATCAGCTGTTTAAAATATTATTTAAATTTTCTATAATAAAAATTCTGTTTTCGGGTGCTTAAAGTTTTTTTTAGTGCATCACTTCATTAATTATTTTCTTCCTCTATGATTATGATATAATAAAATGGGATATGTGGGGGAATCCCAGATATTTTGAATTTTTAGTTTTGATATTAGAAATCGTCAGATCTCAATTCTTTTATCTATTATAGAACTTTGAATGCAAAAACACCTGATGCTGTACCTTCGGACACCATAAGTGTTGTACCTACGGACACGTTCTTGTGGGTGTCTGTAGTTAATCAGCGTTTTAGAATCGGGTTTCATTTAACTGAATTCATTTTAATAAATATTAAATTAATTCTAAATGGTAATCTATTTGTCAGCAATTATTTTCAAGTGAATTTTAGATGAAAAATCAAATATTTTGTGATCTAAACTACTTTTTTAAATTTATGATTCTACTTGGAATTTAATGTAAAATATGGTGTAAAACCTAAGCACCCTATCGCATTTAAGTATGATGATTAAAAAACTTAAACTTTCCACTGAAGAAGATTTACCACCAAATTATTACTGTTATTACCACCAAATGCTTGCACAACTAAGTGTCGATCGAATTGGGTTTTTTCGGATCAGTGAAGCTGTCAGATCAATCAGCATGATTGATGAAACTATTACCTTAAATTCTGATCTGAAAATACCATGTGATTTTTGTGTTTTTGGAAAAAAATCAAGACTTTTATCATTCAACTTCGTTTTAATGATCATTTAAGATCTAAAACTACATTAATTTAAAAAATCTATTTTAAATTTTAAAAAGGCTTGAAATAGGATATTAAAAGGTAATTCATCAATAAAAATGTTCATTCTTAGCTTTTTTCAACTAAGACTTTCCTTTTTAAGGGTGTCCACAGGTACAACTGGGTCTGTCCATAGGTACAACAGGTTGTTGTACCTTTGGACACTAATTTTTCCAAGTTATTATACATGATTAAAAATCCAATTTTCAAGATTTTGGCTAATAAAAAATATCTCTCAACTCACAAAGGTTAGGACTATAGGTTCGGCACTTTAAATGGTCAAAATGTGATTTTACCTGTCTTAGAAAAATCCAAACGTGAATTTTGTCCATAGGTACAACACTCTCCCCTATGCATTTTATTGCTTTAAGTATACTTATTTTTTTGTAAAATTATTTCGTATTTATAATATAAAGTTATATATAATAAAATACTGTGGATCAAAATAAAAAAATACACCTTAAGTCGTCAAAAAGTATTACAAAAAGTTTTCTAATTTTAGTCATTCATTTTCTAAACATCGGCTCATTTGAACCTTTAAAATACTAGTGATAAAGGATGCTAAAAATCCATATATTTTAAATTTGAACCAATGTTTTCTTTAAAAATACAAATTTCAGTATAATTTTAACTGAACAATACGTATAAAAACAGACAACATCTGTGACAACTTAATAAAATCACGCGAAATTATCTCTATTATTGTAATCATAAACAATTCATCAACTTTTCCCTTTCGGCATTTCATTTCCCAAAGTTTTAAACAATAATGGAGCGTTTTAAAATTAATGACAGAATAAAAATTGTTGGAAAAAATGTTAAAGGCAAAGTAGTTTTCGTTGGAGAAACACATTTCGCTGATGGAACTCTTTATGGAGTCGCTATGGATGATCCGATTGGACGACACGATGGCATCATGAACGGTGTGCGCTACTTCAAGTGTAAAGAAAATCACGGGATTTTCGTAAAAGCTTCCCAACTGCAGAACGTGGGCAATGGTATAGAAAGAAGTGGGGGTAGTAAAGAAACTACGACTAAGAAAAAGTTATCAAATGGCTCAAATCAGGAAACAAACATACATTCAGAGAAACCAAACTGCAAAATGGAAACTGCGATGAAATCTTCCACTGCTGAGAACGGGTCTAAAATGCGTGAGTATACTCAGCCTTGTCCTCAGAGAAAGTTTAAATTTAAACCAAAAGATAGACCAACGATTGAAGACCAAAGCAAGAATATGACTGACTCAGCAAGGAAATCTTCCCCCGCCGAAAATGGGTCTAAACCGCGTAATTATACTCAGCCTTGTCAACCAAAAAAATTTAAACTTAAATCAAAAGAAAGGCTAACGACTGTAAACCAAACCAAGAAAATGACTGAAAGAAAAAACGAGTCCGGAATGAATGATATGAATTTAACTGAATCAAAATCAAAAGACTGTATGAAACTTAAAGGAGAAAATGACATTTTAAATAACGAAATAAGTTATAAAGACGGACAGCTCGCGACTCTGCAGTCTGAGTTGAGCCGTCTAAAATCTTGCATACATTGGAGCAGAAAATTTAGCAATAGCAATAGCTTTAAAGATATTAATTTAAAGAGGTTTTTTACTCAAGAAATTGATGTTAGAATAAAAAATATGGAAGACACAATAAAGAATCCTGATGCAAAGCCAACAAAGGGTCATTTCAAAGATTATAAAACTTTAAAAGAACATAATAGATTCTTGCAACTTTATGTGGTAGATCTCGAGAAACAAACTGAGTTGTTAATGGAAACTATTTTGCGAATCAGAGGTATCGTTTTAAGGCAAAGGAAAAAACGACGCTCGGATCAAAAGGGCAACTGTAAAAACTACCTTCAAAAACACGTAGGAAAGTTCCTCAAGGAAAATGCATTTTCTTCGCAAACATTTACAGACGACGAAATGGCTGCTTGCAGCAGTAGAATATCACCCAGTTCGTTTGATAGAGATTTAGAGTCTTTGGCTGATACAATTCCAAATGCAAATAAGGATGAATCGCAAACGTTTGAACCACATCCGGGAATTACATCTCAAAAGCAGGGTAAAAGTTCACTTGAAAGGAGCATTTTCCCCAAAGATGAGAAAGATGACGACAAAAAATCTGCCGAGAGCATTCCTGACTCAGAGGATTACTACATGACAACCACTTCATTCCCAGTATGGCATAAATCTCCTGAAACCAAAATGAATAAAAAACCACTAGCAAAAATACGGTACGACCCATACCCACGAAATCTGATTCACAATAAAGAAAAAAAGCCAACCCTTGTTTCTAAAAATACGTTTAAATACATCCCGAAGGGTTTGGAAGAACTTTCATCGAAACTCGCCACAGTGAGCAAAAAGCCGAGTAGACTCAAACTTAACTCCAAAACTCCTCCTCAACTATTAGCAAAAGGACCGAGACAGTACGAAATGTTGAATATATTCGGTGCTAATAAACAAACAAGGAAAGATCCAAGCAAATTAAAAGCTACAAACGCTAATATCCTTGCCAAAGGAAAGAAATCTGTATATAGACAAAACTCTTGGAAGAAGAAACCTGGGTATTCCACACAAGCTACAATCAAGAAATGACAAATGCTAATCCTTGTATGGATGCTTTTTTACGAAAAAAAAATAAGATGGTTCTTTGAACAGCTTTTCCAACTTTTTATTTAGTGTTGAAAATAAATGTCCATCCTGAATTATATTTGCTTATTGATGTACACTTAATTTATTATTATATGCCTAACAACGATATGACTGCAGAATTTATAAATAAATTTCAAATTTTTCTAATTTTTATTTATAAACTGAACAGTATTTGATCTAACTAAATATTTTAATCTATGAGTTTGAAACTATTTAGCAATTTTTCTACTCTTTGATGTCCAAAAGAGCATGTCGGTATTTAGAGACACCCTTAACGGAATAGAAATTAGTTTGTTTATTGCACTCCCCTATCCTTACCGTAAAAAAACGTGAAAAATATTGGACTACAAAGATAAAATAAACTTCCCTGAAAAGAGCAAAGTAACCTAAATAACTTACTATAAAATAAGAACAATTATTTTCATGATAACATGACAGTTTTGGATAAATTTTTGAACTTTCAAAATATTATGAACTAATTTAAATTTAAAAGCAGAAGGAGGAAGGGGGAAGTTAAAATAATGGGAGACCTGAGGGAGAAGTTAAAATAATGAGTTGATGCAAAAGAGACTTTTAGCTCGAATTAACTTTAAGCCTGTGAAAATAGATATTTAAGTTATTTATAGTATGTTTATTGTGTGTGATAGGGACGATGTTCGAAACCAGCAAACAGTTCGTTTAATAGATCTTAAAAGAACTTTTAAGGTTGTGTATCCATTCATTAAAATCAGATTCTGGGCTAAAAATTTACAAAATTTAAAATTTTACTTTAAAAGAAGCTTTAAAATTATGAAGAGTATAAAATACTGCTTTCACAATACATAAAAAATATATACAAGCAAAGTTGACGTTATATGGATTTTAGTTCTAATTTAACCAGGTCTCATATAGCTTTTCTTATGAATATCCTATAAAACATCATTAAAAATTCATAAATCAATTATTTTAAATACAATTTAATGTACTAGAAGAAAAAAATACCATGTAATAGAGAGTCGCACAAAACTTACCTTAAATGAAGAGGAAAACTTCTTGCAGTTTCGCTTCAAGCGAAACCTAAACTGCAGGTCAGAAGCGAATCCTGCCTTCTTTTATTGGCCAGGGGAACAAACACAAACATATTTTTTAGAGTGATTTCCATCCCCCATGTTCAAGGGGGGAGTAAAACCACCCCTGGAAATTGATGACCCTGATATCGGGACCAGTCCCCTCAGGTGAGCCCGACCTGTTGGAGCCAGGGCAGGATTCTTCGGAGATTAAGACAGGTTTTGTTCATACTAGTATCTAAAAACATACTGGATTGCGTTTCTACAAATAATAGTGGAAGGTTCCCGTAATGTAGATGGGAAAGGAGAGAGTAAGATTGCCCAGTTGGGTAAAAGTACGCTGCGGTTTATTCCACTGTTGGCAACAGTATAAGGTGATGGAGTAAGATAGCTAGTAAGACCCCCTATCAACGAGTAATACCCCCTACTTGACGGATTAGAATAAATACCCTAATACTTTTTAAACCGAATACGAAATTTAAATTATGCATTTTGATGATTTTAAAGGATTTTTCCCCTTTACCTTATTATAAGTTGTGTGTGAGAGATCGGGGTGTTTACTGCTCTGTTATTGGTTTGCCTCCATTCCAAAACGAAACTGTGAAGTAGATACTTGTGATATGCTAGATTAAAAATAGTTATTGACCAATCATTTTAGGTTAAGAATTTTTAAATTACTAGACACCCAACATTCTTTCAGTTTAAAGGTATTTGTCTAGTTTTTCGTTAAGCTGTGGTTTGAGTTATTACATGTTTTATGACAATAAGGAAGTTGCATGTGTCAGATTTTCAAAAACAAACAAGTGTTCCGTATGGTTTTTTGTATGGTAAAATGAAATATCTAGTCAGTTTTTCAAAAAAATGTACAGGTAATTAAATATTTTAATTTAAAAGTCTAGAAAAAAACACGTGACTGAAAACGTTTATTGTTTAAACTATGACGTCAACAATCATACCATCAACTCCATTGCTTTACAACAATGTTTAGTATAAGATGACGTCACATCCAAACTCTTGGCGTTTTCGCGCGCTTTTAAAAAGGGGATTTTTGTTAATTTTTTTGACAATCAAAAAATTTCTCGATTGGCCTCAAATTTTGGGTAGTTGCTTATTTTTGCAAGAGGAATCGATTAAAAAAATAAAAAAAAATCATGCAACTTCCTCATTATCATATTTCCTCCATAGAGATTTTCGAATTTAATATTTACAAAGTTATATAGATAAAGAATAATTTAATCGTTATACATAGAATATTGAATTGTCATGCTGAAAAAGGGAATAATTATCAAAACCAAGTTTTTAGAAAATAAAAAAAATAATGGGGTCAAACATTTAAAGGATAAAACAATTTAAACCACTTTTGAATGAAAAAAAAACTTATTTTTAGGCTGAGCGCGCACTGGAGACTTTTGTCTCTGAGACTTAAAACACTAGTCACTCGAGAGCAATGCATTTCTATGAGGAAATTCTTGGCCTAGTGATCTAGCGACGAGACCAAGATCACTAGACCAAGAATTTCTTCATAGAAATGCATTGCTCTCGAGTGACTAGTGTTTTAAGTCTCCGAGACAAAAGTTTCCAGTGCGCGCTCAGCCTTAAGCCCAAAGAATTGGAAGTGAAGGACAAATCATTTTAAACAAATCAATTTGGCTGTAATTTCAGCATATAAGAGGTAGTTAGTTTTCCCTTTTTCCACTAATACGGATATTTTTGGACTTATTCCTCTTTTTAAACTAATGACGATTCAATTAATTCCTTCAAAATATTTCATTGAAATAAGCGACGAAGCTTATGTCTCACCCTAATTGGCCGTTTATAGGCCGCAGTTTTTCAAATGCATAAATTTCTAATAAAAAATAACTTTCCTTTAAGATTTTAAATTTAGCCTTTTTTATAATTACATCCTTGAAACTACAAAATGTTTTTTTACTGGGATTATAAACTCATGTAACTTTTAAAACAATGCTAAAAGTTAGTATAGTTCATCCCTTAAATTTTATTCTCTCCAAATATATTTATTAACTTAAAAATGTAGTTAAGAGTTACTACCAGACAAAATGTAAAATATACTGTCTTCTCTGGCTATGATTCAAGGTGACCTCCCCCTCTCTGAGTATAAATGTTGTTTACAGGTTAAGGGGAGAATGCGGGGTGACAAGATATTTGGGCGACCTCACTTGCTAGAAAGTAGGTCATCTTGTTTCATAAAATATTAGGTATTATGTCTTCATTACTTATATAAAGCATTCGGTACATTAGAATTAGCCAGGTACAAATTTTGCCAATAGGCTTTATTAGCGACGTTTTACTTTGTAAAATACGTTCACATAAAATATAGTAAAATTATAAAAGCAAAGCTTCTAAATAAGATATTGAGGAATGCTTTTTTAATTTTGATGTACTATTTTTTTTAGATGGTCATTTATAGTAAAACCTGACGTTTGCCCCGACTAAACTTATGTACCAGCATTTCAATTTAGTATAAGTAAGCAAACGACATATTAGCTTTATATTGCAGTAACACAAAAATCCTCTTAGCAGATCCTTCCGAACAGAAAAAGTACCAAAAGTTAGAACAGTAGTTAGTACTGTAAAAGTTAGTCCCTTTTTGATATTTTTATTTACAGACCTTCCTAGGCTCCGTAGTGGTCATCTTCGTGCTCAACGTCATGTGTCGGGCTTATCCCCTTTGTTTGAAATGCAGCATAACAGAAGCTAATCCTGCTTATTATGATTTGTATTGGAAGCGAGAAGATCCAGTTGTGCTCTAGTCCTGGTGCAGTCTATCTATTTTTAAAAAATCATGGGTTTATGGACTTGGTCTGATGACTGCCGTCGACCAAGTGGGATAAGCAACAACATCAACCCTTTTATTTTGTTTGAATAATGACTGCCTAAACTTAATGGCTAAAAATGTTTCCTAACCTTAATTCCACGTTTTTCGACACTTCAGGGGTACGGAGATAAAACCTGAAAAAAAAGAATATACACCCCCGGCAGAAATAGCCCTGGTATCGAACTTCGACCGAATCACATATCCTGCCGGCCATTCTTAGAGAAATTCAAAAGATTAGTGATTCACCGGAAGAGGACCTCTATACAGAAAATTGCCACACCATAATAATGATGGTTCATGCCATCCATGGAAACATCTTATAACACTTTTCATGTGGACACGACAACAACAACAATAATTCCAGGTTGTTAAAATATAGGGTGGTACTTTTTAATTACATATCTATTTAAAGTAACTATCCTGTTTTGAACGCTAAGGATTGTATTAGGGTACAATTCTATTAACTGCTCCGAAATATCATCAAATTCTTATGGTTGTCATTGAATTACTATGTATTTTTATCGGTTAGTTTAAAATTTTTACGATGCTCCCTTTTCAAATCAATTTAGCCAGGGCTCGATTTCTAAAAAAAGAGGTACCGGAACGGGAAAATTATTGGTCTAAAAACCAAAAAAACGAATACATTTTACCATAAAAACTTAAGCATTTATTTTTAAATTTAAATTTACAAAATAAACTCAAATGTGTAGCACTAGATTAAGAAGAGTTTTCTAACTTAATTATTGTATAAGAAGATGAACTTTTTATGCAATTTTTTTGTAAAACACCTTATTTGTACAGTGGGTAGTATTTTTTTCCAACAGGGTGCATCTTGTAAGAAGCGGGACGGCTTATCATCAATGAACCCTTAGTGTTGTATATTTTGTCAAATTTAGGGAATAGAATGCGCAGTTTATGTCCTTTAATGGTAGAACTTAAGTTTAATAGAATGGTATAATTTAATTGAGTCTTAATTGTAATTTAAGTAGACGTTTTAAAACAAAAGTGAAATTCTAAAAGCTTATGTACAAAAAATACGAAGATAAAGTAGAATATTAATTTTTTCCGAAAAAGAGGTTCCGGAACGTCGTTCCGGACCGTTCCGGCTGAAATCGAGCCCTGAATTTAGCAATATTAAACCTGATATTTAACGAAATTTTACCATAATTATGCAGTAATAAGGATAACAGTAAAACTTTGACAATATTCCGGGCGTAATATGAGGCAGCTTTGTATTCTTTTCCCAATTTAAGAGCTTTAATAACACGTCTATAAAAAGCATTTGATATTTTTTTTTAGTATCTTCTACTTGAAAATCACTTTATCCAACAAACCCATATTACTTAAACAAAATTCAGTTTCCAACATTGGTTCAATTCTGTTAACGTTTCCGCTAAACATCACCATGCTCTTTTGGACTCCAAAAAGTAGAAATATTGCTAAATAATTTTCAAGCTCATGGGTTAAAATGTTTAGTTAGATCATTAACTGTTCAGTTTATCAATAAAAACCAGAAAAATTGGTCTGTATTTGAATATATGGCGTTCAAAAGAGCATGGTGTTATTTAGCGGGAACGTAAACAGAATTGAACCACAACTTTATTCATCCAAATCATCGGAGACTAATTTGTTATTTTTGTTCTCTAATATAACTCGCTGAAGTTTCTCGTCAAAATGCATAATATACGATTTGATTTCCGATAATTTTTCGCTCGTCAATAAAGTGAGCCTTTCCAACTCCTTCATAGTGACCGACGTTGGAGAGTCTATGATTTCAGGCTGCTCATTAACATCAGGTTCCTTGGTTTTCTCTGATGTGGAAACTATGTTTTTGCTTCCTTTTGCACTACGTCTTAAGCCCGTTACCTTCTTATTGACAGTTTTACCTTTGACCTTGTTGGAAACAGCTTTTTCATGCACGGCCGACAGCTTTGGGCAGTCTGGTTTCACAGCAGATGACGATTTCTGGGTCTTGGCATCGTCGATATTATTTGAAGCAATTTTCTTTACTTGACTTGGTCTGACGAACAGTCCGCGGTCTTTGGCGCACTGGAAGTATCTCACACCTCCGTAGCTGCCATTATTTCTCCCACATGGCTCGTCTAAAATGACTCCTACCCATTGTCCTTTGGAAAACCAAGTAGTGCCGATGTAAGCTATTGTGCCGTTAGAAGATTTTCCTGTGATTAAAACTCTGTCGTTGATATTGAATTCGCCCATTGATTTTTTATGCCGTTTTGAAATAATCTAATTAAAATTTTGTGAATTTGTAAAATAGATTGATGATGAATTATGTGATTATTGTATTTGATAAAATATAAAAGTAAACGAGGATAACTGTTGGTTTTAACCAGTATTGACATTTAGTTTTTCGCGTTTTTACTGCTATTTTAAAGTTTTTCACCAATAACATTATCCTTTTGATTTATTAAAACCAAAATTAGTACTTTTTTTTGATAATTTGGCCAAATTTTCATTATAACAGATGAACGAACAGAATTAAATTCTGGGTTTAGGAGTAGTTTCGGTAATTTTCAATTTCAGTAGTTAAGTAATTTCAGTAGTTAAGGAAAAATATTAGAGTAAATAAATTTAGTCCTTATACCCATTTTTTATTATGATTTAAAATTCATTTACTTTTCTTATAACTATTGCTTCGTGTAAAAACAACTCGTATCTATCTTAAAAACAATTTGTTTCCTTTGCGAGATGTATTTTGATAATGTAATAACTCTGACTTAAGTTACATTGAATGAGTATGATTTTTGAAATTCTCGTGGCATTTCCGTTTCTTCAGAACTTATCTTATCTAAGAAGGTCGCAATTCTAAAGGAAAATGACTAATACTTAATAACCACGCTGATATCATAAAATTACGCCACCTATTTATTTTGACTGTAATTTCATTTTACAATATTTAGTAAAACCGACACCTCCAGATCGAAATACTTGGCCAAATATTGCTTTCCGAACCTCATTTCATCACTCATTTGAGGTTTTTTATATTGATAAAAGATATTCGTATGTATTCAGCGTAATAGAACTAGGAGACAAGAAATAGCGTTCCAAAAATAGTTTTAACATGAAATCATTTGGAACCTTAAAGGAGCTTCTTAAAAACTAATTTGAATCGCATGTATGGAAAGTTCTTGAATCTATCCAGATAACTCAATTTGTTCTCATGTCCTCTTAGGATTGTGTTTTATGACATTTTGGTTATCCCGTGATAAAATGTGTTGCTGTTAGGGATCCTGGAAAACCTCGGGATTTCATAAAAATAAATAAAATACCGAGATTTAGTGTAATAATATGGATTATAAATGAAAAAGTTGAAAGAATAATGCTACTCTTCATGTAGTTTTTTGCCTGAAAAAGCGGTTAAAAAATGTACTTCAATTTTGACATAAAATAACCACAAAAACCAGTCACATATATGGGTGATTCCCAAAATAGGGGAAAATTTCTGTCTTTCAGCATATAAGAAATTTTGGAAGGTTTTCTAGCATTTTTGTTTAGTGAAATATGTTTGTCTTAATATAACAGAAAAATGTTCAAAATGTCATTAGCATGGATGTCCACAGCAGCCTCTGCCATCTCCATATCAACATTTTTGAGTGCTTGTATCATGTTAATAAGACCAAACAAATTTTATTCCTTGTTTAAATGAATCAATGAGATTATTTATCCAATAAATTTATTTTTAACATTGAAATAATAATACATAGAAAGGATTTAAATTTTGTCCTCCATATTTTATTTCTTAAGCATGGCCATCTTTATTAGCTGATTTTCACTGATGGCAAGAGTGTAAAAAAAATCAAGTTTTTGCAGGGCAACTATAAGCCATTTTACTTTAGTGTGAAAATAGAAGCATGTGCTGCATTTTTTAAATAGAAGTTAAATATCTGAAAAGTACATCAATTGTATGTCATTAGAATGGATAATAATTTTAATGCTTATTTTATAATTAAAATTTTTATTTTACTGATTTGAATAGAACTTTTGTATTTTAAGAAGCTATAGAAAGAAGCATTGTATTCTGATTATATTTTGGTTCATAATCTTATTTTAGTTGAAGTTTTTCATTAGCATTGACAGGTGATAGTGTCATTAGCATGGTTTTTTCAGTCCATGCCAATGGCATAACAGCCATGCTAATGACTCCTATGTGCTTAAATGTTACTTTTGGGTATTTTTTTGAAAAGTTGGTGTAGAGATTTGCTTTTGCATTAGTTTTATATTTATAAATACTAGGGAGCTACCGCCCCCTGCTCGCTATCGCTCGCCAACCCCCGTTAACTGCTGACGCAGACACGTTTGAACCGCTTCGCAATTCCTCACAAAACCCTGCTCACTGCACTTACTCACTTTATAAAACATTCTTAAAACAGGGTTAGTACTTCTCCGGGGTATTCTTTCGAAAATGGTGGATATACATTCAGTAGCGGAAATTTAACAGTTCCTTTATGGTAACATTAATTGGCGGGTCGCCTTATAATTCCAAGAAAATTAACAACAGAGCAATGTAACATTCCTTTACCATTTCCCCAAGGTAATGTTTTTTTCACAGATCCATTAAGAAGCACTGAAACATCTCAGGAATAAATTTAACGTTCTTAAAATTTGTAACAATTTTCATCGATTGGCTGTGAAAAATGTAGTAATTACCGTAAACATCACTAAAATTTAGAATTTTATCTTCATGAGAACAAACAAACGTCGAAGTTGTGTCAGTTTCATAGCAATGACACGAATGTTTAGACTTCAAACATTTTCGATTTTTATCTTAATTTCTAAAACAGTCCCCCGTGTTATCTAGTTGTTTGCGTTTTGGTATTATGAAATAAGGTGTCACATTTTACTACCTCAAAAAACATACTTGCAAAAGAATATAAAAATAATAATAATTGTAAAAAATAAATGCAAAAGTTCAAAATTTCCGAAAGCGAGTTTATATTTTGTTGTAAATATGGTAATGATTAGGTTGCCACAACGACAAAGATTAATGTAAAAATATTACTTTGTTATTTAAAAAATAAAAGATAAATTATTTATATATAAGTTTTAAATATAATTAAAACCGTTTAAACAACAGAAATATAAATATTGTTAAAAATAACCCAAAATATATTTTTTTTAATTCGTGTTATAAATAGAAAGATGATTATTTAATTTATTTGAATATTAAAAACCAGTGAAATATGTTTTCAATTTTTTTTGAAATTCATAGTTTCTTTCTTTATAACTGCAACCTTATCCGTAATCCAAAAAAATGGAAATACTTTAAAATTGAGATTTTTTTAGAAATTCTAAAGGCACTTTGCACATCCTCAAAAGAATCCGGACAGTTTGATACCAAATATGTGTTATACGGATCAGTAATTAAAAAGCCTTTCCCTGGAAACCGTTCACCAAAAACCTTTTTTTAGAATAGAGAGATTATATTTTTTTACCACTTCCAAAATGTGCATTAT
This sequence comes from Tetragnatha versicolor, assembly GCA_024610705.1. NCBI lineage: Eukaryota > Metazoa > Arthropoda > Arachnida > Araneae > Tetragnathidae > Tetragnatha > Tetragnatha versicolor. The sequence goes on along the minus strand of JANDEH010000017.1, from coordinate 14,441,525 downwards.
ATCTCAAAAAATTACAAGACACGGTATCTCACAATGGTAATGTCTAATGGTAATTATATTCACATAGTTAATAATAAATAATAGGTAAGGTATAATTATAGTCACAATGGTAATTATATATTATTAGAAAGATATTTATTTCATATCATTTTTGTCATTTAGCATGGTTTCACTGTCATTAGCATGGATCAGAAAATACTTTAAATTTTTTTTAGTGAGTTTTTAAATATTTAGCTCTGCTGACTACAGGTAAAGTATACAGGATAATATATTAACAACTCCTTTTTTTTCAGAATTTTAACTGCAAATTTTTTTTTAAATTTTATCTTTTGAAAAAGTCTCCTATTTTGAGAATCACCCATATAATATAAGTAATATTTTTATGCCAAAATGTTTCAAAAATAAACATTCTTTTCAATATAAAAATTTCATAAACTTCCATTCCATAAATTTTGCCTCGTGAGAGTTTAAAGTGCTCAGAGGAAAAATTTTCTGAAATATCGGCTATAGTGCTGTAAAAGTATTGCTAAAAAATTATATGTAGACAGAAAAGAGTTCTCATAGGATTTTTTCGATTCAAATTTTCTAACACTTTCGAATATATTCAGAAAACTATCACGACATTCCACCAAACATAACAAAAGTGGTTTTTTTGGAGATGAAAAAAGTGTTCTCTAATTTGTTTATAATGTGTAAATGGATCAATGTTTGAAGCGTTTGCATGATATGTGTGCAAATATATTATTTATTATCTTTATTTTATTCTTACTCTCCTACTAAGAAGGCGTTATAATAAAATTTTACTTTTAATCGTTTGTAATTGAGCCTTCTTCGATAATCTTTATAATTTTAGATAGTTGTTTTATTTTTTGAAACATCTTATACACGCACCTATTTTCTTAAAACAGTGATCCGTGTACCTTTCTCAAATTTTCCATTTTTACCGTAGCAACAGTTCCTCTCTTTCTCCAAATAGAACCAAAATAGCCAAACAACAGTAAACAAAAACAAGAAAGAATTCCCCCCAATACCCCCCAGACCCCAATGATATTAAGAAATCCGGTCTGGCCCCTATGCATGGCCTCTCAGCTGATACTCCGGTCTGCGACTTCAGACGCTGAGATGTTATCACAACACCGGCTGGCCCACTTGTTTGTTTAAGAAAAAACTACGGAGATATTAAGATTGGTGAAAGAGACTGTCGAAAAAACGACTAATCCGTTCTTACAAAATAAACAACACAGTCACTTAATACATTTATTTTTAGAAATACATAAAAAACTCTGAAAGATTAAAACAGACCTGTACTATATACAAATCGCCATTTTAGGAAGGTGGAGGATTCTAAAATGAAATTAATGATTCTAAGACTAAACCAATTATTCAAAAACTAAAAGGATTTGTTGAAGTTTAATTTTAAAAATATTAATTTTATTATTTAAATCTTTAAGGAAAGTAAAATTGACCAGTGAAAAAATGATGAACCATTTGATTCACCAATGACTAATGTAATGATTATACCAGAAATTTTGAATATATAGAAATTTCATTGAAGTTGTTATGCAAATACATGCAGTTTCTTTTGAACATACAAACTATGGTATTTTTTCTCTTTTATTAAATCATTTAAAATTAATCTCAATTTAATCAAGAACAATAGTGAGTTTGGAGAGAATTTTAGCGCTCAATAATGTTATGCTGTTTGCCCCGCAAGAGAGATAATTTTTTTCAGCCCTGGGGTAAAAATTGGAGAGCTCAATTATTTTAAAATCCTAATGTTCGTCAAGTTTGTTAATCTTGCTTGCCCACCTCACTTCGGGCATTATTTATATTGCATGCTTATCACTTTTTCCATAACATATCAATTAAATAATTTCTTTTAATTTTTAACCGGGGATTTTGCCAAACGTGTTCCCAGTTAGACTCAAACAGAAACAAAATCAAAACATGCAACATTTACATTATAACTAATCATTAATTTAGAATTCATATTTGATAGTTTTTAAGCCAGTCTTAGGATTGTAGCTTTCAATTTTACATAGATATCGGTAGAATTTGAGGGCAAAAACTTATTTTGAGAATTTATCTTCTCGTATCAGTAGTATTGAAGTTCTTACGCATTTAAGTATCGAATTGATAACTGATAAGTGACTTCCCAAATAACCTCGAAAAGGAAATTGATAAGCCTTAGAAACGATTCAGGAATGACTCAAATCTCTAACTAAATGGAAATATTTATATTTTTACATGAACCGGAGTTTACACTCGTGTCCTAAAAGTAAGGACAATTTGATTTTTCAGGGAGAATAATGTCAGAACTCTTTCCTGGAATATAATTTTCATGCTCTCTAGACATCAGTTGAAACAAATATATATGAGGCTTCAAAATACGATTACCATCCACCAATAAAGGATTCAAGAGCTAAAATACGCCTGAAATAAAGGTAATGAGGTGTCACTTAATTTCGTCTAAAAATTATACTTAAAGAATTCAACGCACTTAAAACTATACACCCATGGAGTTCAAGAATGTCATCTCTCTTTATATAACTAACGTGTGTGTATGTGGAGAACGCATCTCCTCCTAAACTACGCCGCAGGCGCGGACAAAACTCGGTATGTAGACGTATCTCGAGGCGAGGATGATTACTGCAAAGTTTTTGAATTTCGAAAATCGAATATTTACGAGTAATTAACGAATTTATTGCTAAAAACTCTTATTTCTTCAATTCTCTACTAGAGTAGATCTGCTTGACTCACTATTGTAAATTAGATGAAAATCTAAAAAAATAATTATTTTAACAGGAAAAACTAAAAACTATATCAGATGTGAAAACACCAAAATTAAATCAAATAATTTATTTTAAACGCTATTTTCCTTTATTTTAATATTTTTTCTTTGAAATAAAAATATGTATGGAAAATTGTAAATTTTCCTAATGGTAAGAGTTGGGTCAATTCCTATCAAGTGATCCACAGGTGGTCGCTCGACCATTGCCCCGGAAAACGGTGCTAAAAAGTGACGTTTTAAAAATTTTCATATAGAAGTTTTTTTTTCGGCGGTTTTATATGTTTTCGAGGGCGCTGATTACGAATATGAAGTTTGCTCCCACGTGGGGGGTCGGCTTCATATCGAAAATCGCAAAAAATCGATAATTTTTAGCTCTTTTTTCGATTCTTCGCTTTTATTTGAAAAACTATTAATTTCTCGAAGATAATTTCAATTACAAAGTTAAAGTACACAAAATTTCCTACAAAATGCACTATTCAACTTTGATTTTCTGAAGAGTGGTTTTGCCGCTAGAGCGCGCTGAAAAACATCGATTTTTTTGCCTTTCCACAAAAATGAGGAAAACGCGCGCTTCTACCCTCTACAAAATGAAAACTATTCACGTTATCAACAAACATTTTATACAACGTGAAAGAACATTTAATTTTCTATAAATAACGTGCTTTACATTATAATTTTTTTGAGAAGGGGGAGGGAGTGAAGGAAAGATCGATAACAAAACTGTTGAGCCTCGCAGACCAAACAGACTTTTGCGGTTGTTAATCTGCAATTTTCTCTTTATTTCCGGTATATTACCAATTAAATGGGTTGTTTTTGATTCATTGATGAATAAGCATGCTTAAGAAAATAAGTTTTTAAATTTATTTATGAAATATTGGGTGTTTTAGGCGAAATTTCAATAAATTTTTTAAATTCATATATTAAATTATGGGAGTGTTTTAATGAACGAATTTATATGTTTTTTGCATCGCTTAATCCGAATTTCAAGATTATTTTAATTTTGAAAGTCATCTTCGCATCAAAAATTGAAAAAGTTATTAAAATTTTGCTCTTTTGTTAGGTTTTTCATCGATTTTTGTAACAAATATTCATTTTAGAAAAAATAACTCAAAACCAAATTAATTTACGTTAAATTTCCTATAAGATGCACTGGTTTATTTTTATTCTGCGTGGAGCGGTGTACGTTTTATAGCGTTTTGAAGAAAAGCAATTTTCATGTTTTTCTACAAAAAAGTGATGAACGCTCGATTTCTCCCACTACAGCTCTAAATAAATTCGAGTTACCGACAAATAGTTTATGCCAAATGAAAGTACATATAATTTCCTACAAAATGCACTACTTAACTTTAATTTTATAATGAGAGGTATTTACGCTAGAGCGCGCTGAATTACAGCTGTTTCCTGACTTAACACAAAAACATGATAATTGCTTTTCTTCAAAACGCTATAAAACATACACCGCTCCACGCAAAATAAAAATGAACCAGTGCATCTTATAGGAAATTTTACGTACAATAACTTGGTTTTGAGTTATTTTTTCTAAAATGAATATTTGTTTAGAAAATCGATGAAAAACCTAACAAAAGAGCAAAATTTTAATAACTTTTGCAATTTTTGATGCGAAGATGACTTTCAAAATTAAAATAAACTTGAAATTCGGATTAAGCGATGCAAAAAACATATAAATTCGTTCATTAAAACACTCCCATAATTTAATATATGAATTTAAAAAATTTATTGAAATTTCGCCTAAAACACCCAATATTTCATAAATAAATTTAAAAACTTACTTTTTTAAGCATGGTTATTCATCAATGAATCAAAAACAACCCATTTAATTGGTAATGTACCGGAAATAAAGAGAAAATTGCTGATTAACAACCGCAAAAGTCTGTTTGGTCTGCGAGGCTCAACAGTTTTGTTATCGATCTTTCCTTCACTCCCTCCCCCCTTCTCAAAAAAGTTATAATGTAAAGCACGTTATTTATAGAAAATTAAATGCTCTTTCACGTTGTATAAAATGTTTGTTGATAACGTGAATAGTTTTCATTTTGTAGAGGGTAGAAGCGCGCGTTTTCCTCATTTTTGTGGAAAGGCAAAAAAATCGATGTTTTTCAGCGCGCTCTAGCGGCAAAACCACTCTTCAGAAAATCAAAGTTGAATAGTGCATTTTGTAGGAAATTTTGTGTACTTCAACTTTGTAATTTAAATTATCTTCGAGAAATTAATAGTTTTTCAAATAAAAGCGAAGAATCGAAAAAAGAGCTAAAAATTATCGATTTTTTGCGATTTTCGATATGAAGCCGACCCCCCACGTGGGAGCAAACTTCATATTCGTAATCAGCGCCCTCGAAAACATATAAAACCGTCGAAAAAAAAACTTCTATATGAAAATTTTTAAAACGTCACTTTTTAGCACCGTTTTCCTGGGTTACATTATAAATGAAATAATTTTTGAGGGTTGATTCTTAAATCATTAGATAATCCAAAAACATCTGAATCATCAAAACATATCTTTATTTTATTTTTATAGTAGCCATCCATGTTCTACAAAAAATTCTGATTTTTGCGTTGTAAGGGTTTACGTTAACTTTCTTCTAACTGGTTTAACTTAAATTCATGCAACAAAATCCATTTTACTCAGAAAAATACAGCCTTTATAATGTACGGTACAAATTTAAGGAGAATAGTGTCCCAAATATTGAAATTCAGTATTTACAAAAGAATACATTTTCCAAATGTTTTTTGTGGACAATGTGTAGCCATCTTACTGTACTATATTTTGAAAACAATTTAACCCGGGTATTATGTTCTTTTTTGTAGTTTAGGTCTCCAAAGTTGGAAAATTTCAAAAAAAAAATCCAAACTTTGACCCTCTATATCAGTGGTTGGCAACTGGAGGACCGCGTTTCGCGTCTGGATCGCATGAGGCTATTTCCTGGACCGCCAAAACATTTTGAAAATCTCAAATATGCATTCTTACCCAACAAAAATTAATTCAACTTGCTCTTTTATAGTCAAATTTCTAAAAAATTCCTTGGGGAAACCTGTATTTTAAAATGGTCAAGCGACCATTTCGGTTTTCACTGGATCACATGATATGGATTGACCTAGTTGAAAATAAAGCATTGTTTCAAATTCAAATGAGACAATTCACTAGACTTATTAATTTACTAGATTTTTTACTATACGTAGTTTCAAATTTGTTACTTTATTAAGATAGAAAAAGGCACTGGGATATTAAACATTATCGGGAACACCGGGATAGGAAAAATTACCTTGAACACAGGGATTGGAAAATTATCGGGAACACCAGAATATAAAAATTACCGGGAGTTTTGGGATAAGAAAAATTACTGGGAACACCGGTGTATGAAAAAGGCACCTGGGATACCAAGACATGTATTTTGAGAAAACTTAGAAAAATATAAATTTATACATTCCACCAGTGCAAGGCCAGGCATATCAGCTAGTATCCTATAAAATGACGGGAAATATTTTTCGAAAAATCATTCCCACATGTTACCATTCTGAATGTGTATATATCTTTTGTAAAGTTCTTTACAAAAATTACTCTTGTAACTTCAGCCAAAAATCAAGTTTTAATTTTTTTAAGACCAGTAAAATCCCCTTCAACCATTTTAAGTTCCCAACCTATAGTTCTAACCTTAGTAAATCGGGTGATATTTTTTACTAGCTCAAATAAATAAAATTTAATTTCAAATAATTTTTAATAACTTGACGAAATTTGTATCCATAGGTAAAACAACCTGTTCCCCCTATGTAATACCCAGTTGTAACTGTGGATGCATTGCCTTTAAATGAACAATTTGAAGAAAATAATGCATTGGAAATCGATCACCGACAAATACGTAAACATTCAATAGTAATTTAACATGCATTAAAATATGTTCACAAAACCTGATTTATGAACGTCGATTAGCTACACAGACACATCAAGAACATGCTCAATGGTACAACACTTATGGAGTATGAAAGTACAATATAAGGTGTTTTTGTGTTCAGAGTACTATAAAAATAAAAGGATTAAGATTTGAAGACTTCTAGTATCAAAATAAGTAGTCAAAGTATCGGGTATCCCCCACGGTGTCGCGAAAAATCTGTTCAATGCCAAATCCGGTCAGACAAATACCGTTCAAAAAAAACTCACAGCTTTACACCTGTAATAAATTTGTTTTTTATTGAACGGGTTTCGCTGACCATTTTTTGGGAAGAAAAATATTAATGTAGTGATGCACTAAAAAGTAACTTTGAACATCTAAAGACAGTAAATTCATTATATTTACTTTAAACTTCAATTCAAAGAGTTGATTTCACGTTAGCAACTAGATAGCATCATTCTGTATTTACATTCAATGATGACCACCAATTCAAATTCGTTTTTTCCAAACTTTAAAACTTGTTGTCCTAAGGTACAACTGTCCTTAGGTACAACAGTCTCCCCTTCTAAACTACAAAATTTTTCACTGGATGGTATTCTTGATGCCCTTTTTCCATTAGAGAGTTTGCTGAAACACTCCTGAGGGTCCAGATCATTCTCTATGGAAGTGCGGGAAGCGTACCCGGGGTGCCTCTTTGAAGCAAACCCAATATTACTTCCTGCGAAAGCAGGTAAAGGTTCCGGTTACACCCTAAAGCTCATAAAAGGTAATTCTTTGGAGAAAGAAAAAAAACTACTTTTGTCGGTCTGACTGTTGAATAAATAAAACTAAACTTGTACTTTCGACTTGATAGTAGAGATGAAGAATGTCTAATCTCATCGTTGTCATGGCAGCAGGGCTTATCATACCTTGTCAGCTCTCGAAAAAGGTGTATCTGCCTTACAATACCAATCTGCAATAAGGTGAGCTTTTATTCCTAACGTTTCTTTCCAATTTTAAAATTGAAACTGAAAACACCACCTAAGAGGTAAGTGGCCGTTGGAGTACACACCCTTTACTTTTGCAATTAACGAAATCTCATTGAAGAGTGGTAAAATTTTTCATTACTATTATTGTTGTTAAGATCATACAAAAGTAGTTTAGAGATGTTTAATTGATAGTCTGATTTTTAGTTATTATCTCATTTTCATATTATTGTTTATTTACTAACCCACCTATTTGCTTATTTTGTAATTATTTTTAGTTAATTTAAATCTTACTATAGGGAAAGGGGGGTTAATTAGTATATTCGGAGATTTGCCTAAAATTATTTAAATCGAAAGATAATTATTTACTTGGAACCAAAAAAAAGTCCATTAGTAGAGAGAGAGTTTACTATGTAGTACCGGTTTTGTCAGTAGGGGAGAGTGGGGCACCTTCGGACACTTTTTATTGTATTATTTTTTAAATTTTATTGTAAAATTATATTTATTCAAACGCAAGTAATGTATTAAATACACTCCTTTGCACTTAAAATGAAAATTTTACGACCAACTATCTGTTTTAGGGAAATCATACAAGTAAATTTTTAGAAACATCGTTTAATGTGTCAAGATGCCCTACTGGTGGCCCACCTTGGGACGCTTTAAATGATAGATTAAAATTATGTGAACGTATTTTGAAAATACAAAAATAACACTCTAATTAATAAAAAAGTTATGTCTGTATGATAATCTTAAATTTGGACATTAAACCTATTTTACATTCGCTTTTTTCTCTTTTTTTGCATTTGTCTCATTACATAAATCACTGATTTTTTTCTTCGCAGTATGCTTTTTTGCACAAATTTCTAAATTCTTTAAATAATTTATTTTTTTAAATAAAAATTTTTTACGCATTAGAGGTTTGGGGGTATCATTGGGATTTATCATATGAAATTTAATCTACACATAAATTATTTTTTACATATTGGCTTTGTGTTTGGGATGTATGTATTGTAACTTATCTAAACGACGTTAAATGTAATAGAAATAATAGTAACGGTTAAAGGTGTTTTCGTAATTTTTTATGCAAGTAAATTTAAAACACGCACAACTTTATAATAACAATATTATTATAATTATGAAATCAAAGTATTGCTAAGTATTTACAAAAAAATAATATTCATGATGCATTCATTGGAATACAGATGTTTACATGCAACAAAGAAATCAAAACGAAATTAATGATTTTAAAAACATATTTTATTTAAAAGAACTGCAATTTATAAAAACAGAATCCTAATTTGGATTAAATTTTATTTTCGTTTGTTTTTAGAGTTAAAAGCAACCATGAATCTTCTGTTTCTTGCAGTAACGTGTAAGTATTAGTATTATAATTTATAATACATATATTTGTGCTAAAGTCAATTATTAAGGTATCCTAATTCAGTTGAATTTTAAACTGGATTACTAGCTAATATTATTGATTATTCCCCCCCAAAAAATATCTGGTAATTTTATCTTATTCATTATAAAAGTATACACACTAAATTAATATGTAATCTCTACAAAGTAAGTGTCCAATATTAGTATCAATTCCAAAAAGGTTTTGGTTCTTTACCAAAAAAATGTCAGAAATCATCTTATCATATTATAAGAGTTGTTTTTCAGCAAAGAATGGAGTTTTTTGTGAAGGATATCCCATTCCTGAACCCCATGTATGATTTTAAGTGCGTTGAATACCTTTAAATCATATTTTTAGGCAATATTAAGTGACCTCCTAAATCTACCTTTAGTGTTGAGTTTTGGTAGTGTAGTGTTTAGTGTATATATTTTTTAAAATACCTCATCTGTGTTTGTGTCAATTTATGTAGTTTTAAGACTGAAAAATTATATTACATATTACAGAAACTAGGATTTATTTCATTTTCCCTCAAAATTTAAATTATCCTTAATCTTTCGATATGAGTGTATATTTAGACCTTGAAAAATTTTCTGAAAAGAATATTATTAGCAGAAGAAAATCAAGATAATATTTAAATATCTTTAATAATATTTTTCTACTTTTATAGGTTCCTTGCTCGTATGTCGAGCATGGGGAGGGATGGAACAAAATGATTTCAACAACAATATAGAACTCCAGTGCTTTCCTCAAGAGGAGACAAACGACCCACATTTTGTCCATGGTCAAATGAACCCTCGCTCACAAACCCTCGAGAACTTCATAGCGCTTGCAGAGAAACTTGAGGTTGCCAATCCTAACATACGACTGAAGGATGAACTCTATCACTTCATAAAAAAGTAAGTTCTTTTCTGTTTTATCATTTTCATTTCTTAACGTGCAGTATGTATAATGTAGACTTTTAGTGTAATCTACTAAATCTAGTTTTAAAAAACAAGTTGAAAGATTTAGGGATGGATACACGTGGAAATTTAGGTATTACATTTATAGAACACACATTAAACACTAGCCAAATATCGAACTTCTTTTATTATTGGTGGATGATACTAGAAGTAATCATAATTTATCATTACGTCTTTGAATATGTACTTTAGCTGTCATTTTTTAATTTCATATTTGTTTGTTTTCAAATAAAAAGGTCCAAAGAAATATAGGCAAGTGGTACTTGTGGAATTGATGAACAATGTAAAAGATATGACAGAGGTTAATCAACATAAATAAAAAAATTGGCAGCTAATTGTTTCGGGGATCAAGGGATCCCCTTTGTCAGGGCTAAAAGATCAATCTAAAGCAAAGTAAATCAGCGAAAGATCAATATAATGGTCAATCTTTTAGTACTGACAAAGGGGATCTTTTGATCTCCCGAAACAATTTTCTGCCAATTTATACTTTTATTGATTGTAGATTAAATGTTGTTTTATATATTCTTCCTTGTTAAAAAAGTAGTTTATTTTAGAAAACTTTCAAAAAACACAAAAATATTTTCCGCGTAGTCTATTTCATATGCATAGTTTAAAACACATAGTATAGAGGTTAAAAGAGGATTCATCTCCATAGACGCTAATGGCAACTTTTTTAACATGGGTTTTCCCTTAGACAACTTCAAGTACATCGGACCGCCTCTTATAGTTCCACGTCACTCCTGCTACATCTTTGTCTTTCGCCCACTGAAGCTGTCACTCAAATCGAAATCGGAAGTGGAGGGAAAAGAACATAACCGATGAAATTAAAATGCCACAGTTCCATATCCAATCAGGATTCACCTTCGCATTTCGCCCTCTCTGATTGGCTGCTAGTGAAATTAATTATAATCTGCGAGATTGAATTAAATTAAGTACCTAAAGAGGAACACTGCCGTTTGGAATCTCTGTTAGCTCTTAACTCTGTGGTTCAAAACTCGGTATTTCCCTGTCTTAAGCGATTGATAACTTTTCAATAGGTCTTCTTTAAGCAACGATAACTACTGGTTCTACTCTAAAGAAACTTTATTTTTTAGTTACATCTATGAGAACGTCGAGTTCAATCCTGCCGGAGACGCCGAGCGCTACAAAACCAAGGGCTTCGAATCCTATAGAGTGGACAATCTGTGGGAGCCGAACGACAACGAGAGGAAAAGGACGGAGTCCTTACAAGTCCCATTCACCCAAGAAGAGCGTTGCGGGCTCTTTTTCTTGCTGTCTCATTCCATAATCAGGGAGGCTGAAGCCTTCGAAAAACTCAAATCTGCTACGAACGACACTATCTATCTAAGAAGGTAATGAATCATTCAAATATTAAGTACCACATTTAGGGGCAGGGTGGTCCAGGAACTGTGCCGGATTGTGACATCAGTTAGGAGTAACAGGCATTTCAAAATTTTGCCACGAATTTACATTTTATGTTAATTTCAATTTGTATTTTTTTAAATAATCGTTGTAGTAAATAAAACTCTCAGGTATTTTGTCTTTTGAACATCTTTTTAACATATATTTAAACAGTAATTAATCGTTATAAAAATCTTCATCTTATTTTAAGCGTGTTTTCCTAATATTTCTAGACTTAAAGTTTAATGCGCAACCTCTAGAAGTTGTTGTATTCCACCCAAATTATTTTACACATCACTTATACACAATTTTTGAGCCAGTATATTGATCAATTTTACAAAAAAAATTATATTGTCATTATAACTCAAAGCCTTTTATCTTAATTGAAACATTGAATTTTTTTTAGATTCTCAGTCTAGTCTAGACCCTGCATTTATTAAGAATTTTAATTACACTTTTCTATTTTATAATATAAACTAACCTTTCTAACAAGGAAACGTTATCAGGCTAAACTCACATAATTTGATGAACATTTTGCAAGGGTTAGTAGATGACTCAAAACACTTGCTGTGAAAAATTAGCTGAGGACAATAGAAATGCTGTAAAAAGTCAATCTTACCCCAAATGCCCCTTACAAGACGAGATGCTGAGAAACCGCCAAATTCTTAAATAAACTAGCGGCGTTTTTTTTGATGCAGCCAATCTTAAAAAAATCTTCAAATGCCAAGTGTTGCTAACTGAATGGGGTTTGGAAACTCAGAATCCAACCTCTCCTAATGAAATTTCGCAGCTAATTTTTTCACTGTGAGTGTTTTGAATAATATTTTCATCATCATCATCATCATCATCATCATCATCATCATCATCATCATCATCATCATCATCATCATCATCATCATCATCATCATCATCATCATCATCATCATCATCATCATCATCATCATCATCATCATCATCATCATCATCATTCTGTTTCGTGCCGAATGGCACATAAATCCTTCAGTTTACGTCACCATTCCCTACGGTCCTGGGCAACGGATCTTACTTCTGCCCAGCTTGCCCCCCCCTGCCTGGCTACGTTCTGTTTCCACCAGTCTCCTCCATGTTAATCTGGGTCTACCGCGAGATCTTCTACCTTCCGGTGCAACCGCTGGTACTCTGTAAGGTGACATTCTAAGAACATGACCGACCCACTTCCATCGTCTACTTCGTATGGTATTTTGAAGGGGTATTTGTCTTGTTTGGCTGTACAGTTGGACATTAGATATTGTATAGATCCAACAGATTTGTAAAATTTTCCTTAGGCATTTGTTTTACCATGCATCCAATTTATTATTCTGTGTTTTGGTTGATTTCCAAGTTTCGCAACCATAAAGCAAAACGCTTTTGTTGTTGTTGTTGTCGTGTGCCCCTTGGAATACCTAGAGAGCATGTATACTCGCAAAACTCGCTTAAAAGCGTCTCTGCGCATTTAATTCTGTCCAAACTGTATCATGCCGCTTGTCTCGCGTCTCATGCTAATCCTATGGAGGGAAACCTAACTACCGCCTGCGCCGATTTACCGATCTGCGCGCGCTAAACTGAGTTGTCGCCACTCTTTCGTATACAGGCTCTCTGGGAATACCCAAGCTCCATAAGGATTCAAGGCAAAGGGGTGCGCCGCCTGAGAAAGTGAGGCCCATAAATCAAAACGCTTTTTATCAATGCATTAAAGAGGTTAAGTTTTGTGTTTGACAAAACAATTTTATGCCTGTAAATTTTCGTCCGTTTTTGTTAGTTTAGCCTGGAAGCCTTTCTTTTGCGTGTGGACTTCGAATTCACTTATAGTTTTCTGTCTTACTTTTAGAGTCACAAGTCGAGATGAAGCCTACACAAAGAACAAAACTCTGTTCCCCATGGAAATCGGAGTGGTGTCAGTGAAAGGACAGCGGGAAGCAGTGGCTCTAGGGAAGGTGCTGACCGGAATGTACGTGGGTCTGAGGCCCGACAGGAAGATCAACGTCTTGAACGAGAAGCCTGGTTTCCAGATAGATATCAACGACTTGGATCCAAACATGGACACTTTGTATGCCGTGACACTGGCAAGTGAGTGCCCCCTCACTATATACATATACAGAGTGTTGCAAAAGTCCATTTCACAGCTTTTATTTGGAACCGCCCAGCCAAACAATTCCGCAAAATTGCTTAAAAAATTTGAAAACGAACTTCTTTAAAAATCTGTACTTCAGACGTGTTTTGAAGCCCTTTTGCAGATTTTTTTTGGCTGGGCAACGTTTTCTAGGACCTTGAGAATGAAATAACCATATGGAATCTCTTGAAATTATTTACATCACCCCGGCGAAGAAATAAAAAATTTTAAAAATAATTTTCAAAATGAAAAAAGAACATTTTGGAAATAAAAAACACACATAAAAAATTCATAGAAACATCTTCTTCAGCAAGTGAATATAGCACCTCAAAAAGTAAGAAGGTTCTCAAAGTTGCTTTTTGAGGGCATAAAAAAATTCTATGTTAACTTGTTAACATCTCTTCGAGTATTAAAGATATTTTATTTATTACCACACATTTTTTATACCCATAGAGAAACAACAAACCTTTGTTCTGAAAACTTCCAGTTTCTTTCATATTTTTAATTAATGTTTTAATGTAAAAGAACTCATCTCAATTTGACTATTCCAGATGTGATAGCCATCGCAAAATGGCGTAACGAAATAAGAATCCGGGAAGGACTGGCCGACGACGGGACATGGATGTCGGTCATCCTAGAGTCCGAAATCGACACCAAAGACGTGTGCCCCATGATTTACAAACTGACCGAGGGAGTTCAAGCGGCTGAGTCTCATTCTTCCTTGAGAGGAGCAGCTGATGGTAAGTAACATACAGTTCCATCATAGTCCATGGCCAGGCACCTGGGTGTAGCCTGGGGGTGCAGCTGCCCCCTTTAAATCATCACTTTTACTGTTATTTCAACTTTAATCAATTTTCAAAAAGGAAAATTTTGAAAATTTTCAGATACCTTGAGTTTTGACCAATGTCTAAGAGGATTAAAAATTTAAAATTAAATATAAGTTCTCATCCAGACTGTATCAATTAGAATTATTAAGTAAACCAACTTTTTCGGAGAATTATCTTGTAAGTAGAAATGGTGAAAATAATTTTGATGAATGAAATTACTTTTTTACCAGATATTTTCGTTCATACTTTGTAAAATGATTTTTTTCAAAGTAGAATATATTTACTTTCATTTCTTATGCTAAAAAAAATTGAGCGTCATATTAAAACAGCTGATTTATTTTAACGTGTCAGTTACACTGGCTTCCAAAAAACAATGAAAATCTCTTTTCGTATGGGGGATGTTAAAACTACAAAAAAAATTGTATGGTTTCACAAAAAGAACATATATTATTAACGTTCTAAAAAAGAAGCATTTTTGTGATGTTTATGGGCGTATACGTGACTGACAAGGACCATTTATCTGTAAAAATATCTCCACCATCTTGTACTATCCTTAAATAAATGTATTAAATGTTTAAAAAAATATTTTCAATTTATTTTATAGAAATGTATGCTGTTTTTCGTCTTGAACACCGTTGTAAATTATACAATGTTTTGAAATTATATTTAATAAAGTGAGGCAAGACTTTGCCATTTCGCCGTAAGACAGAGAAATAAACCCTGTCATTTCTGTATTTCAACAATGTAATTTTACGCAACTTTTGAGCCCTATTTGGTTTCGATATTAAAAAATTTATTTTTCCTGTCATAGCCTATTTAAGTGATACGCGTTCTTACAATGCCCGCTATAAATTGAAAATTTCACCCATTCTAGAACTATGAAATGTTTCAAACTTCTATTTGGCCTTCTCCTAAGTAAGAATTCACCCTGTTATGGCTTTAAAATAGAGGTAAAGTGAAGTAGAATTATTTATAAGTCATTTTTATGAAAAATGTGATGAAATTTCGAAATTTCAAAGTGGCAACTGAAGATATCAATGGATTTAGCTCATATTTTGGGATGTTAATAGGCATTATAGTGGACAACATTCTCACTATAGGTCTTTTCAATTTCGAAACGTACAATGCTATTTCAATGGGTAAAACGGAGTAAAAAAAGCGCCGAAAAACAGGGAAGGAGTCGTTCGATTTTAAAATCCTTTCTTAGTGCGCGTCTAACAGCTAAACGGGACTTTCCTGTCAAATTTCAAGATTCTAGGTCTAGTAGTTTTGGAGGTTTCGTGATGTGAGTGTACACATCAGTGTATCAATCAGTGATGTTTGAATTTTGATTACCATCCTAACACTCTAGGTTTCATCCTCGGAAAAGTCGTGCAAGACATTGTAACTAAAAGTCCGGATGTGAAGCTGACTGAGATTTTGAGGATGTATTACAGTAAAGGAGGGATATCGGCCAAAACCGAAGAAACGACCACCCTCTGGGCCTCGTTCTGCAACAGACAAGAAAATGTTGCCAGGTTTTCGACAGAAAGCGACCTCAAGAAAGAGTTGAAGCTGTTCCATATCCTGGCTGCGGAAAACAGCAAGCTTCTTGATGATAACGTGAACAGGGCTTGGGATTATTACAGGCAAGAGTCATCCAAGACTTTTGGATTGTGGACTCAAGGTTCGTATACATGAATTAGTTGATTGACGTTCCAGTGTTCTTTAAAAGCTTCAAAAAACTTAAGAAACTAAAGTATATTTTTTAAATGAACTGTTGTAAACTTTTCAAAACATTTTAAAATAACTATTAGTCTGATATTCAAAATGTAATGAAAGTTACTCCAAAAAAACTATATAATACAAATAAAACTTTTTCGATTTTTCGAAAAGAATATTTATAGCTCTTATGTTATTTAAATTTATTGATTTTTTTATTCTTTTTCTTGTTGAATCCTGATTTAAGAACACAAAAAACTTTTCAGAACAGAGAAATTTGTGCAGCAACGACTTATCCATTGAAAGTAAGTTGTGATTTTCATCTTATTTTCTAAATATTTATAGTAAAACTAATAGTCTAGGAGCCAGGTAAAAGCTTGGCCAATTATTTCCTCTCGAACAACAATTGGTGAGACGCATCAGATAGTAGTATCATAAAGCATCGTGAATAGCCCCCCCCCAACACGTAAAAAATTTTAAAAAATTTCAGTCATTTCCTCCCTGCTAAAAACTTGATACATTATAGCTAACCCAATATATCAAAGAAAAACAGAAGTCAGCCGTCTGTCCAATTTATTCTAACCAAAATCTGTCCAAACTATAACCAAATAGTTATTTAGAGCGTCAGTTTATTTAAATCATAAGTTATCTAAAATATGTATATAATAAGCATCACAAGTTTCTATTACATAAGAAAGTAAAATAAAGGTATTTTTATCAAAGAATTTTTGCTTCGGATCCATTAAAAAAAACATAACATGCTCATTTACTATGAAACTTTCTACATGCATAGTTTTGAAGTACTTGAGTTTATTGAAACATTGTGTTACAAGATATTTAAGTAATTAACTAACCTGATTTTGATAAGATTACTTAAATTAAAATGAAATCCTTTTTAATATAAAAGTTTTTCTTACGCGTGTTTAGGAGGCATTAATATGATATAATGTAGAGCACAATGTGACAAGTGGGAAAGACTGTTCAGTTTAAAGTTTGTGGAATCACATCATACTCAAATAAAAAAAATGTTTCGTTGCTTCTTTTTTACTAGATATTTTAAATTAAAGACATTCTTGAAAAATTAATTTTGTTACAGAACCAGAAAACTTGCCTCAAGAGTCACCACTGGACATAGTAGCCGTCATAGATACATCTTACGGAATAGAATTTGTGAGAAAACAGCAAGAAATTCTTGGGTAAGTTATAATGGGAAAGTACGAGAATACTTATGGTTGGATTTTCTATGTAGTAATATTTATTGATGTGCTGAATAGCTATTACCTCGATAACAGCATTAGTTTTTAATTAAAATTATTTAAACAAAATTTTAACGATGAATGCAAATTTTTCATACAATGTTCAGAAAAAAAAGATGAAGAACAATAACTATTTAATATATTTTTACTGTATTTTTTTTCCCAATACTGAATTGGGGATATATTCTACTGAAATGATTTATTAAACTATTAACTTTACGAATGCGTTTACAAATCAAATAATACATACTAGTAGTTTATACCAATAATGCTTTTAATTGATGAAAAGTTGATAAAATATTGAAGATATGTGTGAAATATAGTTTTAAAAAGGCAGTTGAATCATTTAAATTACATTATTGTATTCTTTTTAATTACTTTTTTAAACTAAGACATCAATGTCGATGAAATAGCTTTTATGGAGTGCATAATTTAAAAAAAATAAACTATTAGTATTCTGAGTGCGCTTTTTAACTTTTTTAAACTGAATTTTTGAACAAGTAAGACAAAATTTCAGAACATATTTCAAAATTAAATTTGTAGATTGAGTTTAATGCTTTTTAACCTAGATTTTCTTTTAGTGTTTCTTTCTATCGTGACATAACAAACGCTTCAAAAAGCTAAACATCTGCTTTATCATCGTATGTAGATTTTTAAAAAAATAATTCCTAACGCCTGTTTGTTGTAATCAGATATATGGCCAAGCAACTGGAGCTGAGCTACTACGGGAGCCGAATGACCATTCTGTGGGACAAAAAATTGCCCTCCATAGATTCAGCCAAATCCGGTCGAGTAACTCTGATGCCTCTGATCGAAGATACATTTTCTTCTGCATGCGCTGCTTGCCTGGTTTCTCAGGTCTTACAAGGTTAGTAAAGTAGTACTTCGTTGTTTATTGTAATCATCGATAGTTTTTTTGAATACTAACCTTACAATTACAAAATAAATTGGTACATGGTTCAGGCCCTTAAAAATTGTAAATGTGCAAGAAAAAGTTTACATATTTGATTCTATGCTTTCGACTTGCAGTTAATTTCGTTTTGATTCGTAGATGACAGATTAGAAACTGCCCCTGAAGATGAGGTCATTCTCGCTATTGACCAGCTGTTGCAAGAGAAGAAGGATAACGAAACAAGATTATCGGGAACCAGAGGAAAAGTAAGTGGTCCCATTTTATTTTTCAAAAAACCTGCTTAACATGCAACTAATGATCAGATGTGACAAATTTCTTCGGTAATGATTTCATTTTTTGAACATTTTTTAGGAAAAATTAAATTTGAAAAAAAAATTACCAGGCGTTACCTTATTAGCAAATCGTTGCTTTAATGAATTTATGCACACAGGTGGTGATTTATTTCAACTTCAAAGAAGAGACGAAAACGTCCAGAGTTGATCCAAACGAGGTCCGGGAGAGCAAGGCTTTGAGAGATATGCTCATACGACACATTGGTAAATCAAGTTTTTTTATATCAAAATCAAAGCTCTCTATTAAGCCATGGTAGACCAGTAGATTCGTAGACCTGACTTATTTTCCATCACCCACAACCAAATTACCCACAACTGAAAAGAAATCATTCAAATTTAAAAGCAATGGAAAATGGCAGTCAATTTTTTTTCAAATCTTATTGCATTCATATTGGCTTAAAACCTCCAGAAAGTATTTTAATATAGCTTTCAAAGTCATAATTTTTAAGTTGTTTTTAATAAAAAATAGCTTCTTTTCGGTCTGAGATTGAACAGATTAAATTAAAATTGAAAAATTTTGAATTTCAATACATGTTTCAATGCTCCATTGCACTCAAAATAAACTACTACTAAACTACTTTGTAATTAATAGGTAAGTTATTTTCTTCAAGGTTGATTTTAATTAATTTTTAGGACTAGCCACTCGGCCTGGACACAAGCTAAGTAATTAGCACTCCAGGCCCAAAGGCTACTGAAACGGAGATGGGCACCGCCTGATAGGCCACTAGGCCTGGACAGATTTGAGTTTTTTTAACCATTTGATATTGAAGTAACAACGTAATAAAACAGTAATTTAAGTTATACGCTTTTCTGAAATTAAAAAGCATCCCGCAATATTGTATGAAAATAGGTCTAAAGTTTATCTCAGATTCATTAAGTCCTTATTCTATTTCACTTAGTTTCTTTAAAAGAGACGAGATACTTAAGTATTAGGTTTTTAATTCGAATATTAAGTAATAATTTAACTATATTTTTAATTAATTTAAGTAATTTATTTCATTCTTTAACGACTTTAAAAATTTTCATATATAATCTAATTCTGCAGAAACCAAGAGAAACAGAGGTAGTAGAACCTTTGAGCTAAGTCACATAATTAAATTTAATTCAGAGTTATTTTTACTTGTGCAGTTGTGGTCAAAGAGCGATCACGACTTTTATCATCCGATATTTTTATTATCACAATTTCGAGCTTCTCTGGCCTTATTGAGCCTAGTTGGACATGATCAATTGCTCTTTTTTAATCTTTGACCCCAGATTTTAAGAATTTGTTTCGTTTCCAGATGTCGCAGTGTTTGCCTTGGGAAGATCAAACGATTTGATCAAGAAATACGCCCGAAACAGCGCCCCCTTCATCCTGTCTGCTGTGGACGAATCCCCCGAAGAGGTCGGAAAGGAGCTATTCAGGAGAATATCGAAATGTAAGGACACATTTATTGAACTTAAGGCGCAATTACAGAGTATAGAGCTTAACAGAGGGTCTCCACAGACGCCAATGGCAACTTTTTAAAGCATTGATTTTCTCATAGACGGGCGTTGCAAAGTTTGCAACTCCTCCTAACTCTTAAATTATAATACTAACTCCTATAAATACCTCGACCTAACTCCTTCTACGTCACTGCCACTCTCCCACTCTCTTTCGTCACTCAAATCGGTAGTGGAAGGAAAAGAGCAGCACCGCAAATCAAAATGCCACCGGATAGAAGTTCTATATCCAATCAGGAATCACTTTCGCCATTTCGCCTTCTTCTGTTTGGCGGCTGAGTTCCGAGAGAGGAAAACTGCCACTTTCTGAACTCTCTGTTAAGTTCTAAGTTTTTATCAGATGTTAAAAAGGATAAGAACGATAGAATCTCAGAATTTTTAGGTGAAATGGAACACACCCGGCAAACAAACTAGACATTTGTTTCAAATTTGACATTACGTTTTTAAATTTAGGGGTTAACCAGAACACGGTCAAAATTATAAATAATTTGGGGGAGGATCATCCCCCAGACCATCTTTTGTACTTGGAACACTTTGTTTTACCTAAAACTTCTTATATCCAAGGTGTCTCAAGATAATTGAAAACTGATAACTGTCCCCTTTAACTTTTGAGCCCGTACCGATATAGTCATAAAATTGGTGTCTAGGTATAGTAAAGTAACTATGCCCTATTCTACGCGATACACCCTCCATATCATTGTAATATTTCTAAGCGAAATTCAAGTTTCAGAAATTTGGAAAAATCAATTATTGACGTTCTTTTCTGTTCCGAGTAGCCCCTGCAACCATCCAGTATCCCGACTGTGAAAAGGCGACGAATGAGAACGGAGCCATTTACGAAGACTTCGTATCACGCAACGCACTCCAGCATTGGCAAATGCCAGCCAAGTATTTCTACAAGAGCAGAAGCTTGAAATTTACGGTGAGGACTTGTCAAGAGTTGTTAATTTCCTTATAGTACAGGGTAATTTTAATAGGATTTCGAATATAAAGGACTATGTTTCTACAAACATTTTCTATCGAATTAAAAAAAAAGTGAAATCTCCCGTCTACACCTGAGATGTTTAAAATATAAAGATACATACCTATTCTTCCTTCACAAGTTATACACAAATTTTCGATGATTCAAACGTTTTATGAAAAAACTCTTTAATTAAAGAAAAACTTTCAATTTTCCGCGCATTTTTAGCAGTCATAGAGCAACGAACAAAGAACAAATTAACCACGACTTTAAATTAAAGACGTTTGAAACTGCCCTGCATGTTAACTTTTTTAATTGGTCGCACATCAATTTACGGACAAATCGATGCTATTTGCATGTCTTAGGACTCTTATTAGTTCTTGAATTTCTTGTAGTGAATATTTGTAGTTCCGTTTATTTCATGATGTGTTAAAATTGATTTTGATTTATTATTTTACAGTTTGAGTCTATGTTCGGATCAGTTAAGGTTTGTCATAACAGGGCTACAATCTTTACAGAAAGTGTGGAAAACAACTGTAAGAGTGGAAGTTAGTATCCTTTTTTATTATTCATATTTTTATTAATAAATTAAAACTATAAACTGATGAAACTTTTTCCTTTACACCCTTTTTCTATAGAATTCAATTCAATAGCAATCAAGGAGGATTGAAAGGGTTAAATTTTTAGCATTAAACTCTCTTGATATTAATTTTTTTAATATTTGAAGTTTAACTTAATTTTTTAGTATCTTTTTAAGAAGAAAAATGAAGACGAACTTAGATTTGCAGATGCATTACAATAGCGGCCGCCCATAATGTCACGTTTTTCAACATTTTTTCTCACTTCCCTATGTCATCAAGTGTCACACACACAGAGTACCAAAACAGAGAGAGAGAGAGTCTTTGACCATAGACAGTAATGAGAAAAAAAGAGTATGGTTGTGATAGTAAGATACGTCGAACCGCACTTATTTCAGAGGACCAAATCGTAATAGTGCGGAAAAGTTGCTTACCCATAACAGTAACTTATGTGTGAAATTTTAGCCCTATCAAATAATATCTTCTGTTCCGTTTTTTGGCCTAAAGTTTTGACTTTTTACCAAAAATTTGCTATTTTGTAGTATTTTTTACAGTTCTGTGGCTTTCTGATGCTCAGATTTTTTTCAAGAGGTGTGGTAGGGGTCTAGGGTGATTATTCCGTGAACTCCATCCTCATACCTTCCTTTCCCCCAACGGGAGCTGGGGTTTTGTGGGCGAGCGTGCTGGTGGTAATGTTGGCTTTCCCTCCAAACGCCATCGCTAAGTCCTCCTCCGTTGCCCGTTTTGTGCATCAAAATCTCACATAACTAAATTTTTTTCATCAGTGACCCTGAATCCACCCCTGAGTAGTATCTTTCCATCAGGTTCCCTGTATTTTTTGTTATTTTTTTAATTTTTCGTTTACTTTAATTCAAAACTTGCAAACAATTATTTTTTTACAATATACGCTTTTACAAACTGGGAATTGCCATAAAGATGTCTATGGGGATGTAGTGCGTCTAAATTATTGCTTTTATACAGTCTGATTTCGTCTTAGGCAGCTCTTTCATTTATTTAAGGGTGACTCATATTCCAACAAAAATACATATAAATGTGGCTACATGGCGGAAAGAGGGTAAACCCCGTTTGAAAATTGTAAGACGTGATTTGTGAATGACCCATTTCGAATAAACAATCATAAATTTAAGACACAGATTATTATATTATCTGCTTAACTGTAGCAGTGTCCCCTATATATACTAACTTAATATTTACCTCTTCAGTTTCGGGAAATTCTCGACATAGGCTTTAGATATTATTTTTTTTTGCATTACCAGAAATCATCTAGCTTAGTATGATGACTTATTAGAGGATATCTTACAGAAAACGCCCTTAAAAATTTTGTTGAGAAGAGAAGGGAAAAGTATGCACTTTGGAAGTAGGTGGAGTACTTTATAATCATTCACCAGATATAATTTCAAAGTGATATCTTAATCACTACATGTGTATTGGCTAAAGAGAAGAGGTAAAATTAACAAACTTATTTTCATCGATTACTATTTCTATAAATTCCAACTTTATTTTATCTAGATTCACAGATGTACCTCAACAGCCGACGGGGAGTCTGGGTCCGACCCCGTTTATGACATATACTTACTCCTTACTGTTTATGCTTCACTATGGTTCAATATTATACTTCAGAAATTCATTAAAGACGGTTAGAGGCATTTCTTTGATTCAGTCATAGGCACGAGATATTAGCCTCTTCAGTTTCGGGAAAGTCTCGACAAATGCATTAGATATTCATTTTTTGCATAACCAGAAATCCTTTAGCTTAGCATGAAGACTGATTAGAGGATATCTTAGAGAAAACGCCCTTAAAAATTTTGTTGAGAAGAGAACAAAAAATTGATTACAAGTGCTCAAAACTTAGGCATAATGTTAATTTCTTCTTATTTACAATTTCAAAGCTGCGCGCTATGTTTAAATGATATTACTGGGAAAGTGCTCTGATACAGTTCTTAGGAACTGAATCATGAGAACAGTGACAAAGGGACAGACAAAGTGCTCACACAGGACAGTGTGAAGTGGAAGTTCTTGACGTTACCAGCATACACAGATAGTGGAGAAAAAAGTAAAATTAGTTACTAGAGTTTCCAGCAAGGTGTGTGGTACTACGGGTGTAATCAAGATAGGGGAATATATTTCCTTTTTTAAAAAACAGAAAACACTAGAAATTTACTCAAATTCTCCTTAAAATATAAATATTCTTCGGAATTTTATTTTGGTTTTATACCATTGGGTGCTTTATACCATACGAACTACATCCCCATAGACATATTTATGGCAATTCCCAGTTTGTAAAAGCGTATATTGTAAAAAAATAATTGTTTGCAAGTTTTGAATTAAAGTAAACGAAAAATTAAAAAATAACAAAAAATACAGGGAACCTGATGGAAAGATACTACTCAGGGGTGGATTCAGGGTCACTGATGAAAAAAATTTAGTTATGTGAGATTTTGATGCACAAAACGGGCAACGGAGGAGGGCTTAGCGATGGCGTTTGGAGGGAAAGCCAACATTACTACCAGCACGCTCGCCCACAAAACCCCAGCTCCCGTTGGGGGAAAGGAAGCTATGAGGATGGAGTTCACGGAATAATCACCCTAGACCCCTACCACACCTCTTGAAAAAAATCTGAGCATCAGAAAGCCACAGAACTGTAAAAAATACTACAAAATAGCAAATTTTTGGTAAAAAGTCAAAACTTTAGGCCAAAAAACGGAACAGAAGATATTATTTGATAGGGCTAAAATTTCACACATAAGTTACTGTTATGGGTAGGCAACTTTTCCGCACTATTACGATTTGGTCCTCTGAAATAAGTGCGGTTCGACGTACCTTATTGTGATAGGGACACAGGTGGAACTGGGGTGGCATCAAAAACTCATGAAACTCACGCATCCTTTGTGACGTCACACGAGAGGCGGAGATAAAGAATCTCAATCCTCTAATACCCTTTTGAAAGTGACATATTGAATAAACATGTCACATCCAATCGCTGCTGTGACCACCAAAATCTACTGCCTACCACACTTTCAAAACAGTTTTAGTGCTACCCTTTACCGTTAGATGGCATATGAAAAAAACAATTTTGGACCCTTTGTTCACTTTTTATCTGTGGTGTCACACTTCACAAATACCCCCCCCTTTGTCATAAATGTCCTTTTATCGATCTTGGGACAGTTCAATTCTTCCAATTAGAAGTGTATCCCAGATTAAAATTATAAAAGCCATTACTTACTTTGTAAGTACAATTTTAATACCCCCCTTAAAAAACCCATAAAACCCCCTTTTGCCACATGTCATGCTTTCCTACCAGCATTATGCAAAGAAAAAAGTTTGGCAAGAATCGGGGACACAATATTTTTTGTTTCTAGAGAATCCGACCTTAAAATTTTCAAATAGAACACTTATTTTGTTAGTATAATTTCCATTTTTACCTACTATACATATGAATGAAAACATATGGAGATCGAAATTGATGAAGGGTAAACGGAGATGCTGAAGAATAAAGGAAGGATGAGGAGGATGTTGAAAAGAAAAAGAAAGGCACAAGGGCAAACAAGATATTGAAGAGAAAAAAATAATAATAAAGGGCTAAGAGATGCTGAGGTATAGGGATATTAAAGAACATAAAAATACTCAAAAGCTAAGCAACAAGATGCTGAAGAGCAAAACGAAGAGAAGAAAGAGGCCCAGGAGCAAGAAGATGCTAAAGAGCTAAGGCGTGCTTGCTAAGATGCATAGAGACACAAGTCAAGGTTGATCCTAAAAGATAATCTAACTATAGGATAAGTGCTCTGCTAATTTCTCCGAGTTAGAATACGCTGTTATAAAGTTACAGCTGAAATAGCTACACTAATAAAATATAATTTTATCTCCGTCTCGAGCCAAGGCTGGCTAAACCGAGGCTTCAGCTAAGACAAAGCGAGCTAAGATAACACACCATGCTGCCATCTACAATTCACAGAAAAATATAATCGAACACACTTTTTAAAGCAAAATTTTTAGTCAAAATCTTTCTCCTCTTATAAATTACATTATAAGCTTAGAATATTAATTTGGTCAACGAGATATTTTCAAAAGTTACACATTTTCAGATATACTTTTAAATTAAATGAAAATACTGAAAAATGTGTGTTTTATAATCATTTAGAGATATTTATTTTTGAAACTGTTTATGATTTTTATGATTAGCATATTTTAGGGATGTTTTTAATGCTTGAATTCTAAAACTAAATATGACAGTCGAAAATTTATTTCTCAAACTTGCATAGTAGTATATCATGTTTTACTAATAGGTTATATATTTCCTTTAGCAAAAATTGTGTTTGAAGATAGTAACCCCTGCAAAGGTATGATAAAAAGTGGCATTTATTTTACTACTAAAGGTTGAAATTATTTATTTAACTTAAGCATTATAATTATAAATTTTCTCAATTTTTTTAGAAAATGCTTAAAACCTTCAAAGGAAATTAACTAAATTAAAATCATAGGGATATTCTGTATATATTTTTTAAATTTTTGTGCCTCTCAGATTCCTTTGAGTAATATTGTATTATGTAGTAATTTGTTACTGTTGAAAATATATTTAGTTTATTTAAAGAATTTTATACATATATTTATCGTCTTTTCTTCTAATTTAATATAACTTTTATTGAAGAAAAATCAGAAAAATTATACTACATATTTGTTTCTATTTTTGTATTCTAGAAATATAAGAAAATTTCAATATTTCTCTGTTAATTTCATAAATTTAATATAAATTTTTTACTCATATTTCAAATTTTATACATATTTTAATCATATTTTCTTTAAGAAATGTATTCTTATACTCTATGCGCTTTTATTAAATATCTTATTAGTATTCTCTTTATTATTGAAGAAAAAATACATGGTTTTTATATCTGCTAGGTTTTGATGAAATTAGCTGCTCTCCTTATTATTTCTCAGTGATGGGAAATAATAACACTGATGAAGGAAGTAGTGTTTGCACGGACACCAACACAGGTAAATTGTGTGAAACTAGATATATATTTTTAAGAACCTAAGATAAATACATAAAATTATTCCATGAACGAACACGTTTCTAGTTACTCAAGATACATACATATTATGTTCTATTTTCTACAAATTTTCATTTTCATAGGATAATTTTATTCTTTAATTCTTACCTGAAGATTTATTAATGTGTTTGCTCCAGAATATGTGGGAAAATTTTGAAATTATTAAGAGCTATTGTCTTGGATTTCAAAAGTTAAAACATTCCTTAATAAAATTTGTGAAATAAAGTATAATCTCACTGACGATATTTCACTGGGATATCTCCTTTAAAAAATTGTTGGTTCCACAGTTTGTTTTGGTACTTCATGAGTAAAGTATCAAAACAACTGCAAATTTAATGGTCCCCATCCAGTAAATGTTTACTATATATTTTAGGATATGTGTTTTTTAAAAATTTAACTGGGCATGTTGTAACTTTTCTCTGCCGATTCAGTACTAAACCAACTCTTTAATTTTTTCTTTTAGAAAATAAGTGCAAAACAACAGACCAAATTAGGTTCAAAGTAACCCATCAAGGTAAGATCACGTCTTAATATTTTTTCTCTGCGACATTGTGGCATATGCGAACAAAAGTTACAGTAAAAAGATTATCTTCAAATTTTTACTTTTGAAGCAATACCAGAAAAATACTGATTTTAATTATCAACAATTTTTGAGATAAGGTAATTAAACCGTTGCCTTAAAAAACTCGTGGAATAGAAATTTGTTATTTATCTAGCAGAAAACATTGTTTTTCACAATTTAAGCTATTTAGTTTATTTTTCATAACTATTAAAATTATATCTACCGTAAAATTTTCTAATGCTATTTTTAGTTTTTTTAGTTATCTCTTCTTATTTCACAATGGCTGATTTTATATACACTTCTCAGAAAGTTTTTAAGATAGTTTTAACGATTTAAAATAATTCCTCATAATATTATAAGTTTAAAATTAACTCTAATTTTCAGGATTATGGTAATATCTACTGATGTATATTATATCAAAAACATATATTGTAGTAACTATTATTATGGTTTATAATAATAATAAAGCCTGGTAATAAAATATTTTATTCTGTAATTTTTAGGAATAAGGTGTAGTGGGAGCTCAGGTCTTTTGTCAACCCCAGTTCTACTGGTGCTAGGAGTAGTTCTGCTGCAGCTTCTGTCCAAGCGACAATAAACAGTTGCAATGAAAACTTCCTTAGATTTTTATACGCAGTTTCAGTGTTCAACTAAATCGTATGTTATGTCTACTGTCATGCACATTCGCACTCTATAGCGCCGCTGGACTCATTTTGAAAGGACTGGGAAAGCCAATAGATCGAGTTGCTGCGTTTTAAGATCGGCTGCAGCTTGCAAAAGAAAATGGTTCTTCTCTCTCTGTGTCTTTTTGATTCAGTTAACTCGAGGTTAACTGTAATCGGGAAATTCCTTATATCCCTGACAAGTTTCCAGAATATCGGGGCAAATTTTTGCTTATTTAAAAGGAACTGATGTAGTAAAATAATAAGGGAAAACGCTAACACAGAAAACCTAAGTTCTCTGTTCTGTTCTGTCTGATCCCCCGATCAGGTTTAAATATACCTAACCTAAGTAACCAAGTAAACCAAGGATATGACATGAATAATTTGATATTAATGATGAAAAAGATTGTGAATAAAAAATATTTTTACATGGCATCTAGATGCAAAATTATTACTATACGAAATTAATAAAATTTAAATTGAACTTAGGAAAAAAATAAGCAAAATTTGCATGGATACTTTGGCTAATACAAAAAATAAAGATTAGTTGGAAATAATATTCAATGCTACCTATTTGAGTAGTTATGAATGCTATGTGTTTGATTACAATACAAAAAATAAATTTAGTTAAAGGAATAAACTTACACCTTGAACAATTGTATTAGGCTAAGCGCGCACTAGAGACTTTTGTCTCGCGCACAGGCAACGAGACACTTGGCCGATTGCCAAGAATCTCTCCATAGAAATGCATTGCTCTCGAGTGACTAGTGTTATAAGTCGCCGTGACAGAAGTCTCTAGTGCGCGCTTAGCCTTAGATTTTTTATCAGCATATTCTGGCAGCATGTGTTCTACCCTTTTGCTCCAATTAATGAAGTACAAGTTCCAAGATTTTTTTTTCCATTTTTGGGAAGGGCGTTCCGGATAAACGATTCCGGTTAACCGAGTCTACTGAATCAAGCTTTTTGTGTTTGAGTTTAAAAGCAAAGGCCAGACAAATTTAAGGCCTGTCGTCATAGCTCATTATGTAATAATTCTTACCATTGTTCATAGCCACTGTATTTTACTTTGTGATTTGAGTGTTTTTAATAAAAGTACTAATATTTTTCTTGATGATTTCAAAAACTCTTTTGGGTACCAAAGATATTGATGATTCTTCTTAGGGTGATTACTTAGGTAAAAAAAATTGTAAAATACATCAAGGGGTTTAAGGTATCATAACAACTCTGCACTGAATAAAAAAAAGACCAAATCAAAAGATTGTTTCTTTGCTCGACTTTTGTACTATTTTGAAGTTTTAATTTACTAAAGCTTAAGCACTTGTTTTTAAAATTCTTCACTGTGAAATAATTACTTACATTCAGAAATTCCAATCATTAATTTATCCCACAATACTTTATTAAAACCTAACCAGCAAGACTACTCAACCGAAAACGTCCTTTCAATAAGTCAAACCAATCCGTTGAATAATGATATCAACGGCAATGAGCATATCAGCATCAGATAATCTCTGATGCACAAACTGCAATGAATACAAATTGTTGTTTATGTCATTACCATCAAACTTCAATTAGTCGTTTCCGTTACTCGAATGACCTTTGATTCTGACGTCATCATTTTCATGAAGGAACAACAGACGAGAGCACATGTTACATCAGGGACCTGAAGTTACTTACGTATTATGGGACGCATCATCATGTATAAAAAAAGGCTCAAAAAGCGAAGGATAACTCGGATCTTTTTCGAGACCTGTTTCCAAAAATAATCTGAGACAGGCATCATCCGTCATCTTTGGGAGAGATTATTTTGAGAGAAGAGAGAGAAAGCTGGGTTTTTTTGTGTGTGTGATAATTTTTCTTAATTTACGCGTTTCGTGGTGGTATGGTTTTACAGGGTAAGATATTTTTTTAGATGTTTATTGTTAAGGTAGTTCTCAGTTTCCATTAGCTTTCAATTTATACCTATGAGGATGGTTATGGAGGATAATGATTGTGCGATTTATGACCAGTTGTTGGGAACCGTATCTTTCGAACAACTGTGGTCTTAAAGCAGTGTTCGAAATATCTGGTGGTTGTCAGATCATTGAAAAATGGCTTAGGCCAGTATACGGAGAGATTTACATTCATTCATTGGACAAATACAAATCCCCATTGGCATTACTTTTAATATAAAACTAGATACTACTGTTTTTTTCTATACATTAAAATAATATAAGTTCTGAATACTAATTTTGTTTTTGATTAATATAAAGACAATTTTGGAAATTAAAGATCAGTCTTTATTATTTTTTTCAATTTGTCAAACACTTCATGCTGTTTGGCTTCCTGATCAGGTTTCCCCTGATCAGGACTTCTCTCCATATATCTAAAGCTGCTCCACATAGCTGCAGCTTTACTATTATGTTTAAATTTTTTAAATAAGTGGATGTTAATTAAATTGTTATTATATTTTTTTATCTATTTTACACAATCTGCTCAGTTATGAGTGAACACTCTTTTCCAAACATGTACTTTTTCAGTAGAAATAATTCTGTCAAGGATGAAGTTTTTTTAACCTATTATTTTTTTTTCTGAAAAAGTGCAGAGTAAATTTCGAAAAATTATAAGGGTTATAAATCTGCCTTTAAAATCTGATTGTCACTTCCTTAATTAAAATTCATAGACCTTGTGTCCATGAATTCAAACGTTTATTAATTCATTAATTTTAGCCAAGCGTCTAAGATTATCTCTTTTCCATTTTACCCATATTTATGTAATAAACATTTTTAGAAGCTTGAAAACGGTCAATGAGAATTACATGTTTATTTGGAAAATTAACCAACCATAAGTGCCGTTGAAATATTACACCAATATGTGTTTGACTTCTCCCTTGTCACCTAAAAAGGGGCATGTCCGTCCACCCTTTGGTGCTTACTACGTGATATTTGAACTGAAACTCCTTATATAAATTTTAACTGTAAATATTATTGATTTGAAAAATTTCAAAGAGTTTAAAATTGTTTAAAAAATGGTTTATATTTGACTTATTCTTGGTCATATAAGTATATAAACATTTTGAGGAAAGTAAAAATTATATGATCAATTTCTTCCTTACCTTTTCCTTTTTTAATTGAAAGCATAAAATTAAGAATATAAATTTTATTTAATTTTTCCACTGTTTCTGATCATATATTTATATCCTTTAACCCAGGGGTTCCCAAACTTTATTAGCTCGTGGACCCCCTGACGACATTTTTCGTACCCCTGGGACCCCCTGTCTTAGGGAACGTTTAAAAAGTAGCTAAAAATCTTGTTTTTTATATAAACTTTTAAACCACGCATAAATTTTGTAAGTTTTTTCAAGGGTTTTTTTCGTGCATTGATAAGCATTTGATTTCACACTTATACAAATTTAAAATAATATAACTTTTAATTTTTGCCTTCATATGGTTACACGATATTTTTAAGGAAATTGTAACAATCAAACATTCAAAAAGTTTGAAATAAAAACAAATCTAAACTTTTAATATCTCTACATTTCAAGACACGAAAACTTTTAATTTTAACAATAAGTTTTGGTCGCAAGCTTGTCAAAGTTAATGGCTTATATGAGTGAGTTATTCATTCACCAAATCATAAAAGTTCAGAAAAAAACTACAATTTATATATGGCATATAACAAACAATATTTAATTGAGTTCATCTATTAAAAGGAATCAAATTTCCATTAATATGGTTGCACAACATTTTTAATGAAATTATAAAAATCAAACATTCAAAAAGTTTGAAACTAAAAACAAATCTAAACTTTTAATATCATTACATTTCTAGGCACACAAAATTTTAGCTATACCAATAAAAATTTTGGTCGCAAACTTGTCAAAGTTAATGGTTTATGAGGGAGTTATTCATTCACCAAATCATAAGTTTCAGAAATAATTACAATTAATATATGGCATGTTAACAAACAATATTTAATTATAATACAACTAATTAAAATTATTCAACAATTTAGCTTATCGTAATAATTCCGGCTGTGAAAGTCTTCGCTTTTTTTAATTATAAGTTCAACTATGAAAAGAAGTCAAATTATACATTACGGAAATTTAGTTTTAATTTATGAAATTGAATTATATACGAGGCTGGTCGGGGGCTCTCCACCGCGATGAGAGAAATGATTCCATCGCCCTTGCTCGCGTTGCGAAGACTTGGTGATAACCAACTTTTCATATTACTAAAATTTGATTAAACTAAAAGTTTTCCATTTTAATGGAATTTTTCCCGTGAACCTCTGAAAGTCACTGTGGACCCCCAATTTTCATTTTCATGCCCGTGGACCCCCTGGAAGTAGTTGTGGACCACTGGGGGTCCATGTGGACCACTTTGGGAACCCCTGTTTTAACCCATGGACGAGCAGTTGCTCCTTTAAGATTGTTGGAATGATGATCAGTGTTTTTTGTATTCTTATTTGTATGTTTTGTTATAATAAATTTTGATTTTATTTTATTTGAAATAAAATATAAAAAAGGCACCTTTCATTTAAAAAAAAATTAAATATGGTCTAGGTTTTCAGAAAACATTACAATATCGAATAACTCTACTGAGGCCGAATTTAAAAACACCCGCACGAGTCAGAAAAGAGATCCCAAACAAGTCCCACTCTCGCCCACACTTCGCCGCCTAATTAAAAGAAGTTTTTATTTGGGTCAAAAAGAGTGCGGCAACCCTTCCGGCACCCGGAAAATCCCCAGAAAGAGCGATAGCGTCGCCAACGCAGCACGCCAGGGGAAAGCACAACTCCGATTTTCATCTGTTCATTTAAAGTTAGAATAGGGCTCGCGTTGACAGTGCTCCCGCCCGCTTCCTTATAAGGCGGGCAGACAGTTTTAGCATCAGCAGCGACTTCTCTTGCCTTCGTGAAATGACGACAGCGAATCGCGCTTTTTTTTCTGCGTCGGGATCCTTACCTGAAGCACACTCGGGTCCTGTGTCGGGAAGAATAATGCGTCGACTTCGAGGAGTCGCCCCTTTGGATTAATTAGGTGACCTGTGTCGTGTGATTGTGTCATCGGTTTGTGCAAGATACTGTGGATTATAGTGATCACCTGTTGTGATTTGAAAGTGTTTCGACTTTAAAAAGGGTTGTTGGTGTATTTGTTGCTTGAAAGTATTCATAATTGGTGATTTATTTAATGTAGGATTATTTAGGTATCAAAATATAGCCTGCAAAAGGAATTGAATATGAAATTTATGATTTCAAATTGAATTGATTTATTTTCACTTTACTGAGAAACTATAAGCTTCGATGTATATAACATATTCAACAATTTGTTTGATGTTGTCAATTTGAAGCCGAATTTCAACTCTCCAAATCTCACCGACAAAAGAAAAAACATATTAGACTTTCAACTGTTTGTTTGCAGTCTGACATTTGCCTTTGTTGGCTGGATATTTTTTTGTACATTTACTGTGGATTGATCAAATTTCCTACCTTCGAAACTTATGCATTCATAAATCTAAAATGTCACTACATGACCTAATAGAAGCCGGATCGCTTCAAGATCTCCGGTCTTCCGATCACTGCAGATCATCCAATTAGCATGCTCACCAACCATGTGAGCTGTGATTATGTAGTGACCTCCGTAACCTTCTACCACAGTGCCTTAGTAGACTTAACCCATAGCCGCACCGTCCACGCAGTAGAGCATGACCCCTGTTGTCCCGACCCCACCAAACTTTCCGCCGACGATTGCAAAGCTGTCCACTATGGTCTGTGCTCGCCCCTTCTGAAGCTCCCTTCTTTCTCAGTACCTCCCCCTGCTACCTCTTCGCCCCCCGCGACCCCTAAGGGTACGCCCACCCCTAGCTCCCCTGTCACCCCTAAAAGCATCATCCCCGAACTGTCACCACCTGTCCGAGTGACTTCGGGATCGTCTTCGCCTGTGGTCAGCATTCCTTCGCCACAGCTCCTGGTAGCAGCAAATCAGAGTATGTCCGTCCCCAGTCCTGTCGTGGCCAGTACCAAAATGGACGTCGAGTTGCTGGACCCTGTCAGTCTTCTGGCCTCCAACCTAGAGGACGAGTTGGAGGCTCTAGTCAGTACGTTCGTCGCTCAGGATAAGGAGAGACTGGCCGCGAGGAAAAAGGCCGAGACTATCGGAGGGACTTACAAGTCCCCAAAGACCATCTCTCCCATCAAAAAGTACGACAAAAAGATCAAAGAGGACAGGTCCTCTGGGGACGAGTCCGCTTCTTCTCTGTCCAGCGAGACGTCCCCTAAGCCGAACGGCATGACCAAACTGCCCAGCGAGCAGAAGAAATTCCCTCTGGAGACTTTTACCGACAAGAACCACCAGTTGTTGTGTGAACAGAGGGATCAGCTGAGCAAACAGCTCAGCGCCTTTGCTCTGCATTTCGAAGACAACCTGCACGAGCGGTCCTCCTCCCCTTCCTTCAAGTCTTCCATCCTTCCCTCACTGAAACCCTCCCCGGAGTACCAGCAGTCCGGGGTGAAGGCCCAGATCAACAAGTTCACGTCCAAAGAGAAAGACGCCTTCCAGAACTCGCCAACCAACTCCCTAGAGCGGCGACAACCGTCCCCGAAGGTCAAGCCGAGTCCTGCCGAGCCGACCCGAAGCGGACCCCTCACCCTGGACGCCCTCCAGGAGATGTTGCTGAGCCCGGGACCGGACCAGCCCATCCAGACCGCAGTCTACCAGAACACCAGGATCTCGCCGGTGGTGGACTCCTCGCCCAAACCGGCGGGATACGTGCCTTTCTACGTGAACGAGGCTTGCAGCAAGGAGGATCTTCCTGCCACCCAGTCGCTGGTCTACCTCCCGGAAGCGTTCGGCAAGCCGAGCCAGGACTACGTGCAGTCGGCAGTGGACTATGCAAAGACCCGCATACAGAACGTGCAACACGAGGCCTCCTCGTCCCCTAAGCCCAAGGCGATCAAAAACGGACACCTAGTCAGTGATGCGAAAACCAAATGGGAGAACATCCCGACCTGGAACGACCCCCACCTAGTCATGGACCTGCCGGACTATCCGAGAGGAGGTGGTCACAAGCGGAGTCTGTCCATGGAGGGGTTGCTGGACGTGGCCAGTCCTTCCATCCCTCACCCCAAGCTCACCACTGCTCAGAAGCAGCACATAAAGGAGCGGTCGCTGTCACCCACTGACCGCCACTCGCACGTGCCCATCCGTCCCTTCCTGACCAAGGGCTCGGTGGCGGAACGGGTCCTGCTGTTCGAGAGGTGTCCGGACCCGGCCCTGACGACGTCCGGCAACAAGTCCAAGCCAACCCTCATCAGCACGTGGAGGCCTGGCACCAGCGATGTCCAGAACAAAACGCAGGTGAGGGCATTTTTGTTTTATTTTCATTTGATCTGAAATATCATAATACGTGAAATTGATTTGATGGTATGGGAAGGGCAATGGAATGTAGTACAACTGAACGTTTTACTTTTTTTAATCAAGGTATTCTTGGCTCAGTGAAATTATAATGTGCTTATCATATATCGCCAAATATATCTTAATATATATATTTTCATATGCTTATCATATACAGGGTGTATCTGAAATGGTGAAACAAACTTTCAGGGATGATAGTACTCATCAAGACGAACAAGAATCGGTATAGAAAGGGGGTCCCAAACCAAATCCCAGGGAGTTAAAAATGGAGCGACACCCCAAAAAATCATTGAAAAATTCAATTTGTAGAAAAACTACTATTGGTAAAAACTTAATTATGGTCTCAAAAATTGTAGTTTAATATGATCTTTAAAATTACCTCAAAAGTCTTCACTTTAAAATTTGTTTTATTTTGAAAAAAGTTAAAAAACACAAAACATGTAAAAACTCTGCCAAAACCTTATTTTGTATTTCGAAATCCTTTCTTTTGATTTGATAATCTGAAAGATCATAGTTGAAAACCCATAGGTCCAAAGTTTCACGTAAATACAATCAATATTAAACGCTTGAGATTCTGTTAAAGTTTGTTTTTTGGGTGCGCAAGCTGTTTTCTAGAGCTGTTTCCAAAACAGCTGTTACCGCACGCAAAAAACGAATTTTAACAGGATCTCAAGCGTTTAATATTGATTGTATTAACGTGAAACTTTGGACTTTAGGGTTTTCAACTATGATCTTTCAGATTATCAAATCATAAGAAAGGATTTCGAAGTATAAAATAAGGTTTTGGCAGATTTTTCACATTTTTTTGTGTTTTTTAACTTTTTTCATAATAAAACAAATTTTAAAGCGAAGACTCTTGAGGTAATTTTAAAGATCACATTAAACCACAATTTTTGAGACCATAATTAAGTTTTTACCAATAGTAGTTCTTCTACAAATTAAATTTTTCAATGATTTTTTTGGAGTGTCGCTCCATTTTTAACTCCCTGGGATTTGGTCTGGGACCCCCCTTTCTATACCGATTCTTGTTCGTCTTGATGAGTACTTTCATCCCTGAAAGTTTGTTGCACCATTTCAGATACACCCTGTATATTAACACCACGCCAAAAGTAATAGTAATAAATAATAGAAATAGTAATAAAAGTAATAGCGCCAATGTGCGCTTAAGTATCAAAGGGAAGTTGGTAACAAAAAATTCGCCAAGAGGCGCCAACCCGAACCCACTTCTAGGATTTTACCGAAATGCTATTTTTATGGTGTTTCTTTACAATAAAAAAAGATTTCCAATGATAAAGGAAACATACCAAAAATTCAAAACTATAAGTCAGTTTGAAAATAAATAATTTTATCACTGTTAAAAATACATTAATAAAATAAAGGCATAAACAAAAATGCTAAAAAACCATGGGCAAAGGTTTTGAAAAGGCGGTACCTGTAGAGTTATTTTTAAATAAGGTCAATCCATAAAATGTTCGTCACCTGTACCTCTTGATTCCTTTACCATTTGTATGTTAATATTTAATGCCACATCAGATATCAGTTCATAAAAATAATTTTTTTTCTAACATTCTTGTTCAAAGATGTTCTTCTCTCAATGATTAAGACAAATGTATTTAGAATCACGGAACTTTTATGGATTCTTTAAATAGCTCATGAATCTTACACAATTTATTCAGATTGATGTACTTGACGTTTTAGGGAAAATTACGTTCGTCATAGTTTTTGAGGCATTCACGATCAATAAGAATTATAGTTAAAAAATCTAAGCATAATAAAATTATTTCTCAATTACATTTTTTGAAATTTTTAATGGTATCTTATTCAACTCTTATGTAGACAAGTTAAGTTTTTGTTTTAAATACTTTGTTTATAAAATCTTAATAAGTTAATAAGTTTCGGAAATAAGTAAAATTTTGTATTTTAATTAACTGTAATAAGGAAAATTAAAAAAAAGGAAGTTCTCAAATAAATTAGAGGAATCCTAAATTTTGTGACCTTAAAAATAAGTTTGTAAATTTGATATAAGCTGTATTGGAAGATAAACTGTGTGACTCCCAAGATTCATGTTGGACTAGAATATTTTTCAAACAGAATCTAGAATCAAATTTCGAAGTTTACATCAAGATAACTTCTTTTTACCTGTTTAAAAATCCAAATAAACTGACTGTGCCTAAATGTTTACTGAATATTGCAAAAGACGAAAGTTGAGTTATCCGTTACTTGTGGTAGGATGTTTTGAACATTTTCTAAAGAAAAATAAAAATTCATTTAAGTTTTTATTCAACTTCGATAAAACACTGTTTCTTCCAAAATTAAAATAAAAATTATAGAAAGCTATAATTTCGACTTCTATATCTACAATTAGATGGGTATTTTACCATATGTGTTAAAAATAGTTAAGAAAGCTTAAATTTCAAATTATGACATTTTTTATTATATGTTTATAATTAAGAAATAAATATTACTATTAAATTTAATTAGTTCCGCTAAGTGTATCGTTAAATATCGTTTGAATTATTTGTTTGGGTTTCAAAAGTTTAGAAATATTCCCAAATATTTCAAACCAATCGAATAAAACACATGTTTATACTTTTGAAAACTTATCAAATTGATATGCATTTAACCATTGGATGGTTATTTTACTATGTTCTAAAAATAACTAGGGTTATTTTAACCTGAAAGTAAATAGGGGAGACCGGGGAGGGATGGGACATTTTTTACAAGAATATTTTTTAAATTCAGTTTTCCTTGTATAAATTTGAAACTTTCAAAATAACCTCTTGGAAAATTTTAACATGTTTAAAAAATATAACCAAATTGATAGCAAACAAAACTTAAGATTTATAAACGAATTAAAGTTAGTCTAAAACTGTCCCATCCCACCCCGGCACCAAGGTGGGATGGGGCATTTTTAAAAAATTAAAATTTATGATTAATTTTTAAATATGTGTTTAAAAACCACAATGATGGACGTATTTTACACATTTTAAAGATTTATTACATAAACATCAGTTATTTTAACCTATATTTACTTCGAAAAATCAAACAAGTGAAAAATACAAAATAATTAAAATTCGTCTTTAATCTAAAAAAAATATGTTTTCAGCTGCAATACTAAACAGTTCCAAAACAAAGGTACCATCTAAAGAATTGCATGTAATAGCTTGTTTTTAGGTATTGAGAGGTATTGGGCATGGTGTCCCATTCCACCCTGATAGCAACAGTTTTTAAAAATAGGTTCTTACAAAAGAACTGTTGCTTATAGGCTTAACTCAACTATTTATTCATAGAGAATACATTATTCCATTTAAAAAACAATATAAACCATTAACCTTCCTTCCCTCTTGAAAAAATAGTCACACATTCCCCCTCGTAGGGTCTATCTAGACCCCATGTGTAAAAGTTGTCTTTTACTCTATTAAGAGGGTAATTATATCTTAAATTGCAAATTTTATCTATTATTTACTTCAAAAATCCTTCTTCTGAATAATTTGTATTGAATTTCTCGATTTTTGTTCATTTTTTTAGCGATTTTGTCTTTTTCAAACTTTATGATGTACGTTTCTTTATAGTGTCTTAAACTTGAAAAAAAACTAAATTACAAATACGAAAAATTACAATTCAGTAACATACTTAAGAAAGCAACCAAAAATCATATTGAAAATTCACTTTGAAAAGTGTAATACTTAGTTACTTTTGCTATAGTGAGAAACCACGGGCGTCGTCGCAAGGGGGAACGGGGGGGACGTGTCCCCCCAATAATTGGGAACATTGTTTAAAAAACTGTTTTTATCTTTTCAGGGTGACCAAAAATTTACTGAATGTGTGTTTCTCTGACTTTGAATCATACAGAATGGTGCCAATATACCAATGGCACATAATTTAAGAGGCGTATACAAGAATTAGAAGGACTCGTCATTTTTAGAACACGATTTCATTTAGAGTAGGTTGAAGCAAGTGAGAGATTGGGAAACCATTATCACAACAAAAAATTCTGTTTCTAGCTAAAAAAAATTTATGAGACCCCTCAAAAAAAATTTAGCTACAGCACTGGTTAGCATAAAAAATTTAATTTTGAAATTGTAATCTTATAACACTTCAAATGAGTTTAAACCTGTATTTTAAGGGTCAAATTTCTAAAATTTTAATGGGGGAGGACCCCCAGACTCCCCTTTATAGTGCAAAGTTACAAACGGTTTATAAAAAAATTTTAAAAGAAGTTAATTAGTTGATTCAAAACCACCTTAAAATTCTTAGACGAGGGGAAAAAAGAAAAACGATTATTTTGGGGTAGTTAATCAGTAGTTTGTAAAAAAATTTGGGGAGGATCCCGAATCCTTGAGGCGTCCCCCCCAATATTCAGGAGCCGCCGACGCCAATGAGAGAAACCATCTTTTTCATTTAGAAACTTGTAGGAGCTTGCAACTAAAATAGTAAACAGCAACAAGTATGAAGCCATTGTGTCTTTACCTGGTGGAACCCTCAAAAACTAATTTTATTTTTAATTATAAGATTTATTGAAGGTGTCCCATCCCACCACGTGTCCCATCACTGCCCGGTCTTTCCTACATTTTAAATACAAAAAGTATGTTTCTTTATTTCTGGAATAAGGGAGTTCTGCATAAATTGACCAACCATCTTCACTATGCCTTTATAGATTGTGTTAACCATCTCTTATTTTCATTTCAAAAGTTTAAATACAGTTAAATTTTTTTCAGTGGAATTTTCTTTGATGAAAAACCCTAAGTGAACCTTAAAGGGCCCTTCCATGTTGCCCCGAATTCCTCTGTTTCGAATGTTTCTCGTGTTATCTCTCGGCCTCTTGTATCGTCTGCGGAATTTTCTTCTTCTGAAATCTTTTTATGGGAAGATAAAAACCACTTTTCATCCACTCAAGAGAACTTTTTTTTCATGACTTTTTTATGTTCTTGCTTTATTTCTTTCCATGAGGATTATTTAGAATTGGTTTGTTTAGTGAAATCTTAAATGTATTTTAATTTTTTCGGGATTAAAAATACATAAATAGACGATTAAGCATTGGTACTATTGAATATACGGCGATAAGATGATTCTTTTTAAGCTGGTGAAAGAATTGAAAGTATTATAATAAGAACCTAATCAATATTTCTTTCAATAAATTTTTCAATTTTACACTATAAATCAAACGGCTTTTAAAAATTCAATTTATGATTATCTTTCCCATACTTTTTGGCACCACCACCCTCTTTTGAAGAAGGAAATTTTCCACATTGCCTTCTTAATTTTCATAGAATTTTTTTCCAACTTATGTATAATAAAAAACTCATTTATACAGGGTGTTTCATAAGTCCGTTTCGCGGCTTCTATTTGGAACCAACGTATACTAGGGTTACGGAAACAAGGTCTACCCCTAGGTAAGTGACCCTGGAGAATCTATTGAGATGACTTACAGCGCCCCTAGCGGCGAAATAAAAAAGTTAAAAAAATTAATTTTAAAACTATAGGAGTAAAAACCTCAGTGGTAGTATTGTTGCCAACGTTTTGAAAAACTCACAGAAAAAAGTTTCATAAAAATTACTTGAATATTTGCGGAGATGTTAGCATGTGAAAATAGCACTTTTTCAGACCTCAATAAAGAAAAAAATTGCAAATTTGCAAATTTTTCCAATTAAATTGATTGATCAAATATTGCCTTTATTCAACTAAAAAAACACAAAACTGAAAAAATTGCAAATTTGTGAACTTTTTCTTTTTTGAGGTCTGAAAAAGTGCTATTTTCACATGCTAATATCTCTGCAAATATTCAAGTTATTTCCATGAAACTTTTTCTGTGAGTTCTTCATAACGTTGGCAACAATATTCTCACTGACGTTTTTGATCCATCTCCTATAGTTTTCAAATAAATTTTTTAAACTTTTTCCATTTCACCGCTAGGGGCGCTGTAAGTCATCTCAATGAATTCTCCAGGGTCGCTTACCTAGGGGTAGACCTTGCTTCCGTAACAGTAGTATACGTTGGTTCCAAATAGAAGCCGCGAAACGGACTTATGAAACACCCGGTATAAATTAGTTTTTTATTATACATAGTTGGAATAAAATTCTATGAAAATTAAGAGGGCAATGCGGGAAATTTCAGGGTTTTTCAGGGTTACTTACCTAGGAGTAGACCTTACTTCCGTAACCCTAGGACACGTTGGTTCGAAATAAAAGCCGCGAAACGAACTTTTGAAACACCCTGTATATACGAACAAAATAAAATATTGTAAAGCTTGTATATGGACAATATTCAAACGTCAAGTTTTCCATGCACCTTAAAATTCACAAATTTGCAAGTTTTTTTTAATTTTTAAACACCTTATATAGCCTTCGTTAGCTAGTTCATGTGATCTTGACCAAAATCGTAAAATATCCAATTTGGGGGAAACTTATCACCCCACGGCGTTTCAGTGACGTTCATTCAGGTTACCAAATCCACACGTCTCTTCTAGTTTTGGAATGGCGAGTCAGGAAACCGTAGGAATCATATGAATGAGCAGAATTTTGCTGAATCGAGACACACGAAGGCGAATTATTATTTCTCCGGCCGAGTTTGACTGTGACGTCATTACGAGTGGGTGGAAGGCTGCGCGGGCGACTGGAGATTGGGTGGCGGTTTATATTCTGTTTATATACAAGTGGCAAGGTTATT
This sequence comes from Tetragnatha versicolor, assembly GCA_024610705.1. Taxonomy (NCBI): domain Eukaryota; kingdom Metazoa; phylum Arthropoda; class Arachnida; order Araneae; family Tetragnathidae; genus Tetragnatha; species Tetragnatha versicolor. The sequence goes on along the minus strand of JANDEH010000017.1, from coordinate 14,399,581 downwards.
GGAGTGCTTTTTGGTGCAAAGGTGGTTTGAAACAAAGTGAGGGTTAAGTAATTTCCTACTCCAAGTGACTCTAATGGCAGAAACAAGTGGTGCATGATTGAGCAATTTGTTTGGGATGAATTAAATAAGTGACTATTTAAGTTCACGAGTCCCCTCAGTTTTCAAGTATATTTGTTTAGGTGGCATCTTTCGTATTTTTCTCCTTTCTTACTATAGAAAAGTACAGTTGTGTATTGAAAAAGAGAAAATTCTCGAAGCTCTTCTGTCTCTCGAGAGATAAAAATTCCAACTCTCTTTTAGAATACCGAAAGTAAGTGTGTTGCAAATTTAATTATTACATTGTAGCATATTTCGCCTATAATGAAGCATTTGGTCCCCTTCGTTACTAAGCTGTTGAACGTAACTGATAGAAATTTTAAGACGAGGATGAAAAAAAGATTTAGCAAAGTACTAAAATTTCTTATTGGTTAAACACGGCAGTTACTTTACTATAAAAATTAATTCATAGAAATTACTCAAAGAACAAACTCTCAGTACTAAATATTTCTTTAAAATCTTTTCGTTAGTCTTAAACAAATTATTTAAAATGATTAGATTTGTTTTCGCAGTTTTGCGATAAAGGTAATTTCATACTTCGAAGTTCATAAATCATTTCATGCTAGTAATTTTTATATGGTGGATATCATATTAACATTTTCGCCAAATAGCTCCTATTTTTATATTCCTGCTATCTTATCCAAGTACTACCATCTTTTTCCACGGCTAGATTACATCCGTCCTAAAATCTTAGTATATATATATTACAGTTAATGTTCATAATCTGGTAATGTTCGGAATACCTAGGTAAAGTATGAAATATTTTGTAACTTTACCTTAGGTAATTCTCATTTTACCTTAGTTCTTCTGAACATTACCGAATTTCGGACATTAACTGTAACATAATATTTCTTCTACACATGTATAGTTCCCCACCAAAAAAAATTAAAAACCTCAATATTAATACCACAATAGAAGAGAAAATTTCGTCATCCATACCCAATTCCTAACAGACCCATAAATGGGCTGCATCTGAAAGAAAAAAAAACTCCTATTTAGGAATGTAACAAGATCCGCGCCATTCTTTGAACTGTCGCATTTTCTCAATAATCTGGAAATCACTCATCCTGTTAATTCTGACAACTGTGGCCGCTAAAAGACCTCTTTGTGTGGTCTTCAAAAGCCTCATAATAAAAGAAGGCGAGTTGTTGTCGACGTTGTTGTTGTTGGAATAATAGCATTTCGTAAGACGGTAGCACCAGGAGCATTACTCGCTCTTTTGACTTGGAGATAAAAATGGTTCTACATTTCATTCAGCCTTAGCGAAGAATGGAGGGTTTGTTGGGGACTTTTAAGGGAGAAATCGCTAGGAAGGAGAACTTACGTTCTTGCGTCGCGTCTTGTTGTTTTACGAGGTTGAGTGTTTCTCCTTTTTGAAATTCGCCATACACTTGTGTTCATTTTTGATGCTTAAAAATATCGTTTTTTAGAGTTTATCATTTTACACCTTTAACTTTTCTGTTAAATAACGGAGTATTTTAAGGAAAGATGAACATATTTGTATGCTTTGGTTAAATAGATACAGATGGTAAATAAGTAAACCCACTTTAGTCCGCATAATATATATGCTTTTCAACCCTGTGGCAAAATGTATCAGTATTCAGTAGTATAGGCTTGTTAATTGAAAAAATGTATATATAAACCGACAAATTTTAATTCTCTTTAATAAAATTATGAATGTTTATATTTTGATAATACCATTTGGTACACAGGCACTTTACCCATTAAAGATTACATAAAAAAGAACAAGATTAAGGAAATGGTAACAATAGCTACCATTTGTATCCTTTGGTCATTTGTATTTTCACACACCATAATTATTTTCATGCAAAGTTAGACAGTTGTACGAAATTTCAGAATGATTAAACACATTTTTAAGTAAAATTAAAAAAATGTATTTTAGTGTGTCGTTATAACTTATTATATTACTTTGTAAATTAGTAAAAGTTTTAATAAATCTATTAACAATACATGAAAATACAAAATACACTTGTATACTGCTTACACCAAAAAAAATTATTCCTTATGTGTTACATCACATACACATTTTTATGTAATCTCCATTATAATTGTTAAGGATCTGAAGCATCTGCCCGGTCAACCAGAGATTATCTATTATACACCCTGTTTATTGTACTGATATTAAAAGCTCCACCCCACATTTTTCTCCAACCCTGTTAACAGTGCTACGTAACATGTTCCGCGTCTGTTTTTTTATTATTTATCCCATGACAAAATCCTCTGCGATGAGAGCCTTCCTGTTCAGCAGAATAGCCGGCTAAATTTACACCTTGTTTGAATCGTCTCTCGGACATTCTTTGTTTTCCATCCACCTCCGGCTGTTTTTTGTTTCCCGTCACTGGCGCGTGATGCCTGGACACTAGGCAGTGTATTTTTACAAGGCGTACTTGGGCGAGCGATGGAAGAGAAAAAAAACCGGTGCAAAGCGGTGAAGCGCGCACAAAAAGGTAGTGGAATAATACTGCTACGCGTTTTGTCAGAGCTGTGTTTTCGGCGTGAACTATATCCTCGGCACACAAAATTTTCATGTTCTCTGCGGATAAAAGCTTCTTTATGTCATTAGCTTTTTAAAAATTTTTTTACTCCTTCGAAAATTTCTCAATCATTGGTATTTTTATCCTAGAGAGATGCTTATGTATTTGTTATATTTAGTTGTAAAAAACTATGGCATCTCTAGAGTAGAAAGATATTTCATAAAGAACCTTTATCTGGAAGAAAAACTAAATTTTGAACAATTTCTTCTGAAAAGAGTGTCTAAGTATGTGTGAAGTAACAAAATCTATGCTTTGATTCTACAACATGATATGGACTAAGACAAACACAGCAATTGCAAATTACAATAATCTCTTATACATAAAAAATAGGACAACGTGAGGTTCTTTCCTATATCAACAAATTTGTTTTTGGAAATTATTAATATGTATTCTTAGACACTAAAATAATTATGACCTTCATTTTCCAAAAAATTTCTGGGAAAACCCCTCAAATCTCCTTTTTAATGAAAAAAACTATTAATTACAAACACTCACGACTTTCGAACCTTAAAATTCAGAAGACGTTCTTAAATGTAAAAAGTTTATTTCTTTGGTAGTTAATAGATTAAGATTTTGCAAAACCTTCTGGGGGAGGAATCCCAAATTCCTGAACTATTCCTCTCACAGGATAGCTCACCATACGCGCCGACTTTTATAAAATATTGGGGGGGGCAGAACTAAACAATAAATATACTATTAGGTATTCCATATATAAAAGAGGTTCTTAAACTTTCGATCGCCGCTAGTAGACATCGCTCCCCGGCTCCCCCCCAAGATTTTGAACACCAAAGTCGTATTCTTAAAGTACCCCCAACGAGTATATTTATACGTTGAGTTTTAGATTACTTAAAAGTAGTATTCAAATTCTATTCCACATTTAAAATGTTGTAGTATAATAGGGGGTCTGGGGGTCACTCCCAGAAAATTTTTTAAAATTTACCTCAAAAATAAGTGTTTGGGAACTGGGATTACACCTTTAGAGCACGCCTCATATTAAGCGGCAGAAATTTCAAAGAAACCCGGACTAGTACCTATAATAAACAGCAAAATTTTGAGGGGGTTAGGGTTTTGGAAATTTGCCCCTAAAAGTAGTTTCATTTCATTCTTAGTCCCCTTCTCTTTATGTCACACAACAGGAGGATCACTCATAAGTCACGCAAGTTTCAGAAAAAAAACACCACATAGTATATTTGAAAATTTTAGGGGGGCTTAGGGGTCCTCCCCCATTAATTTTGAAATTTTTACCCTTGGAAGTAGTGTTTCAACTCATTTTGCTAACAGATAAAGCGGGGTTTTCTTGAATTGAACCAACAAGGTTGAGGCTTCGGTGGGGTGGCATTCTATTTGTTTCGAGCTACGTATAAAGTTGTTTTTTTGGGATCAAGTGAGCGACGACCAACACATAGCCTTTATTCGTTCATGAAAGAAAATAATGGATGCATTTTTTAATAAGAAATATTAGGGGCTTAGCCCCCTTATTCAAACATTGAGGGGCTCAAGCCCCCCTCAAACCCTATGAAGTCGGCGCCTATGTATCACACCACCTGAAAAACTCCTGAAAATTGTTTTTTCTTATCCCGAATTTCCTGAATTCCTCTAAATATGAGTAAACTTGAATTTTTAATAGGGTTTAATGGAAGTTATAGTTTTGTTCAAAAGGACACCAAAATCTACTCATTACATCAGAAAAAAATTGTGTACCTGAAAATGTTTTCTGTATACCTCCATAAAATTTTTCAAAAATATTCGGATCCCCGGTGAAATTACTTACCGACTGATCTCGACAAAACTTATGATTGTCGTAACTTTCCAACCATATCCGTCCAAACATGAAACCGGACCCATCGTTTGAAAGGGTGCTGCCTTTGTTTTGCCCAACAATGCCGCCCACCAATGCAGTCGTTCCTCCCTCCTGGGGGCGAGGGTGAGCGTGTGGGTGCCCGGGTCAGTGCCCCAGTGGCCGCCCGCCTCACTCCACCTGTTGCACAAAACGTCTTTGGGGAAGGACTGGGTCGGACGTGCGTGAAGGCTGCCTTATTGAATTCTGAATGAAAATTTCGGACCTCGGGGCAAAATTTCGCTTAGTTTTAGTTTTCCAAAATTTAATGGTTTTTATAAAACTATTTTTTTTCTGCTATTGTAACAAAGTAAAAAACTCTTTCATAATTATTTCAAAATAGCGGTTTTCCTGTTTTGTAAATGAACTTCTTGAAATTTATAAATGTTCAATCGGAGTTGTCATTGTCAACAATCACATTAGATTTGCATTGTGGATATCATGGTACGAGCCTTAGCTCGTAAGATGTCACTTACGAGCAAATAATACTCTTACGAGCCGTAAATAATAGTAATTTTCTTTTGGTTTATTTCTTCTTTATGTATTTGTCTTTTTTTTTATATAAATATTTGTACTTTCTTGATTTCGTTTTATGTCCTTTTTGGGTGCGTATATGTGTGTGTCTGTTTGCGTTCATAAATCTGAATTTTAACTGAATTGAAAACCGGGTTCTGCAGTTTTATTAAAATTTTCTTTAATGAGTTCCTCGTTAAGGTATGAATGTTTATGTAAAATTATTTTTCAAATAGAATTATGTCTCGATTATTTTATTCTTTATGATACGTAGCTGAACTGTCCGTTACCTTTCAAATATTCCAAGATATATTTTCAGATAATGCATTACGCATGTTGTTAATGTAGGTATAGCTCAGCATAACGATAGATATCCAAAGAATTGTCATCCACCATTATCCGAAATAAGGCTCAGACATCCATTCTCACCCCACAGCCACATTTCAATGACAGCTTAATTACACTAGAACTGCCCATGACAGTGTCACTAGAGTCTTGATTGCGTTTGTGTGTACCTGTTGTGTACTTGGGGAGTCTTCCATATATATGAGCGAGGACAATAGCTTCCTTGCCAAGGGTGGCTCTGGCGGGAGTCCAAGAGAAACATCGGGGTCCTCCCAATTGGAAGAAGGTTACCTTCTCTATCAGCTAGAAGCGTCGACTTTAACGAGGATCAGGGAGGGTTTTCTGCCGAAAGAATGTTCAAAGGGAGTTGGAAGTTCGCGTTGCAAAGGCGTTTGGGTATTTGTTTTGAAAAAGGTTCTTTGAGATTGTGTGGAGTTTGGGTTAGATCCAGGTTCTTTATGTGCCAAAAACTGGCTTTGATTCCGTTATCTGTTTGTGACGAAAACTATATTTTTCAAATCTATATCTCTGTTTCGGGCAATGTGATAAATCGGGCATTATTAATAATACCCGAAGTGGAAGAGGGCATTGTGATAAATTCAATGGCATTTATCAATGAAATTTATCACTTAGCCCGCAACCACTATGGGCATTATTAATAATGCCCAATTAATCACTTTTCCCGTAACATCTCTACTGCTTGGAGATTTTTAGCCGGTTAGGTAGCTAAATCATACCATAAATGTAAAAGGGAAGAATTGGTGATTATGTTTACAAGTATAAATTTGTGAGTAGTTTACGGTAGGGTTCAAATGAGGTATTCTCGCGTTTTGAGATTAAATTTTATTAAAATAGTAGATAAAAAACCATGAAGAATGACGTTTACAACAAGTATTTTCGTAGCCTAGTTTCTGAGATATAAATTTTTGAAATTTCGTTTTTTGTTTGGGCCCGAAAGCACTTTCGAATCACAAATCATGCGCTGTGAGGTCACATCCAATAGAATCCCCTTTTCTGATCACGTGAAAGCAGTAAACACAATGGTTTTCATGCGCTGTGATGTCACATCCCAATAGAAGCCCGTTTTCTGATAACGTGACTTTTCTGACGTTTTGGCGAAAATAAAATTGAATTTTAAATTATTTCAAACACTTTTCGAACTTAAAAATCAGAAATTTGGGAGTTTTAAACCATAATGTATCAAAAAAGTATAAAATCATGCAAATCCCTCACTCATGCAAATACCTCATTCTCAATAACCCAAGAGGGGTGAGGGAGGATTAATGGAACACTCCGGGGTGGAAGGACGAAGTCGAATGTAAAAATTTGTTTTCCTGTTTTTTAATTACCTTCTTATTCTTATTGTGAATTTGCATAAAGATATGTAGATTTTTTTCCTTTGCCCTCAGGTGAGAAGGAATTGCGATAGAGGAAATCTTGCAACGCTCACTAGGGATGGGGGAGGAGCAGAAGAAAAACACAAAATTATGCTGTGCATAAATAAAAAAAATCATAAACACGAGGCTGCGTAAATAGAAAGTAAATACTTTGAAAGACAGTTGTTCAAATTTCTCTTATTTGATTTCCAATGCTAAACAATCGTGGTTTTTCAGGGTAGAGACAATTTTCCCATCAGGTGGAAGGTTTCCGCAGAACGGAGAACCCTTTGTCGCGCGTCAGGCCAATGTTCTTGAGTTGCGTAGAGTATATTTATAAATATGAGCGGAGGGGAACAGACTTTCTGCGAAGTTTGGGAGTTACGAAATGGTCGTGTTTTTGCTTTTACCTTTTAAGAGTTCGATGTTTCTCAGACTATTTTTTGATTCAAATGCTTTGTTTGCCATGGCCCGTGTACGTTGTTCAAGTTCTAAGGGGTTCAAATGGTAGTGGTACATTATGTGAGTAATATTTTGGCTTTGATTATAGTTTTATTCTATTGTATGAAGTGTTATGTGGGGCAGTTAACTTACTAGTCAATTAAAAACTCAAAGAGGCAAATGAAGTACAAATGCAAAATTGGCTACTTGATTTAATTATTAACTTCCTCTTATTTAACTTCAACATATTAATGTAGAGATAGTTTATTATCATGAAAAAAGTTTTGAGTTTTTTATAGTAGGATAAATTAATGTTAGGGTATTCACATCTTTGTAACTGTACCTTTACTCCTACACTGTAAAAAATAATCCTGCAAAAAAACAGAAAATTTCTGGCAGCAAAAGTTGCCAGAAAATTTCTGTAGGCCGAAAAATCCTGTAAACAGAAAAAAGCTGTTACCTACAGGTAAATGCTGTAAAAGGAAACTTTCCGTCAAGTGAGCTACATATTTTTCTGTTGCCTCTCAGTAATTTTCTGCTTGTGCGCATGCACTTATTTTAGTAGAGTTTTTTTATAATTATAATTAATTAATATCCGGGGATTGAACCCACGACCTACCGCATGCTAAGCACGCACGCTACCACTGAACCAAAGAAGATACAGTGTAGTGTTGCCAATAGCTGTATTGGTTTTCGATGCAGTAAGTTTCTGTTTAAGTACAGATAAGCTAAAAAACTAGATAAAAGCTGTTTTTTTACATAAAATAAATAGAAGTGCGGTGGGAATGTTACATGACAGAATATCTCTGTAAACATAAAGTCACTGTTATTGAAAATTTCTGTTTTTCTACAGTTTTTTTACAGTGTATATAAGTAACCGACGGATTTTTCCATCTGTATATAAATAAACTGAAAAAATTTTTGTTCTAAAATTTCGGCGAAAACTCGGGAGGATTCTCAAAAAAGGTTATTTTATATTTATTAAATTAAATCTTCCCTTTAATTTCTACTCTGAAATTAGCTTTTAAGGAATGTTTTCTCCTCTGTTATTATTATCGTTATGGTAACATTCTCAAAGAAATTTAGTACACCAAAGATTCAAATATTGATAATTTAAATGATATTGATATATTTAAACATAATTAGTTTAATATTGTTAATGGAACTGCAGTCAAAGTTAACTTTTTATTTTTTGTTAAATTAAATTTATTTCTAAATTTCGTTTGGTTCATTAGTGTCTTCGATGTTTCTAATGTTTTAAGTGCAAAATAAATTGTCAATTTTTAAAGTTAACTCAATAATAACTGAAAGATATCAATGGGCGTTAAAATTTGACCAGAGTTTATGACAGCAAAAATGTATCGCAGTAAAATTGCAACCACAACCCCCCCAATATATTATAACTTCCTTTTTCAATATCAATATTTCTATCCACTATTATATTGTGTGATGAAAAAATCCCATCAATATCATTGCGTGCATGAAACATCTTAAGCTCTTTCCCAACTCAGTTTCATCATCCGCTCCCCACGCCAGGAATTTCCAAACCTCGCATCTGTTTTATAAATGCATACTTAATAAATTATGCATATTTACCAATACTCCTTATGTCATCCCTAAGCTCTGCCGCATCCTTGTATCCACTTCGATAAAAATGTTTCATCGAGTTGACGCGCCCACCGATCCATGAACAGCTTAACCTATCTGTCTACCAGAGAACTAATCGTCTAGGAATCCCAATATACTGTATGTTGTGCATCGATAGTTCGCAAAATTTCCTTCAGGGTCACCGGGATATTTGGCGGATTCTATCGGGGGTTTTCAGTATCGAATTTTGTTGCCTTTCCGGCGTGTAATAGGAATTGGAGCAAAAAAAAGGAGGGTCGGACAGATGCTTCGTCACGTTCTGGTATATATGAATGTGGGTGATGGGTTGCGACCGATTTATTGTTCTTTAGGTATTCATCGATGTCATTTTATCAAAAGATTTCAGTAGAAAATATGTAGCTGAAATTCATGTTATGCTGTCGCCAGGTATGAGAGGTATTAATGCAGGTTAAGGATTTAATTTTAATTTTTAAAGTTCATTTTTTGTATTAGTTTCCGTGTAACCAGACTTGGTTAATTTTAAAAATCCGGGCAAATCGCCAAGGGTTGGCGAAAGTTAAGTGATAAATGATTATTCCTACTGTACAAGCAGTACAGCAGCCCTATTTTCTAGTAAGATATTCTACTGATCTTCATACCACGAAGTGTTTTCTCGCCAATGCCAGGCATTGGCAAGAAAGCATTTCGCCAAGAAGTCGCCAAGGCTCGGATTCTTAAAATTTACCCAATACTTTTATTTACTTGAAGAACGAACAATTCCGTCTATACAAGAGTTAAAGAATTTTCTCCACTCTGACAGTCAACTTTCTTTCTTCGCTTGAGATTAAATCTTCTACCCTAAAAATCGCTGACTCGACATCAGTCTCCCTCCTGTGAGTGACACTCGGTAGTGTCAACTCGTGTTTTCGAGTGCGGTCCCAGAGGGGCTATTTTGGGTGGTTATGCTCTTGTGGGAAAAAAGGGAGCGCAGCTGATCATCTTGTTTTGGATCTTTATCGCCAGTTTTTCCCGACTAAAATAGTTACCACCACAACGACATTTACCTTCAAGTAGTTTTGCACTGAGGGAAATGACAGTCTCAAAATTGGGTAAATCAATGCTTTTTTGGTATGAAACTTTTTAATTCGAATATGACAACCCAATGTTTTCAATTTTGAAACCCCAGACATAACAGTCTCAAACAATTCAATAGTAGACACTCAAATTATACAAATTTTAGGGAATTGTGGAGCTACTGCCACATGCTTGCTATCGCTCACCAACCCACGTAAAATGCTTACTCGTGAAAAAAGTTGCTTTTGCAACGCGATAATGTTTTTTATGAGTGCAAAGAAATGAATTTCCCTATTCCACTTTTTCTTACTTCTCGCTTTTTCATTTTTCTTCTTTCTTTTCTCTTTCTCTTCCAAGGAAATTCGACAAAACGCCATGGCTCAATTGAAACCGCTGTTCTAAATTACTAGGGAGATCCCTATGAATTACTGCCTTATTTAAATATTTTACGTAAGAACATTGATTGTTCTTTCGTTCTTCATGAATTTAGTTTAACTGTTCCACAATACTACACTAGAAATAAAGCAACTTTCCTTGATCCCTTTTATCTAAAAATTACTTAATCAATCAACCCTTAATACAGTTAATTAAACTAGTCAATAATCTCCCCTACATAGGTGTATTTTTTTGATAACTTCCTAAAAATGAAAAGTGATATGGCTGAATTTTATGCGTAATTTTAAGTCAGTGCTTCTATGCATTGCTAGATATTTGTATTTTATTTGTGTTTCTGTATGTAGTGTCATGTCTTTTCAATTTTGTATTCACTTCGCCATGTAAATGGATATACTTATCTGTATGGTTGAATGAATGTTTATTTATTTATTTATGAATTGTGTAAAGCTTGGAGGGGAATCAATACGGGTCAATTTGTGAGGAGGGGAGGTTACACGGATTTATTATGACATTGCACATTGGAAATCCACAAACAACGAAAAACAAATTTTTCGTTGAAAATGTAACTTGGACAGAAGTATAAATAACATTTTCATGAAATTATTAATAAATACATATATAAGGTGGGGGCGCACTTCAGACCGAATAAAAACTTGCTGTCGTTAACCTTTTAAACGCCGCAATTCAAATTTTAAATTAAAGGTTCTGATTTTTTGCTTAAATTGCTTGTTTCCTCATTACTAAAACCATTCTGGTCATTTTTTGGAAGAAAAAAATCCTAAGTATGCTATTGAGGATGTTCTCATTTGGGAACATCGGCGTTTGGGGTGAAGTTTTTAGGGGGATTTCCAAAAAGCACATATTTTACAAAATGTTCCCATTTGGAAACATATGCGTTGTATTGGTAATTACTCTCCAAAATTGGAATATGAAGCTATTCTGTCTAACCAAATGAGAAGATGTGTACTTAAGCTACCTGAACACAGCAAAACTATTTAAAACTAAATTTATTTAAAATTTTCACAGGTTGAAACTTGTGCAACTTTTGAAATTGTGCAACAAAAATATCTTTCATGTAAAATAACTTCAGTTGCTTTCTACCAAGTATCAAATTACTGCATGAAAACTTAAGTGGTAAAAAAATTCCCTAAAATGATGTTCCCACTTGGGAACATCGGCAGGTAAAAGGTTAAGAGTGTGGTATATCACAAAGGAAGAAATTAGGGGTATGATGAAGTTTGACACTTTGTAACATACCGGAGGGAGGAGTCAAAAATTAGGTGAAAAATATCTCAAGATTAGATTTTTAGTTCATGAAGGAAAACAAAAATATTATATAACCCAAGCATCCTTCATAAAAAAAACTTTGAATTTTCGAAGCAAAGTTGGGAGTGACTTATTTCATTTTCATTCTTACCACTTCGGAAAATACGGAGTATTTCTCTGAATTCCATCCACTATCTGTGTTCCGGAAAAACCTTATCATCAGAAACACAGAAGATAAGTTTTTGTTAAGCTTTTAAGTAGATTTCAGAATCTCATACGAAATAAGAGTTTTTAGGAACCGCAATGCCTATGAACTTTTTTTCATGAAAAAAAGTTCCATCTTCATATAGGAATTTAAAACTGTAATATATTTTAAGTCCAATGAAAAGTTGATGGAGGTTAGATATTGTTGTCTAGGGCAACCTCTAAACTGTAAATATGGAAATGAATGTAAAATGACTGAAATTTCTTTTAACATTCATAAAATATTGTTTTAATTAGATTTTTTAATGAGTTTAAGAGAAAAACAAATGTATTTTAATATACACTAGCGGAAATAAAAATCCCAACACCAAGAAGGAAAGGAGATATCAAAGTCAAATTTATTTCTATGATTGCACATAGTACCAATGTGAATTGCTTAAAAAATCAGCCTTCCTGTATATTAGGGGGCCGAGAAAAACAGGGAGGAGTGTTGTCTCCATAGGTGTCCATTACCTCCGTCACACGTCATGGTTTTGAGTGACAGGGGATCTAAATGACTTTTGAGTGATTGGAGGACCATGTTGCCTCCTCAGGTAGTCCAAATTCATATGGTGCACCAGCGGACGTTGCATACCGGGCTAGGTGGTTTCTCCTCTTTCTCCGGACATGTTTTGTGAGCGTTGGTTCTTACGAACGGATAGGCCAGGGTAAAAATGCAACATAGGGGGTTAAGAAGAAAGCTTGGACATTGCATAAAACATGTGTTTGTGCATTTTTCTCTTGAAATTTACCCCAGGACAGGTCTGAAGGTAAGGACGGACAACCGGCTAAAAAACCTCAATGAAGCAGCTCTGGTTGGCCAAAGTACCGGTAGATCATACTGAGGACAAGCGGCAGTGGGATGGATGTCGTTTGCAGTACTTCGGATTGTCCGTTCGGTCCGCATAGCTTCTTTCATCTTTGTCTTTAAACAAGGGGCTGAAAATGGGCATTTCTGTTAACAATACTGCACGAAATTAGGAAATGAAAATTCCAATTTCATGACATTGTGTTTATGAGATAATCCTGATTCGGTTTGGAGCACCACGACGGTTGGGTATGAGTTTGAAGACATAATGGAGAGAGCGCACTCAGCTGATGATTTTCTAATCGTTCCACGGGGTGGTGATGCAGGGTAACGGAGTGGGGATGCATTGGATTCAATTTCTGCAACTCCTGAGTATGATTCACCAGTACTTTTTCCAACCAGAGCTGCATCATTGAGATTTTGCAGCCGGTAGACCGTCCTTACCTTCAGACCTGTCCTGGGGACAAATTTCAAGAGAAACATGCACGACCACATGTTGTATGCAATGTCCAAGCTTTCTCCTTAACCCCCTAGGTTGCATTTTTACCCCATCTTTCCCGTTCTCTAGAACCAATACCCACGAAACAAGTCCGGTCAATGAGGAGAAATCATCTAGCCCGGTATGCAATGTCCGCTGGTGCACCATATGAATTCGGACTACCTGAGGAGGCAACATGGTCCTCCAATCCCTCAAAAGTCATTTAGATCCCTTGTCACTCATTACGATGACGTGTGACGGCGGTAATGGACACCTATGGACACAACACTCCTCACCGATTTTCTCGGCCCTCTTACATCCAGGAAGGCTGATTTTTTAATCAATTCACATTAATACTATGTGCAATCATATAAAAAAATTTGACTTTGATATCTCCTTTCCTTCTTGGTGTTGGGATTTTTATTTCCGCTAGTGTATCTTCTGAAAAGGATTCATAAATTGCGTTTGAGATCGAAATTCGATTGATTTATGTGTTTTAAATCCGATTATAAAATTTAATTTAATTTCTTTCAATTTGAAATTCCGGATAGTTAATAATCACAAGTAATTGCTTAAATCATAAGATAACTCACAGTACATATAAATCCCCAGTAAGTGAGTCTCAAAATAAAGATGACAGGATAAGGCCAAGTGCAGACGGATTTCGGCAAGATAAAACAACGGTCTGTTATGTACCCCTGAAAAATTTAGGGTGGCCGAACTCTTATCTCCCTATATTCTTTGCCCAGAAGGGCAGTTTATGTAGCGTTGAGGGTTGGTTTATTTACACGACATTCGATATCTTGCTAGAAAGCTAAAATAAACTTTAAGATATCTTGAACTCCTGGAGATAAGAACGCTTGTAAGACAATTTACAGGAATCGGCATTTGATTTATCATCTGATAGTTGAAAATGGTGAAACTTCTCTTCTGTTAACTACGAAAGCTGTACGAAGATTCAGAACACAATAGTAGACATTTTAATAATATGGAAGTTTATTTAAAAATTTTGTAGATTTTTGAATTAAAATTTGTGTGTAATTTATTTTCAACTGGGTAAAATAGTAAAAACTTTTAAATTGACAATTTTTATTCTTTCTTGGTTCACATTCACAAAATAAGTAAGGTAAAAAAGACCAAAACAAATTGGATTAACGTTTTCTCATCCATTACACGAATTAGGGAATATTTTTTCTCTAACGTAGTTTAAGAAAAGTTAAGAGTTCGTGTTAACTTAAATAATTCTCTCAATTCAAGGGTATTTAAATCTGTCATTGTAGTTATTTTTTAATTAATTCTGCTCACGGGTATAGAGAAAAACTTTAGAAATAGACTTCATAAACTAAAAAGTAATTTGGCAATTTATGGTTTCTTCTTATGATGATTCAATTAAAAAAACCATTAAATATTACTTAACTATCACGACATACATTGTCAAAAAGCAATTCAAAACTAATATACCCTAATTAGCCTTTATACAGATTATTACGCAATATTAACTGGATTATTTCACGGCTAACCAAATAAAAGTATCTAACTAAGTATCCTGAGATAAATTTTCCTTGACAGCAATTTAAATAACATTGCATAATTTCAAGGACCCTTTTTAAGAATAAAATTATAGATAATTTTTTCCAGTCTGTATTAATTGAAGCATAAAATATAACAACCAAACCTCTCTGGCGTTATCTCGGATGATGTTTCACTGCACGAATGCGATTCATTAAAATACCCAGTTTGATAATTGCCCCTTCGTTATCAATGGGTGGTCTTCGTGCATCTTTATGAACCGGCATAATTTCTACGTCACATCCATGTGGAATGGTCGCTGTAACCGTAATACCTGTCCAGTAAGCACGATAGAACTTCATAAAGGCATTCAACTTCTATTGTTCTTTCCTGTTATTTTAATCGTTTCGATGTTATAATTTCACTAAGTCCATAGTTTGCTTAATGGTCCTTGGAAATGGAATTAATCTTCTCCAAGTGTGTATTAGTCGTCAAGTACAGCTGTTTTGCGTAGTGGTAGATGCTCAATATCCATAGTTTATAACAACCTTAATTTTTCGTTTTAACTTATATTTTCTTTTTAGTGTAGTAATCAAACGTTAAGTTCAATTTTTGGAAGGAACCAACAGGTAAAAGTATTTTGAAATATTGGATCTTTTTCCTATGAAATAGGCCTTTTTATCGTTTTACAGAAGCAGTTCTTGCAGGCTAGATATTTATTTTGACCTGGGAAACTACCACTCTAATAAAATAAAATTATTACATTTTATCCAAGTTACGCTAGTTAAGTTATAGTTATTTATCGCTCTATTCTAATAATATTTTGGTAAACGATTTTTAGAAGAAACACAATTTTTAATTACTGATCCATGTGGAAATTTTTGGCTATAAAAGTGTTCGGGTTCTTTAGAAGATTCTGAGTAAGCTAATAAGCCGAGTAAGAATTTCTAAAAAAATATTCTCCATTTTTGTTATGGGTACGTTTGCAATTAATAGCAAGCTATCGTCCAACAAGTTGTTATCCATCCAATCCCAACGATCTATTGACACCATAAACGTCCTGCATACGTAGTTTACTAGGGTTGGTAATTGATGGTAATAAGTGGGGGTGGTAGCTCCTTAAGTTATTCTAAACATTGTCATCAAAAATGAAACAATTGGATTTAATTGTGTACTTTTATAAGGGATTTTCCCTGATCTTCTCAAAGATGGTTGAAGGAAGCGTAGGTCTTAAGTGTCTTACTGGTCAATCCGAAGTGTTGAAAACGTTCACCGACTGTAATAAATAAGACAGCTGATTGGGAATAAACTCCTTAAGAGTTTTGGATTTAATAGAGTCTGTCCTTGAGGGGCATATACTTGAGATTGAATGAAAATAAAACTATCGAGTGTGTGCTCTTCAAAGGTAAACATATTAGCGTCATTCAGATTGAAATAAGATTTTGTGTCTATAAAATGGCTTTTTTAAAACTAAAGTTGTCAAGTAACTGACGTTTTAAGTTATAAAGTAATGTGTTGTGGTTTTTCTTTGAAGGGTTTTTTTAATTGGGTGAGAAAATACCTGGTGGAAACTGAATACATTCTTTTTAGGAATATATAAACTTATTTTCACAAAAATAAATAAAGCTTTTAAATTCGATAAATTGTTTTTAGATGTATCTATTAAAAGAAATCTTACTCATCTACATAGTGCTCCTGTTGATAGCAGTCAACAGGTTCATTATTTAAAAAGCTATTTCCGAACACCTTTTGCCACTCCACTTTAAAATAACTTTATTTTTTAACAATATTACCTATAAAAGTTTTAATGCGAAATTTGATAATAGTCAATTTAGTTTGATGCACCCATTTTATACTCTAATGTTACTGATGAATGTAATTCTGTATTGATTTATCATCGCTACTTATCTACAAATCTCGTCAGGGTGCCAACGTACCTCGCATATAGATTATATAAATTTGTCTTTTGTACCCTTTGGATCCTTACTCTTATTACATTAAAAAAAATCAGCAGGCCAAATACCATGTATGAAAACCCTAGTCTTTTTATAAAAGCAACCATTTTTCAACTTCTTACAACCCCAAATTTTTCCTGTGCACATCAATTAAAGCTATCTCTGTCATTCATCGCGCTGGCACTCTTCCAGTTCATTAGATAAACCCTCGCCTTCAATTAGCGCCAAATTACCTCCAGTTGGTTCATCAGAGACCTTCGCTGTTATTGGGCACCCACCGACGCTTTAATGAGAAGTACTGTGTTCTCGACAGAGTTGGCTGTGTCTGACCTAATAGGTAAATAAACATTTGGGAAACCACTCGATTTGAACCCATTCAGGGTTTTTTAAGAACATCACGAATTTGTCCTATTTTCAAAATATAGTAAATGACCTTTAGTTGTTTGGATAATTAGATGGTAACGTTGAAATAGCAACGCACTTAAAAAAACAAAAGTGCGTATTTTCAACCAATGGCCAAAATGGAACAACATCGATGTTTTAAAATACGCGTTTGGTTTATTTTAGTCAAGTTTAATTTTTTTATAGGTTGTGGCAGTTTAATTTTGTAAAGGTTGTGACAGTTTCTCAAAAAAGAAGTTATTTTAACGTCTTAAGAATCACTCATATCACCTTGCTATTTGTACAAGTAAACCCCTCTCCCAGTAAAAGTAAGACAACCTCAACCTACTAACCTTAGGTGTTTGTGTTATTTGAGTGACTCCATACCTACTGCGACCTAATGACATTCTTCTAATGAAATTAATTCAACATTAATGAGACAATTGCGGAAATAATTACAAAAATTAGCAAAACTTTAAAATAATACTAATAATATACGCTTAAATATACAATAATATAGAAATAATAAATAAATATACAATAAAAATATATACACTTAAAACACTAATTATCGATAGCAGCAAAGAGAAATTGATATCTTAATACTTGCGTTCAATCATAACTTATTCCACATTAATGAGACATTTGCGGAAATAATTACAAAAAGTAGCATAACTTTAAAATAATATTAATAAACCACGCCCGTTGCAAATACGAAAGAAAAACGATCTTATCGAATCCTAAAAATGAAATGAAGACATCTATCTCACAGGTGTGTCTGCGTTTTGACGCCAGAGAAGAAAAAAAATGGTCTGATATTAAAGATGAATTCGAAAATTAGATATGTCTTGTGGAGGAGATATCCTTGCCATGCCCGCTTCCCCGTGTCTTTTTTTTCCTGATTTCGCAGAATGATGCTAAAAATATATTCCAGGGATGTCTTTTCGTTTTTGAGCTTTTTCTCTCTCATTCTCTCTCGTCTCCATGCCCACGGTTACGACGAGGTGTGGCAGTTAAAGTCCGCTTCCTGCATATCTGTTGCTGAGATGTTTTACCACCGCCTCTTTTGCTTTGGAGATATAAACATGACAGCAGGTTCAAGATTTGGGCGAAAGAGCCGTTGCGAAATTACTTTTAGTGGCGCTTTTTTAAAGTATGGTTTTCATTTGCGATTTTTTCTTCAATAAATGGTTCTTTACACGGTAACAGCAAATGAGTTAAGCAAGTTTTCTTATTACAAAAAGTTAAACCGTTTTGTTAAATTGCAGAAATTTTTAAAACAAAATGTTGAAACGTATCAAAAATATACATGCTATTTTTTTCATAATAAAATAGTGGGAAGAGTGTCTTAGTAATACAGTAAAGTTAATAAGTTTGCTAAAACAAAATTTTAGAGTGGGATAAACTTTAGGAATGAAAATCTACTAATATTTCTATGGTAAACTAAATATTTAACTAAACCTTAAGTTCTTTATTTAGAAATAGAAATTTGAAACATCAATATTGTGAATAACATTATTTTATTTAATAATGGGAAAACTGAAAATCATGACGATATGAAGTTTCTGTTTTCTATCCCTGCAAACTCATCCGTATTTCATAAAAATTGCACATTTTTTGAATTGGTATGTTTTTAAACTCTTGCGGTTATTTCTGAGGTTTATTTTTAAAGAAGAATTCTGACATTTTGATACGAAAAATGTGTTTAAATTTCTGAAATTTACTAGAATTTCTCGGCCAAACGCTGTTTTTTAGGAATAGAGTGGGGGCCGGTTTTTCAATTAGATGACTTACTCTTACAATTATAAGTCCACAAGTGTACTTAAGTAGCTGTTTGAGAATAATCCTTAGAGGGAATTTTTATGCCCGGAGTCAGGGATTTTTCTCAGTGCAGGGATAGTCGGATATACGAAAAATCCGTTCAATGCAAAAATCGGTCAGCAAAAACCGTTCAATAAAAAACAAACTTATTACATGTGTAGACTATGAGTTTTTTTTGTCTGACCGGTTTTTGCATTGACCAGATTTTTCGCGACACCGGATGATCTGTTAGTAGGTAATGTAGTTAGATCTGTTTCGCGTTCCTTGTTGTAACGTCTGTTTTATGTTGTACTCGTGGTGGTGAACATAAAAGTTAGTATTGATCAAAAGAATGCGTGTTGATCTGATGGCTTTCTTTTGGATTCTTCTGATGGAGTCGGCGATCTCTTTCAAGAGCATGTGAAATCATCAGATCACTCAATACACAGACTTTCCATGTAAATCATCCACGGATGGATTTAGCTCACGACCAAAACGACCTTCCGACTTAAGTCACCAAATTATATTGATCCTTAAACATGATAAAAGAGGATGTATAAGCCGCTCCATCGCACTAACTATCCATTTTCATCAGGTTCTCACCCTGCGAGTGAGAAAACTTTCCCTGGCTGCTCTTGCCCAACTTCCTGCTTCCCACACGCGGCCCACCTTGACTCATCAGAATTTCGAAGTGTGCGTTAAGTTATGTTAATTGCAAAGGTGGAACGGGACGGAGACACCCCCGTTGACTCGGAACGCAAATGGTAAATCGCGCATAGCTCGTCTTTCCTCGGCTGAGAACTGCCGAATCTTATTGGGGAAGGTACGTTTCGCAGTTCTCAGCCCTTCTGAAGAAAGACGATGCTATAGGGCAGGGGTGGCCAACCTTTTTCGGAAGCGTGCCACTATGTAGGAAGCAAAAATTATGCGTGCCACTTTCAATGTACCGAAAAATAAAGAAATATTCGTTTATAGAGTGATTGTGGGAATTTTAAGCAAATCTGCGTTGTGTATATTTTAAAGTAATATAAAAGGGGGAATTTTTAGAAATTTATTGAAAACGGACTTTTAACGTGCTTTGAAAATAACTAAAATCAATAATTTTAGAAAAAGTTGAGTAGGGCCTCAATGAAAAGAGAACCATACACGTTTTTAAGCTATCGTATATAAAGCTGGTTCTAAAATTAATTACAAAATTAGAATAATTGGGGTAAATATGCCACTTAATTTTTAAGCTCTGAAAAAAAGATTTAGCCACATGAAATTTTACAGTTTAAGATTTTATTCAAAGTTATTGTAAAACCGTAAAAATATAATTATGTTCTCAGAAAATTAAGTAAAGAGGAGATTGAGGGAGCATTGAAACCTCATTGATGTTGTCACATTGTTATTTTCCCAATTGTTTTCAATATCTTCGAGTGCCACTGGTTTTACTCAGCCGTGCCACTTTGTGGCACGCGTGCCGCGGGTTGGCCATCCCTGCTATAGGGAGATTCGCATTCCTAGGGCCACCCCCTTTTTTATTAATATTTTATTCCAAGTTTCGTTACTTCACTGCTTGAGAGGCAACATCAATATCCAATATCCATGTTAGCAATCACTTTCAAACCAGTCAGGAGAATGATGGGGTATTGGTTAAAATAGTTTATTTTAGTCTAAAAAGCTACATTTTTTATTATTTTACAAAAATGAGTGGAAGACTCTTTATATTTTGGCCATAATCGTGTTTCTTAGGTTAGAATCTGAATGAGACATTTTAGGAGTTCCACAAAATGTAGTTTTATCAAATTAAGACTTTCTGTATATAATTACTTTGTATCTATCTAGGGCTATATTGTTTACTTGTACCTATAGGGCTCATGAATACAAGTAAACATAATGTTTTTTGCAAAACTATAATCTGTTTATTAAAATTTGCTCCTGAGACGTAATGTATAAGAAGCAGTAACTATGCAATTATCATCGAAACAAAATTTTTGTGCAATAACAAGGCAGCTGAAACAGAAGTAGTTAAAAACCACTGTAAAAAATCGGTCCCTGAAGTTGTGTGATGAGCGTTATTAGACGTTTTTAATCCTGTTTCAGGCGCCAATTCTAAATGAACATGGATCTATGCTATAATAAGCATGATACTTATGAAGTAGAGATGAAGAAAACACCCTTTTAGATACACCAAAACATAAATGTGTTTGAGTTTCTTAACATTAATTCAGAATTATCTTTTTAACAATCTTTCTACACTAATGTATGCCGCAAAATAAAAAATACCAAAACATTTTTACCAAAATTATGACCTGAAAACGCAATGTATGCATAAATAGTTTACAAAGCAATAATATTTCTAAAATAAAGTGCTTAATTTCTTTCGGCTTTCGGATATTGCTCTTGGCTTATTTCTCCATTGCCAAGAAACGTCGAGTCCGATGTAGAGTTTCGTGAGAAAAAAATCTACAACCCTTACCAGTGTTGTTTCATAAACTGACCCAAATCTACATAAGATGCAATAAACGGGACTTCAGAAGCTTTATTTTCGAACTAGATCTCGACTCTTTTCAACACGCATCTCTATTCGACAAATCGCTTCTCAGATAACTCAATCTTGTCATGACGGAGTGTTATCGCACGACATAGAAGACGCGTTCATCGCTTAACCGGGACACGAAAACGTTTTTAATCTCTGAAGCAACTTCGGAATTCATTATCACAATTCTACCTTTCGGGTGACTTTTCTTTTTATTATTAGTCTTGTAGTGAAGAGAATATGAGGGTGTCAATCAAATTAGATGTTCTGATGAAGAAACTCGTCTCTCAACGATGAATTCACGTCTGATGTATTTGAATTGAATTTTGACGGATGGTGTTCTTAAGCTCTTAGATTTTCCTAAATGGTGTTTATAAGGCGGAATACCGTGCTCGGACGTGTGGGAAATAAAGAAAGCGCTGATATTTCACAAATATATTTAAATCCATAAATCAGTGATTCTAAAAAACAGTATAAAAGAACATTTAATTACAATGAGGAAGTTGCATGATTTTTTTATATATTTTTTAATCGATTCTTCTTGCAAAAATAAGCAACTACCCAAAGTTTGAGGCTGTTCGGGAAATTTTTTGATTGCCAAAAAAATTTACAAAAATACACTTTTTAAAGGCGCGCGAAAACTCCAAGAGCTTGGGATCATCGTATGTTGACGTCATCATACGATACACATTGTTGGAAAGCAATGGAGTTGATGGTATGATTGTTGACATCTTTAAACAATAAGTGTTTTCAGTCACGTGTTTTTTTTCTCGACTTTTAAATTAAAATACTTAATTACCTGTACATGTTTTTGAAAATTGACTAGATATTTCATTTTACTATACAAAAACCATGTAAGGAACACTTGTTTGTTTTTGAAAATCTAACACATGCAACTTCCTTATTGGAGTTATTGAATAAACAAATGTTTAATATTCAAGATAGAAATTTGGAGAATTGTAGTAATTTCGGATGATTTATTTTACTTTTTTTATTTTGTATCGATAAAGATAGCAATGAATAAAGATTAGCTGTAATTTTTTTTAAAATAGTGATCATATTTTTTATATTATTTTAAAATTGTGTGCTTGTTTTTAATGTAAGCGTGTTAGGGGACATCCATAAATTACGTGAGGTGTTTTTCCAAAATCTGCCCCCCCCTCCCCCCCTCGATGAGATTAAGGGAGATTTTGCTGGACCCCACCTCCCCCCACGTGAGATTTACCTACAACCTTTAAAAATAATTTTCTACCCTATTCGTTAGCATTTTGTGCTTCTCAGCACCTAAAACTTTTCCATTATTAATGATGTGGGGGAAAAGGTCTTTAATCCGCCTAAAAATCACCACAGAATCTTATCTGTGGGTACTATTCCTTTCTCATACTTTAAAAAATCGTTTAATTTCTTACTTAAAAAGTTGACGTGATATTAATCGACCCCCCTCCCCCCTTGGTGAGATGATTTTTCCAAACCCCTCCCCCCCTTTTTGGCCTCACGTAATTTATGGATGTCCCCTCATAGGAGGAAATGATCATGTATAAGCTACTTGAAATATCAAAATATCAAGTAGTGAAATTCTTCTTTTAATATTTTTTTAACATCGAAAGACATGAAAATAAATCATTTGATAGACCTTAAAGAAATATGTAAAATTACCAACAGCCATATTATCATCCATCAGAATTGGTGTAAAATCCTTGGTCAAAGAAAGATTCCACCAATCACAGTCAGGAAAAAGATATTTTTTCCTTTCTTTAGCTGCTGGGTTAACATCGACGCTGATGACTGTGAATATGAATATGGCTGTTAGAATGCTATTTGCCAAAATTTATTACTTAAAACTTTCAAATAGCGTGGCTTTATTAAATGCATAAAATAAACCTTTCTTGAAGCTAATTCTTATGACATATTGTCAAGCATATAATAATTAGCATTTGGTCTAGCATATTAAGCAGATTGTGATGAATATATCCAATTAAAACCTTTTCACTTTCGAATTCAACAGAGAAAGAGGTAAAACAGGTCGAAACATTTAAAATGTACGTTTTATTTACATGTTTTACCATAAAGAATAAGCTTGTTAATATATTTGCGTAAATAGATTCTTAGGAAATTTGATTGATTTTGAAGTAAAAACACGATAACCCAAAGTTTAGGAAGTCATTTCACAATGCACCTAGCTGGTTCAATGACCTAATAACTTAAGATTAGCGAGTTTCTTCGTCTAGAAAAACAATCAGCTTAACTTCATTAATCAAGAAGCCGACACACTAGACTGGAAGAATGGGAAATTCGCGATCGTTTCGGAATTTCTTCAAATCAAGTATACAACAAATTGCAATAGGATATTTCTCTGTTGTCCTCTTTTTTGTAGCATAGTTTGAATTTCTGTTCTACTAAGGGGCCATCCATAAATGATGTCTTACTTTTTTTGCACATTTTTGACCCCCTTCCCCCCTTTGTCACAAACTGTCACACTTCCCCTCCCCCCTGTCACATTTCATGCTCTTAAACCAACAATATGTCTAATACACGAATTTGAAAGTGTCCAAAACCAACTTTTTTATTTGAGCTTTATTTTACCCCTCTTGATAGTTTCATTTTTATCAACCTTTAAGATGCCTTTTGAGAGAAAAATAATTTGGTCGTTTTAACAATTTAAGGTTTTTTTTCTTTGATTTTCAGCTGCAGTATGTGATATCACAACTTTTATACCCCCTCCCTCCCCCTTGTCACAAACTGTCACAAATTGATTAAACCCCTCCCCCTCTGAACGTGACGTCATTTATGGACGGCCCCCTAGCAAAATCTAATTTTAAATTGTTGCAATTTTTCTAATTTAGGATACATTATTAAAAGCGTTGATTTATGGTTGACTCTTAAATGCGTACCATTAGAACATATGTTTGAAAACTTAATTAGGCGCTTACGCAAAACATTTAAAATGCAATGAAATAAAAGTTACGGCTTTCAGTTGTTCTTCACAAAATGTACTGCAGTTATCGTTCCCATGATGAAGACTATGATTAATATCCTTGTTTTATTACGTGAAAAAATATCCTCCAGTCTTTGTGTTAGTCTTGAATGAAAATAACTGTATTTCTCTCCAAATCATTCTCCATAAAAGCGTCGATGTTCTCTAAATCATATGATTATTTGAAGAGAAAATAACGGGAGTGCAGGAAAATAACAGGGTTCAGGTGAACAATGAAGGGATAACAGCCATTCCCAATGGTGTTAAATATTTAGGATCGCGTCGAGCAATCTTTGTAAAAAAATTAATTTATCCAGTCTTTTGATGCCACATTTTTGTTGCTTTAAATTTTACTTTAAGCAGGTTGGCAACTTTGTACAGTTAATAAAATGTGAGCCTTACCTGAAAATTTACTTTGCATTTTTAATTATCAGTTTATCTGAATGACTTATTCCTCCAATAGTGAATGTATATATATATTTAAGGAATGCAAATTCACAGCGTATTGATATTTATAAATTTTCTTACTAAAAATATAGTTAAAATAGAGTATTCAACAAACATTAATGAGTTTACTTGTTATACAATATTGAAAATCCTTCATGAAGTAAAACTTCAAATTGTATTTAATATCCTTACTTTTTTATTCGTTATAGGCAATGTTTTCGTTCAGTCATTAATGCTATTTTATAATCTACTCATCGTGTATCAAATTTATTTGGGTTTAGAACTATCATCATTCAGCTATGAACTGATAGATGTTATACTTAGCAAAATATATTTTACATTTTATATACATATTATATACATTTTAAACTCTTCAAGAACAGATTCTTCTAATTCACACCATAAGTCACCAAAACAACCCCCAGTAAGCAACAGCCTGCAGTTATGAGAAAATTCTGGGAGCAATGACACTCAATAATGGCCCAGCTGCACCCATTCTAAAAGCACAGAATAAGCTAAAAGTAACAGTAGTGCCCGTAAATGTCTGGAACGAATCCATCTACCCCGAGAGACGGTCTTATTCGAGGTGCTTTGTGACAATGAGCCAAAACAAGCCATCCAGTGACAAAAGGTGGTCGGTGAATGTTTAGTCTGTGACTTAACCTAAATCTACAGCAGGATTATTGATGCAATGTTTGTTTTTTAAAACGGAATGGTTTTTGCGGTTGTGTGTCTTTTGATGTCTTGTAGTATGTTGATTAGGATTCGGATAAACTTCATTGTATAAAGGAGAAACATTGAATACAATATTATACTCAGTTTACTAAAACTTCCTCATCGAAAAATTACTATACCAAAAAAATTAACTTTGACAGTGCGCACTAATTTTTATTTATATATGTTACATAAACAGGGTGAAGAATGTCCATTTGCAACTTAAACTAAGTATTCATGTTGTATACATTTGTACAGATGCAATGTAACTTGTTCCGCTCGTAGGTATATAACAGTCTGTTGTAACTACGGACACAAACTTTAAACAATTTATTTAAATTATTAAAAATATCCAATTTTGAGACTTCAAACATGGGGAAATATCACGCTATTCACAGAAGTTAGCTTTTGAGATTAGCATTTTACTATGCGTTTTTATTTGTCTCAAAAAAAACTTAAGCACGCATTTTTGCACGTGGATGCAACAGTCCTCCCTAGTAAACAAGTAGTACATATTTCAAGATTTTGTCAACTATTTTCAATGTCAATTGGTTATGATCGCTATTTCTAATGCTGCAGTGACTTCTGGACCGGAATGTATAAGGCCACTTGAGAAACCCAATTATTTTTTATTATAACTTAAAAAACGTATTCATACCCCAACAAAGAAACGAAGCCGCTCTTAGCAACAGTCTTTTGAGCTTATGAAGCCATCTCCACTCTTTGAGCTAATACATCCAATGACTTTATTTTCATTTAAATTCGAAGCTCTCGATCTTTGCTCTTGAAAAAACGATGCATCTGAGCTCTCGGGTCCGACTAGTACTCAATATCGAAGCACTGCAGAACAGTTGTTCTTCACTTGATGGACGAAATCGATGTCCCTGAGAAACGCAGGGTCGGCGGCCATTTCGCATCTGCGCCGCTTGTAGCGCCGGTGGTTCCTGGCGACATGGACGGGGTCGTCAACTGCGATGCCGCCCAACACAGGGAGGGACGCGCTGCGAGTCAACCTGACACTTTCAACAACGGGTTGGAAATCCACCTCCCTGAGGTCCGCTTTGAACAGGGAGACTTGAGGACAGTCACCACCAGTAAGGGGGTGTCCGACGACCCTATCGTCCACCCAGGCGGCTTCGTCCACTGTGAAGGCGTCGGAGGATCTCTGTCTATCGGCCATTTCGTCCTCGATGGTTCTGAGGCGGAGGTCCATGAACTCCTCGGGGTGCTCCAGGTTCCATTCGGACAGGTAGTCGCGCTCCTCAACCACCTCTGGCTGCTCCTTAGAAACATTCCCTTGTGTCTTAGTTCTAAAAAAAAACAATCAAAGAATCAAAATTGCTCAGGGCTAGCGGTTTAACAGGTGGTGCTACTCTCCGTTTCCCCTATGGCCTGGGGTGATAATTTCTTAGCTCAGTGGTTCCAGAGGGGGATGACGTGAAGAGATGCCAAGGGTGGCGATCAGTTCAGGGTGGAATCTGAAAACTTTCCAGGTTTAAGGGCTAAAATTTACTATAAATGCAATCGTATAACATTTGTGACTTGTATAAATTTTCACATTCCATTGGAGTAATTATTAGAAATTGAAAACTTATAACATTCATATTTTAATGTTGAGAATATAATTTTTGAGTACCCATCAATCCTTATTCCAAGAAACATACTACGAACTGCAACTTTAGAGAGCTGCCAGCTCCTGTTTATGAAACTTGATAATTTTTCTCCCCCCCCCCAAAAAAAAAACGTCTAAAACTACCACAAAACACCAGTGTCACCCTCCGAAATTTTTTCTATCTACGCCATTGGTTCAGGTTTCAGATGATCTTTGTAATAATAATAGCTCAAATATTGATTAATCAAAAGTAACTTTAAGGTATCCGCTTACCCTTAAAATGACGATTTTCGACTTTTACGTCGAAAATTTGGTTCTTACATATTCAAGTAGTTTAGGCTTTTATCTTTCCAAAACTGTTTTCATTTTACTTGTAGGTGAATTAAAAAAGAAATTACAGCATTTTTTAAACAGATAGTCGTGGGCGATCGTATACAAATATAAACTTTAAAGCTAATTTTCTCAGATCTAAATTTTGCATAAAACCCTCCACTATTTACATGATTACTCAAAAACTATCAAAGATAGTATTCACTCCAAATTTTTAAGTTTATTAATCATAACGTTATTAACCAGATGGACTACAGATTTTTATGTAAGTTTATATTTTTATTTTTATTGACGTTCATTTGTTAAATGGTTGTAGAAATTTTGAAATTTTTCACTTACCTTTACATTTTATGCTGTAAAACAATTACTTTTCTAATTATGTCTTAAAAAATAGTCCATTCTGAAGATAAGTATTATACGATACTTGTGTCCAAAGGAAATTTATATAGGGGTAATAGTTTTTGGGCAAGAGTGAGAGGGGTTTTATAAAAGTTCACTTAAATTTACACTAAGTACCCCATATTTTAGAAAATAATATAATTAATTTTGTTTTTTTAGCATTGATCAATGTTTTGATGTACATTTAAACTAAAAATTAAAAAAAATTTTTTAAATATTTTTAAAAAATGGTCTCAAAGGTAGGCGGATACCTTAAGAAGAACCACAGAAATGAGCAATCAAATATTAAGAGTAAGATTAAACATTAATATCGCCTTGTATAACATACATATTAGTCATGGTTACAGGAAACTTGTTCCATTACTAACTCAAAAACAGATTCAATAACGCATTTCAGTTAACATCACAGTAATATACATGCAGCTACTCTATAATTTCCATCTTTAATTAGTCCCACAGAACCGAAAGATATTGCCGTCTAGAAATCCTATGCGGCCTTTAGGAAAGGAATGTGTGGTCTTTTTACTCAAATTAAATGAATTTTTGGAGTTTTTATAGGTAGTGTTTTATGTTCATTAATCAAAATAATTATTAAGAATTAACATCCTTTTAATAGGAACACCACCAGCCAAAATGTAGTTTGGAAGGAGGACACAAAACACTTTAGGGCTATTCCATATGAACAGGGAAAAAATAAAATAATAAAATTTTCTAATTATTTTAGGGAATAATTATGCAGTATATTGATCTAATTGTGTTTTGCATTGCTTAAATTTTGTGTAAAATTATTTTTATCGGAATGGCAGCATTTAAAGTCAATATTTAGAAATATTTGTTTTAAAGGTTAATTTGTTAATGAAAAATGTATAGTTTATTTAGAAAATTAAAAACAAATTAATTAGTTTTTACAACTTTTTTGTTAAATATACTCATAAACTTTATAGTAAAAATGAAATAAAGTGTTTAAATCAATTTAATTATATTTATATTCATGAATAACTGAACGCTTATACACATGTAGCGTGAGTTACGAAATACTGTAGCGTGAGTTACGAACAGCTCTCTATATTTTATTTTATTTCTGATTTTCTTAAGCATTCCCAGTAAAACTGTTTTCTATTTTAGAATAAAGGAAGTATATTCAAACACCTGGCAAGCATATAGAATTATTGAAACACTATTTAAGCAGAAAAACAAATTTGAATTTTATACTCATAAATCCATGTCTTTTTCTTGTAGCGTGAGTTACGACTCTATTTTAATTAATATTTAAAAAACTAAAATTCTTAAAAGATTCGCAATACTCATTTTTAATTATTAACATAAATTTCAATATGTATGATTTTTTAGAAAGAAAATAATAGTTATTTCTACATTAAAAAATTATTTGAAATTGCAATTTTGAAAAAAATGTAGCGTGAGTTACGGTGGAATTGCCCTTTATTGCTCAGAGCGAAAAATGTCGTATTGATCACTGTTTATCAAAATAAAAATACAGGTAATAAATATGTTCTATGGATAAAATCAGTAAATTGGAATATCCTACTTTGTGTTAAGACTGAGTGTACTTCTAAAAGAAAGAGTTTATTATTATCGGCCTTTTTAATAGACCAACATTTCCAAAGGTTGGAGTCACGAGATCAATGACAAAATGTCATAGTTTCTGTAAAAATTAAACAAAATTTCTCCACAATTTTCTCTGTTAACTTTACTTTTTTACTCTTATGGTACAAAGGGGCTACTTGGCGCCAAAATCTAAAATCCTTGTTTTAGAAAGAATATAAATTCAATAAGGTGTCAACAAATTTGACAGAAAACCAAATTACTTTATATAAATTTGACAAGTTTCTCTTTTTTGAATAAAAAAAAGTATAGACTTATTTGTGAAATGATTAACCCATTACTGCCTGACGTCCCTTTTTAGGGACGTTTTTTAAAAATCCTCCTATTTCTACAAAAATTGTTCCTTTGAATCAAAATTTGCACTGATGTGTCTCTGATCTTCATAGAACATAAAGAACACAAGAAGAAAGCAGAATTTAAATTTTTTTTTAACTTTTTTTAAAGTTGGAAGATAGAATTTTTCAGAAAAGTGCTTTTTTAAAAATTTTAAAAGAAAAAGCTTAAAAATCCTAGTTATTTAAAAAAAATTTCGATGCTGATATATATTACTGTTTATACATTAAATCAGTTGGGGTGTTTTTTTATTTTTCCAAAATATTTTATTTTCACCTTATTTTGGACCCTCGAAAAGCGTCCCTAAAAAGGGACGTCAGGCACGAATGCCCCCGTGGTTTTCCCCATAGTGAAATCCTAGTGTTTCCATATTTTTTTTTCATCAAAACGCGTTCGTTTCTTATGATATGAATTAAATAACTGACATTTATAAAATTACTTTATTTTTAGCAATTAAATTTATTATTTTTGTTTATTTTTTTTGGAAAATACTGTTATTTCTGCTAAATTAATTGAATAAAAAGTCTTAAATTATAAGGAATTAATTAATATGCATTAATTAAAGGGAATAAACTAATTATTTTACTATATTTATTACTTATGCAAATATATTCCTGTTATATTTTAATTAATAGTTTAATAATTATTAGTTATAATGACTTTTTGTCATTAAAATTGATAAAAAAGTCGCTTTTGTGATAAATTTTCGGCTTTTTTCCTAATAAGTTGTGGCTAATCATTGTGTTCTATACTGCAGATCAATCTGTATCATCTGGCTTGCTAATACACATCCCACTAAGGCTTGATTTTTGGGGAGAAATTTGTGTTCCGCACAATAAAATTAAATAAAATGGAAAAAGTATGGGCATTTGAAAGACTTAAACCTCACAAATTGTGATATTCTAATGGATTTGAGGTGTGTAAAAGTAATTATTACTTAATATTAGGTAACATATAAACAAAGAATGCCTTTTTCAATTAAAAATATTAATTAATTTGCAATTAACATAGATTTGGGAGGAAAAAACGTGTTTTAGAGCATAAAAATGCTCAAATTACGTTAATTAAGGTTAATTTTACGGTTAATTGGATAAATAATGTTTTTTGTTCCTTTTGATGTTACAGTATCGTTCCGATCACTTTTTCTACACTTAATAAGGTAGAAAATGTTTTTGAGGCTTTAAAAAAGTTTTCTACCATGCGCTTACTATAGAGAAAAACAACGGGGGCATTCGTGCCTGACGTCCCTTTTTAGGGACGTTTTTTAAAAATCCTCCTATTTCTACAAAAATTGTTCCTTTGAATCAAAATTTGCACTGATGTGTCTCTGATCTTCATAGAACATAAAGAACACAAGAAGAAAGCAGAATTTAAATTTTTTTTTAACTTTTTTTAAAGTTGGAAGATAGAATTTTTCAGAAAAGTGCTTTTTTAAAAATTTTAAAAGAAAAAGCTTAAAAATCCTAGTTATTTAAAAAAAATTTCGATGCTGATATATATTACTGTTTATACATTAAATCAGTTGGGGTGTTTTTTTATTTTTCCAAAATATTTTATTTTCACCTTATTTTGGACCCTCGAAAAGCGTCCCTAAAAAGGGACGTCAGGCACGAATGCCCCCGTGGTTTTCCCCATAGTGAAATCCTAGTGTTTCCATATTTTTTTTTCATCAAAACGCGTTCGTTTCTTATGATATGAATTAAATAACTGACATTTATAAAATTACTTTATTTTTAGCAATTAAATTTATTATTTTTGTTTATTTTTTTTGGAAAATACTGTTATTTCTGCTAAATTAATTGAATAAAAAGTCTTAAATTATAAGGAATTAATTAATATGCATTAATTAAAGGGAATAAACTAATTATTTTACTATATTTATTACTTATGCAAATATATTCCTGTTATATTTTAATTAATAGTTTAATAATTATTAGTTATAATGACTTTTTGTCATTAAAATTGATAAAAAAGTCGCTTTTGTGATAAATTTTCGGCTTTTTTCCTAATAAGTTGTGGCTAATCATTGTGTTCTATACTGCAGATCAATCTGTATCATCTGGCTTGCTAATACACATCCCACTAAGGCTTGATTTTTGGGGAGAAATTTGTGTTCCGCACAATAAAATTAAATAAAATGGAAAAAGTATGGGCATTTGAAAGACTTAAACCTCACAAATTGTGATATTCTAATGGATTTGAGGTGTGTAAAAGTAATTATTACTTAATATTAGGTAACATATAAACAAAGAATGCCTTTTTCAATTAAAAATATTAATTAATTTGCAATTAACATAGATTTGGGAGGAAAAAACGTGTTTTAGAGCATAAAAATGCTCAAATTACGTTAATTAAGGTTAATTTTACGGTTAATTGGATAAATAATGTTTTTTGTTCCTTTTGATGTTACAGTATCGTTCCGATCACTTTTTCTACACTTAATAAGGTAGAAAATGTTTTTGAGGCTTTAAAAAAGTTTTCTACCATGCGCTTACTATAGAGAAAAACAACGGGGGCATTCGTGCCTGACGTCCCTTTTTAGGGACGTTTTTTAAAAATCCTCCTATTTCTACAAAAATTGTTCCTTTGAATCAAAATTTGCACTGATGTGTCTCTGATCTTCATAGAACATAAAGAACACAAGAAGAAAGCAGAATTTAAATTTTTTTTTAACTTTTTTTAAAGTTGGAAGATAGAATTTTTCAGAAAAGTGCTTTTTTAAAAATTTTAAAAGAAAAAGCTTAAAAATCCTAGTTATTTAAAAAAAATTTCGATGCTGATATATATTACTGTTTATACATTAAATCAGTTGGGGTGTTTTTTTATTTTTCCAAAATATTTTATTTTCACCTTATTTTGGACCCTCGAAAAGCGTCCCTAAAAAGGGACGTCAGGCACGAATGCCCCCGTGGTTTTCCCCATAGTGAAATCCTAGTGTTTCCATATTTTTTTTTCATCAAAACGCGTTCGTTTCTTATGATATGAATTAAATAACTGACATTTATAAAATTACTTTATTTTTAGCAATTAAATTTATTATTTTTGTTTATTTTTTTTGGAAAATACTGTTATTTCTGCTAAATTAATTGAATAAAAAGTCTTAAATTATAAGGAATTAATTAATATGCATTAATTAAAGGGAATAAACTAATTATTTTACTATATTTATTACTTATGCAAATATATTCCTGTTATATTTTAATTAATAGTTTAATAATTATTAGTTATAATGACTTTTTGTCATTAAAATTGATAAAAAAGTCGCTTTTGTGATAAATTTTCGGCTTTTTTCCTAATAAGTTGTGGCTAATCATTGTGTTCTATACTGCAGATCAATCTGTATCATCTGGCTTGCTAATACACATCCCACTAAGGCTTGATTTTTGGGGAGAAATTTGTGTTCCGCACAATAAAATTAAATAAAATGGAAAAAGTATGGGCATTTGAAAGACTTAAACCTCACAAATTGTGATATTCTAATGGATTTGAGGTGTGTAAAAGTAATTATTACTTAATATTAGGTAACATATAAACAAAGAATGCCTTTTTCAATTAAAAATATTAATTAATTTGCAATTAACATAGATTTGGGAGGAAAAAACGTGTTTTAGAGCATAAAAATGCTCAAATTACGTTAATTAAGGTTAATTTTACGGTTAATTGGATAAATAATGTTTTTTGTTCCTTTTGATGTTACAGTATCGTTCCGATCACTTTTTCTACACTTAATAAGGTAGAAAATGTTTTTGAGGCTTTAAAAAAGTTTTCTACCATGCGCTTACTATAGAGAAAAACAACGGGGGCATTCGTGCCTGACGTCCCTTTTTAGGGACGTTTTTTAAAAATCCTCCTATTTCTACAAAAATTGTTCCTTTGAATCAAAATTTGCACTGATGTGTCTCTGATCTTCATAGAACATAAAGAACACAAGAAGAAAGCAGAATTTAAATTTTTTTTTAACTTTTTTTAAAGTTGGAAGATAGAATTTTTCAGAAAAGTGCTTTTTTAAAAATTTTAAAAGAAAAAGCTTAAAAATCCTAGTTATTTAAAAAAAATTTCGATGCTGATATATATTACTGTTTATACATTAAATCAGTTGGGGTGTTTTTTTATTTTTCCAAAATATTTTATTTTCACCTTATTTTGGACCCTCGAAAAGCGTCCCTAAAAAGGGACGTCAGGCACGAATGCCCCCGTGGTTTTCCCCATAGTGAAATCCTAGTGTTTCCATATTTTTTTTTCATCAAAACGCGTTCGTTTCTTATGATATGAATTAAATAACTGACATTTATAAAATTACTTTATTTTTAGCAATTAAATTTATTATTTTTGTTTATTTTTTTTGGAAAATACTGTTATTTCTGCTAAATTAATTGAATAAAAAGTCTTAAATTATAAGGAATTAATTAATATGCATTAATTAAAGGGAATAAACTAATTATTTTACTATATTTATTACTTATGCAAATATATTCCTGTTATATTTTAATTAATAGTTTAATAATTATTAGTTATAATGACTTTTTGTCATTAAAATTGATAAAAAAGTCGCTTTTGTGATAAATTTTCGGCTTTTTTCCTAATAAGTTGTGGCTAATCATTGTGTTCTATACTGCAGATCAATCTGTATCATCTGGCTTGCTAATACACATCCCACTAAGGCTTGATTTTTGGGGAGAAATTTGTGTTCCGCACAATAAAATTAAATAAAATGGAAAAAGTATGGGCATTTGAAAGACTTAAACCTCACAAATTGTGATATTCTAATGGATTTGAGGTGTGTAAAAGTAATTATTACTTAATATTAGGTAACATATAAACAAAGAATGCCTTTTTCAATTAAAAATATTAATTAATTTGCAATTAACATAGATTTGGGAGGAAAAAACGTGTTTTAGAGCATAAAAATGCTCAAATTACGTTAATTAAGGTTAATTTTACGGTTAATTGGATAAATAATGTTTTTTGTTCCTTTTGATGTTACAGTATCGTTCCGATCACTTTTTCTACACTTAATAAGGTAGAAAATGTTTTTGAGGCTTTAAAAAAGTTTTCTACCATGCGCTTACTATAGAGAAAAACAACGGGGGCATTCGTGCCTGACGTCCCTTTTTAGGGACGTTTTTTAAAAATCCTCCTATTTCTACAAAAATTGTTCCTTTGAATCAAAATTTGCACTGATGTGTCTCTGATCTTCATAGAACATAAAGAACACAAGAAGAAAGCAGAATTTAAATTTTTTTTTAACTTTTTTTAAAGTTGGAAGATAGAATTTTTCAGAAAAGTGCTTTTTTAAAAATTTTAAAAGAAAAAGCTTAAAAATCCTAGTTATTTAAAAAAAATTTCGATGCTGATATATATTACTGTTTATACATTAAATCAGTTGGGGTGTTTTTTTATTTTTCCAAAATATTTTATTTTCACCTTATTTTGGACCCTCGAAAAGCGTCCTTAAAAAGGGACGTCAGGCACGAATGCCCCCGTGGTTTTCCCCATAGTGAAATCCTAGTGTTTCCATATTTTTTTTTCATCAAAACGCGTTCGTTTCTTATGATATGAATTAAATAACTGACATTTATAAAATTACTTTATTTTTAGCAATTAAATTTATTATTTTTGTTTATTTTTTTTGGAAAATACTGTTATTTCTGCTAAATTAATTGAATAAAAAGTCTTAAATTATAAGGAATTAATTAATATGCATTAATTAAAGGGAATAAACTAATTATTTTACTATATTTATTACTTATGCAAATATATTCCTGTTATATTTTAATTAATAGTTTAATAATTATTAGTTATAATGACTTTTTGTCATTAAAATTGATAAAAAAGTCGCTTTTGTGATAAATTTTCGGCTTTTTTCCTAATAAGTTGTGGCTAATCATTGTGTTCTATACTGCAGATCAATCTGTATCATCTGGCTTGCTAATACACATCCCACTAAGGCTTGATTTTTGGGGAGAAATTTGTGTTCCGCACAATAAAATTAAATAAAATGGAAAAAGTATGGGCATTTGAAAGACTTAAACCTCACAAATTGTGATATTCTAATGGATTTGAGGTGTGTAAAAGTAATTATTACTTAATATTAGGTAACATATAAACAAAGAATGCCTTTTTCAATTAAAAATATTAATTAATTTGCAATTAACATAGATTTGGGAGGAAAAAACGTGTTTTAGAGCATAAAAATGCTCAAATTACGTTAATTAAGGTTAATTTTACGGTTAATTGGATAAATAATGTTTTTTGTTCCTTTTGATGTTACAGTATCGTTCCGATCACTTTTTCTACACTTAATAAGGTAGAAAATGTTTTTGAGGCTTTAAAAAAGTTTTCTACCATGCGCTTACTATAGAGAAAAACAACGGGGGCATTCGTGCCTGACGTCCCTTTTTAGGGACGTTTTTTAATTTTGGGGTAGAAATTAAAATTTTTACCTGGAATTTTTTTCACTATTTTTCCAGTTGTTTTGGGGCTATTTACTATGTTTTTACCAAATATTTAAGAAAAATGAAAAGTTGGGCATTAATGGGTTGAAGACTACTTATTATACATACAATAACGCACAGTTAGAAATTGGGAAAAAATCCACTGGTCCTTCTAACCAGTGTTTTTCTTATCGTACTGGTCCTCAACCGAAATGACTGGTCCTCCAAATTAGAAGGGACAGGTTACAATTTTTTTAACCTATTCAACTCATTTTTGTTCCCTGTAGCATATCATGTCCAACGCTAAGTGGCCCGATTTCGTTACATTCGAACTTCATGCGGCGGGTTAAAAATTTGCTACGCTGATTATAATTGAATTGAAAAACAAACATATATTCTTTTATTTAAAACTAAATATTTAATTGAAAACCTAATTTCATTAATTTATTTTTTTACCGAAATTGTTTTTAAATAAATTTTAACTTCTTTTCTATCACTTAAAATATTTTGTCCCCAGGGTCTTGAGTTTTTGAATGTCCCCTATCAAGTTTTAGAAGCATTTATCGTCAATAGATTTTTCCAGCTATCTTAGCCGGACCTTTAGTATCAGTGTATACAACTATTCATGTGATTGTCTATCAAACATACGAACTTGTGGAATGTACATAATTTGGGTCATAGGGCAATTTAAAAATTAAATTCTGCAAGGATCAGATATTAAATGTGTAAATTTTATTCACCTTTACTGAATAAAATATTATTGTAGCCAAAAATAGCTGTGAAAAACTTAAAAGGTTTTTTAAACTTTCTGGACAGTATGTGTGACTCTCCTTTTAGCCATTTTGGAGAAATAGTTTGGTGAATTCTATCTGCCATTTAAGGGTTAGGCATTAAGCAAACCGTATTTGCAATTTATCTAGTATCTCATTTTAGTTATCACAAAAAAAAAGATTTTATTAC
This sequence comes from Tetragnatha versicolor, assembly GCA_024610705.1. NCBI lineage: Eukaryota > Metazoa > Arthropoda > Arachnida > Araneae > Tetragnathidae > Tetragnatha > Tetragnatha versicolor. The sequence goes on along the minus strand of JANDEH010000017.1, from coordinate 14,362,574 downwards.
ATACTCCAGTACACTACTAAACATATTATATTCCCTTTATTATCAATTGAAATTTATTAAAAACCAAAATACTTACATTCTTTTCTTGATCCAGTCAAACATCTCAAGAATAGCGATTTCCAAAATAAGGTTCAACTATTAGTAAAGACTTTTAAACTCGATTAGCTGGAGTGCTTTGTTTTCTTCGAAGTCCACTAGTTAGCTCCGAAAAGCACTGTTAGGTTAAAGAGTCACATAGAAAGATTACCCGGGTGATAAAATCGCTCGAAAATCAAACATTACAATACAGGATAAGTGATAGAAAACGCAGCTAGCAATAGGACGATTCTAACATAAAGTAATTTATTTCCAATATCAAATAATTGCTTTATTACTAAATGATTTTATTTTCTTCAACACTAATATCAAAAATACCAGAGAACATCTTATATACTGTCAAAACTTTCTTCAAATTAACTCTTAGTATAGAAATGAAAGAAAATTAAGTGATAAGTTCAAGAGAGTGTGAGATTTATACAATCTAATCAAGCTTATATTTGTCGTTTTGCGATTTTCGGTCACCACTGTTGAAAGTTTAGTTTGAAAATCCTTGCGTTATGGAAAAATGGGGGTTATTTGTATATAAAGAGAGTAGCTCAGGGATGCCAACCATTCCGGATTTCGCGGAATCATTCCGCATTTTGGCCCCGAATTCCGCAATTACGGAAAGAACTAGAAAAACTACGGAAACTACGCTAATTATATTTTAAAGACATTCCTTTAAATTTTTCTTCTCCATTCTCTGTTTTTAGCTTCAATCCTTTCAATACTTATTTTTTTACTTAGAATTGCGAATAAAAACGATAACGCTAGTCGCTAGTAACTGATGAGATGGGCAATAAGAAGAGGGAATCGGAATATTCTAGCACGGATGATTGATTCATAAAAAAGGACCTTCTTTTCTCAAATATTTGCGTTTTCAGGACTTTTCTATATAACTTTTTTTTGTGGACGGGGGCGATTACGGACGAGCATTGTCTCAGGTTGGCATCCCTGGTAGCTTTTCGTATATATGTTACCGGCAAAGTGATTAATTAGGCATTATTATTAATGCCCAGAGTGGAGGCGGACAAAGTGATAAATTTCATTGATAAATGCCATTGAATATATCACATTGCCCTCCTCCACTTCGCGCATTATTAATAATGCCCGATTTATCGCATTGCCCGAAACATACATACACCATCCAAGGTTCACTTCCAAAACCGATGACGCTCAGGCTTCCTTTCACAGTCCCTTGCAGTCTTATTTTATATTTTTAATCTTTCCTAAATTTTAAAATTCTGATACCCAAGAGATTTTGTGACCAAAATTGCTTTAAATTCAATGTATAAAAATTTTTATATCAGGAATCCCACGGGTCAGATAATTTTAATTTCACCTAAATAGTCAGGGAAAATCGCTCATTTTGGCCAAACACCTGTAAAATCATAAAAAATGAAAAAATGGACCTGGAAAATGAAAAAAAATTTAATGTTGGCGTGTCAATCTTGACTCCAGTAAGTGAAAAATACAGTTAATTTATTGAAAACATATATTCAAAAATGCAAGAAGTATCCGAAAAACGCCGTGAATTGCTAGGTTTTTTTACCGAAAAATCTTAAAAATTGACCTGGAAAAAAGTCGGAATTTTATTTCTGCAATTGAGTGGGAACCCTGTTATATTGAACTTAAATACTTTTTCTTTCTACCTTTTAACTTTTCCTTCTCCCTTTCTTTCCCTTTTTTTTTCTTCTCTCCCTCTCTTACCCCCTCTCTCTCTTTCTCACTCACCAAATTTTCCAAAATCCTAAAGAATATTTAGTTATTTCAGAAAGTTGAACGATTACATCATCAGCAGTTCATAACCAACGACATAGCAGTTGCATCTTTCGGGGCCGCCGCAGCCTTGGTGGCTCATTAAGCGCGGGAGAGGGTTTATTTCCGGCTCGTTTATTGTCTTGGCTCCGCCCGGAAACAAAGAGGCCCAGCCGGGGATGCCATCCATCTGGGGTGGTTGTCACCCTTTGCTTCGAACATAACTCTCCTTTTGTTCTTCATGTGATGTTTCCTAGAGCTTTACAGTAAAATTGCTTCACAAAAAAAACGCGAAAATTTGAGATCTAGGGAGTATTTTTGTGAGTTTATTAGTGCACAGTAAAAAATACGGCACTTTCTCAAAAAATGGTGGAAAGAAGTTGTCTTTGGGGGCATCCATAAATTACGTGAGGTCAAAAAGGGGGGGAGGGGTTTGGAAAAATCTCACCAAACCTCACCAAGGGGGGGGTTGATTAAAATCTCACGTCAACATTTAAGTTAGAAATTCTACGATTTTCTTTTTTTTATGTATGAGAAAGGATAAGATACTGCAAATAATTTTTAAAAAGTTGTAGGTAAATCTCACGTGGGGGGGAGGGGGGGGTCCAGCAAAATCTCACTAAATCTCACCAAGGGGGGTGGGGGGTCCAGATTTGGGAAAAAACGCCTCACATTTATGGATGACCCCTTTCTTCATTGAAAGATGTAACTCCAGGATTCGGAGAGACCTCCCACCTAGACTCGGTGGAAGGTCCTTCCGTATTGCGGTGTAACTACTTTCCATCAACATCAGGTAAATCTTGTGGGAATAGTAAAACTAGTAATGTAAAAACAACGTTTTTGTTCCACAATTAAAAACATTTAAAAAGCAGACAATTGTTTCGGGGATCAAAGGATCCCCTTCATCAGTGCTAAAAGTAACAATTGAAGACAGGTGATCGGTATAAATACAAACAAAAAGCGACCTCTAGACAAGGAACAAGAGAATTAATTTCAAGTATAAGTTACAGTTAAATAGAATTACCCAAAAGAAACACTCATAAAAAGGAACAGGGTTAAGTTACGAACATCTAAGATTTCCAAACAGGTGAAAAATAAGGTACACTATTTAAGTCATTAATGAAAAATTCAGAATATTTATTTATATAATATGCCTCGAAAAAATCAAGATCAACAATAGAGTTGCAATTCTTAATTATAACAGCTGAATAAAAATTAAACTTATGATTTTCACCCCAAACATGCTTAGCAATAGAAGATTTATCGAACTCCTGTTTTCCTACATAATTTTCATGCTCTTTCACTCTAAATTTAAGAGCTCGTTTAGTTTGACCAATATATGATAAGTTACATGAACAAAAAATCCTGTATATACCACACCTGATAAAAGGTTCGATAGGATCTTTAAGATTAGTAAAAGTGATCTTGTTTACAGGGGAGAAAACAGTATTGAAACCAAATTTTTTAAGAATGTTAGAAATCCGAAAGATTCGCCCTCTTGGATTCTTGCCAAAATGTTGACAATATTCTTACTGTTATGAATTCGATTGACCTGTGTATACAATACACTTGTGAAGTTGAAAGTGATCAGTGTTTACCTTTTCTAGATGTCTATGTAATACGTAAAGAAAATGAATTACTTACTACTAATTACCGGAAACCCTTTGCAGTGTCGTTACCACCTCACTTTAATTCTAACCATCCTTTCAACCAAAATATTGCTTCTTTCAATTCTCTGTTTTTTCGAGCTGTTAATGTTTGTTCTAATAACGCCCTTCTCAATTCTGAAATTAATTATACAAAAGCGATTGCTATTGATCGCGGTTTTTGCCATACTTTAATTAATCGTATTCTCAATAAAACCTTGAATCACACCCCTAAAAAACTAATAAAAATTTTAACAATCTTATTGTAAGTTTTCGGATTTCTATTATTCTTAAAAAATTTAGTTTCAATACTGTTTTCTCCCCTGTAAACAAGATCACTTTTACTAATCTTAAAGATCCTATCGAAACTTTTAACAGGTGTGGTATATACAGGATTTTTTGTTCATGTAACTTATCATATATTGGTCAAACTAAACGAGCTCTTAAATTTAGAGAGAAAGAGCATGAAAATTATGTAAGAAACCAAGAGTTCGATAAATCTTCTATTGCTAAGCATGTTTGGGGTGAAAATCATAAGTTTAATTTTTATTCAGCTGTTATAATTAAGAATTGCAACTCTATTGTTGATCTTGATTTTTTCGAGGCATATTATATAAATAAATATTCTGAATTTTTCATTAATGACTTAAATAGTGTACCTTATTTTTCACCTGTTTGGAAATGTTACGAAATGGAAACGAACCTGTTAGATGTTCGTAATTTAACCATGTTCCTTTTTATTTGTGTTTCTTCTGGGTATTCGATTTAACTGTAACTTATACTTGAAATCAATTATCTTGTTCCTTGTCTAGAGGTCGCTTTTTGTTTGTATTTATACCGATCGCCTGTCTTCAAACAATAGTAGTGGAAATTTTTTACACTACTAACAATAATGTGTGATCTCGATAAATATATAAGCATAAATAATATGGAATCCATCACTCACCCCTTTTTTCTCGTTAATTTGCCCCTTCCAAGGAATTGGTGACAATATATAATAAACTTATGTATATAAGACGTTAACTGGGAAAATAATTTCCTTAATAATAAGTATACATTTTTTTATCTTTGAAAATTATTGCTGGCAATTACATAAATAGGTTAAAAAATACTTTCTTGCAATTTTTTTTATTTTTCACCCAAAAAACTTCATAATTTACAAAATTAAAATGGAAACTAGATTTTTTAAGATTTTGTGAAACCATAAATAATAATGGTGAATGAATTAGAAACTTTAAAACTAATAAAATTAATAAGTGTCTGGAAAATTCCTGTTTTTAACTTAATAATTTCAAATATTTTCCTAAACGTTATATAAACTTGATTTTCCCTAGAACTACTTTAGAAACTTCTGAAAATTTAAAATTGTTTTTTTTAAATACAGTATATGAGAATAACCATAATGCCTACGTTAATCATTCATTCAATATCCTTCTCGTAAAATAATAAAACGAGTATAAATAGAGAAAATAGGCAGGTTTTTTTTCAACTATAATAATGGCTTCTAAAGAAATTAAGGTCCTAAAACTCCCCTATTTGTTTTTTAGTCGGTCCAAAGGCTTTATTTAATCAAATTGAATCGGCTTTCTTGGCATCATTCCATGTATACCATAAACATCCTGCTATTGTTTGTAGACAAAGACATATCTTTTGAATCGTAAAATAACATATACTGAAGAATATTTGATTAAAACGATTTGATTGCTCTTATGTTATTTTGAAAGAAATGGTTTTCTTAGCGGAATATATTTTGTCTTTAGTATCTTACATTGGAAATTATAAATCTTAAGAATAGCAAATGCAATCATTACTTTAATTTAAAACTATTTACCCTTAGGATATTCAGGTCATTACAGCCAAATCTACTTTTATTATTTCAAGGGGCGAGACTAATACCTTTTAAAAATTTTTATAATTGAAAATTCCACTCAGTCGTTGTTCATTATTACATCAAAAGATCGTATTAAACTTTGAATTAAAGGGGTGAATTTCTGATTCAGTTTTTTTTAAAGTATGGTAGGGGAGAGTGTTGTACCTATGGACAAAAATCACGTTTGGATTTTTCCAAGACAGGTAAAATCACATTTTGACCATTTAAAGTGCCCAACCTATAGTTCTAACCTTTGTGAGTAGAGAGATATTTTTTATTAGCCAAAATCTTAAAAATTGGATTTTTAATCATTTATAATAACTTGGAAAAATTTGTGTCCAAAGGTACAACAACCTGTTGTACCTATGGAGAGACCCAGTTGTACCTGTGTACACCCTTAACCCAGGAAAACGGTGCTAAAAAGTGACGTTTAAAAAATTTTCATATAGAAGTTTTTTTTTCGACGGTTTTATATGTTTTCGAGGGCGCTGATTACGAATATGAAGTTTGCTCCCACGTGGGGGGTCGGCTTCATATCGAAAATCGCAAAAAATCGATAATTTTTTGCCCTTTTTTCGATTCTTCGCTTTTATTTGAAAAACTATAAATTTCTCGAAGATAATTTCAATTACAAAGTTGAAGTAAACAAAATTTCCTACAAAATGCACTATTCAACTTTGATTTTCTGAAGAGTGGTTTTGCCGCTAGAGCTCGCTGAAAAACATCGATTTTTTTGCCTTTCCACAAAAATGAGGAAAACGCGCGCTTCTACCCTCTACAAAATGAAAACTATTCACGTTATCAACAAAAATTTTATACCACATGAAAGAGCATTTAATTTTCTATAAATAACGTGCTTTACATTATAGTTTTTTTAGAAGGGGGAGGGAGTGAAGGAAAGATCGATAACAAAACTGTTGAGCCTCGCAGACCAAACAGACTTTTGCGGTTGTTAATCTGCAATTTTCTCTTTATTTCCGGTATATTACCAATAAAATGGGTTGTTTTGGATTCATTGATGAATAACCATGCTTAAAAAAATAAGTTTTTAAATTTATTTATGAAATATTGGGTGTTTTAGGCGGAATTTCAATCAATTTTTTAAATTCATATATTAATTTATGGGAGTGGTTTAATGAATGAATTTATATGTTTTTGGCATCGCTTAATCCGAATTTCAAGTTTCTTTTAATTTTGAAAGTCATCTTCTTATCAAAAATTGCAAAAATTATTAAAATTTTGCTCTTTTGTTAGGTTTTTCATCAATTTTCTAAACAAATATTCATTTTAGAAAAAATAGCTTAAAACCAACTTAATGTACGTAAAATTTCCTATAACATGCACTGGTTCATTTTTATTTTGCGAGGAACGATGTATGTTTTATAGCGTTTTGAAGAAAAGCAATTTTCATGTTCTTGTGTAAAGTCAGGAAACAGCTGTAATTCAGCGCGCTCCAGTGTAAATACCTCTCATTATAAAATTAAAGTTAAAGAGTGCATTTTGTAGGAAATTAAATGTACTTTCATTTGGCATAAACTATTTGTCGGTAACTTGAATTTATTTAGAGCTGTAGTGGGAGAAATCAAGCATTCATCACTTTTTTGTAGAAAAACATGAAAATTACTTTTCTTCAAAACGCTATAAAACGTACACCACTCCACGCAAAATAAAAATAAACCAGTGCATCTTATAGGAAATTTTACGTACATTAATTTGGTTTTGAGCTATTTTTCCTAAAATGAATATTTGTTTAGAAAATCGATGAAAAACCTAACAAAAGAGCAAAATTTTAATATTTTTTGCAATTTTTGATGCGAAGATGACTTTTAAAATGAAAATAAACTTGAACATATAAATTCGTTCATTAAAACACTCCCATAATTTAATATATGAATTTAAAAAATTGATTGAAATTCCGCCTAAAACACCCAATATTTCATAAATAAATTTAAAAACTCATTTTTTTGAGCATGGATATTCATCAATGAATCCAAAACAACCCATTTAATTGGTAATATACCGGAAATAAAGAGAAAATTGCAGATTAACAACCGCAAAAGTCTGTTTGGTCTGCGAGGCTCAACAGTTTTGTTATCGATCTTTCCTTCACTCCCTCCCCCCTTCTAAAAAAACTATAATGTAAAGCACGTTATTTATAGAAAATTAAATGCTCTTTCATGTGGTATAAAATTTTTGTTGATAACGTGAATAGTTTTCATTTTGTAGAGGGTAGAAGCGCGCGTTTTCCTCATTTTTGTGGAAAGGCAAAAAAATCGATGTTTTTCAGCGAGCTCTAGCGGCAAAACCACTCTTCAGAAAATCAAAGTTGAATAGTGCATTTTGTAGGAAATTTTGTTTACTTCAACTTTGTAATTGAAATTATCTTCGAGAAATTTATAGTTTTTCAAATAAAAGCGAAGAATCGAAAAAAGGGCAAAAAATTATCGATTTTTTGCGATTTTCGATATGAAGCCGACCCCCCACGTGGGAGCAAACTTCATATTCGTAATCAGCGCCCTCGAAAACATGTAAAACCGTCGAAAAAAAAACTTCTATATGATTTTTTTTAAAAAAACTACCGTTTTCCTGTACTACCTTAAAAAGGGAAGTTTTTGTTGAAAAAAACTAAGAATGAACATTTTTATTGATGAATTACCTTTTAATGACCCATTTCAAGCCTTTTTAAAATTGAAAATATATTTTTTAAAGTAATGTAGTTTTAGATCGTAAATGATCATTAAAACGAAGTTGAATGATAAAAGTCTTGATTTTTTACCAAAAACACAAAAATCACATGGTATTTTCAGATCAGAATTTAAGGTAATAGTTTCATCAATCATGCTGATTGATCTGACAACTTCACTGATCCAAAAAACCCAATTCGATCGACACTTAGTTGTGCAAGCATTTGGTGGTAATAACAGTAATAATTTGGTGGTAAATCTTCTTCAGTGGAAAGTTTAAGTTTTTTTAATCATCATACTTAAATGTGATAGGGTGCTTAGGGTTTTACACCATATTTTACATTAAATTCCAAGTAGAATCATAAATTTAAAAAAGTAGTTTAGATCACAAAATATTTGATTTTTCATCTAAAATTCACTTGAAAATAATCGCTGACAAATAGATTACCATTTAGAATTAATTTAACATTTATTAAAATGTATTCAGTTAAATGAAACCTGATTCTAAAACGCTGATTAGCTACAGACACCCACAAGAACGTGTCCGTAGGTACAACACTTATGGTGTCCGAAGGTACAGCATCAGGTGTTTTTGCATTCAAAGTTCTATAAAAGATAAAATAATTGAGATCTGACTATTTCTAATATCAAAACTAAAAAGTCAAAATCTCGGGGATTCCCCCATATATCCCATTTTATCATATCGTAATCATAGAGGAAGAAAATAATTAATGTAGTGATGCACTAAAAAAAACTTTGAGCACCTAAAAACAGTATTTTTATTATAGAAAATTTAAATAATATTTTAAACAGTTGATTTCACGTTAGCAACTAGATAGCATCTGTTTACATTCTAAATCGACCACAAATTCAAATTTACATTTTTTCCCGAATTTTAAAATGAGGTGGCTGATGGTACAACCGTCCGTAGGTACAACACTCTCCCCTATGTATTAAAAAAATTATTTCAGTCATAAAAATTCAAATTTACAAATGCTAGACTCAAATTTTATGTTAGACATTCAAAGATTTACTTATAATTAAAAATACTTGTTTTTGAAGTACCTACCGCTATTTTTAAATCAAAATCGATGTACTAAATACAACTTCTACAATACATTTAACTAAAATAACAATCTTCCAAATACTTTTAAGTTGTATTATGTTTGAAATAAAGGGAAATACAGTGAAATCCCGTTACAACGAATACCGATACAACGAAAAATCCCGTTATTACGAAAGTCCAGAAATTCCCCAACTGTTTTATTTGAATTAGTGATGGTACGGTTACAACGAAATTTCCGTTATAACGAAGAAATTTTACGGTCCCGTGAAGTTCGTTATAACGAGATTTTACTGTATATAATTTCTGATTGAGAGAAAGTACTTTTTTTACAAAGAATTTCTATTTACCTACCAAAAAAATAAGGTCTGTCGCTTACAACATGACATGACTGACATTTTTGCCATTTTGAGTTAGACATCAAACTTAATGCAAATTTCGACCCCGGATCACCTGGCACAAACGGTTTTGCGAAAAAAAAAACTACTCAAATCGCTGCAATCGTCAAATTTGTCTTTTTAGCATACCTACAATCGTAAGGCAAAATGACTTAATTGATATTGATGTAGGCCTATCATTGACGTCGTTAGGGACGCTGGCATGGCAAAGTATTTCATCTCAAGCCCCGGCCAAAAAGGCTTAAATTGAAGGTTTACAAACTATTATGCACACATGCTTTTTGAGCGAAACAGTTTTTTGTCTCCTATAAAGTTGGGAAAATGTAGTATGCCATATTGCGTCTTAAGCGACAATCTGTATATCTTCTTCTAACAATAATCGAAAATCCAAACATTTCCTTCTTATCAACATTTTATTGCACAGAAACTTGTTTTATTATATAGTTATGTGATTATCAAAAATTAACAAATATTATATATAAGATTTTTGTCAGAAAATTTTGAAGGGTATATTTCATTGCAATGTATTAATATTATTGTGTTTGAACTCTGAAACATCTTTATTAGAAACAAAATACAAAAAATATTCTCTGCTCTGTAAATTTCGGGAAAGCTGGTAAAATTGGAAAAAAAGTTAATCCTTAACTTTTTTTAATGAAGTTGTAACTACGGATGAAAAAAGTTGAGAGTAACTTCAAACTGCAACATCATGTGGAACAATTTTTAAGACATTAAAAATTAATAATTCACTGCATGCTAAATATAGTACATTCTCTGGTAATTTAAATAGTTCCTGCATGAGTTTTAGATGTGTTGTAGATCAACATAACTTTAACTCAAGTTTTGTTTTGTGGTTGTGCTTTAACTGATTGCTGCTGTGTTTGCTTTTTTGTAGTTTTGGGAAGTGGTCGCAGATTCAGACAAGACCTTTAACTTGGTCAGTACTGCTCTATCTCTTCTATTTTCCTTCTCTCTTTCTCTCTGTCACTGCTCTAATTAGTCTTTCTGCATGGTTTGCCGTGTGTTTTTCTGTACTTTTAACATTTCCTATCATATGCCGCGAGCACAAAAAGACGCTTCCCACTGTAGGTTGAATGCCAAACTGAGTAGCGCTAATCAATTTTTTTGGGGGGATTTTCGTTCCGATGCGTTTCCTAATCCAGATCAGAGCAAGATGTAGGATAAACAGTAATTTCAATCCATCTAATTACGCATTTGTGGATTTATAATAAGAATTATTAAGCTATTGGAATTGAAAAAGTCAGATATTTGGCCGAACATCATTGATGCTCTAGAAATATGAAAACATACTTCGTTCGTTCCCTTTAAAAAAGAAGTGACAAGTGACCAGTGATCAAGGATAGCATAACCAACGCTATCCGATATTATAGGTGAAGAGTACCACAAAAATATCTTCGATTTTCTGCGTGATATAAACCTCATGAATCGTGTATAATTTTAAAGTCTAGGGTATAAATGTCTTGTGCTTGGCGCGGAATAGCCAAATATGGATCTTGCGCCATTAAACCCAACCAACCAACCAACCAACCAACCAACCAAGGATAGCATAAAGTTAAGTACAATAACGGACAGAACACTAGTGTACCAGAGGTAGATAATATATAGTGCTGTCCTTTTAAAAAAAACACTTTTTATTTTTCCTTCATAAAAAGTTTAAAAAAACATGACAATTAATTCGAACGAAATAGTGTTAAGATATACATCTCTATTATTTAAAAAATGGGTTGTGGTTTAACCTCTTCTTTTACTACACTAAAAATCTATAAAACTCAAATGATGGAATGATGCAAATATTTTTTTCTACACTGCATTTAAATCTTTTCCAAACAAGGAATTTAAAATGAGGAAATCTAGGAAAAGGACTTAATATTGTCCGAGATAGTTCGAAATTCCTGCCAGTGATATCTGCATGTGTTTTTACTGTTCCAGAATTAAATCCAAATAGATCATAGAAGGGCGTGTCATTCAAAGATGTCATTAGGAATTAATTGTAGCTACTCAGATGTGTAATTACTGTCTAAATCAAATTAACACTTAAATCAATCAAACTAATGGTAAGAAACCTCAGCCAATTCACAAATTTCAATTAGGATTCAATGAACTGATGACAGTTTCGTTTTTCATTCGGATGTCTGTGACAAGCTCAGTGGATCAATGCAAATCTTATCGGTTTAATTATGGATATTTTCTTCACTGTGATTAAACTGCCAGACAAAATGAGTCCGTGTCTTAAAAGAAATAACTTAAAAAAGTATAGCATAAAATAAAAGTTGATTACGTAACGAACCTAATTTTAGTGTGCTAATTAAAAGGTATATGTACTTTAAACCTGACCTCACCTGACACATGCACGTTAAGGTCAGGTGATAACACTGTTAGATTTTAAAAAAATAAAGGGCCCACGAATGTCAATGGGGCAAACCTTTTACCAACAGATGTTTTCCGGATTTGAATTTAGATGATATTGAATAACTACATTTTGTAATTTTCGAAGCTTTAGAAAATGCGAAAAGGTGGACAGGCTACTATAAGCTAAAGGTAGGAACTACTAATTTATGCAAAGAAAGTTTCCTTGGGTAGTGGTGATTGGCTTTTCCTTGCGTTTCAATCAGGGATTTTCACTAAAAATCACCTTCATGCGTAATCAGATCAATGTTCTTGCTAAAAGATTAAGTTTCATTCGGGGAAATTTTGGACCAAACAAATAGTTTTCTGGGGGAAATATTGGATTCTAAAACATTTTATGCACCTCTCCTATTACACTAAAAGGCAACGTTAGATGACCCTACTACGTCGCTAACAAACAAAGTAGTTCCCATCGCGGTGTCTGAATTTCGAGTGAAACGAAGAAAGCCAATTTTAAAATACGATTATTTAGTTAAACCCAAGTATAAATAGTGTCTTTTTTTATCACGATTTGGGTACCGAAACTCCTCCTAGCGACCCAACATGCTTTGTGTTTACCAACTTTCTCCTTCCGCATAGTGACGTACTGGGTTCAGGAAACGTTGCTGTGAAGTATTATGTTTTCCGGATTTGAATATTTAGATGTGTTAATGTGATACCTTCTTATAACAGTGGGTAACTACATTTTGTAATTTTCGAAGCGTCATAAAAGGTAGACAAGGAGCTAATGTAAGTAATTTCTGTTTCATTTCTCTCTGCAGTCTCACCTTGACCTTCCTCGCGGGAAGAACAGTTCCCTCCGGCGGGCGGTGCGGGCCGGGGGTTACAGGGGGGTGGACATCCCCCGCTTCTACTTCCCTGACGGCCGCCCCCGCTCCCAGCCCGAAGTGGAGCAACACCTCAAGAAGGTGGCCGCCGTCTTCTCTGGGCTCAACGACGCAAAGGCCTCCAGGGAGGAGTTCGGCATCATCACCAAGGTGAGATCCTATTTATTAACCATTCGCATACCGGGCCAACGCCATCCGACGGATTTTTATTCAACTATTCGATTTGCCGGTTTGTCATAAAAATAGACGTGAAAAAAAGAAATTTTTTGACAAACAACTCACAAAATCACTTTTGCATTTATGCCGATTTAATCTCTTTTCCTAATATCTCTCTTATTATATCTCTTTCTCTACCTCTTCCTGTCTTTTTTTTATTTCCTCATCATCCTCTTCATCTTCTTATCCCTCTCTTCTTCATCTTCTTACGCCCCTCTTCTTTTTAATCTTAATCACTCTTTTTTTACCATTTAATTCCGCACTTTAAACCTCTTCCTTCATCTTAATCCTTTTTACCTTTTTATCCCTCTCTTTTTCATCATTTCCTCTATATTACTCTTTGTTATCCTTCTTTTCGTCTAATCTCTCTTTTATATCTTAATCCTTTTCTTTTTCGTTTGTCACTTCATTTTTTATCCTTCTCTTTTTCATCTTATCCTCTTCATGCCCTTAATTTTTCCAGGGAAGAGTTGGATATAGCATCTCCCTTTCTATCAATGGAGGAGAACGTTACGGACACGAGAGATTTAACACGGCCACTCAGGAGCTCTCGTCTGTCATATCGTTCCGAGATGCGAATCTAGGCGGATTGCTTTTACACTTTTTGTGGCACTTTAAATAGTTCCACAAACACTAGAAATGCTACTGATTATCTAAAAAAGTTCCCTACAAAAGTAATAGACATCAATATAATTATTTGCAACGCCATCGTCGCAAAGATTTACAAATAATTATACACTTGATAATACGAATACCGCTAACTTTAAATGTCTGTTACTTTCATAATATATCAATGAATGGGGACTTTTCTTGATAATAAGTGGCAGTTCCAGTGTTTGAGGAACTATTTAAAGGGCCACAAATAGTGTAAAAGCAATCCGCCTACTAGATTCGCATCTTAGAAAGATATGGCAGACGAGAGCTCCTGAGTAGCTTTGTGAAATATCTCGCGTCTGTAACGTTTTCGTCCTTTCTACGTGCTTTGTCTGAATACGGCCCTTATCCAGGGACCGTTTCCTAGCATCATTGTTTAATGTTTACGATGAGTTCCGTTGTCACCCATTTCTCGCCAAGCAGTTAGGAAGTAAAATCTTCCGCTGTTCTCTTCAATTAACGGAATAAAATAAAAACACCGGCTACTTTAACAAATAACAACTTCTTTCCTTCTGCAGGCGTGCGGTCTCCCCCTCTACTGGAAGCTCCCTCTGTTCCTGGCGGCGCGCGAAGACAAGAAGTCCTCCGTCGGCTGCGAGGCATTCCTGGAATTCTGGAAGAGGTGAGTAGTCTATTCCCCCTTGCTATTTCTGGAGGAGAAGACCCTAGCCAAGTCTCTTCCAACGTTATTTATACAAGAGGTTTTGAATGGGATTTCTGTTGGCGCCCCAATTACTAAGTATTTAGCTATTACCGGCCTTGCACTCTCTGGGTTTGTTTGTGTGCTAGTTAAGCTGTTTATAGTCTGTTGTGGCCGTGTTTTGTTCGTGCTACGCAGTCAGGTGTGCACTGTAAAAAATATGGAACGTTACACAATAAAGTGGTGGAAAGAACTTGCTTCCATATCATTAAGAGACGTTACATCGCGAGACGGAGGGAAGTCCCACGATGGGACGACCTCCCACCGAGTTACAGTGGGACCTCCCCCAATGATATGGTGGCAATTTCTTTTCACTACTTTATTGTGTAACGTTTTTTAGTGTGGCTACGAGACATAATATAAATTGTTTGGGACACAAGGCGTTCAGTCGTCACTTTAGAATTAAAAACTACTACGTATCTCCGAAAAATTGCACCCTTTAGTCATCCAGTTCCGTTTGCGTTATTAAGAAGTTTCGAAAATTTGGTGACATTTGATTACATGACAATGCGATATAGAATTGAAAGGATTTAGCGTTGATGTGGCAAGCATGTTGCCACATCAACGCTCACTTGATTGGTTCGTAAGTGCTTACATCATCGAGCTGGAAATATCAAAACTAATCAAATGAGCTTTTTTTTGTGTCCCAACAATACGAAGCAGATAGTATTATTTGATTAATATTAAAAGAGGTTTCGAAAGGCGTTTAGTTGCAAGTCGCCACGATTGGTGATTCCTGAAGTTTGTTGAACGGAGATATAGTGTTTGATAATAAGGTGACGAAGGGACATTGAGCTGAAACTTAACTGATCATATCGGGTACGGTAAATCTCCAAATTTACCTGAGTTGGACATTTGTGAATTCAAATTTTAAAGCAGTGGTCTCCGACCCCCGGTTTTATAGTATAAATCAACAAAACCGTTTGAAATACTAAAACTTGGTTCAGTTAATGTAATGTCAGCTACTGTTTTTCTTTAAAAGTTAAAGTTTAAAATGTGCGTATTCCTTTCTAAGAAATATCTATTTAATAAAAAATAAAGTTGGAAACTGCCATTTCTCTGTGCCCCATTCTAAGCAAGTTTTTTTTTTCATTCACAGGATTGTCTCTTCCTACCACGACGAAGCATCGAAATTCATAGCCATTCTCACCAGAGAGAAAAGAAGTTACCTCATAAATGATGACTTTTTCCTGATGATGCAGGTGGGTTGAAGAGCAGTTTTAGTATAAACACTATCTCAAACTTATCTATCCTCAATGTAAAAGATTTACAAAAAAAAATTATTCTTGGTGCAGGGGATTTTATAACCGAATATAATATTTGGGGTGGTTGCGCTAAAAAAATGCGTTTGAAAACCTATGTCGAGAGCTATAGCCTTTTTCCAAATCCTAATGCTTGTAAAAATGTGCGGCAGTGGGTTCCCCTTCGAAGAAATAGGCGAGCCTCTAACCCAAAATCATTAAACGAGTCATCCTTACTCTTAAGCTCTTAATTTTTCTAATTTTCTCACCTACTCACATCGTAAATTTTATTTAATAGCAAACAGGGGTTGAACAGGTTTTTATTGGAGAGTCTGTCCTTAGAAGTTTAATCTTATTTTAAAATTTTTGTTTTGAAAATGTTTTATTTATTTGAAATGAAATCTTTTTTGAAAATGTTATGAAAGGAAATTTGGTGTGAAATTATTATTTGTTACTTTTGTTTGTTTATTGTAAGGATTTATATGTATTTGTATTTGCCACTTTTGTTAGCGGGCTTCGGCCTGAAAACAATAAAATGTCTTCTTCTTCTTCTACTCTTAAGCTCTTAGGCCATGGTCACCTTGAGCGCTGAATCAGGCGTATCAACAGGTGGATCTTATCGGGCAGTGGATATCCACCCCACTCTTTTGTTCTCTAATTGACCTCACCTAACCACACAAAGAGATCGGGAAGATACGCCTGATCCTGCGCTCAGGGTGTACTCCCTTACGGCTGTATTCTGTGCTACCGTACCAACGGTTAACTGCAATCAAATAAGGTATGGCCAATCTGTCATTGGTGGATTTCTTCTTTGACTGCTGATTAACCGCTGGTCAAGTAGCACAGAATACGGCATCCCTTTTCTCTTGAGCCTCTCTGGGGTCGTTCAAGTATAACAAATTCCAATATTGACAACCAACTACAGGCGTGAAGCCCAGCAAAATTGGTCCATTTAACTCAAACTACCGAATTCCCAGTATTTGTCAATTTTATCCTTGGACACCTTTACTCCAATGTGAACAAATTATCGATTCTGGCCACAACCCTGTAAAAATGTTTTTTTGTTTTCCCGGTTGAAATGTGCCTTATTCAATTTGGATTTGCGACCCCTTGCTTTATCATTTTAAAAAGTTGAATCAAATCCCCTCATAGCCCTTCTTTTCCCTACCATAAACATATTTAGCTTCTTTAGTATCTCATCATAATTTAAACTGGAAATGCCCTTTGAATTTGTGAAATTTTATATTTTATAGGATGTCATACATTCTCATCCAGGGCTAACTTTTCTTAAAGAAGCAACTGAATTCCACTCAAGATACATTCATACGGTACGTATGTTTATGATGACTTTTTTTTAATGTTTTTATGCAATTGTAGGTATAATGATTCCATATTGTATTTGAGTCGGAAAAAGGAGGAAGTATGACACAAGTCACATAAACATTATGAGTTTTTTTACACAATTATAAGCATTTATTTAAAATTTTTAGATATGTACTTTTATTTATTTTAAAAGGTTCTGAAATGAACTGTCAAATTTTCAGTTTTCCATTACTGTTAAAGAGGAAAACTGTCCTAAAAATTCAGTCCCTTTTTCTCCACTGATGATAAAATTCGAAAAGACAAAACTCTACAATTTCTCTTACTTTGTACCTAAATACATACCAAATTGTATTAACCTGGAGACAGAGATGATAAGATGCAGCTAATAGAATTTTGCGTATTCGGTGTTTTTTCAAAGTGCGCAATATTATTGACAAACCGATTATTGTTCTGCATAAGGGTTGGATTTTAAGTAAAATTCCTTCATTTTTCTGTGACCATAACTTTCCCTGAATTTTTGAAACTTGGGCAACTTTTGATCATTACAAAATATGTTCTCACTTATAAGAATATATATTTACTTTAAAGGTTGCTAGATGGCAGCACCACACTTAAAATATGCGTCTTGTGTCTTATCCCACTTGGTTGACAGCACGGGTGTCGTCGCCGGGAGGGACGTCCGAGGAGGAGGGGTCCCCCCAATAATTGGGAGCATTTTTTAAAAGGGCGTTTTATCTTTTGAGGGCGACCGAAAATTTATCTGAATGTATGTTTCTCCGACTTTTAATCATAAAGGATGGTGCCAATATACCACTGGCACCTAATGTAAGAGGCATATGCAAGAGGGGGACGGACTCCCCATTTTTAGAACACGATTTCATTTAGAGTAGGTTGAAGCAAGTGAGAATGGGAAAATATCATCCAAAAAAATTCTGTTTCTAGCTCAAAAAAATAATAATTTAATGAGAATCCCTCACAAAAATCCACCTACAGCACTGATTAAAGTATAAAAAATTTGATTTTTAAACTATAATCTTATGTCACACTTAAAATAAGTTTAAACCTGTATTTAAAAGGTCAAATTTCTAAAAATTTTCAGGGGGAGGACGATTCAAAACCTCTTAAAATTGTTAAACGGGGGCGAAAAAGAAAAACGATAGAGATAGTTATAAACACATTTGGACACATTGGGGATAGTTGTAAAAACATTTGGGATAGGAATCCGAATCCTTGAGGCGTGCCCCTCAATGAGGTATTCTCACGTTTTGAGATTAAATTTTATTAAAATAGTAGACAAAAAACCATGAAGAATGACGTTTACATCAAGTATTTTCGTAGCCTAGTTTCTGAGATATAAATTTTTGAAATTTCGTTTTTTGTTAGGGCGTGAAAACACTTTCGAATCACAAATCATGCGCTGTGAGGTCACATCCAATAGAAGCCCATTTACTGATCACGTGAAAACAGAAAACACAATGGTTTTCATGCGCTGTGACGTCACATCCAATAGAACCCGTTTTCTGATAACGTGACTTTTCTGACGTTTTGGCAAAAATAAAATTGAATTTTAAATTATTTAAAACACATTTTTGAACTTAAAAATCTTTAGTTATTTTTAGTAACAAACTTTTTAAATTTTAGTCAAACAAGAATCATATTTAATTTCTTTTACAGTCAGAGTGTGGTTCATATGATAGCACATCTCAATTGCTATTTACAAACGAACTGTATTAAAGTTATATTTAAATAACCTCATGGTCGTCATTCAGAGGGGGAGGAAAGGGGGCAACCACCCCCAAGGTTTTCACTATTATGTGAAAAATAACTGCAAAAAAGTCAATTGAAAATTCTATAACTTATCACAAAAAGAGCTTCGGGTGCAGTGGCGGCTCGTCCATAGGGGCTGCGGGGCTGCAGCACCCCAAACCAAAATTTCCCGAAAATCCAATTTTTATTTGCTTTACAATTTAAAAAAATATCTATTTCTCCCTTTAATCTTTGTCCTTAATAATCCTTTTTCAATTAATAATTCTCTGCTATGCCGTCTCGCCAACATATTTCTTTCCGGGTCGATCAGCCCCGGCAGATATACCTATCGTGGTATAAAACACTATCTCTATCATATCAAATCAAAATATCAAGAATTTAGCATGCGAATCTGTTAGGAGAAAAGGGGCTGCTTTTCAGCAGCCCCGACCAAAAGATGATTACATTTTCTATTGAGAGAGCTGTGAAAAAAAAACTGAGGGAAGAAGAAAAATATACGATTTCTTCTATAGGGGAGAGTGTTGTACCTATGGACAAAAATCACGTTTGGATTTTTCTAAGACAGGTAAAATCACATTTTGACCATTTAAAGTGCCCAACCTATAGTTCTAATCTTTGTGAGTAGAGATATATTTTTTATTATCCAAAATCTTGAAAATTGGATTTTTAATCATTTATAATAACTTGGAAAAATTTGTGTCCAAAGGTACAACAACCTGTTGTACCTATGGACAGACTCAGTTGTACCTGTGGACACCCTTAAAAAGGAAAGTTTTAGTTGAAAAAAGCTAAGAATGAACATTTTTATTGATGAATTACCTTTTAATAACCTATTTCAAGCCTTTTTAAAATTGAAAATAGATTTTTTAAAGTAATGTAATTTTAGATCGTAAATGATCATTAAAACGAAGTTGAATGATTAAAGTCTTGATTTTTTACCAAAAACACAAAAATCACATGGTATTTTCAAATCAGAATTTAAGGTAATAGTTTCATCAATCATGCTGATTGATCTGACAACTTCACTGATCCAAAAAAACCCAATTCGATCGACACTTAGTTGTGCAAGCATTTGGTGGTAATAACAGTAATAATTTGGTGGTAAATCTTCTTCAGTGGAAAGTTTAAGTTTTTTTAATCATCATACTTAAATGTGATAGGGTGCTTAGGGTTTTACACCATATTTTAGATTTAATTCCAAATAGAATCATAAATTTAAAAAAGTAGTTTAGATCACAAAATATTTGATTTTTCATCTAAAATTCACTTGAAATAAATCGCTGACAAATAGATTACCATTTAGAATTCATTTAACATTTATTAAAATGTATTCCGTTAAATGAAACCTGATTCTAAAACGCTGATTAGCTACAGACACCCACAAGAACGTGTCCGTAGGTACAACACTTATGGTGTCCGAAGGTACAGCATCAGGTGTTTTTGCATTCAAAGTTCTGTAAAAGATAAAAGAATTGAGATCTGACGATTTCTAATATCAAAACTAAAAAGTCAAAATCTCGGGGATTCCCCCATATATTCCATTTTATCATATCATAATCATAGAGGAAGAAAATAATTAATGTAGTGATGCACTAAAAAAAAACTTTGAGCACCTAAAAACAGTATTTTTATTATAGAAAATTTAAATAATATTTTAAACAGCTGATTTCACGTTAGCAACTAGATAGCATCTGTTTACATTCAAAATCGACCACAAATTCAAATTTACATTTTTTCCCGAATTTTGAAATGAGGTGGCTGAAGGTACAACCGTCCGTAGGTACAACACTCTCCCCTACTAATAAATCACATTGGCTTTATAGCTTTTCTCACTCTAACACTGTTTTAATTTTTATTTATAGCTTCTTTTATTTTATTTTCAACAAAGAGAAAAAATCTTTTCTGATGTTTCGGCTAGTCAATAAAGATTAATGTTTAGTTTTTTGCAGCCACGTTTTTATTTCTTTTTATAATGAACAAATTTAATTCGGAATGTAGATTTTAGTTCATATTCGCTTGATAACCTTCATCTTCGTAATAATCAGCTATTTATAGGAATATAGGTAAGTGACAGTTTTTGAATACTTAATTATTAAGTGGGAAATCGAAATTTTATATTTTCCCCATATTTTCTATTTGATTTTTTCCATGTTTTTGTTTAAAAGAAATATTATTTGGCATTATATCGCTTAAAATACGTTGCCAACTTGGTACCGCCGGAGCAGCACCCCTTATAATTTTACCTTCGAGCCGCCACTGTTCGGGTGTAACCTAAAAAGTCTCAAAATGAGTTAAAACACTACTTTTGAGGGTTAAATGTCAAAACATTTTCGTGGAGAACCAACACCCAAACCATCCCTCTAAAAAAGTGATGTCTGTTATACATAAATGATTACTTTAAAAAATTCTACCTGGTTTCCACGCCAAAAATCATCCAGGGTGGTGCACCCACCTACCGCAGATTTTCGTGATATTTTGTGCTCAATGTATGCATAAAGATAAGGATAAATACCAATTTTTATCCAGTTCTATCAAGTAGTTTCAGTTTTGAAGTAAGATCTTTTTAAAATTTTACGCATCTTGACTAATAAGAGCCGACGACTCGGGCTGGTATTCAATTGCGTTTTGCCTCACCAAATTTTTATTTATAAAGGTAAAAGTTTAAAATTGCATTCACTTATAGCCAATAGTCTACAGCAGTGTTTCCCAACGTGGGGCGCACGCCCCACCGGGGGGCAATATCATTTTCTAGGGGGGCAATTTGAAAATTTTCAACCAAATTGCCCCCCAGGTGGAGCCAATCCAGGGGGAAAATTAAAAAAAACTTTTATAAAAGAACTTTAGCAGTATGTATCAAATCAGTATGTATCAGAGAATCAGTTGAGTTATTTAGAATCAGTATGTATCAAAACCAAGTTGAAACCCTGTTTTTAGAGTCTAATTTCCAAACCTTTTCTGGGGGATGACCAAAGATCTCTTTGTTCTTAGAACGCTAATATTTTGAAAACTTTTTTACTTTAGCTTCACCAAAATGCAAATCTTACCTAAAAATTTATATCCAAAATTTCCCCAACTAGGGGTACCAAACTAGTTAAAAACCTGCTTCCTAGAGTTAAATTTCCGAAAATTTGCTGGGGGAGGACCCCCAGACCCCCCTGGTACTTATAACTTAATTACTCATAACTTGATTTAGTTCTTTAACATGCTAATTCTACCTAAAAATGTTCTGAAAAGCTTCATTAGACTTATTAAATATACATAGGGAGGGAGGGGCTAAGAAAAAATTTTGTCTCCCTCTCAAAATCTATTTATGCCACTGAGACCGGGGGGGCATGGAAAATTTAGAAAGGCTTTGGTGGGGCATGGACCGAAAAAGGTTGGGAAACACTGGTCTACAGCATTGTATGGCAGTATAAAATTTAAGATCGAAGCATTTTATCATGGTTAAAATTACGCTTTAACGTGTAAAAAAGTGTTTTTCATATTGTCATAAAAATACGTATGGCATGGTGCCAAATTATCTATGAATGTTTTGAAATAAAATATAGGTCACTAGAAAGAAGTGGGAATTTGCTTTCAAATAGTAAAAATAAATCAGTGGGGTTTGGGGTTTAAGGTTCTTTTTGGATCATTAAAAAGCAGAAAGTGGTTCTGATTTAAAAAACCACCTAACATAAGTGCATATTGTATTGAAGAAGGATTATTAGTTCCTTTTTTTAACAAAAAATTTGTTTCAATATGCAAAAGTAGGCGTAAGGCCACTTTGCCATGTCAACTTTTGTAACCAATATCAGCATCTTTCCCGTGAGCTTTTCTACTTCCAGGGAGATGGCGACATGAGGTATTATGCAAATTCCGTAGATCGGAAAAAAACCGTCGATCTAAGAATCTAATCTATGCTGAAATTCTTCTACTGAATAGCTTACTAGAATAGTAGAAATACTTACTTACTAGAATAGTAGAAATACTTACTTACTAGAATAGTAGAAATACTTACTTACTAGAATAGTAGAAATACTTACTTACTAGAATAGTAGAAATACTTCTACAGAAATAGCATCCCACGAGATGTCATTGGAGAACAGACGAGCTATCTTGGCACTAAACATGCATTTTAATATTAAATCAACAGATAATCATCCATGTATGAGCATTGTAAAAAACCCATCACATCGTTTTTTTATGATGCACGGCCATCCTGCATAAAAACTTTTGGTTTTAGAGATAAAGAACTTTTTGATGGTTTTAATGTTGAAGACGTTGGGGTGTATCAAAATAAGATAGGACCCCCTTGGGTTAATATTGATTTTAAAACTATTGACATTTTTTCAAATTTTAAGAAATCAGAAGACTCGGACCTAGTTTTCCAGAAGGTGTTTTTGGAACACAGATCAAGGTTTTCAAAATTCAACACCGTATATACTGACGGATCAAAGTTTTTAAACTACGTAGGCTGTGCTGCTGTTTTTGAAAACACTACTATATCTTTTCAACTACCACAATATACCTCAATTTTTACGGCAGAAATGTATGCAATATTTTTAGCCCTAAATGAGATAAGGAAGAAAAAACATAAACTATGGATTACACTGTTCTACAAATTTGACCTTCAAAATTTTTTCCTTGATGAAAATAGTCAATTCTTATAGATTTTGGGTCGCTGAATACGAAAATCACCATTAAAATTCTCAATTGACTCAGGATTTTCGGGGAACAGCCCCTCCCCCTTTTTACGTTTTTCGACGACCTTATAACTTTAAACTCGATTTTCAGGGTCAAAAAGCATTATTTTAGTCTTCAAATTGCTCCCCAGTTAACAAGAAATGTTCAAATTAATAAAATATGATAAATTTATAACAAATGGATAGGGTTAAGGGGTAATTACCCCCCTAAAAATACAAAAAAATAGCTAAAAATTATAGAGGTTTCTATACGCTATTTTTTCCTCTTATTTTTTACGCAAATCCCGTTTGAAGGGTCCTAACCCTTCCCCAAGGACCCAAATTTGATGACAATATGCAGCAATAATTTTTACTAAAAGCGGTTGAGGTGTTAGCCTCCCAGAAGTCCCCACGGAAGAGTTCGGAAGACTTCCAGAATCGCGAAGGCGCTCGCGAGTTCAGGAATTAATATCGATGATTTTGAAAAGATTACAAATGATGTTTTTCTTATATTTTGGGTGTATCCTAAGTAGAAACTCTTCAGTTCTTTAAAAACTGACCGGTTTTCGGGAGTGAGGATTCCTTGTTTCAAGATGTTAATAGATGCACGGCTGTGGATAACAATTAGGGGGCATCCCCTTAAAAACTGAGGGTGATGGAGGAAAATGGGTGTCATATTTAAATTCAGCAGATCATTTTACACAATAATCAGCTGAAATTCAGTAAGTGGCTTCAAATTTTTTTTTGTACAGCACAGTTAAACTCTAAGTGCGGCATTGAACCCTTCCGTGGGTGCTCTGGGGGCGCTCTCACCTCAACCGCTTTTAGCAAAAATCATTGCTGCATATTGCCATCAAATTTGGGTCCTTGGGGAAGGGTTAGGACCCTTCAAACGGGAATTGCGTAAAAAATAAGAGGAAAAAATAGCGTATTAAAACCTCTATAATTTTTAGCTAATTTTTTGCATTCTTAGGGGGTTAACTACCCCTTAAACCTATCCATTTGACATAAATTTATCCTATTTTATTAATTTGAACATTTTTTGTCCCCTGGGGGGCAATTTGAAGATTAAAGCAATGCTTTTTGACCCTGAAAATCGAGTTCAAAGTTATAAAGTCGTTAAAAAACGTGAAAAGGGGGAGGGGCTGTTCCCCGAAAATCCTGAGTCAATTGAGAATTTTGATGGTGATTTTCGTATTCAGCGACCCAAAATCTATAAGAAATGACTATTTTCATCAAGGAATTTTTTTCAGTGTAGAACAGTGTTATTTATTCCGACTCTCAGAGCGCAATCCAATCTCTAAAAGATCCTTATGCTCAAGATCATGTTATTAAATAAGTAAGGATCTGCTATCTTCCCTTATGAATAGGGGTTTTTATATTGCCTTGTGCTGGGTCCCTGGGCATAAGGGGATAGCCGGAAATGAAAAAGCAGACAAAGGTGCTAAAACTGCAAGTATTTTTAAAAACATAAATGTACCCCAAGTAGATGTCCGAAAATATATATACGAACAAATATGCAATAAATGGAAAGAATGTTGGAAGCAAAACAATACTAACAAGTTTAGAAAAATTGATCCGGAGATTAAAAACAAACCCCGAAAAGCCTTAATCAGGAAAGATGACGTAAAAATTACCAGACTGAGAATTGGCCATGCCAGATTGACACAAGAATACTTGCTGAAAGGGGAGCCTCCACCCACATGCCATGCATGCGGAGTGTTGATCACAGTAGAACACATCCTGACCAAATGCGTGATATAATCAAGAGATACTTTTTTGCTTTGGGGAGGCGGGAGCGGACCTGCGGGTTCTGCTCGGTGGACCACATCCAAATATAGTACTGTTTTTAAAACTATGCGGAATTTATAATAACATATAGGTTTTATCAATAAACACAGGTAATACAATTTAAAAGAGTAGGATTTTAAACTGCAAAAGAAAACGATTTTATACTTGTATAGCGTGATATTGCCTAAAAAGGCTCTTGCGCAAAATACTTTTAATCTGTCTGTCTGTCTGTCTACAGAAATAGCCATAAAATGAAAACTACTTGACCAAATGTTATCAAACTTGTAAGGAGAAGTTTTGAGAAGGTACTAGGGTATCCATAAAATAAAAGGTCCACGCTCAGTAGTTTTTTCTTTATAACTACTGTATTAATAAACTACGGTATTAGATGACTGCTGAGGTTCATTTTTTTGCATATATATTATGTATATAAGTTTATTTTTTTTCTAGGTTATTGCTAGGATATTTTATTGCGTGAATAGATCCTGGAGTGGGAAGATTACTGCACCTGAACTACGAAAAAGTAATTTCCTACAAGTCAGTATTGTCGCATCTTGTACTGAAATTTCTTGCAGCACTGAAGTTATAAATTATTTATTTCATTTGTGTCATTCTGAGAATTTAAAAAACCTTTTGATTAATTGAGAGTTATATTGGAAAAGTTTTTAATTGCCTCTTGGTAAATAAAAATGTTGAGTAGGCATGCAACTGAACTTTTTTTTTGGGGGGGGGCTTGAATCAGTTTTATTTCTATCGATTCCCCTAACGCGTGCTTACATTAAATAAGCGTTAAAAAGTATTTTTTTTTTAAAATATTTACATTAATTTTATCAAACGGGATAGTTGGATAATCCAAGTAGGTGTGACGAATAACTTTTCAATAATAATGAACAAATTAAAAAATAAAATAGTAATGATAAAAATAATAATAGTGACAAACATAAAAGGTGTTATAGAATACAATGTAGGTATTATCTGTTCTAAAGTTGGTGGCACGAAAAAATAAGAATTGTAATTTCGATAATGATGCGCGTTTAGCCAGAAAGTTTCAATTTCATAAATATAAAGCAGATATAGACTTGTTTTAGAAAATTATTATAAATGTTTTATGATGTATTGTTTTATTGGGTATCCATTATATAAATTTATATTACTCGATTTATAATAAAATGCCCATTCAAAAGTAAATCTATGAGCTTCTGAATTGTTCTTGAATTAAGAGATAGTCACTTGATTTTAAACTCTTGATAATCAAGACTATGTTCAAATCGTAAAGAATGAAAGAAAAGCCATCACCCAGGGAAGTATTATTTTTTACGAGAAGTTAAAGAAAACTAGATGATACAGGTATCTCTTTTATCTCTAAACCCTATCGTAATAAGAAAGATCCGTGATGAGAACTTGAACAAAAAACATAATTTAATCTAAAGCAAAGCTTCTCTAGTGTCAATACTTCAGATTACATGAAATATCAAGGTGTGATAACAGTTTTTGGAGCAATTTGAAGGTTAAAGATTTATGTAGCTATAACCTTTTAACCTTTTTGAATTGAATTGTATTGATGTACTTAATATGATAAAATAAATAACACTGGGGAACAGCCATTTCGTTGTCTTAGAACTGTGACTTGTTTTTGAATCACTTTTGGCCCCTGAATCCAAAAGTAACTGTAGTTTTTGTCTGTCACGTCCACTTTTTTGGCAAACAGCACCGCCCCCTTTTTACGTTTTTCAATAACTTAATGACTTTGAATTCGATTTTCAGGGTCAAAAATCATTACTTTAGTCTTTAAATTACACCCGAGAGGACAAGAATGGTTAAAGTTTCTAAAATATGAAAATCTGTGGCCAATGGATAGATTTAAGGGGTTATGACCCCCTAAAAACGCAAAAAAAATCGTTAAAAATGATAGAGTTTATTTTACGCTATTTTTTACAATTGTTTTTTACGTAATTCCTTTTCAAAAGTTCCTAACCCATCACCCATCACCAAGGGCCCAAATTTAATGAAAATAAGCAGCAATGATTTTTACAAAAAGCGGTTGAGGCATAAGCGCCCCCGAAGCACCCGCGGAAGGGTTCGGAATACTCTTTCGCTTAGAGGACGCGAACACCTCAACCGCTTTTAGTAAAAATCATTGCTGCCTATTTTCATCAAATTTGGGTCCTTGGGGAAGGGTTAAGACCTTTTAAAGAGGAATTGCGTAAAAAAATAAAGAGAAAAAACCATGAAATGCAAAAAAGGAACGTTATTAAGGATGGAGGATATTTTAAGCTTTTCTTACTCTTATTTTTTATGAAGTTCCTCTTTAAAAGGTCTTAACCTTTCGCCAAGGACCCAAATTTAATGAAAATAGGCAGCAATGATTTTTACTAAAAGCGGTTGAGGTGTTATCGTCCCCGAAGCGAAAGAGAGTCTTCCGAACCCTTCCGCAGGTGCTTCGGGGGCGCTAATGCCTCAACCGCTTTTTGTAAAAATCATTGCTGCTTATTTTCATTAAATTTGGGTCTTTGGGGATGGGTTAGGACCTTTTGAAAAGGAATTGCGTAAAAATAAAGAGTAAAAAATAGCGTAAAATAAACTCTATCATTTTTAACGATTTTTTTGCTTTTTAGGGGGGTAATAACCCCTTAAACCTATCCATTGGCCACAAATTTTCATATTTTAGAAACTTTAACCATTCTTGTCCTATCGGGTAAATTTAAAGACTAAAGTAATGATTTTTGACCCTGAAAATCGAATTCAAAGTCATTAAGTCATTGAAAAACGTAACAAAGGGGCGGGGCTGTTTGCCAAAAAAGTTGACTTGATAGAAGAAAACTAACAACAGTTTTCTAATCAGTGTGCCCATTGAACTCTAAAACAGCCAAAAAATCGAAGTCAACAGAAAATATGTTAAAAATTGTTCCCCAGTGTAATTCAATACGTAATGATAAATATGATTTTTCCCTGACTTCATATTTAATAAAGAAATATCCACATTTATTTTGTTTTTTGATCCTTAGTAAAAACGCATATTTTTGCTTACATAATTTAAAATAGAATCTCTAATTGGTAACCTCGTTTAATTTCTGTGTTTAAGTGGCCAAATCCGAAAGGTTGAACTTCTATTTACAGGTATTAGCTACTTTAGAAGAGGAAGAGGATATCAACCAAGTCACTGATTACTTTTCCTATGAGCACTTCTACGTTATTTATTGTAAGTTCTGGGAACTTGATAAGGATCATGATCTGTACATTGATCAAAATGATCTCAAGCTACATAGTGGAGGAGGTAAGCAAATTTAAAGGTTTAAGTTCTTCGGGTCAAACAGGCAGTTCTTTAGCTGATCTTTTAAATTCTTGTGTAGAAGCTCTACTCTACTTTAGTTAAATAATGATAAAGAGAAACACAGTATAGAAAAAAACATGCGTTCATGGGTTAACATTCATTAAAATAGGAAATGAAATAAAGTGAACGATGCAGTGAAACTAGAAAATTTATACAGTTGATTAAATTTCACTTGCTGAAGTTCACTTGCTTGAAAGAACACAGAAAACCTGATATTGACTGTTTATTTAGAATAGGTGACTGAAACAGGATCAAAGACGCCTAATAACGCTCATCACGCAACTTCAGTAACCGATTCTTTTACAGTATTTTAACTACTTCTGTTTAGGATGCATTGCCATTGCACAAGAAAAACGTTTCGATGATAATAGCAATAGTAACTGCTTCTAATACATTACGCCTCATCAGGCGCCTATTCTAAATGAGCAGAGTAAGATATAGAAAGTTAACAGCTATAAAGACCATGGAAAATAATGAAATAAATAGAATCATTGACGTTTAAGTTATCTTAGTTTCGATTATATAAAAATATATGATGAACATCAAAGGAAACTTAAAATAATAACTGTCCAATAATATCTAACTGTCATGAAAGACATTACTAGGCATTACTTAATTTTATTTAACTATTTGCAAAAATTGAATTATCTCTTAATGATTATTTCCGACTGAGTAGTTTTCGTTTTCTTTATTAGCTCTTTCGTCTCGAATCATCCAAAGAATATTCTCGGGTGCTGTAACAAGGTATTATTTTTTCTTTCATCGTAAAGAAGAGCTTTTATAGGCCCTTTTCCGTTGTTTTCATTAATAATTCATGTGAAAATATATCAAGAGCAAAATAAGAAAAAAATGTGTGAAAATTCCTCCATCAATAACTATGATTCCTACATTATTTCAGAGGCCCGAAACAAAAAGAAGGGTTCATGAGTTACACTGAATTTGTATGGTTCCTAATCTCCGAAGAAGACAAACGTCATCCAAGAAGGTGGGTCGTACTTCTTTCCTAGTACTTAAAGGATTTTTATACAGTCGAATCCGCTTAATGTGATTCCGGTTAATGTTATCAATCGGATAATGTTATCGAAATCCACAAGTCCCGATTTTTCCTATTCAATTTAATATAAAATGCATCGTTTGATGTGATCGAATATAGATCAATACGCCGCTTAATGTTATCAAAATTTGTCCATGCTCCCTAAAAAACGTATGGTTTCGGGTTTCTTTTTGAAGGTTTTACAAGTAATCATCAGCGGCCCCACCCTAGAGCCATCTGGACTCTGGAGCTTCTTTTTTTCTGAAACTCATGTGTAAGAAAAAAAAACATTCCGCATATATTGAAAGAAAACGGAAAGGAAAGGTTAAAGAAGGGGGGGTGTCCGAATCCATGCTTGTGGTTAAGAACATAGAGTTAGGAAAGAAGAATAGAGGAGGAATCGGGTTCGATTTCAACGGAAGCGAGCCAACCCAAGACTGCCTAGCATGTCAAAGCTATGATTTATGAGATTTCACGCTATTTGGCGAGGTTATCGCGCTGTTTGGCACGGCGCTCAGAATATATATTATTTTTGTTGCCTTATAAGTTTCGTATTTTTGTATCAATACTATCGTATTTTTTACAGTTAAAATATAAATTAGTGATAGCTTCTGTTTTTAAAGGTTACATTTTATTTAAGTAATTTTAATTCCAGTATCTGTTATCTGAAACATAAATGAAATTAACACTACTCTATATTATATTCTAATTCACAACGATAAAGCACACGTAATATTTAAAGGAAAGCAAATTTAAATTGATGAATACCAAAATTAAAGTAAACTGTTACTTTAAGTGGTTAGAAAGATTAAAAAAATAGTTAATTAATTTTGCTTTTATATAGAAGTGCATAAATTGTGTAATTTGAATAGCGAATTACATCCGAAAACATACAGGGAAGAAGTTTATGGATTTGTGAAGTGAATTATCACTTTGAAATTTGATGGTCTACTTTTTACCTTATTTAACTTCGAGACTCTTCCCCTTTCTCATTAAAGCTCGTTAACCCCCTCTATATCACTTCGCGATCTTAGCAAACAAAGTTGCAAAAACCGAAAAGGCACCGAAAAGCTTGAACCTTCAAATTTTAAATACCCAAAAACTTATAGGAAAAAGAGTGACGGTAATCTTCATTCATAAGAGTATGTGGCTTCAAAATAATATTTTTCTGAAAATAGGGGGGTCTTATGCCATAAAACCCCTACCAACCAAACCAATCTGCTGATTACAGTTTTTTTAATGGCCAACTCCCAACTGAAAAAATATTTTCGAATTAAACATTTGATGGCTTTTGAACTAGTAAATTAAATTAATAAGATTACATTCTACTGATTAGGTTGTGTGTTATGAAATTTCAAGGATATCAAAGCGAAAAAATTTTTAAATAGCCCCTGTGATGGCGACATTAATTATTATTACATTATTTCATTGAGGTATTAAAATTCTAAAAGAAATACCCAAATCTTGTGCAAATAGGACATAATAATATTATTAACAATATTGTGACAAAAATTACATAAATGTAAAAACTGGTAGCTTATTTTGATACATTTAGCAGTAATGTAGCAGCAA
This sequence comes from Tetragnatha versicolor, assembly GCA_024610705.1. Taxonomy (NCBI): domain Eukaryota; kingdom Metazoa; phylum Arthropoda; class Arachnida; order Araneae; family Tetragnathidae; genus Tetragnatha; species Tetragnatha versicolor. Next base: position 14,331,534 of record JANDEH010000017.1, on the reverse strand, counting down.
TCTAAAAATAGTCTTTACAATATGGCAAAAAAAATCCACAGAAACTTTAAACAATCACAATTATATAGACACTGCATCTCAACAATTGGAATATGCCTTTATATTATTCCTTAAAAATTATAGGAAATCATCTTCTAGAATTATTGAGAAAGAGGCAGAATAAAAAATAATAACGCGCTAAAATTAAACCCGCACCAACACAAAACAAGCGCCAAGCTCGATCGCCAACGGCCGCCAAAGCTCATTTCATGACTTAACTTCGTAAAAAACAATTTTCAACCAGAAATATTGATTGGAATGACTCAAAAACACATCCAATCGAATCACAAATCTTCATTTTATAATACTAGAAGTAATTTTACTGAAATTCTGTTAAATATAATCGAATATAGCTCGTGAAAGTCGAGCGAACTCGGCGCAAAGTTTTTTAAAATCCCATTCATAAAAATGTTTCGGAGATATTATAAATTTTTAAGCTCAGAATAATTAGTATTTTCCTTCTACATCATAAACAGGTGTTTTTTTTCTTTTTCCGATCATTTTTCTGTGAGTTATTACGATTTTTCACCTTCGAAATCGACGTGTCTATGGGAGCTCCAATGTTAAAGAATTCTTTTTGCCTAGCATTGATCTTTGGAACACAGGGTTGCCGCCCATGCCGTCTCTATTATTCTTATACCTCTATGGTTAAGAACCATCAGCGCCTTGCAGATGTTTCTGATAAAAGATTGAGTTTCCTTGGTTCACGGGAATTCATAAACGATTTACTCGTTTGTTGGATTGGAAGGATGTAAATACAGTGCATATAAATATAAACAAAAATACAAAAGAGTAAGCAATTATTTTATTTTAATTAATTGAATTATCATATATCCCCCTAAAATTTTAATACATAGTGTAAAATTGTTTTAAGTACATTTATTACGAATACGTAATTTTGATTTTTAAGAAAACAATCTAGTTTCACTGTTGGCTGCTTTTTGATGTAAAATCGCTTATTGTTATCAATCGGATAATGTTATCAGTTTCTTCTCGGACCATTGCGATCACATTAATCGAACTCGACTGTATCTGGCACGGACCAGGGATGTAAAAAGTAGTAAAATAAAGAATGGAAATTAATGATTATTTTATAAATCCAATTTAAACGTTCTATCATATTTTTAATGCACCTAAAAATACTAATCAAATTAAAAATTGAAGAAAAAAAACTGTTTTTTTTAAAATTTTATATCAAATTAAATTTTTAATCTAAAAAAACTCCTTGCGTATTAAGTTCCCTTCAAAACTTATGCTTGCTTCCACAGTAACTACTTTGAACAAGAGCATCATAAAAACTTTAACTTTAAAACCATGCGAAAAGGTTTATGATTTTGTGTGCAAAAAGTTCAATATTACTAAAAACATCTCTTTAAAATCATATTTAACTCATTTTTTTAAATTTTTGTCCTCAAAATTTTTAAAAAATCCATTTTATTTATCATTAGAAAATGCCTCCAAAATATGCGAAATTTAAACCTATTTGTAAAATTGATTAGTGAATGAGTAATTTTCAATGTATTTTAATTAGTTTTTAATTGAACTATTTTTGCAGTCCTGAACTGACCTTCTAGTCGTAAAACTTCGACTGACCATCCTTAATTGTATTAAATTTTCGACGTGGTCAATATTTTTAAAACCAGCTAATACTTTATCCTTTTTATCTTTTTTAGCATCGAGTACTGGTTTAGATGTATGGACTTTGACGGAGACGGTTATCTTTCTATGTATGAGCTTGAATATTTTTACCAAGAGCAACTTCAAAGGTTGGACGCTTTAGGCATTGAAACCTTACCTTTTAGTGATTGCCTTTGTCAGGTAAGACGCTCAAAAGCATTAATTCTCCTTAATGCATTTATGACTCCCTAACATTAAACTATAAAAATCTAAAAAAAAAACCATCCTATTATACATATTATCAAATAATTTTAGGCAGATATGGCATGACTTGGTTCTCTTTGGTCTTTTAGATGCTGGACATCATAAAGCCAAAGGTTCCTGGAAAGATTTCTTTAGCTGACCTGAAGAAGTGCAAGTTGACCCCCATATTTTTCGATACATTCTTCAACCTTGAGAAATACCTGGATCACGAGCAGAAAGATCCTTTTGCCTCTCAGAGGGTAATTTATTATTTTTTGTTAAAATTTTATATCACTTCTACTCTATTTCCTTTATTTTCTTCTTTTGAAATACGGTGTTCTTTTTTAATATACAGTATACTGTTAGGTTATAAAATAATGATACTTTTAGAAACTTAATTCATTAAATTTTCATAATTTTGGATTCAAAGCAATAGGGAGCGGCTCCTGAGAAGGTGAGGCATTTTTAATGGCATCTTAAGCCTCGGATGATAGATGATGCCGCCTCCATCTATCACCACTTGTACAATTTTTCCAAGTCTCTGAAGGGGAGGGTACGTCTCCATACGCCTTAATTGACCCATAGTAAACTGAGTCATGATTGCCAACGAGCAGGTTCTTTCTTAACCTTTTAAACGCCGCAATTCAAATTTCGAATTAAAGGTTCTGATTTTTGGCTTAAATGGCTTGTTTTATCATTACTAAAACCATTCTAGTCATTTTTTGTCGAAAAAAAAATCCTAAGTATGATTTTGAGGATGTTCCCATTTGGGAACATCGGCGTTTGGGGTGAAGTTTTTAGGGGGATTTCCAAAAGGCACATATTTTACAATTAATTCAAATAAAATGCTTGAAATAGGTTTCTACTTAATAATTATGAACATTTTTATGATTGTGGACGGTTTTTTCATTTTATTATCCATACTTGGACGATTAAGTAACATTTTTATAGATTTTCATAAGAAAAAATTTACATGTTTATTACGTTCGTGAAGCTTTTCCGTAAATTTTTCTTGCACTATGGGTAATATTTTGGTGTAAAAAATACATAAGAGTGTTCCCATGCTCTTCCAAGCTAAACGTAAACAGTTACGTTTCTGTGAGAAAAATTAGTTTTAAAAACGGTTCTATAGGGATATCTAGTATAAAATTCACTAATTGCATTCAAATCTAATTAGCTTTCAAAAGTGATAATCATAATTATCTCCATTGATTCATTAAACCCGTGTTTCTCATGAAAGATTCCAAACTGAACCATATATATCTTACATCCAACTTACGTTAGAAGAGTGTTTTTAGATGTACGCAATTTTCCTTATTTTCAAAATTCTTCGATTTTATTCCTTAAATTTTTATGTAAAAAAAGTACTTGCACAAAAATATATACGCAAATCCTCAGAAGCACTCAAAATATGCTCTTTGCATAACCCCTATTGATAATAACTGAAAATTAATCGATTGAGAAGTTAGAGAAATATATAAGTGTAGGAATCTGCTATGAAGATTTGGAATTTTTTTCTCCATAAATCAGGAGAAAAATAAAAATCACATATTTTTGAATTTAAAACATCATTCTTAACCTGTTTTAATCCTTTCAGACAAAAAAGTTCAAAAAATAAAGAAAATAGGAAATAACTTGAATTTTTGCATGTTATGAAAATCCCCTCAAATACTATACACCAAACGCCGATGTTCCCATTTGAGAACATATATGTTTTTTTGGTAATTCCTCCCCAAAATTAGAATGTAAAGCTATTCTGTCAAGCCAAATGGAAAGATGTGTACTTAAGCTACCAAAACACAGCAAAATTATTTAAAACTAAATTTATTTAAAATTTTCACAAGTTGAAACTTGTGCAACTTTTGGAAGAGCCAAAAATCTCTAATTTTGATGTAAATTCTACAAAAAGGATTACATTCCACATGAAAAACTTTTACATGTAAAATAACTTCATATCTTTGAGTTGCTTTCTACCAAGTATCGAATTCCTGCATGAAAAATTAAGTGGTGAAAAAATTCCTTAAAATTATGTTCTAATTTGGGAACATCGGCAGGTAAAAGGTTAACAAGATCCTATTCCCAAGCTGTCATTTTTAGCAAAGTCTGTTCTGATTTAAATTTCTCATGAAAAATAGGATTTTTTTTAGCAAAATAAATAATCGGAGATAGAACCTAAGCAAGTATCCTACCACTATTACCAGGAAGATTCAGTTACTTTAAAACTTATTATAACATCTTCCTTGTTGGGTAAACTTTTGACATAGGTGCATTGTGAAAAATTTCACCCTGATAGTCTAATCCCTACATCACCTTCAGTCTAATCCCTACATGTAGTCGGTAGTCCTTTAGTGTTGTCAGGAATTGAACTACGAACCAATCAACACCGAAGCCTTAAGCCCTAGATAATCTAAACTTGTAATTATCACAACTAGAAGTAACGTAACACCCTCCTTTAATCGTCATTTCAAGTATATCTCTGTTTCAGGAACACGACGGCGAAGGGCCTGACATGAGCGACTGGGACCGCTTCGCAGCCGAGGAGTACGAGCTGCTGGTGGCCGAAGAGGGCAACAACGAGCCCCAGGATGAAGTGTACGTTATCGACTTTGTCTAAACACGTGGGGACGATGTACGTAGAGGGTTCATTGTCTTCGGTTGAATGCAACTTCACGAAAAAGTCCACTCGTAAATTTAAAACCGTTTACTTTCTTCTCTCGTTAGCAGTCTTTCTTTTGCGTTATAATCGTAAAATGCATCGTTTAGCTGCCTTTTCTGCCACATTTTATTAAGAGAGTTTAATATTTTCGTTATGTATATTTTTATACAAAAGTTATGTATTAGTTCATATAAACATAAATCACACAGGAAGCCAAATCTTCTACAACCACCCACTTGAAGTTGACTTATTTATACTCTGTTCATTTTGAACTGGCGCTTGAAAATATTTCCTTCCCCCACCACCGATCGGTAACCATAGCAACTATCCTCGTCAAAGTGACGAAGAAGGCTTACTATTGGCTGCTCGAAGAGCGTAACTATGGTTACGCTTCTAGCGTGGGGGAAAGCACTATTTCTCAAGTGCCAGTTCTAAATGAATAGATTATAGAGCAGGCAGGTATCAAAAAAGGAAAGCCTTGAAACGTATTTCTTTCTTAAACTAACGTTAAATCGTTTTATACTTGTTTGTGAATGATTGGTCGGTACGCTTTTGTGAAGTTGCATTCTGACCTTAATCTCGATCCCCCTCCCATCCCCTTATTTTTCATTTGATGCAAATTATGATGGCGGACTCGTATTCTCTGCTAGTACCTGACCCGCGGTCAAAAAGCAGCAATCGCCAACTGTGATTGGCTTGTCGGAAAAACCTTCTTAGTCTGTTGACTTGATCCCTTTATCAGGTAGCAGTGAATAAAGGCCTAATTCAGCTTAACAAAACATGTAAAAGAAACAAAAACGGTGGATTTGAAACGTTACCTCGCGATCTATCGTTTCCGCATCGTTCCGAGGTACGAATTGCGTTGCAGATAGGTGGATTTCTTTAACTCTTTTTGCAATCCCGTTAAATATTTCCACAAACACTAGAACAACTAAAAAAGTTCTACCATTAATATATTATGAATAGTATTAACAAATCTAGTCGTATATCAAAATACCGTTTACACTAAATGTCTATTTGTGGAACTATTTAACAGACCACAAAAAGTGTAAAAGCAATCCGCCTAGTTTCTATTCTCGAAACGATATGGTAACGAGACCTCGCGTGGTACCGTTTCAAATCCACCGTTTCCGTTCTCGTTTCTTCTACGTGTCTGGTCAAGCTGAATCCGGCCCTAAGGCCGTCATAATCTCGTTATAACAACCAGAAATGGTATCTAGAATCTAGATTAATTTCTTCCTCAATTATTTGAAGTTTTTTAATGTACTTTAAATAAGAAAAATAGGAAAATTTGTAAGAACTTCATTAGGATCAAAAGTTGAAGTTTATGCTCATAAACGAAAGGAGTATTTCACCAATTATTGCTGGTTAAGCGGACAATAAGTGTAAACTCACAACTCTCAAGCGTCACCTCCAACCGTGGACCGGTTTCGTCCTTGTTAGGACTCATCAGCACGGTATAGGAAGGTAACGCAAGATAGTTATGCTCATAATTACACTATGAATGTCATTCAATTGATCCTGTTTATATTTCTTCAGGGTGTTCGATGACTACGAAGAAGAGATGACACAAAACTTAGAGAAGTCATCCAAGATCCCCTCCAAGAAAGGGGCCAATCCGGAAGAGGAGGATTACGATTACGCCGATTCTGACGATTACCATTACTAAGCCTATTATTCCTCTGAAAACTTTCGAAAAATAATCTTGGTCCCACCGTACTATCGCTTATGATACAAAAAAAGTGCAATTGTGACGAAAGATAGATGTCTGAAAATGATGCGGAAATAATATTGTTTCTTTTTGATCATTTAGTTTTTTCTTGTGGCCTTTCTTTCGGAAGTAACGTATACGGTATTTCATATTGGTTGGAATCTTTCCGAAACTTTGTTGCGTTTGTAAGTTATTGTATGGAAGATAATTCTAATGGGAGGAAAAATTGATAAAAATAGTTGCCAGCCGTTCCGGTTTTCCCGTATTCCTTCCGATCTTCAAATGCTGTTTCAAGAGAAATTTTTTCTTTCAAATCTTGTTCCAATTTTAAAAAAAAACCTGTGTAAATAAACTAAAATTTGGAACAATTCTATGAAAGATTGTTGTTTCGTAACAAGACTTGAAAATAGGAACAAACACGGAAAAATCGGAACGGTTTAGAACTATGAAATTAGCAACATTGAGAATGAATTCACTTCGTACTTATTTAATTTTGATTAAAATTCCTCGGGTAAATGATTAACTCAGTTAAAGGCTTTGACAACCAAATATGCTTATTTCTATATCAGTCATAAAATAGGCATAAATTAAAATGTAACGTAATAACGCATAAATTAAATGTAACATTTAAAATTGAACGTTTTCATCAATTTTGATAGAAAATTGTTTAGCCCATTTCTCAATAATCTTCAAAATAACTAGGAGTTTTATTTGGAATTTTTCTGGTTTAAGTAAAGTTAGTGAACTCTATATTATTTTGATTGCTTTACAAATCAGTGTGACTAATTGCTTCACTTAGTATAAAAACTGAATCATTATCATCTTGCTTTTTTCCATCAAGTTTCACAAGTATTTCTCCATTTTTCTTAATTTATTTTTTTCATTTCGTGTTCATTTTCAATGTCAATCGCTTTTTTATTATCTTTCGTATCTGCAGGTATTTTTTTTAGCAATTTTCGGATGTTTTGTGATCTAGTCAAGGCTCAATTTAAGAATTAAAACCTATTAGATTAAAGGGTAAAAAACCTTAGCTAGAGTGTTATACTTTTTCCTTGTGATTTATGCAATATTTTCGTGAATGAATTTTTCCTTTAATTTTCCCTCGTTTCCTTCTTAATTTGTTTGTAAGGAAGTTATGTATATATTGTACATTTAGGACTTAACAAAATACTTCCAAAGTAACTAGTTTTGTGAACAAACTAAACTTTAAGGTAACAAACCTTATGCAAAACCGTAGATTTTTGATTAGTGAGTGTATATTTTAATTATATCATGATTGCATTTGTGTATGTTTTGTGAACTCTGACTCTATCACATTTAGTTTCTTAATAAGATGTATTCTTTTGTTACTCTATAAATGTTTTACTTAAATATATTTTATTTAAATTAACTTTATTGGTTCTTGTTATTTATTCAATTGAAACAAGTTATTGAATAAGTGTTGCACCTCATCAAATAGTTTTTGGAAATCTGTTTTGGTGATTTCTTTTATTGTACAAATAATTATTTTATCTTACCTATATCTAATGCTTTAACCAAAATCTTATCTTGTTAAGTTTCTGATCTGTTTAACACTACATAAATTTCATTGCAATAATTGTAATTTTTTGATTATATCGCAGTTATGAATGTGGAAAATGTCTCAAGCGCCTACTTAATGTAAATATGGAGATTACACAGAATAAAGTGCCATTGATCATGAGACTTTCATCATATGTTCTTATATATTTTCCTTAAAGAAATTACACAAGTTACTAAATTTAAAACTAAAAAGCCAACCTTTTTGTCATTTCTTATACTTTTAAAATCCTTCAAAACGTTTCAAATAACAGAACGTTCCACTGTATTTAGCTATTGAGGTCTTAAAAACTAAAATAAGGTCTACCTTCCAAAAATTAGCTTACAGGCGAGTGCGAGATTTTAAAAAGGAAAGCGATCTAAGTTGCACCGTAAAGAATTCAAATGCGCCTTTCATTTGTGCGTAAAACCGTTACTGCGGTCCAGAACAGAGTCCATAATGACCCCAGTAGCCAATGAAATGAAATTGAAAACGCATTGGGTTGTTTGCCTTGTTATAGGGGCCTTATTGGCGCTGGGATCGCATCCACTACGTCCCTCGCATCCCTCGTCACGTCACGAGAGGCGGAGAAAACGAATCTCAATCCCTCTTATCCCCTACAAAAGTGAAAGATTGAATGAAAACGTCAAGCCAATCACAGTCGTGACCCCCAATTGTACTCCCTATCCCTCTGTCAATCACAGCCATTTTAAGGGCCCCCTCTACCATGAGATGGCATTTGAAAGTAAGGTAGCATTTTAGACCATATGCTTGGCTTTAAACAATCCAACATCCTAACTAATAGGTAGCTGAAAATAGCTAACTGAACTAATAGCGTTTGTACAATATTCCTCAGAACCTATTTATTTATTTCAAAACCTAGTACTTCCCGTTTTATTTGGATATTCCTCTCGAAAATCCTTGAGTAGAATATGTTTTCATTTCAAGTTGTTATAACGAGTTGCTTGCCGTCTTACTAATATTGGATATTGAGTGGATACTTAATTAATGTTTAAAGTTTCTGTTTGAAGCAGGGTATGCAGATTCTATATTAAAAAGGTAGTTTGTAATTACCAAAGCTAGCCGTTGATTTAAAAATGGAATGAGTTCAAAAATAGAAAAATGAGTTTTTAGGGTTTTTTGGCTAAATATTCATATAATAATTTTAAAGAAACCTCTCCTCTGTTTGCTTATTAAATCTTTAGTATAAGTTTATTAATGTAATTAACAAGTAAAACATGAAATACTCAGAACTATGTATGAATTTGAACTCGACTCATTCCACTTTACAATCAATGGAATGGCTTGTCGTATCGTTTAAATTTCTTTTTTTATTTTAAATTTCTTGTTTAAGCCAGCTCCAGCCAACCTTGAATACATAACATTCCCCCATGGCACTCAGTGCTCCTTAGCTTCTCACAAACTTGGGATGATTTTGAGCGTCTTGATGCATTATTTTATTCTGTCCGCGAGATATTTATAAATAAAATCACGGATGCATGCACCCACCTGTCAGATGTTTCGGTTTTGATTGTTATTTAAATTCCTATTACTTTGAGTGGTGTGATGGAGCGAGCGGATTTCATAAAGATAAATTGGGCATCATAATCCATCGCTTGACGAGTCAAACGAAAGATATTCAAAAAGTGATTATTTATTCTTTGACTTTACTTTACTACTTTTATATTTTTCCTAAAAAATTAAGCTTCCCAGCAAATAACGCAAAATTTTTTTAAATACGGCAATTGTGACTTAATTTTGGTGTAAAGTTCTAGTTACATTTTTTGCCACTAGTTATTGAAAGTCGCTTAATTTATCGTATTAGACGTATCGTTTAGTCGTATTTAATTATCAATCGAATAATTAAATACACAACACATAAAACATTAAATACTCGGAACTGTGTTGGAATTGGATTTATTCTACTTAACACTCAATGGAACAAGTGAAATGGAATGACCATTACATTGTTTATTGAAAACAACTTTTAAAAAATTTTGTTCTTGAGTTCAAAGGGTTTACCTGTATATTGAATCATTTAATACGTATTTTTTTATTCGTAAATCATCGCAGAGTTGCATGTTATTTGGGTGTATGTTTGTTCGTCAAAAGTTAATTATTTCATGCGAAGAAAAATCCAAATTAAAATTTTCTTACATTGGCATTGAGATGTTTTTAACTACGTAAACAATCTTTTTTATGCATCCAGAACACTTTCCAGCTTGTTGTTATAGCAGATCAGGGCCTTATCCAAGGGGGTTTAGGGTGTTCAACATTCCCCAGAAATTTCGACATAAATTTTTTATACTACTTTTGTCTTGAAATTTATGTGAGGAATACAAGGAGTGGGTCCTCTTCGGTGAGCTAAATGGTATAGACTTTTAATATAATTTAATATAATGGTATAGACTTTTTTTCGGGGGGAGAACCCCATTTGGATTTTGAAATGAATTATGTACTGTTTTTACTTGAAAATTTCGTGACCTACAAGGAGGCCCTCTATGGGTGTAATCAAATTTAGTTTTTAAAGGCTAATTTCCTAATTTTTTCCGGTGTAGGACGCCAAAACTCCTTCGAAATTTAACGGTTTATTATGTCATGTACTGTTTTTCCTTGAAAATATGTTCCCGCTTACAATGAGCGGTGCTGGGCGTTGTAACCTAAAAGGTCTAAAAATGAGCTAAAATACTATATTTGAAGGGTGAATTTCCAACTATATACAAGTAACTTTACTATAACTAAAATAACACTTAAAATTGGCATTTGATTGCTTTTATCTGTCATCAAATTACACAATATCCAAGTACTCATTTAGTTTGTTTCTTCATGGGTTTTAAAATAAAAATAATTAAACTAGACAAATTTAATAAAATGCCTTTGAACTTTTTTTATATTAAGTTCATCAAAATAAAAATCCTACCTAAAAATATGTCCCAAATTCGGAAGAGGTGAACCATAACTAGTTAAAAACCTGTTTTTTGGAGTCTTATATTTACAAAAATTTTCGGGGGGAGGACCCCGGACATAAAATTGCTTTATTATTTACACTTGACTTCAAATTAAAATTAGGCATACAATGAGAATGAAAAGGAGGCGATAGGTGTTAGTCAACCTCTAGAAAGGGGGCGATGGGCCACAAAAGGTTGGGAACCACTGATCCATTATAATAGCATAGATGACATGAAACTAAATTTTCAATGTTTATAATCTATCAATATACAATATCTTATCTCCCGCTCTAAATTTCAAATCAAAAATTACAAAACACATTCTATATCTATCCTTCAGATTGAGTCGTATGATGGTGAAATTGAAGGAAATAATTGAGGAGTTTGCTATCAAAACCAGCTTATTGCATTTTTGGAAATTTTACAGGATACAAACATATTCTCACGTCCACAGTTCTAAAGCTAAATTTCTTTTGGAAATTTTTAATTGTATTTATAACCACCTAGAATTTGATTAGTGTTTCATTTTCATCTAGGTGCATTACCTTGGGCGTAATTACACTTATTAGTTCGGAATGAGCTGATTTTGATGCAAAAACACGATTTTTCATGCTTTTTTCAGTTTTTTTTGTTCAAATTAAGTTGTTTAAAATTGGTTTATTCCAGTTTACCAGTTAATTTTAATACCAGTCTTTACGAGTTATAAATAAATGATGACATCTACTTAACTTTTTCAAATGATCTGAAATTTCACAGTTGAGATCAGTTTTTACCTTTTTTCTAATTTTGGGTTGGAATGAGCTGGATTTGAGCTATATCCCTTCGTCAGGTTATGAAGGACCCTCTAAACTTTCAAAATATGCAAAAAAGTGGATTTCAGAAAAATATGGAATGAGCTGGTTTTGATAGCAAACGCTTCATTTAAGGGTCAAGCAGAAATATATATATATATATATATATATATATATATATATATATATATATATAAAACAGAGAGCAGCATTTAAAGCTCAAATGGTGAAGTAAATTCACCCGCACAACCAGTTAAGGGTTAAAAATTGAGGGTTACAAAAATTTGTTTATAAGATGCTCACGAATTATTTTAAATGTTTACACCAGATTATCCTTGCGCGTTTTCAAACATATGCAGTGGCGGCTCGAAGGTAAAATTATAAGGGGTGCTGCTCCGGTGGTACCAAGTTGGCAACGTATTTTAAGCGATATAATGCCAAATAATATTTCTTTTAAACAAAAACATTTAAAATATCAAATAGAAAATATGGGAACAATATAAAATTTCGATTTCCCACTTAATAATTAAGTATTCAAAAACTGTCACGTACCTATATTCCTATATATACCTGATTATTACGAAGATCAGGTTATCAAGCGAATATGAACTAAAATCCACATTTCGAATTCAATGTGTTCATTATAAAAAGAAATAAAAACGTGTCTACAAAAAAGTAAACATAAATCTTTATTGACTTGCCGAAACATTAGAAAAAATTTATTCCCTCTGTTGAAAAGAAAAAAAGAAGTTATGAATAAATATTAAAACAGTGTTGGAGTAAGAAATAAGCTAAAAAGCCAATGTGATTTATTAGTAGAAGAAATCCATAGAGAAGAAATCGTATATTTTTCTTCTTCCCTCAGTTTTTTTCACAGCTCTCTCAAGAGAAAAAGATATTCTTTTGGCCGGGGCTGCTGAAAAGCAGCCCCTTTTCTCCTAACAGATTCGCATGCTAAATTCTTGATATTTTGATTTGATATGATAGAGATAGTTTTATACCACGATAGGTATATCTGCGGGGGCTGATCGACCCGGAAAGAAATCGGTTGACGAGACGGCATAGCAGATAATTATTAATTGAAAAAGGATTATAAAGGACAAAGATTAAAAGGTGAAATAGATAATTTTTTAAATATTGTAAAGCAAATAAAAGTTGGAATTTCGGGAAATTTTGATTGGGGGTGCTGCAGCCCCGCAGCCCCTATGGACGAGCCGCCACTGAACATATGTTACGGGAAATATGATAAATTGCGCAAGTGGAGGAGGGCAGTGCGATAATTTCAACTGCATTTATCAATGAAATTTATCACTTTGCCCACCTCCACTCTGGGTGTTATTAATAATGCCCAATTAATCACTTTACCCGTAACATATACAGGGTGTCCCATAAATAGTGGGTCACACTTCTAGGGGGGATAGTACACACCTAGACGAGTCAGAATCACATAGGAATCGGGGGTCCCAGACCAAATCCCAGGGAGTTAAAAATGGAGAGACACCCCAAAAAAATTATTGAAAAATTCAATTTGTAGAAGAACTGCTATTGGTAAAAATTTAATTATGGTCTCAAAAATTGTGGTTTAATATGATCTTTAAAATTATCTCAAAAGTCTTCACCTTAAAAATTTTTTTATTATGAAAAAAGTTAAAAAACCACAAAAAATGTGAAAATTCTGCCCAAACCTCATTTTGTATTTCGAAATCCTTTCTTTTGATTTTATAATCTGAAAGATCATAGTTGTAAACCCTTAAGTCCAAAGTGTCACGCAAAAACCATCAATATTCAATGCTTGAGATCCTGTTAAAGCACGGTATAAGTCCGTTTTTTTCGTCCGCAGACTGTCGTTTTGGAAACGGCTATAGGAAACCAGTTTTCGCACGCAAAAAACGAACTTTAACAGGATCTCAAGCGTTTAGTATTGATGATTTTTACGTGAAACTTAGGACTTAAGGGTTTACAACTATGATCTTTCAGATTATAAAATCAAAAGAGAGGATTTCGAAATACAAAATGAGGTTTGGGCAGAATTTTCATATTTTTTTGTGTTTTTTTTAAACTTTTTTAATAATAATAAAAATTTTAAGGTGAATACTTTTAAGATAATTTTAAAGATCATATTAAACCACAATTTTTGAGACCATAAATTAATTTCTACCAATAGCAGTTCTCCTACAAATTGAACTTTTCAATAATTTTTTGGGGTGTCGCTCCATTTTTAACTCGCTGGGATTTGGTCTTGGACCCCCGAATTCTATGTGATTCTGACTCGTCTAGGTGTCTTCTATCCCCCCTAAAAGTGTAACCCACTATTTATGGGACACCCTGTATATTCCCAAAACACACAAATACGAGAAGGATTCATCATGCATCGCTTAATCACATCTTAAAAACACCTTTTTTAGAACCTTGAACCCAACCAACGAAACTCTAAAAATGAATCGTACGTATCCAAATTTCCATAATTCAAATATACGAGAAAAATATTTTTCTCGGAATTCACCCAAAGCGAGAATATAAACTTCAACAAAGCCGCCTAAAAAGAACCAACCGAGGGTAAGTTTCCTCAAACTTTTCCCCAGAGCTGAATAGGATTTTCCTGAATTTCCAACAACACTACCGCAGGCGTGCAAGAGAAAAACATCTCCGGTTTTCTTTATAAACTCCGATAAATAACAAGAACTTTTTCTGTCTTTTTTTTGGGGGGGGGTGGAATATCACAACAGCGACTGAGGTGTGAGCAGCAAAAAAATCATCATGTCACCACTACTTCAAGGGCTAGTCTGCGTTTTGATCATCGAAAATCAATGCTTGATTTCTTCTGAGGACCAGTTTGGTGTTTTTTCATGGAGGGGGAGTTTGTTTTTTCGAAGGTAGTGTATGTGACCTAATATTGGAATCTCTGTGTTGGATACTCTCGTGACTTGTCGCGTTTTAAGGAAAGCGTGACCTGATTGATGTCCCGAGTCCGGCCGTCCCGAGCAAAAAAAACATGTCCAAAATTCCTCTCTCATAGACGTTTCTGTCTCTTCTCCAAGTATGTAATGGAACTCAATGAGGAAGTTGCATGATTTTTTAATTTTTTTAATCGATTCCTCTTGCAAAAATAAGCAACTACCCAAAATTTGAGGCCGATCGAGAAATTTTTTGATTGCCAAAAAAATTAACAAAAACCCCCTTTTTAAAAGCGCGCGAAAACGCCAAGAGTTTGGATGTGACGTCATCTTATAATAAACATTGTTGTAAAGCAATGGAGTTGATGGTATTATTGTTGACGTCATTTTATAGTTTAAACAATAAACGTTTTCAGTCACGTGTTTTTTCTCGACTTTTAAATTAAAATATTTAATTACCTGTACATTTTTTTGAAAAACTGACTAGATATTTCATTTTAGCATACAAAAAAACATACGGAACACTTGTTTGTTTTTGAAAATCTGACACATGCAACTTCCTTATTATCAATGGATGGTCCATTTACTTACTTAAATTATTGGCAGTGAAAATTTGCTCTCGGACCCTATATTCCCACTAATTGGACATGGACAACTCATGGGATGATGCTCATGAATGAAAAATAATTCTACTGGGTGTTAAACTGAAAAAAAAACCAGTTCTGTCCTTAATTTTTGCACAGCAGTGTACCTAAGGACAGTTGTACCTTTACTGCATTTTAAAATTCGAGAAAAATGTAAATTTGAATTTGTGGTCGATTTTGAATGTAAATAGATACTATCTAGTTGCTAACGTGAAATCAGCTCTTTAAAATATTATTTAAATTTTATAAAATAAATTTACTGTTTTTAGATGCTCAAATTTTTTTTAGTGCATCACTACATTAATACTTGTCTTTTCCTATAATTATGATATGGTAAAATGGGATATATGGGGTGAATCCCCGAGATTTTGACTTTTTAGTTTTGTTAGACATCGTCAGATCGAACAAGTAAATTTCGTCAAGTTATTAAAATTAATTAAAAATCCAATTTTGAAGATTTGATGTAATGAAAAAATATTAAACTATTTGCGCTAAGGTTAGGACTATAGGTTGGGCTCTATAAAAGATCAAAATGTGATTTTACCTGTCTTAGAAAACTCCAAACGTGACTTCTGTCCGAAGGTACAACACTCTCTCCTACAAAAAAACAAATATTTTCAATTTATGCTCTTTTTAACAAGTCATTTCTTAATTATTATAGTCTAAAATTATTAAACTCAATATAAAGCACTGTACTCAACCGTAGTATATCCAGAAGGGATGGATTGGTTAAAAATTAATGAGTATTAAAATATATAAATAACGTTTTTATTGCACAAAAACAAATGAAATTTTCTCGAAGATTGTTTGATGTTCTCCTCGATAAAACTAGACTAGAGTTTTTGCTCTTTATTCTCTAGCTTTTTATTTGTTTAACCTCCTTACTTTGCTTTCAGGGGCCCTATAAGCATCATCAATGCATATAACGGGGTCTGGTCATTTACCTAAGGGTACACCTTACTTCCATGACTATAAGATACATTGGTTCCAAATAAAAGCCGCGAAAAAGACTTTTGAAACACCCTGTATAATAAGTGTAAACTCACAACTCTCAAGTTTCGCCTCCAACCGTGGACCGGTTTCGTCCTTGTTAGAACTCATCAGCACGGTATAGGAAGGTAACGCAAGAGAGCGGAGGGCAGGTACTAGTCTAGCCGACTATAACTGAAAAAGTGATGACCATTGATTAGTCCCATAGAGATAGTACTAATATAGAGACAGCTTAAACATCTGCTCCGCTGTTCTAAGCGTGACCGGTCTCCCGGTTTCGCTCTGCCACTCACACTTGACTTTTTGAACCAACTTGGCCACTAAATCCCTCTTTTGGCGTTTTCGGTTTTTCGCGTGGCTTCATTCGTAAAGAAACTACGTCAAAAACGGCCGCCAAGCTCATACCGCCAAGCGCCAAGCTTAGCCAACTTCCAGTTCCTACCTCCACCACTAAATCAGCAATTTTCTCCCTTAAATACTTGTTTAAACGAATCGAAAATGACTCGTATCGAATCAGAAGGGTTCATATTATATAGTGTGAAGCTTTTTTTTAAAGAAATTCCCCCGCAACATTGTAAAAATACAGTTTAAAATTGTTTTTTCCGAATCCGCGGAATTTAAAAAAAATACAGGTGAAAAACTAATTGAGATAGAGAAATTTTTTCTTGACTGAACGATTCGTCATTGTTTTTTCTCGAGTTTCAAATTGTCGGTTTCTTTTTTTCATCATTTTTCTGGGAAGAAGAGCAGTTTTTATACCTCAAATTCCACCCCTCTACTGGAGCTCCCATGTTAAAAATTTACTTCCGCCACTCACACAGGTCCGACTCTTTTCGACATGCAGGGTTGCCTTACCGAGAAGAGTAAGCTGTCTCTATATTTGTACTAACTCTATGATTAGTCCTCCACTCATCTGCTGGAATGACAATGCCATTCCTAGGACAGATTTAATTCCAGAATGGTGAATGGTCGATAATGGTGAAAAATTCTCGTTTCATACACCCTGTATAATTTGACTGAAAATTCCTAAAGATAAGGCAAAAGTAATTTCTTACTACAGCTTTTATGTCATCTAAAAATGCCCGTATTTCTCTTGAGTAAACACTTTATCCTTTATCTACGGCATTAGGATTAGCTGCAGTTTTTTTTTCTTTCAAATATTTTTTTATTCACTAAAGGGAAAATTAAGGGATATACATAAATAAAATAATCATCTTTGGAAAAATCAATCAGCTAGAGCCAATTAATTAAATTGATACTTATGAATACTAGGTGTAAACTCTCAACTCTCAAGCGTCACCTCCAACCGTGGACCGGTTTCGTCCTTGTTAGGACTCATCAGCACGGTACAGGATGGTAACGCAAGAGAGAGGAGGGCAAGTACTAGTCTAGCCGACTATAACTGAAAATGTGGTGACCATTGATTAGTCCTCCACTCATCTGCTGGAATGACAATGACATTCCTAGGACAGATTTAATTCCAGAAAGGCAAGGTAAATGAAAGGAGAATGGCGCAAGTTTAGAACTGCTGATGCGCCAAGTTTTTAGCGATAAAAATCAATATATAGTAACCCCAACTAATGTTAAATGAATTATGTGGCTTCTAAATATTGCGCAAAATTGCCAAAACTCGCCAACCATCAGCAGTTCTAAACTTGCGCCAGGAGAAGGAGAATTTCACCATTTATTGCTGGTTAAGCGGACAATAGGTGTAAACTCTCAACTCTTTCTCTCTTCCAGCAGATGAGTGGAGGACTAATCAATGGTCACCACTTTTTCAGTTATAGTCGGCTAGACTAGTACTTGCCCTCCTCTCTCTTGCGTTACCATCTTGTACCGTGCTGATGAGTCCTAACAAGGACGAAACCGGTCCACGGTTGGAGGTGACGCTTGAGAGTTGAGAGTTTACACCTATTGTCCGCTTAACCAGCAATAAATGGTGAAATTCTCCTTTCATTTATGAATACTGTCAGTACACGGAATGCTAAAATATTCTCACGATACAAAAAAGCTATTTCTTTTATCGCAGTTTTAAGTCTTAGAAAATAATACACTTTACTTTTGACTTTAACTAGGGTGAACTGACCAGTAGTTGACCACCTACCAGTAGTTGACCATTTGAGCATAATTTTACAAAAAACAAGAACTCTTGTGTGTTTATTTCGAAGCTGTTGCGTTGAAAACATAGCTAACATTTTAATAAAAGCTCATGCACAGTCTTAAGTTCCAGTATTGATCTTAAAAGACGCAATAAATAGTTGAAAACAAAGTTATCAACAAAGCTTCAAAGCATGCGCTCTCACTACTAGCTATAATGGTATGGAGTATTTAGTTCAATCTCAAATCATCCAGCTAGTTTTTATTCCAATTGTTTATTGATTGATGAATTTAGGTCCTATATATACAGTTTAATTAAATAAAACTATCATTACTTGTATATTAACCATTTAATTTGATATTTGAGGGGTGGTCAACTACTGGCTGTCTAAAATAGAAAAAGTGCTAGTATTTGACCAAAGTGGTCAACTACTGGATTTTATTTGCTTTTGAGATTTCTTTTTAAACCAAGAGCGATCTTAAAGATTTTTACCTGCAGTACAATTTTTGCTTAGATTTACTGTAAAAAAAGTTACATTTCCAGTAATTAACCAGTTTTGTTAATAGGGACTCTTTATTCAATCTAACTCTTTCATTGGTTCTTCACATTTCCAACGCCTGCGCTTTAAAAATATGTCACTCCTCTCGCTAAGCCCTAAAATACGTACCTACGGGTAGCTGGTTGGTTGGTTGTCAGACGAAAACGCATTTTTAGTTTTTTAGATAGCCCTTTGTAGTAAACGCGGGAATCGAACGATTCGCGGTGCAAGCGCTCGCTAGGTGGCCTACAATCTGGTTTTAAAAGGTTAAACAATAAAAACACATGTTCTATTTCTAGCTTAAAATATATATGATTTTGCAAATACATCTCAAAAATCCATATTGAATAAAAATTTTTAATAATTTTCTAAGACGTATTCAACAAACGGAAGAAATTTTAGTAGGATTCGAACAAACAGTTGGTTTTCAGATCATAGGATTTTCTGACAAAAGGCACGGTTTTATAAGAATGAAATATTAGATATGTTTAAAATTTTAAAACCATTCAATAAAACAACTGATTTTTTCGCTTAAAATTGTTTAGAAAAACTATGAACTTGAAAATTTGCTAAAATTTGCCTCTTCTTAATTTTTGTGAGGGAATTTTATAATCATCAGTTTGAATGAAAGTTTGTGTAAGGGTTTCTGAAACGTTTTCTTCAAGCCTCTCCGTTGCGTATTTTTTCACCCAACTTTAGGAAGAACACCCTGTTTTAAAGAAATGGGGAAAATTTCAGTGGGACTCGAACAAACAGTTCTTTTGGAAATGATAGGTTGCGTTGTGGATCAGTTGGTTGATTTGTGCTTGAGCTGTAGATTTTGATTTTTATTCTGGAAATGGTGAATATGGCAATGGTCAATTACTGGAATAATGGAGGTCAAATACTGGATGTAAGTGGTCAACTACTGGCAAAATCTCAATTAATTCCTTTTAAAATAAATAAATAAAATTCTATAAAAGTGAAAGGAAAAATGATTATCAGTTATTATTCCTCATACCTTCATTGATATTAAACCACTGTCAATTTTTTTAGAAAAAATTTTTTCTTAGAAAGAAAAATAAAACTTGGAGGAATTTCCACTAACTGGTCAATTACTGGTCAGTTCACCCTACTTTTATGCGGGAACAAAACTGACAATGATGGGAATCCGAATCGAAATGACAGCTGAAAGCACAATTTCAGTTAAATCTATTCGCATTTCCCGCTAAAACACTCATCATAGAACCTTTGTTGCTTTTTATACTGGAAAATGAAAACTGAAAGAGTGTTCCTGACAGGTATCGTCAATATATTCGTAAGGATGGTTATTCTATGTAATTTTAAAGTTGGTGGGACTTGTAAGTACCGTCAGTAGATAAAGGGTTAAACTTTATAATACTGCCCTGGCATTTGTAAAGGTGTCAGATTACCTCTTTGAGACAAATATATTAGGGTAAATTCCGAAATAATACAAATTTTGACATTAGACTTCAATGATTTCGCTTACAAAAGGAGAGTGGATGCACGTTCAAATTCAAAGCCCTGATTAATTAAAATATTAAGGTTTTTTTTTTAAATTTCAACCATGTTCAAACAGTGTTTGGAAAGGATAGTGAGCTTTTAGTACTTTTGATGGTTTTTTTTACTTTTTTTTTCTATCCAATTAAGTTCAGGGTAAGAAAACTTTGAAAAGGATAAGTTTTTTTTTCTCATAACAGAATAAAAAAGTGCCATAATTATAAAAGCAAATTCTTGACGTCTTTTTTTTATTCCAAATAACAAATAAAGAGTTCACCACACTCCCCCTTTAAAATCACTCACTCTTCTTTTCGAAAAACTATCTTCCATCATAAAATAAAACTAGCAATGAAATTAATATGGATATGTGACAAAATTTATCTCATTAACTTAATATTTTTTACTAAAAAAATTAAATAGCTTGCCATTTGTCTTAGATATCAGTACCTTTTGATATAGTTAAATGTGTTTAATTATGAATTTCTAAACTGTATTTTAGTTTTAGTCTTACTTTGATGTATTTTTTATTATAAAAATGATACACTCTTCTCTACTGATCCTTAAATCTCCTTAAACTAAACCATCTGCGAAAATAAAATACACTGAGTAGATCAATTGAAATAAATAAAAAGTAATAAATACCCCTTCTCTAACATACAATGTTTAGAATGAGTTTCTTTGACCGCTTTTTCTTTTAAAACTGACAAAAAAAACCCAGAAATTTTGAGATTTCAGTGCATGACTTTTTGTCTTTAAACGCACGAGCGACAAGCAAAAAGAGACTATCATATCTTCGTCTATAGCTTTCCGATCGCACAGTTTGAGGGTGCAGAAGCTTACATTTTTGGTCTTTTTAGCTTCATTTACCACTAATTTTACATGTTTTCAGTATTTATTCCTATTTTTTCAAATCTTTTAACTTTTGTGAGTTGTAAAAGTATAAAATTATTACAACAATTTAATTTTTTTCATTGCTGGTTGACAGAAATGCATACTTTCGGCAAAAATAATATTTAAGCTAGAAAAGGGAAAACCTATAATTTCAAAAGGTTATTGAGCTAAAATTTTATGTCAAAGTTGTGTATGCCAAGCAGTAACCGGTTTTCATTTTTTCAAGTCTTCAGTAAGCTGGTAGCAGAATTAAAGGATTCTACTTTCCATTAGTTACCTCGTACCTGTGTGTCAATTTGGGTAATTACTAATTACTATATTTGGATTTTAATTGTGATGTAGTTTCTTAATTAATTTTCGAATTATAATTGTGAACCGCCTTCTGAACAGCAACGAACTCTTACTGTCTGGAAGTTTTGTCTAGTTTCAGACTTCCAGGTGAATACTATTCCTCGTTTCTTTTTCGGTCTAAATAACCCCATTTTTTCCAAACACTAATTGCTCCTTATTACACACCTGCCATTATTCCGAAATCCCTTCAACGCAAAAACGATGGAAACTAAATCGACGTAAAACTAATTATATTTCCCACTGTAAAGCTCTTTACAACATCCCTAAAAGGAGCATAGACAAAAAGCGAATTAAACCAAATCTAGAATATTTGCACACCTCCTTAACTTTCTTTTGATCGTCCTGCAACAAATGTTAATTACTGAGAATCAACCTATCCCCCTGAGTGCCCCCAGAAAAAAATTCCAACCCCCATCAAGCGGAACCTCTCCTTCAGGGCTGTTATTAATTTTATTTAGAGAAAAATTCATCCTCCTCTATAAAAAACCCACAGAGGCATTCGACCTTTATTGAATTACGCTTTTTTTGCCTGTCTGTAAATTGGGTTTTGGTGATTTGACACGTGGCGAAAATCTCGGCGAGAAATGAAGTGAACCCATTGTCTGAGCTCCCCTCTCCCCTGTAATTAAAACAAATATGATATTTTTGTTTGTCGCGCGATGGCAACGATACAAAAAACAGCTTAAGACAATGCCCTTTTTTACGCTCGGTTTTTTTCTGGTTGTTTGATCAACTTTTCGGCGTGAATGGACAAGCGAATTAAGGTAGTCTGTGTGGATTTCCTCGTTAATCAATGCTTTAAAGATTATTTCACCTAGGGCTTTTCGTAATTAGCCTTCTTTACTTCACATATAATAGGATTATTTTAATGTTAGTAGTACTCAGTACCTAGGGGGTTGAACCCCATAACAGAAAATAAAAAGAATATCATTGGGATTAAACAGCTCCTATAGGAGAACCCTATATGGTTACGAAATGCGAACATTTCCAAATACAACGCTGTTGTCCTTTTATGTGAAAAAAAATTTCATCTTTATAAAATGCACCGAGTCTGTGTAGAATAGTACTTGAAAGGTTTTTCTTTTTTGATTTGACTGTTTTCTTTCTAAAATAGGAGTACACATTTAAATGATCTTTTGAAAGTGGTGCTTTTAAGTTTATCACATGCTTGATATTTCTGAAGAAAATGCGAGACCTTCTGAATACGCCAAATACAACACAGTTTTTATGTTGAAAAATATTATAATCTCGATGGCATAAACCTGTAAAAATTGAAATATAAGAAAACCTTACAGTTTGTTCTTAAAAGGTATCTTTTTTTCTACGAGTATTACGGTTTCATTAGTTTCTTGGTACTAAAATAAAGTTTATTTAGCACCAAAGTAGGTTGTATCGTCTCATGGTGGATAACAGTAGGATAAGGCACAGAAAAATATGTCAAAGTGGTAGAATCATTGATTTGATTTGAAAAACATCGCTGGATTTAAATTATTAGAAACATTTACGTTAAAAAGCATTGCCGAAGGTGTTTTTTTCCTTTAGTTCATAAGAAGCACTACTTAAAAATTTACAATCTTATTTGTATTTGAAAATCCATATTTTTTTAATTTTTATAATATTTATAATAAAAAATTATCTCTCTCTACAAATTTATGTAAAAAGAATGCTTCAAAATGTTTTTACTCTACATAAATCGTAATGCGGTCTTGAATTTAATTGAATTTCAAGTGAGGTAAACGAGTTCAAGAAAAAAATTGACACATACTGGGAATCCGGTAGTTTGGGTTAAATAGACCGGACCAACCTTGCTGGGCCTGTAGTTGGTCGACTGTATTTGTATTTAAAAAACTTCTTATTTTTATGGAATCTTCAATCAAAAAGGGCCTGAAGCAGTGACAATTCCAAACCGTAGAGTTTGGAAGCTATACGTATTTATTTGTATCACGTTCAGAAGCAGTTTAGGTTTCGATGTTTACTATTTTTTGTTCTCACGTTTTCCTTTTGAATATGGTAGAGTGACTTGACAACTTTAAACTGAGTTTCCTCTGCCTCCCAGGTATCTTTTAGGACATTTTTATGGTGGTCAAAGGAGTAATGACACTACCAGCTTCTAGTCTAGACTGAAGATGGTCTAGATTTCCAGATGTCCAGAACACACCTTAATGGACGAAGTTTCAAGGTAAAATATTCTCCCGCCTCGGACCCCTTTTTACTGCTAGAAACGGTGTAATTCAATGTAAAATATTTTGTGTTTAGGGCGTTGGCATAGTTTAACAAGATTTCGGAGGGATTTTTTTGTGATAAAAATATTTTAATTCGAACAGAAGTTACTATACATTTTCTAAGTTAGTGTTAAGTTTAGATAGTTTGATAAACATGACCGAAAATATTTATTTAATATGTCAAAAGATAAAAGTAAAAAAAAGGGTAGAAATCACACAGTGGTGAAAGATAAAGAGTTGTATTGAGGTAAATACTTTTGGGCTAAGAGAGGAAATAATGACGAGTTTTTTTCCCGAATTTTTCTTCTTTTAGTTTTTTCTACTAATTAGTAACAATATCGAAAATAGAAATAGATTAATCACTTAACTGTGAATTTATTACGTTTTCTAAATTATAATCTAAAAAAAGAATGTTTTGGGATTACATTTTGTGCTTAAGAGGGACCATTCATTAATTACGTAAGGATGATTTTGGCAATTTTTGACCCCCCCTACCCTCATGTAAGGGTACGTAAGATTTTTCAAACTCCTCCCCCCTATTCTTACGTAAGATTCCATTTCGTTTTTCAAAATAATAAAATAACTTAATGCTGCTCCAATAAAAAAGATACATCTGATATACCTTCATTTTTTTAAATTAAAGCTTCGATAATATACCGAGATCTTCAGCATTTTTAAGTTTTTCTGGGGTTATTTAATAGTTATTTGATTAGAATAATTGGAATTTGTTTACATTAATTTGGAAAATCTTACGTAAGAATAGGTTTGACACCCCCACCCCCCAAGTAAGGGTATGTAGAGATTTTTCCAACCCCCCTCTCCCTCGGGACTCTTACGTAATTAATGAATAGCCCCTTATAGCGTTTATAAATAGTACTACCTTCGGAATATTCAGTGCTTAATTACCGGTATAATTCACTACTTTTAAGAGAAGACACATGATTTAAGCTGGTAATTGTTAAATGAGGGGGCGGGATAAATTTCTAAACGATGTAAGAGAATTAAAGTTTGTTTTACAAGTATGTAAAAGTGTTAAAAAGAAATATATTCTTCTGGCTTAAAGTGAAACATTCATTGATTCTTCCCCGAAATAACTGGTACAACAGAGCCTAAAATGTTTGTTTATTTGGATCCTATTACTAGAAAAGATCATGACTCAGTTTTATAATCCCATCGTAATCTGTTGGGTAAAATGATCGCCTAGCTTTAAATCTTTACTGGTGGAAGTGCTGTTCTTAACAAATGTATTACCGTTATCCCGTATTATCCCGTAATTATCCCGTTATTATCCCGTAAAAGTCAAACTTTTTTAACTCCATGTCTTAATCTTCCTTTTCTAAGAACAATACTATTGGAAGTCATGTTGGAGCATTCGAATATTTTATAGTTTTCGTTGATTTTTAACACCCACCCTTTCCCTTGTCACCAAAAACAATTGCTTATTACACCTTTTATTTATAACTACCTGCCAAACCGCACCTGTTGTTTTTGTATAAAACTTTCATCACTCACTAATCTTAAAAATTAAAAACTTGATTCAAAAGAAAATATCGTCGTGGAAGATGCAATACAGCACATCTAACATTTGAAGCACCTTCAGTATTCCAATCCTGTTTCTCGCCAAACAGTTTTCGCGACTTCATTTGGCGGTTTTGATATGGCTGTGCTTTTTTTTGTAAACCAAAATTTTTTCAGAAATTGATGCTTAGATATTTGATTACTTGATCAGGCTTCGCACCCTTAAAGTATTAAAAGCATTTTTAAAATATCTTTATAGCTCTAGTAAGCCGTGATTTGACACAATTTCACATTCGTCAGAAAAAAGTTGCCGATCTTTCATAGTATTTATTTAGAGAATCAATCTCGATCAAACCGTTTGAGAACGTGAAAGATATGAACCGTGAAAGATATTGGTTTATTTTGAGTGCGATTTTGTTTTGACTATTCCTCCGAATATTATTAAACTAATTTAAAAAAGATATTACTGGCTCTTCGATTATGTGTTACTTTTTTTATTACATGTCCTATTTTTCCTTTAATTAGTTTTATAAAGTTCCCGAATAATGCAAATAAAGCATGCTTTATTTTATGTCGTGGTACCTTACCTGCTACAAATTATTGTGATTGAAATGTAAGTAAAATGTACACAGTTTTGTAATTTTTTTATATTCTTTTTTTTATTTGGTTTATACACCGATAAGAGGCAAGAAAAAATTTTTCCCATAAGAATTGCATTGAAAATAAATTTATCAAACGATTAATTCTGATAATAACAGAAAAAGTGCCTATTTACAAAAACATATTTAAATGTGTATTTTTATAACTATGATTTGAGACAAAATTAATAGAAATGATGGATATTCTTTTCTGAAAAGCAGAAAATGCTTTATGTGGGCAAGAGAATAAGAAATTCTATTTGCAAGCGATGTTCCGAAGTAGTCACGCTCCCAAGTATTGCCCGTACCTGGAAGTGCTTAATTTCCGTGATAAATACTAAATGTGCTAGTGTACTCGATTTAAGCAGCAACCATACGAAACCATTTTTGGCTATTTATTTCACTGCCAATTGAAACAATCGAGAACTACATCAAACTGTGTCTTTTTCCGATGTTAGATGTGCTGTATTGCATCTTCCACGACGATATGTATGTTTAATTGTTATAATACAATTTTTAAATTGAATATTATTCTTACCAAGCTTCATTGATTTAAAAATTTTAAAAATATGGATATTTAATGTTTTTTTTATGTTTAGTATTACGTTAATGTAGTGATGCACTAAAAAAAACTTTGAGCACCTAAAAACAGTAAATTTATTATATAAAATTTAAATAATATTTTAAAGAGCTGATTTCACGTTAGCAACTAGATAGCATCTGTTTACATTCAAAATCGACCACAAATTCAAATTTACATTTTTTCCCGAATTTTAAAATGAGGTGGCTGAAGGTACAACCGTCCGTAGGTACAACACTCTCCCCTATATATATATATATATATATATATATATATATATATATATATATATATATATATATATCCGTTGCCTTTCATCAATAAATACATTTAACAAACAGTCACCACTTTATTTATTGGTTTGCTGGAGTCTTATGTAAACGTCAAGTGCTATGAGTATATGACTCCTCTTCCTAAAACTACTACGTGTAGAGGGTGGAGGCAAGATGGCTGCTCTTGGATACTTTGACGTGATTGGAACTTTTCCTGTGGCTGTTTCTCGGATACGGATTGATATGTTTCTTTTGTTTTGTTAGTTTTCATTGTATTCTAATTTTCTAAAGTTTATTAGTTGTTTTGGGTGTCTGGCAGTTGCAACATGGCTCTCGGCTCTCTGCCGTTTGCCACGTTGCAAAAACGAAACACCCCTGTATTTTCTGTTTCTTTGGGGCTGCCACTGATGAGTTTCCCATTCTT
This sequence comes from Tetragnatha versicolor, assembly GCA_024610705.1. Lineage (NCBI taxonomy): Eukaryota > Metazoa > Arthropoda > Arachnida > Araneae > Tetragnathidae > Tetragnatha > Tetragnatha versicolor. Next base: position 14,304,411 of record JANDEH010000017.1, on the reverse strand, counting down.
ATCTTATTTCATTTTACTAATATATATATATATATATATATATATATATATATATATATATATATATATATATATATATATATATATATATATATATATATATATATATGAGTCGTCTAGTTTCAAAACCAGGTAGATCCATTTTGACACAGCTTTAATAAAAGGGTTGACCATTTGGAAACCGCGAATCGGTCGCCAAATGGAAGACTAGTTGGTGCTATATCACAGCCGGTCGCCGTTCCGGCTGCCATGTTTTACCACGACTCAAATGAAGATTAACCCAAGAAAAAGGACGCTATAACAAGTTATTACGATTTCAGTATATTCCGCTGGCTATGCGGTATGGTGCATGCTCAGCATGGGGGAGATACATATTTCGATCCCCGGTAACTATCTAATTTAAAAATAAGAACAAAAAATTATTTTTCGTAACTCACTTAAGTGCATTTGAGTAGTGGTAAAACATGACGGCCAGAACGGGTGACCGGCCGTGATATAGCGCCAACTTGTCTTCCATTTGGCGACCACGTCGACTCTTACTAAAGCTGTGCCAAAATGGATCTACCTGGTTTTGAAACTAGACGATTCATATATAGTATCCATACGTTAATATTATGATTATTTCCCATGTTTTCAAATAATTACAGTGCAGCTAAAATTAAAGTACACCAATAAAAGTTAAATATTTTGCTCTCTTTTCGCAATAAAAAGTAATAAAAACTGTTCTATGGATGGATAAAAATTCGACATAGTTAAAAATCAAAAAGTTTAGGATTGAAGTTAAACTTATGATTAAAATTAGTTTTCCAAAAGCTCTCATAAGATATAAAAAGAACACATGTGTTATTCTCTACAAAAAAATCTTACAATGCATTCCCCAATGTTTTAAAACAAATCTTTTACAAATTAATGAATGAAAAACGACATCCCTTTTATAACAATGCAAGCTTCTGTATTACTTAATTTTGATAAAACAAAGCCATGGTAAAACTATTCTTTAGTTTATAGAAATTCATAACTTTAGCTAATGGACACTACTTTATATTAGAGAACCAACAAGGCTAATTAATTTGCCTTATGGGAAGCTTTCATTATTCCTTAAGAAAAACATCTGCTCTGAAATCAAAATATCGTAAGTAATGCCTTTAAAACAAAAGATTTGGTCCCTTTTTAAAAAAGGAAAATTTTTATAGAATGTGTGTCTATTGTGATGTAAAGAGATTTCCATAAAAAGTCATGTTCGTTATTTAATTAGATAAGAGTCAGATATTCCATTTGCAGGCTCCGGACATTTTTTCAATGGGCAATACCACTGGATATATTTATAACTTTTTAGAACTAAATTATGTTTACTCTTTTTTAAATTTTGAGATATTCAAGAAATTTAATGGTTTAAAAACAGGGTTTTTTATAAGAATTGTATCCTCTTTAAGTTTCTTTTGTAAATATATAAGAATTTAGTTGTTCAATTAAATTAATAAGTATGAGATATAAGAATGAATTATAATGAGCATTCGTAAGTATTGATATTCATTATAAAAGCATGATACTTTTAGGAAATGAATCGGAATTTTGGTTAATGTTAATGATTTAGACTAGAAGGAACATTTCTTTGGAATTAATTTTATAGGTTTAAAGTTATGTTTTTTAAGCTTCGAAAGGACTTCAAGTCCATTGTATATTTTAAAAGCTTAAGAATTATTAGTTTTATAAACAAAAAACATGAAAATCGATATTTTAACTTTTTTCATCAACAACAATTTTTCCAAGTCGATTTCAAGGACTTCAAGCGTGTACAGAATGACCTTAGGATCCATCAGACGGCACCAAAAACTGACTCTACTCGAATCATCACCTCGCAGAATGAAGTGCAGCAGAAAAAGAAGCTTAAAACCCCCTTTAACAATGCATCTCTGCAACACTTGGAGCGTGTGAGGAAGTAGTACCCATGCAGAAACTTCCATCAGGGCGCCTCTCGTTTAGAGTCAACATCATGGCTGAGTATCCTTTAAAAATTGAATATTGGAGCCCTCTGGGAAACACCAATCCCGTCCCCTTGAATGAACGACACCTAAAGGGGCCGCGAAAACGCCACGTCTGATCTGAGGGAAGTTATGAATAGGTTTTTCACGTCGCTCAGATGCTTTGATTGGCGAGGAGTCTCATTTTTGCAGTGCGCCATGGAGGAGAAACGGAAGTGAAGTGTGTATCCCTATTTGAATCGACTCCGAAAAAGAGTGCTCGTCATTTGTAGGGCTTCTGACGATGAGATATCGCTTCCTTAGCAAATTCAAAGGCATGCGCTAAAGATTGGTGATGAAACGCGATGGTAAGAAGAAGCCGCGCATAAGCAACACTGCATGGCATGAAAGCTCAATAGGGTTAAAAATTTGCAGTAAGACCGTGGTCACGTGTTTGCGGTTATTCCGTGACTGCGGTCTTTGCGGCAGTCTTTCTAGAAATTATCTTAGCCACTTCTTTAGGGTTCTTCTCACTCCGCTACTCTCCTCTATGGTCTGCTGGGCGATTCGAGAGTTTTGGTGTGGCGAGATGGATTTTGAGTTTGAATATTCCCTAAATCATCCATTCAAATTAATAAGTTTAATTTTTAATTTCATCAGTTTAATTTCATTCAAAATTAATAAATTGATGGTTTGTTAAGTGCATGATAGATTTCACTATCATCTTTATCCTCGATTATCTATGAAGGGTAGGCGTACCACTAGCGGTAACCCAAGGGTTTGTCAGAGGTACGTAGAGACAAAAAATATTTTAAAATCTAGTTTTATAATAAAGCACTGATTAATAACACTGGTAAACAAGATTTTTGGCCCAAAATATTGACTTTTTGTACTGATTTCAAATCTGCAATTAGAAATTTTCCATCGCCCACAGTTTCTGTTCAATTCAATTTTATATGTGTTGCATGGTAGTGCTAAGTAACTTCCAATAAAATTGAAATAAAATTTTAAACTATTTATTTGATGATTATAGTAATTATATTTTTATTGATATCTACTAGAGTAAAACCCATTTCTTTATTCCTACCTTCTTTTAGAAGGTAATTTGTGTCCAATTCTCCTCTCTCCACAGATGATAATGCTGTGCCAACAATCATACTGGGGCTATCTTGAGAGTCAAGGTATTGATTTAATAAATTAAATTTATGGATTCTGGACCTTCATTCAATCAAGCTCATATGAGACTTAAAAATATGATCAGTCCCGAAGCTAGATTCTGCCTTCAGGGAAGTTCGAGCCAGCGGAATATCTCACTTGCTTCTTAAATTCTCATTCTAAGGAAGTACATAAAAGTGGATTAAGTTTTGGTGTAATCATATGATCATCAATTGCATGTTTTTTATTAAATGCTTTTTATTAACGTTTTTCTTATGGGTGTAGAGTGAGAACACCTAGAGAAATCTTTTATTAATGGAATGTCTCTGTACCCCTTTAAATTTTTGTAGGGATCAAGTAGTCAACCTAAATAAAATAAATTTAGCTGAAAGAGTCGATAGTAGAGATCATTTTAGCTTTCTCTCGTGCTCTCTGCTACTAGTAGGTTACACAACTTTTGAAACTGTCCACGATTTTGCTAATAGTGGAGTCGCTTGTGTCAAAAAACAATGGTGTCCAAAAATTTTTTTGCAGGAGCTTAGTGAGTGGTATCATTCGATTCGTAATGACGTCTACATTGGCGTGAAACCGGGCACAAAGTACTAGAACAGAGAGTCCGTCGCCATAGGCGCTAATGGAAATCGAAAAGTTGGATGGATATGGAGCTATTTTGGCGCTGCGATCGCATATACGTCACAACAGGCGGGGGAAAAAGCCTGATTGGTTGAAAAAAATTCTTTCCTTCTCCTTCGAAAATAGAAGATTGAGTGACAACCAATCACAGGTTTGGTCACCAAAATATACTTCCGATCTCTCTGTCAATCATTTATAGTTCCTCGTGGCGCTTTCATATCCATCCAACTTTTGAATTTATCGTTTTGGACCCTCTGTTAGGATTTTTCTCTGTGATACCGGGCACAGAGTACTAGAACAGAGAGTCCGTGGCCATAGGCGCTAATGGAAATCGAAAAGTTGGATGGATGTGGGGCTTTTTTGGCGCTGCGATCGCATCTACGTCACGAGAGGCGGAAAGAAAAAGCCTGATTGGCTGAAAAAAAAAACTTTTTCCTTCTCCTTCGAAAATAGCAGATTGAGTGACAGCCAATCACAGGTTCGAACACCAAAATGTAATGTTGAACCATCTGTCAATCATTTGTAGTTCCTCGTGGCGCCCTCATATCCATCCAACTTTTGATAATATCGTTTTGGACCCTCTGTTAGGATTTTTCTCTGTGATACCAGGTTTACGTTAATTAAAAGAAATATATTATTACATTACAGTTTGTAACTTGAGGAATTATTTAAAGGAAATTAAGTTGAGGTCCTTATTTTAAACCTAATGCCTTAAATGTATAGGTATATCATTCACAATCTTAGTTGATCATTTAAGCATTTTTTGGGAAAATCCAAGTCAATATGATGATGTCGTGTCCACGACGAGTCCGTATCAAATACTGCCATAGGCGGAGATGACAGCCCTTGCAATTTCTGAAATATTGTCACCGTAGAGGTCTATTTCAAAGAATAAGACCCCAATTTTAAGTAAGTCAATAACTATGGCTGGACAATCGAAAATGTGTGCTGGTGTTAAAGCTGTGTCCAGGCAGTTGTCACAGTTTCTATAAGTTTTATTCCCCTCTCCGTCGATCTTCATCCCTCTGTGATGTCCTGTTCTAAGTCTTACAATAGTTTTTGTTAAAAGGCGTTCCTCATTGATGATACAGAGCTGGTGTTTGATTGGAATCTGCTGCTCTTTTAGTTTGAACTTAGCCGCGGCATTTGCATCCAATAAAGTAACATTGATGTTATTGTTACTGTTAAGATTTCTAGCCTCCTTTGCCAGTTTGTCCGCGTTTTCATTGCCAGTTATATCGACATGTGCTGGCAACCATTGGAGAGTGCAGATTTTATTCAATCTATTGATTTCATTTAGGCGAGTGCAGATCCTACTGGTGATCAAGGATTCTCCTTTTAGGATTGCCTGGAGAGCAGCTTTAGAGTCGCAGAACACAACAAGTCCCTCTGCCTGTTCAGAAACGGGAAGGGAACCATACATGTCCAGAGCCTCCTCTATTGCTATAAGCTCGCAGGTGAAGTTAGAGGCATAGGCCCCAGCGCCAACCTTGCGATGATGAGTAACATCGTTTGGGGTACTCAAAAATACTCCAGAACCTCCATTAGTAATTGTCTCATCAGAAGAGCCATCTGTATACACATGTACATTAGGGTGGGCCGAAAAAACCTTTTATTTTTTTTCGAAGTTTTAATAGCGCGGAAAAGTTGCGAATTATATAGACAAAGAAAAGGAAAAAAAAATTTTCAAAATCGGTTAATATCTTCCGATCGCGCAAAGGCCCCAAAGTTTGAAAAAATATGAAAAAACTTGATTTTTGCGATTATTTTTTTTAAAAAATCAAAGATTAAACTATCAAATATTGTTCATGATTTTTTTATGTGAAACTAATATAGTTATAGACATAATCGTTCAAATTCCATTCTTCTATCACTTTTTTTTCGTTAGATATAATTTTTTTAATGTTCATACAAATTTTGTAAAGTTGTTTTTCCTGCATTTTTAAACAGCTAATAACTCTAGAACTATACAACTTAAAAACTTGAAATTAGTCCCATTTTGTTTGTAAATTTTTTGTCTTTGATTTGGTGTGCATCATGATCATCATTTTCAAAAAGTCTTTTTTTAAATTTGAAAAAAGTAAAAAAAATTTAATAAAAAAATATTTTAAAATTTTTTTTTTGAAAAAATATTAATAGCCTTTTAACTCTTAAAATGAACATAACTACCCAATTTCAAGTTGAAAATAAAATTTAATTATGTATAAAAAAATAAAAATAACCATAATTTAGTCAAATCCCTAAACATTCCCTAAAATTATACACCAAGAGCGATTCACTCATGGAAAATTTATCAAATCACTTGAGGGTGTTCATACGACTTAAAACATGTAAAAAATGTCACATAAATTTCAGAAAATAAGACAATTAACAGATTCGGTTCAAAATCTTACAGTGCTAGTTCCCAACTTTAAGTTAATTCAATTTGCATGAATTTTACCTGAATATTCCTTAGAAATGTGTTTATATCCAATTTTTTATGTTCTAAAACTTTTAATTTACTTTGATTTGACTTGTTAAAGTAAAAAAAATTACATAATTCTTAGAAATTTTCAGGAGAAATGCATGCAAATTGAATTAACTTAACTAAATATGAAAATGTGAAATTTTCAATATTTTGGCAAATTTTGGGGCTTATGCGCGATCGGATTATATTAACTGATCTAAACCAAATTAAAACTCAATGTTTTTAGGCTCTATTAGAAGACGTTGCAAACTATTACGTTACGAAAACATCAAATTAAAAAAAATAAACGCAAAAATCAAGTTTTTTCATATTTAGTTAAGTTTGCATGCATTTCTGCTGAAAATTTCTAAGAATTATGTTTATATCTAATTGTTTTTACTTTTAACAAGTCAAATCAAAGTAAATTAAAAACTTAAGAACATAAAAAAATTGGATATAAACACATTTCTAAGGAATATTCAGGTAAAATTCATGCAAATTGAATTAACTTAAACTTGGGAACTAGCACTGTAAGATTTTGAACCGAATCTGTTAATTGTCTTATTTTCTGAAATTTATGTGACATTTTTTACATGTTTTAAGTCATATGAACACCCTCAAGTGATTTGATAAATTTTCCATGAGTGAATCGCTCTTGGTGTATAATTTTAGGGAATGTTTAGGGATTTGACTAAATTACGGTTATTTTTATTTTTTTATACATGATTAAATTTTATTTTCAACTTGAAATTGGGTAGTTATGTTCATTTTAAGAGTTAAAAGGCTATTAATATTTTTTCAAAAAAAAAATTTAAAAAATATTTTTTATTAATTTTTTTTTTACTTTTTTCAAATTTAAAAAAAGACTTTTTGAAAATGATGATCATGATGCACACCAAATCAAAGACAAAAAATTTACGAACAAAATGGGACTAATTTCAAGTTTTTAAGTTGTATAGTTCTAGAGTTATTAGCTGTTTAAAAATGCAGGAAAAGCAACTTTACAAAATTTGTATGAACATTAAAAAAAATTATATCTAACGAAAAAAAAGTGATAGAAGAATGGAATCTGAACGATTATGTCTATAACTATATAAGTTTCACATAAAAAAATCATGAACAATATTTGATAGTTTAATCTTTGATTTTTTAAAAAAATAATCGCAAAAATCAAGTTTTTTCATATTTTTTCAAACTTTGGGGCCTTTGCGCGATCGGAAGATATTAACCGATTTTGAAATTTTTTTTTTCTTTTCTTTGTCTATATAATTCGCAACTTTTCCGCGCTATTAAAACTTCGAAAAAAAATAAAAGGTTTTTTCGGCCCACCCTAATGTACATAGTTCTCTTTTGAATACTGCTCTATTGTCTTGAGTCCCTTTATTTTTATGATTTCTGTCGGCTCCTTGTTACAAGGCTCTAGAAGATTTATTTCAATTTTAGTGTTCGTTGGAAGGGCTGAGGGAGAGATTGGCTCGATAGATGTGATATTTGTTGTGTTCGAGGCCAATAGTTGCTCTTATTTCTTTGTCAAACTGCATAGGTGATGACCTTTTTAGCCTTGCCTTGCCAGTATAGCTTTCAAAAGTTTTCCTAGCAATGTGTTCTGGTGCCCGGCTTCTTGTTTTGTTAGTGTATTTAATCATATTGTACTTTCTTCTAAGACTTTCAAGGCCACACTCTCGGATTACCTTCAAGTTGTTGGTGGAGGACACTGCGCCAGTAATAACCTTTGCAGCTCTAGCTTGAACGCTTTCTAGTCTTTCCAATGCTGTCTTAGAAGCATGATCCCAGATGGGAGAAGCATACTCCATAATCGGTCTAACTAGTGAGGTGTATGTTGTTCTAAGAGTACTGGGAAAGGCTCCCCAGTTAGTTCCACAAAGACTCTTAATGATCCTCAGTTTTTTCAGACTGAGGATCATTAAGAGTCTTTGTGGAACTAACTGGGGAGCCTTTCCCACTACTCTTACCAAGTCAATATGGTAGACATATATATATTTTTTTATCCAAATTAGTTTCATTGATTATTTTTCGAAGCAAAAAGTAATGTTTCCGTTCTCGTTCTCAGGCTCGAACTGGCCATACGGGCTTTTGGGCAAATTCCCGGTGTACCGCTACCCACTGGGAGCCGTTTTTGGGCCACTGTTGACTACAAATATGATTTTTCAAATAAAAAATGTAAAATTATATAAATGAAACCAAAATGTTTTACAAAATGTTGCCCAAATGTCGACTTACATGTTAAACCCCTACCACCTACATTTCTACTTTAAAATGAAATGCATTTCATCCATTGCCTTTCTGCTGAAGTGCATCCAGTGGCCTGGTTGGTAAAGTGTCAGTCTTCTGTTCAGAAGGCTCCCCCCTCAAACGTTGGCGGGATTTTGAAATTTTAATAAAATTAGTTTTCTACTTTAAGCAAAACTTTAAAAATAAAATATACATTTTATTCATGCCTTCTAACTGATGTTCGTCCAGTGACCTGGTCGGTTAAGTGTCAGTCTTCAGTGTAGAAGGTACCCGCCTCAAATCCTGGCTGGATTTTGAGATTGTTAATAAAATAAATAAATATTTCTACTTTAAAGAAGGCTTAAAAATAAAATACATTTCATCTATTGCCTTCCGGCTTATGTGCATCCAGTGGCCTGGTTGGTTAAGTGTCAGTCTTCAGTTCAGAAGGCCTGGCGGATAATAAAATTATTTAAGTTTTCTACTTTAACCCTTTATGTCCCGACGGGACTTGTAAGTCCCACTTCCCAAAGTTCCAAATTCATCCAATTTTTGTCACGTAAGGCCAAATTTAGTACTTATAGTTAAAGTTACTGAAACTTGACATATTTTGGATGAGGATGAGGAAAGTATTTTGGGGCATAAAGGGTTAAAATAAAATACATTTCATCCATTGCCTTCCTGCTGATGTGCATCCAGTGGCCTGGTTGGTTAAGTGTCCGTCTTCAGTGCAGAAGGTACCCAAACTCTGGCTGGATTTTGAGATTTTTAATAAAATTAATAAATGTTTCTACTTTAAAGAAAGCTTAAAAATAATATACATTTCATCTATTGCCTTCCGGCTTATGTGCATCCAGTAGCCCGGTTGGTTAAGTGTCAGTCTTCAGTGCAGAAGGTTCCCGGATCAAACCCTGGCAGGTTCTTGAGATTTTAATGAAGTTTCTAAAGTTTTTTACTTAAAGAAATCGTGTCAGTCTTCAGTGCGAAAGTTTCGAGGTTCGAACCCTGGTGGGATTTTGAAGTATTAAAAATTAAATTTTCTACTTTAATGAAAGCATTAGAATGAAATACTTTTTCCATTGCCTTCTTGCTGATGTGAATCCCGTAGGCTGGTTGGTTAAGTGTCAGTCTTCAGTGCCGAAGGTTCCAGGTTCGAGCCTTGATGGGATTTTGAGATATTTATAAATTAATTGTCTGCTTTAAAGAAAGCTTTAAATTGAGATACATTTCAATCAGAGACTTCTTACTGATGTGGATCAAGTAGCCTGGTTGAAAAGTTCCCGTCTTCGGTGTAGAAGGTTCCTGGTTCAAACCTTGGTGGGATTTTGAGTTTTTTGTGAAATAATTTTCTACCTAAAATAAAATGCACATCAACCATTGCCTTCGTATCAATGTGGAGCCGTTAGCCCAGTGGTATGGCATGCCACTATGGCTTAGAAGTTTGGGGGTTCGATCCTGAAGACTGATCCTCCATTTTAAAATATTTTTTACTGATACCGTTACGGTTTCAGTTAACTCCGGCAATTACGGTCACAGTTAACTGTGGCAGTTAAACACATCGACTAGTGTTTTGCTTCATGTACGAAAGACGGGTAATGGAGTCAAAATTTTGCAATCCAATAACTGGGGGGACCGTCTCCATATTGCTCTCCGTTGGGGACTGTCCAAAAATTGCGGATTGTAATCTGAGATTAAAATTTTAAGCAAAACTGGCTTCCTGACGGACCTTTCTCTGCTGGCCCCCAGGGCGAAGGGGCTTTCGGGGGTTATCCGAAGAACCCCCTAGGCCCGCGACCCCCCGGGGAGCAGATCAGGTCCGCCAGGATGACCTCCTCTTGTCCGAGCCCCGCCATCTTCGACGGGTGAACGGACTCGACTTGGTCACCAGTTTCTGTCCCCTAGGTCAGAAGCAACATCAGGTACTCATAGAAAAGAAAGTTCATTTTGCTAAGGTTTAAATTATTAAGTTTATTAATTTAATTTAAATTATTAGGTTAATTAATAATTAAGAAAGTTGAGTACAAAGGGAGAGGCAGATATTATAGAATTACAATGAGAGGTTAAGATAGTGGGGTTTGAACTGAGTACCTTCTGTACGCCAGGACCACGACTCTACCAACTGAGCCAACAAGGACATATGAAAATCTGCTACTGGTCAAAGTGTATAGGGGAATTTTCATTTAATAAAATTTAATTTAGCTGTTAAATGCACTAAAATAGAAAGTTAGGAGAGTGGGGTTTGAACTGAGTACCTTCTGTACACCTGAACCGCAACTCTGCCAACTGAGCCATCAAGGACGAATGAGAAGCTGCTACTGATCAAAGTGTATAGTGGAATTTTCTGTTCTTAAAATTTAATTTAGCTGTTAAATGCGCTAAAATAGGAAGTTAGGAGAGTGGGGTTTGAACTGAGTACCTTCTGTACACCTGAACCGCAACTCTGCCAACTGAGCCATCAAGGACGAATGAGAAGCTGCTACTGGTCAAGGTGTATAGTGGAATTTTCTGTTCTTAAAATTTAATTTAGCTGTTAAATGCACTAAAATAGGAAACTAGGAGCGTGGGGTTTGAACTGAGTACCTTCTGTACACCTGAACCGCAACTCTGCCAACTGAGCCATCAAGGACGAATGAGAAGCTGCTACTGGTCAAAGTGTATAGCGGAATTTTCTGTTCTTAAAATTTAATTTATCTGTTAAATGCGCTAAAATAGGAAGTTAGGAGAGTGGGGTTTGAACTGGGTACCCTCTGTACACCTGAACCGCGCCTCTGCCAACTGAGCCATCAAGAACGAATGAGAAGCTGCTACTGGTCAAAGTGTATAGTGGAATTTTCAGTTCTTAAAATTTAATTTAGCTGTTAAATGCGCTAAAATAGGAAGTTAGGAGAGTGGGGTTTGAACTGAGTCCCTTCTGTACACCTAAACAGCGACTCTACCAACTGAGCCATCAAGGACGAATGAGAAGCTGCTACTGGTCAAAGTGTATAGCGGAATTTTCTGTTCTTAAAATTTAATTTATCTGTTAAATGCGCTAAAATAGGAAGTTAGGAGAGTGGGGTTTGAACTGAGTACCTTCTGTACACCTGAACCGCGCCTCTGCCAACTGAGCCATCAAGGACGAATGAGAAGCTGCTACTGGTCAAAGTGTATAGTGGAATTTTCTGTTTTTAAAATTTAATTTATCTGTTAAATGCGCTAAAATAGGAAGTTAGGAGAGTGGGGTTTGAATTGAGTACCCTCTGTACACCTGAACCGCGCCTCTGCCAACTGAGCCATCAAGGACGAATGAGAAGCTGCTACAGGTCAAAGTGTATAGTGGAATTTTCTGTTTTTAAAATTTAATTTATCTGTTAAATGCGCTAAAATAGGAAGTTAGGAGAGTGGGGTTTGAACTGAGTACCCTCTGTACACCTGAACCGCGCCTCTGCCAACTGAGCCATCAAGGACGAATGAGAAGCTGCTACTGGTCAAAGTGTATAGTGGATTTTTTCTGTTTTTAAAATTTAATTTAGCTGTTAAATGCGCTAAAATAGGAAGTTAGGAGAGTGGGGTTTGAACTGAGTACCCTCTGTACACCTGAACCGCGCCTCTGCCAACTGAGCCATCAAGGACGAATGAGAAGCTGCTACTGGTCAAAGTGTATAGTGGAATTTTCTGTTCTTAAAATTTAATTTAGCTGTTAAATGCACTAAAATAGGAAACTAGGAGCGTGGGGTTTGAACTGAGTACCTTCTGTACACCTGAACCGCAACTCTGACAACTGAGCCATCAAGGACGAATGAGAAGCTGCTACTGGTCAAAGTGTATAGTGGAATTTTCTGTTCTTAAAATTTAATTTATCTGTTAAATGCGCTAAAATAGGAAGTTAGGAGAGTGGGGTTTGAACTGAGTACCTTCTGTACACCTGAACCGCGCCTCTGCCAACTGAGCCATCAAGGACGAATGAGTAGCTGCAACAGCTCAAAGTGTATAGTGGAATGTTAAGTTAATAAAATTTAATTTAGCTGTTAAATGCATTAAAATAGGAGGTTAGGAGAGTGGGGTTCGAACTGAGTACCTTCTGTACACCAGAACCACGACTCTGCCAACAGCGCCATCAAGGACGTATGAGAATCTGCTACTGGTCAAAGTGTATAGGGGAATTTAAAGTTAATAAAATTTAATTTCATGTAAAATGCACTAAAATAGGAAGTTACCTTAGTGGGGTTTGAACAGAGTACCTTATGTGCAACAGGATAGCGACACAACCAACAGAGCCTTCATGGACGTTTGGGGAGAAACTTCTGGTTAAAATGTATTGTGGAACTGTCAGTTCTTAAAATTTAATTTAGCTATAAAATGCACTAAAATAGGAAGCTTAGTGGGTTTGATCTGAGTACCTTCTGTACAATAAGGAACTTGCATGATTTTTTTATTTTTTTAATCTATTCTTCACGCAAAAATAAGCCACTACACAAAATTTGAGGCCGATTGAGAAATTTTTCGATTGCAAAAAAAATTATCAAAAATCGTGTTTTTCGAAGCAACTGAAAACGATTAATTGCATGCACAGTTACGTCACTTATGTTTGCCTCGGATTGTCATGTTTGCTTTGGATTTCTGACCGCCACCAGAAGTGTCTAGAAGGTAAATATTTATTAAAACACTCATATCGGACACTTGTGAAAAAAGAAATCATCAACTAAAACATACAAATTCAATTTTGATTGCAATTTGGCTCGATGGATTCTACGTCACTGTGCATGCAAACACACTTCGCGTTTTCAGTCACGTGTTTTTTCTCGACTTTTAAATTAAAATATTTAAGTACTTGTACACTTTTTTGAAAATTTGACAAAATGTTTCATTTTTCTATACAAAAAACCATACGAAACACTTGAAAGTTTATGAAAATCCGACACATGCAAGTTCCTTATTGGGCCGCAACTTAAACGACTAAGCCCTGAAATTTTTACATCTATAACGTTACATTGGTCTTAAAGGGTTAAAGGAAAGTAAATATTAAATTTAAAAATTTTCTTCTAGGCTTATTTCTAATAGTATTTAATTGAGTCTTAAGTTCCAAAACCTAAATTTTGTACCTAAAGGATACATTTTGAAGTGATGAAACAAAGAATTACGAAATCTGTTTACAGAGAACCCCTGATAAAACGTTATGTAAATGAGTAAATGTATAAACGTTGTTAGAAATTATTTGACTTATCAATATAACATTTCGCGAATTATTTTCTAAACACCCGTTAACTAATTATCATTTTCAACTTAAAGGTTATTATTATCCACATAATAACTGATATGGATGATGAAAATGGGGGAAGGGATTGAAAAAGTTCGATGATTCTACTTAACTGTAAAGTGTCATACCTGCCATTCACTCGATCTAAAAAGCTGCTTTTCTCTATTTTTAGTCTTACATATTATATTTATTACATCCATTAAAGCGCAATAATTCACAATGTAAAAAATTGCCATCTTGTATTTACGACGTCAGGTCTGCCTTTTTTGACCAACAATATAACTTCCATTGTTGGGTTTTTAATTATGAACATATTTTCATTGCATTCACATTGAAAATAGCATCTATTTAAAGTATTGGAAATCTAAATACAGGATTTTTGGTAAAAATAGCTATTGTTTAGTTATGACGTCATGAATGCTATTTCCTATGGATTTAGATGCTTTTTTCGGTAGCTATTTGATAAATCTATATATTTCTAATAATTTTGTTCAAAAATAATTCTGATAACTTATCTAGATCGCCGTTTACAGCATTTTTCCTATGACGGCCATCTTGCACTCATGACACGCACCCTGCACGGATTTCAGAAAAAATACTCGGTACCACGTTAATGTAGACGTCCTTACGAATCGAATGATACCCCTCACTAAGCTCCAACAAAAAAATTTTTGGAACATGACATAAGCGACACCGCTATAAGCCCACATCGTTAGTTTATTACAGGTAAACTATGGGTAATTGATGCATCTTTCATAAACTCCGTGACCATCTTCGTCAACATCAACGCCTCTAAAATATGAAAAATTAACATAAATACAATAGGAAGAGCACATCTATACAATATTTCCCTGCCTATAAACTAATGATATACAGGGTGTTCAAAAGTCCGTTTTGCAGGTTTTATTTGGAACCAACGTGTCCTAGGGCCACGAAAGTAAGGTCAACCCCTAGGTAAGTGACCCTGGATAATTCATTGAGATGCTTTACAGCGCCTATAGCGGCGAAATAAAAAAAGTTTAAAAAATTACTTTAAAAACTAAATGAGATAGAGCAAAAACCTCAGTAAGAGTATTGTTTTTCAGACCTCAAAAAAGAAAAAGTTCGTAAATTTGCAAATTTTTCAGTGTTGTTGTGTAGTTTTGTGGTTTTTTTAGTTGAATGAAGACAACATTTTTTTCCAAAAATAAAAAAAACTTGCAAATTTATGAACTTAATCATTTTTGAGGTTTCGTTTGATAAAGGGCTATATTTCCACATGCTATCTCCGCGAATATTCACGATGTTTTGATGAAATTTTTTTCAGTGAGTTCCATGGGCGCCCATACATAAGGGCAGAGGGGGGCCCGGGCCCCCCCCTGGAATCCGAAAAATTTACATAAAATCTTCAGTTAACCATAATAATTTTTATTCAACATCAACATTCTATTTTATATTTTCTACTATATCAATACTTTATTATGATTTTAAGTAGTGATGGGCAAAATCGATAATTTTAGGTATCGAATACTTTGGTATCGAATACTTATAGGTATCGAATACTTTGGTATCGAATACTTATAGGTATCGAGTACTTTTAGGTATCGAATACTTTTTTTCAATGTCTGGAAATGAACCTGAAGGGTCAATTTTTTCAGGGCCTATCCATAATCAGACTAATATTCAAAAAACTGAAAGCGATCCATCAAAAAGCCCCGTAGCTACGGGCCTGGAGGTGGATAGAGGCGAAGGATTTGGCGGGGGAAAAACCTAGCCGCGTCAAATCTCTCTCGCGGATGATAACGACTTGGGTTTGAGCGTTGCAAAATGAAAACGGAAACAGGCTGCGTTTGATCTACAGTAGGTATTATAAAGATTACTTCATTGAAAAATTTAAAACGAAATATGTCAATAAAGTATCGATACTTTTGTGGGTATCGAATACACTCGATACCTATAGGTATCGAGTACTTAAGTATTTGGTATCGATACCTGCCCATCACTAATTTTAAGCTAATTCAAAAGCAATATGAAAATTGTTTCTAACATTTCATACACTGTAACATTGCCATATCCACCACCCCAGTAACAAAATCTAGGAATCCTGAATTCTACTCATATCATGAAAATCATGGGTAACAATTCTATTAGGTTGCTGCCCAAAAGTGTTCCAAATGAGTTAAATATCTACCTCTTATAAGTAAAATTTCAAAAATTTTCTGGGAGAGGACCCCCAGAACCCCTCTTTTTAGTATCGACTAGGTATATTGTGAACAAGTAGATTTCTACATTAAGTGTGAAAAGATTAAAAACTATAATTAGAGGGTGCTAAATAATACTACGCACAATACACGAGTGAAACATAAACTTCTATAACTTTGAACCAAACCCTCTTACCCTCGAAACAAAAAAAATGCCTGACTGAAAACCTAAAATTTTTCTTGGGCCCCCCCTTGAGTTTTACCATATGGGCGCCCCTGGTGAGTTCTTCATATCGTTGGCAACAATACTCTCATCGAGGTTTTTGCTCCATCTCCTGTTGTTTTTAAATTATTTTTTTTTAAATTTTATTAATTCGCCACTAGGGGCGCTGTAAGTCATCTCAATGAATTCTCCTGGGTCACTTACTTAGGGGTAGGCCTTACTTTCATAGCCTTAGGACAAGTTGGTTCCAAATAAAAGCCACGAAACGGACTTTTGAAGCACCCTGTATATCCACATTCAGCTGAATTCCCCCTCCTGCAAAAACAACACATATACAACATTGTTCTGCATTTAGGTCCTCTCTCTATTAAGTTAATCCTTAGTCAATTAAGTCCTCGAGACCGAATTTATTGCGCCTGGGTACGAAAAGGAACTGAGAGTGCGAACCGAATCGGAATTGTATAGTACTGCAAGCCACAGAAGAATGGGGTCAAAGGATTTTCAAAATGAGTTACTGGTTGCTCGGGTCCACTGATTAAATTTGAGAACTGGGGTTTTGGAATGGATGGGGTACTGTTAAGGCTTTTGCGTAAAGGTGGAGGCATAAATGAGTGAAGACTGAATAAATCATGGAGGAGAGAGTAAAGAGTAGGTGAAATATGCATGCGCAGTAGCACACATCTGAAGCCAGCGGTCTCGGACGGCTTTCCTTTGTGCGCTTTAACAATCCCAGAATGTCTCTGAGGGATCGGTCCAATGAATGGTTCCGAGTGGGAGAGGTGACGAAATATACGTCACTTTTGCACGGAGCGAATGACATTCCTTCTTCGCATCTCCTCCCACAGTGCATCCTGGGGCCTAACCGCGATCGTATCGCCTAGTAGAGGATACCAGTCTAGGCGACCTCGTGACGTCACATAACGACAGTTAGGCAAATGGTCGTACCGCGAAGCTATCGCTTAGTTAGAGAACTATCGCTTACTGCCGATTCGCCCTCCCCTACGAAGGGATACCCCGGGAGCTATCCCCAAACTCTTGTCCATAGTGTCCTTTACGTTATGTATTGTTTTTTTCGCTACTATTTCATTCCATTATGGCGTTATTTTTAAGTTTTTAACCTTATCATACTTTATAGCAGAGTTTCTCAAACTGTGGGTCGCGACCCACTGGTGGGTCGCCAGTCAGTTTTTGGTGGGTCGCGAGAAGATTTTTAATTTTTCACAAACGGTGTTATTGACTTTTTAATTATCAAACTATTAGTTGAACTTTTGAAATTATCAAATTACCATACTATAGTAAAAATAATAAAAATTTGAGGAAAAACTACACTACTCAGAGTGGAATGGAAAAGGCAATTAATGTAAATACGTACTATGTGTGTCACTTTAATGTGCCGATAATACAAATCTAGTCGGTTATTGAAATAAGATTTGAAAAAAATATTAAGTGTTTCTCCTCATCCACACTGGGGGGGTCAATGCAAATTTTAAGAATTTTTTTGGGAAATGATGCAACTGATGTAATTTATCCCATATTGCTAAAAAACAAGTTAAAATCATGTTTTTAAGGGTCAAATTTTAAAATTTTCTCTGGGGGAGTACCCCCAGACCCCCCTTTTTACTGTAGGGATCATTGTTAGACCACAATTAAACTATTTCATACCCTTGTAACTAAATAGTTGGTGAACACCCCCAGTCAGAGAAGTTTAAATTCTATGGGGAGGGGGCATCAGATAATTATCTCAGTTCAGTTAATTATAAATAACTGAAGTCGGTGGGTCGCGTTAGATTTTCTTTCTCAAAAGTGGGTCGCGATGCTAAAAAGTTTGAGAACCCCTGCTTTATAGTATACTTAAAAATCTTCTATTGTACTTTTTAAAGTATTTTGTGTGAGAACTATTTATCTATGTATGCGCACGGTTTACTTTGGGTAGAGGAGTGATGCGGTGTAGTGTTTTGTTTACCTCAAGGCGTCTGGTCGATAATAGTTGGATAGTTAATGTGAAGTCTCTTTTTCATTAATCATCATGCCTGGAACCTACACGAAACGCAAACGATTAAATCTCATGAGCAGCTCATTCAATCGTTTCCACATAGCTTCCTTTGTGCTGCCATCTGTTAAGAAAGACGACAAGTAATTACTTGTAACACAAGTAGTACAAGTAAGGCACTAGATGTCCTTTACTTTCGTAATATATTAATGTCTGAGGACTTATTTTGGTAATAAATAGCTGTTTTAGATCTTTTAAACTATTAAAACGGGCCACTAAAAGTGTAAAAGCAATCGGATCGCGCGGATGGCTACACTGTTTTCGAATAGGCTGCTCTCTTTTGATTGGCCAGCTCCCTTCTCCCCACGAAAGCGACGTGCGTCAGAAATTCCTTGTGGATAACCGGTTCGCGGTCGGGCCAAAAGCAAGTATCGCCTACCGAAAAGAGATGTTTATCGCCTACTCCATATCGCCTATAGGGGATAGGAACTATAGGCGACACGATCGCGGTTAGGCCCCTGGGATTGTTCCGGAAGGAGCAGAACTGGCAGAACGACTGCATTCTAGGCCCTTATGAAGTCAAGCAATGTGAGTTGAAAAAAAGTTTGTGCGCATGCGCTAAGTAGCAATTTGGCAACAAATATTTGGCGAAGCAATCGCTACTTGGCGAAGCTCTTATCCCAGTTTCAAGTTTTAAATTATGTAGTGTATTTTTGGTTTGGATATCGTAGGTTTTCATGTTTTACCTAGGATTTAAATGAAATATAACACTCTTTCAAAGCTCTTTTGCAGGAAAACTCAATAAATTAAACTCTGAAATAGAAAATAAATTCTTTAATTAAATTAAGTAATATTATAAAATTAAATAACTAAAAATAAGAACACCAAGCTTTCAAAATTTGATTTATTCAAATCATAACTACATAACTTTTGTCAAAATCTATAAAAATCAATTAAAAATAACTATAACCATTAATTTAAATTAAACTATATAAAAATCTAATAAAAATAAAAAAATAATAAAAACTATTAATCTAAGTTAAACTATAAAAATCTTATAAAAATAATCAAACATTAATTAAAATTAAACAATAAAAATCTAATAAAAATAATTATAACATTAATTTAAATTTAAAAAAATTATCTTTAATTTTATAAGTTAAAAATCATGAAAAGCTAACGAGAGTATTCCTGGAATTCAAACCCCGGATCTTCTGCTCAGCAATCGCTTACTCAACCACCTGCTCCAATGGGTCTTACGTGCAATGAAGCAATTTTATAATTTAAAGTCAACTGCCTCCAAAGAATCCAAAATCTTCCGCCAAATCTCTGGTCGCCAACACGACTCGAGCATGCGCACAAACAAATTGGGGATTCACGGTTAAGCGGGGGGAAATTCGCCAATCTGGCGATAAGTGTGCCAGCTTTGCCGCCGTCTGGTTTCCATGGTTTTAGTTAGGGATGATGATGCAATACCGACCGCCGCGCTACCGTGACGCAGGCGTATTGCTGGATGCTTGAGTGCAATGATGACGATGCAAGCGTTAAACCAATGGGAAGCGAGATGCTAGTTGCCGTTTGTTGCATGTCATAATATTATTAACAAGTATACAGTAGAAAGTTAGTGGCAACACTTTGTTTGTTTTGTTTTCATTCCTAGTTTGAACACGTTTGATACATTGAACGTGGCAGTGTCAGGCCTGTAGCTACGGGGGGGGCCAGGGGGGGCTGAGCCCCCCCTGGCATCTTCATTTGCCCCCCCTAGAAATTTTTCAGAAATTCTATCCGCAAGCACAGCCAGGGGGGCAGGGAGGAGCAGCTGCCCCCTTCTAAAACACGAGTAATTTACTTCTAGCTAAGTTAAAACCCAGTTTTTTAAGGTCAAATTTTCAAAAATTTTCTGGGGGAGGGCCCCCATTTGTATTTAAACCTTTATTATTCCCAATTTTTTTTAAATAGCAAGTTCATCAAAATCAAAATTCTACTTAAAAATGTGTGTCCGAATTTTGGTCTACAAGTACCAAAAAGCAGTTAAAAACCCTGTTTATAGGGTCAAATTTCCAAAAATTTTCGGGAGAGGACCCCCAGACCCCCATTTCATCTTGTATCCCCCATTATTACAAAACAATTTTTCTTATATTAATATAACAGATCACACGAATCAATAAAGTTCTTTTGGGTGAAAATTGAACCCAAAAATGTATAACAAACTACATTAAATCTATTAAATATGCATGGGATGGGGATGGCAAATATATTTAGGCCCCCTACCAAAATAAACTTTTATATACCCTATTTTCGAGTTTTCCTTTTCAATTCTGGAGCTTACATGGACAGTTCCTTCTTTAACCCAAAGGATCTAACAATGGGCTAAAACAGTAATTTAAGCTTCAAATTTCTAAAATTTAAAGAAGGAAAACTTAAAACAGGAAAGGTAAAACTAGAAAAATTTAGGACTAACTCCTCCCGAAACAAAAGTCTTGTATAACAGCTCCTTAGGCCTGAGGGTCTTATGGATTTTGTCCCCTAGTCAAACAGTTGAAATTACGCCTATGATACCTTCTGAAAACCCCCTTGCCCCCCTGAAAAAGTGGGCGCCCCAGCAAAGGGAAATTCCTGGCTACGGGCCTGGGCAGTGTACGAAACACCGTTCCTGAGGTAGGTCGTTTTTTTGTCTTTTTTGTAGCTATTGCTTGTAAATATGAACAGTTTCTTTTGATTTTTAATACTTTTTGTGGTCTTTACTTGATTTTGATATTGTCTCAAAGGTAGGATGCGCCAGTCGGCGGGTCTTTGATACCGAAATTCGTGTTTGCTTGATGCCTTAGGAGGGCGGTTTAACCCAAATCGATGGGTGTTAAAAATAGATAGGGGGGGTCTCCCCCCACTCACTACCATCAAATTTATTCCCTAAAAACATTATTTGTAAAAAAAATGTGTTTTTTGGCGATTCTGATGACCAAACTTTAATGTATCGTGTTTTGGCACAATTTGCTTGTAAATATTAGCATTTTCTGTTGGTTTTCAATACTTTCTACCTGGTCTTTTCTTGATTTTGAAAATGTTTCGTTCGTAGGATGCGTCGGTCGGCTGATCTTGAGAGCGAGCGAGATTCGTGATTGCGAAATGCCATACGAGGGCGGTTTAACCCAAATCGATGGGTGTTAAAAATAGATAGGGGGGTGGGGGTCTCCCCCACTTATTACCATCAAATTTATTCCCTAAAAGCATTATTTATTTGTTAAAAATGTTTTTTTGGCGATTTTGATGATCAAACTTCAAAATATCATGTTTTGGAGAAATCTCGCCAAGTTGGCGAATTTTTCCCCCGCTTACCAGTAATATCCCAACAAATTTTTCGGCTCTCATAGGATTAGGCTCATACAATCTAGACTAGAGCCTACTGGCAGAACGGTGTTGCCAGTACCTCATTCGCTCAGTAGTATGTTACACCTCCTGATTACTCTCTCCTCCCCGGAATATCCGTCTGTTGCTCTAGGTCCGAGTCATGATTTCAAATACTCTTATAAGGTCATCCCGAAAGTTTTATCGCTTCAGGAACAGTCTGTTATATTTTTACTGCTCTTCTATTATGTGATCCCCACAGAGTATAGATCAGTGATTCCGAACGTGGGGCGCACGCCCCACCGGGGGCAATATCATTTTCTAGGGGTGCAATTTGAAAATTTTCAACCAAATTGCCCCCCAGGTGGAAACCAATCTAGGGGGAAAATTAAAAAAAAACTTTTTAAAAAGAAGTTTATCAAAATCTGATCCCATTTATCCTATCTGAGAATGTATGTCTGAAATCCTGGACCAGTATGTATCAAAACCAAGTTGAAACCCTGTTTTTTGAGTCTAATTGAGGGCTTCGGGGCAAGAACCGGGTATCTCCACATTGAAATCAAATTTATTTTAAGTTAGATTCGACAGTTCAGCAATACACTGCCAATTAATGCAACCCTAAAATATGCTACTTTCTTGCTTGGCCTTTTTTATGGCTAACAATAATTTGGCGTAACTCTGATTAATCGCCAATTCTAGCTAGCTGATTACTAAATTTCACAGATTCATCCCAGTGAAATGTTTACCCAAGCATAACAAACGTTCAAGATTCGTCCAATTTTCGTCATGTATAGCCAAATTTCGTTTACATCAAGTAGCAATTACGTAAATTTGACATAATTAGTATGAGCTGTGCTACTAGCCTACTAGGGATCGACAAAAATCTTGCGCGCATTTTAGCTATCGACGAGACTCACTTAGAACTAACGCCGCATTCAATTTTAAATTTTGTAGAAACAACTGAATTTGAACAATTTTATAAGGGGATGGGGGTTTTAGGTTGATGGTTTAGGGTAATTAATAAGAGGGGGTTCTTTTAGAACTGTTGCACCGAGTATCTCATCTTCATTGAATTACACTGAAAACCTTTTACGTTTTTACAACTTTGGGATGGTAGACCTGTTATGCGATCTAAATTCCTTCTATTTTATATTTACTTAATATCGTGTGCTTTTAGGGTATAAAATATCATGCTATGTTTTAATTCACTTTGAAATTTTAGGTATTTTAAAATCAAACTTTAAGTTACATGGTGCGAAACATTGATAAAAATATTTTCAAATCATGAAAAAATTAAAAGTGGATTTGAATAAAATTATACAAAATTAAAATTAAAGGAAGTTTAATTTTTGTAAAACGATCGAAGGTTTCGAAAATGTTAGTAGACAAAAAGTAAAGATAATAAACTTTATAAGAAAATTAATTCCTGTTTTTAAATGGAAGAGTTCACAGAAAGGTTTTGGTTCTGACTTCACTTATTGAGGCCATTTAATAAGCTCCGCCCATTGACTGGACTGATTTGTCTGTGAATCAAACCCTGGACTAACGGGAAAATTCAATTTCAAAAGCACAGAGGGTTCATTTTAAGAGTACAAGGGTTACTATAACTCTTGGCAAGTAATTGAACAGTTTCTAATCCTGTACTTACTCCAATCATTATACAGAAACCCTAAACAAACATCAACGTTGAAGACGTCACCAAATATTTTCCTAAAGTGAATTTGAGTCGAAAGTGGAGATACCCGGTTCTTGCACCGAAGCCCTCAATTATACTAAACCTTTTCTGGGGGATGACCCAAGATCTCTTTGTTAACGCTTATATTTGAAACTTTTTTACATTAGGTTCATCAAAATGCAAATCTTACCTAAAAATTTATATCCAAAATTTCCCAACTAGGGGTACCAAACTAGTTTAAAACCTGCTTCCTAGAGTCAAATTTCTGAAAATTTGCTGGGCGGGACCCCCAGACCCTCCTTGGTACTTAAAACTTATAAACTCATAACTTGATTTAGTTCTTTAGCATGAAAATTCTACCTAAAAATGTTCTGAAAAGCTACATTAGACTTATTAAATATAGGAGGGGCTAAGAAATAATTTTGGCTCCCTCTCAAAATATATTTTTATACATGCCACTGAAACATATTACATGAGATATTTTTACACATGGCAAATTTCGAAAGGCTTTGGTGGGGCATGGACCGAAAAAGGTTGGGAAACACTGGTATAGAGCTTAACAGAGGATTCATCTCCCTAGAAGCTAATGGCAACTTTTTTTAACATGGGTTCCCCATAGTCAACTTCTGGTACTTCGGACCACCTCCTACAGTTCAACGTCACTCCTGCTCTCTGTCTGCCCACTGAAGCTGTCACTCAAATCCAATTTGGAAGTGAAGGGAAAAGAGCAGCACCGATAAAATTAAAATGCCGCTTGATAAAAGTTCCATATCTAATCAGAAATCAGTTTCGCATTTAGCGAAAATCGTGAAATTAATTATAATCTGCGAGCTTGAATTAAATTAAGTACCTAAAGAGGAAAACTGCCGTTTGGAATCTCCGTTAGCTCTTTACTCTGTGGCGATACCAATATAAACTGTAACTACAGTCAACTTGGCTAGATTTTGGGACTGTTCGAAATCTGGGCTTTCCTTAGAGGCACAGTCTAAATCAGGGGAGGCCAACCTTTTTTGGAAGAGTGCCATTATTTGAGGGTGAAAATTGCGGCGTGCCACTTTTTATTTTTTTTACCTCACCAAAAAATATATAAAATTAAAAAAAATTCATAGGATGATAATAGGATTTTTATACACATATTTTTTTAATAATTAGAATAAGTTACATAATTAGAATAGTGCAGATTCAAAAAGTACACTTATGTTTTATTACAATTAAACAATTTTAATGGCTCAGAGTTATGATAATACACAAAAAATTAGTAAAAAGTAAAATTATTAAAACATTAAAAATAAAATTAATCATCCAACTTATGATAATTAAAATTAAACAGGTACTGTACTACTTTTAACTTAATGGGGATTTTGAAGCTGTAGTTTTATCACCAGTTCTTCTATGTTGGGGTTGGATTTACATTTACTTGGCAGATAAAACGATGAGATAAAAGCGAATTGAGTCAGACAGGAAGTACAGCGAAAGAGAAAAAAATTTTTAATCCATAACTAAAATCTGTCTTTTCTTCTGGTGGACGCCACAGAGAAAAATCCAAACAGAGGGTCCAACACGATATATTCAAAAGTTGGATGGGTTTGAGGGCGCCACGATGAACTAAATGATTGACAGAGAGATCAAACCTGTGATTGGCTGTCACTCAATCTTCTATTTTCTAAGGAGAAGGAAAAAGTTTTTCTCAACCAATCAGGCTTTTCCATCCCGCCTCTCGTGACGTTGATGAGATCGCAGCACCAAAATAGCCCCAAACTCATCCAACTTTTCGATTTCCAATAGCGCCTATGGCGACGGACTCTCTGTTCTAGTACTCTGTGGTGGACGCTTTCTCTAGAAAGAGTAAATCCGAAGCCAAGACATGATGGCGCCAATGCAAGGCATCGCTAACTGCGCTTAATCCAATCCATATGTCATTGATGACGCCTGAAAACATTATTTCACCCAAATTTTTTCAATACCTACGCGTGCCACTGGTGAGGCTCTGCCATGCCACATTGTGGCACGCGTGCCGCGGGTTGGCCATCCCTGGTCTAAATCCATGAAAGTAACAACTCAAATTAACAAATTTCGTGATTAAAACGTATGGCACTGTCTAGCTCAGAGGTGCCGAACTGGGACTCCTTCATACTTTCTGACTCTCTGGCAAAAGTTTGGGACTCCCACGGGAGTCAAATCCGAAGTTATCCGAACTAGCGCGAGTGAGGTCGGCTCTTTCCGTAGGTTGAACGAATTGTACTTTCTTGCCGAGATCACGGCGATAGCCGATAAGCCGTTTGCCCGACACTGTTAGAACTTGGAGCGGGCTTAATATTTTTGATTTGGGTTGGTTCTTGACAGCTGCTTTCATGTTGCTTGAACCCTGGTCAATATTACTCTATGGCTAAAAATAATAAAATTAGTTTTGGAGTTGCTAATTGATATTTTATATTCCCAATTGTTATATCATGTGTTTTTGGTTCCGGATGACCTTTGGTCAATCCGATTAACTTTTTGCTACTTCAATGCTTTGGCACTGAAGTTGGTCATGTTGGGTCTCAAACCAAAAGCCTTGAAACGTATAACAATTTGGTATTGACCACTGGTCAACATCTCTTAACCAGTGATCAATCCCCTTTTTCCTCACTACCAAAAGCTTTTCTGACATTCTCTCTCTTTTTCATGGTTTTTTTTCGGAAGCCCCGACCTTTGGTCATTCCCCTTTGACCACTAATAATTTTTGTATTTTTCAACTCTTTGCTTTTTTTCCTCCGCTTAATTAACTACGAGGGTTGTTTTTTAATTAACTTCCGTTTTTCTCTTGAAAAAAAAGTAGTAAGAATTTCGAAACAATTTTGGTGCTGGTAGTTAGATACATCCTTCAGGTTCAATTTTCCACCTTACTGAATAAAATCGGACATTTTTTCTATTTTTTATCGATTTTACAAGCGCGCTCCTCGAACTATTTTCCCGCCAACCCATAGAGAATTCGGCTTTTTTTTCTTCCTTCGCTCCGTCCGCGAGCAGGCATTAACATTAAACAATGGGTGGGCACTGGGCAGGTGATCGCGGACGGAGCGAAGGGAGAAAAAAAAGCCGAATTCTCTATGGGTACTGCCGTCCTAAGCGAAAGTGCACATAAAGGCAATTTCGTTCAGATTTACTTTGAGAAAAATATCGCCAGAAGAGTATTGGGATTTTTTTTTTATTCTGTGAGGGTAGACCACAGAGTAAAGATAATTCAGAGTCCAAAACGTGATTTTACTAAAATACACTGCTGGCCATCCAAAATGGTACACCAAGAAGGAACAGAGATATCAAACCTAAATTTATTTCTATGATTGCACATAGTATTAATGTGAATTGATTAAAAATTCAGCCTTCCTAGATGTTAGGGGGCCGAGAAAATTGGTGAGGAGTGTTGTCTCCATAGGTGTCTATTACCACCGTCCCACGCCATAGTATTGAATGAAAGTGGCTATAAATGGGCTTTGTAGGATTGGAGGACCCTGTTGCGTCCCCAGGTAGTCAAAGTTTATGTGTTACACCAGAACAAGTTGCATACCAGGATAGGGGATTTCTCCTCTTTCTCCGGCCATGTTTTGTGGGGGTTGGTTCTTAAAAACGGGTAGGTCAGGGTAAAAATGAAACAAAGGGGGTAAGAAGAAGGCTTTGACATTGCGTTCATCACGTGGTTGTGCAATTTTCTCTTGAGACTTGTCCGCAGGCGAGTGTTGAAGGTAAGGGTGGACAACAGGTTGTAAAACCTCAATGCTGTACCTCTGGTTGGTCAATGTGCCGGTAAAACATACTGAGGAGGTGTGGGAGTGGAAAGCATGTCGTTTACAGTGCAGGGGACTGCCCGTTTGGCAAGCATAGCTTCAGAAATATTCCAATCTTCAACACGAGATTCGGCGTTGGCAACAGTGCACTTAATGAAATGGACATCTCAATGTGATGGCACAGAGTTTATGAGAGTATCCCAATGCGGTCTGGAGCACCACAATAATTGGAGATGACTTTACGACAGCGAGAAAAGAGAGCACTCGGCTGTTGATTTTGTAATCGTAAGATTTCTTCTTTACGCAGAGTAACGAGGTAGTGAAGCATTGGATTCCACTCTCACATCTTCTCAGTATGATTAACGGCACATTGACCAATAGGGTGGGTCATTTTCCTATGGCGAAAAAAAAATTTTGCAAATTCTATCGGGCACAGCAAGAAAAGGGTGCCAAATGGTCTCAAACTAACATGTGTAAAATATTATTCGATTATAATAACTCTTTTTGCCTCCGGATTGGCCTCAAATAGAACAAAAATATGTAATTTTTAATATTTTTAAAAAATTTTATGAATTAAATTTTTTTGTCTAAAACTTATTAAAGTTCACAAATAAGGGTATTTAAAAGCAATTTTAATCACATTAGTCACCTTCATGCAATATTAATACAAAAATAACTGCCAAAGTGGCAATATAATATGCTATCATATTAACAAGATCCGTAGAATATGAATCTCTTTTTATAGTGGATTTTCAGTGGTACAGATTTTAAATATCGGTAGTTCATATACATTCTCCCTCAAGTTTTGTCAGTATAAAACGGTATTTTTAATTTTTCAAAATAGAAACAGTTGTGTTTTTCATAAATATGTCGCGCTTTCGAAATTCAGCGGACAGTTATTTCACTGGCTGGTCTTGGGATCCAAATATGATCGCAAAAATATGTTGAAACAATTGTCGAATGGATAGTTCGTTCATAGGCATTATCAGTTATGATTCGCTTAGTCATGATTTACCTAATTTTTTACTATAGCAATTCACTGAAACCCAGGCCCATGAAATTATACTTCTTTGAGGATTGACTCAAAATAGCTTCTTAACATTCCCTTATGCGTTCATAAATGTTAAAATATAGAAAATTTAACTGTTAAGGATAATTACAAGTAAGTTTTGAAAAGTAATGTAGCTTATTTAAAAACTTAAGGGATAATACTGAGCTTTATGCTGAAAACGGGGATCTACCGCTCTTCTTAAGAAAATATTTCAAAATTAGACTCTTAAAATGTGGTTTTAATTTATTTTTGGACATTAGAGAATCACACGGGGACACTTGGGATGGACTATTCCTAATATGCCAAAAAATTTCAAGGAAATCCCAACTTTTAAACTATTATCCAAATGTTTTCCATGGGGTTGAAATCTATAACCCAAAAAAGGTATCCACCTTCTGACATATCAATTTTTATTAAAAATTTAATGTTTTTACCATCCTACTCAACCGACAATAAAGGTTTCGCACATTTTTATGATTCCAGCTAGAAATTTTTGATTGCCAGTTCTAACCATTGAGATATTTCAAAATATGTTGTATTACAACTCAAGTATTTAAACTCTGGTTTCATTTATAATTATTTTATAGTCTTCAATGATGATTGTTATACCATTGTGCACATTTATATTCATGACGGATCTGTGCAATCGAGGTAAAAGCTTGATTTTCGTTCGTCCATTTTTGCATGAAATTACTATATTAATCGAAACTTTGAGGCCAATCCGGAGGCAAAAAGAGTTATTATAATCAAATAATATTTTACACATGTTAGTTTGAGACCATTTGGCACCCTTTTGTCGCTGTGCCCCTGGGAAAATGTGAAAAAAATATTTTTGACCCACCCTATTGACCAACCAGAGCTACAGCATTGAGGTTTGACAACCTGTTGTCTACCCTTACCTTCAACCCTCGCCTGAGGACATATCTCAAGAGAAAAATGCACAACCACGTGATGAACTCAATGTCCAAGCTTTCTTCTTATCCCCTATGTTGCATTTTATCCTGACCTACCCGTTCTTAAAAACCAACGCCACAAAACATGTCCGATGAAAGAGGAGAAATTCCCTAGCCCGGTATGCAACGTCCGCTGGTGCACCACAAGAAGTTCATGTGGTGCACCAGCGACTGCCTGTGGACGCAACATAGTCCTCTAATCCCTCAAAGCCCATTTTGAGCCTCCTTCACTCAATACTATGGCGTGGGGCGGCGGTAATGGACACCTATGGAGACAACATTCCTCGCCGATTTTCTCGGCCCCCTTACATCCAGAAAGGCTAAATTTTTAATCAATTAACACTTATAATATGTGCAATCATAGAAATAAATTTGGGTTTGATATCTTTGTTCCTTCTTGGTGTACCATTTTGGATGGCCAGCAGTGTAGTTCTAGTCATCACATAGTGGCGTTGCGGTGCCTCCAGCTGCCAATCAACAGGGTGGGCGGGAACTAAAGGAAACGAGTGATTCTCACTGGACTTAGAACTTTGTATGGAGGCTGCATTTGAATTTCTCAATATCTGCTATTTTTCCCCAGATCAAGGAAACTTTTTCCTTATGGTTGCAAACTCTCCTTGACAGTTACTAAAATTTCCCTATTATAAACATTGATGTCGTATATCTCTTATCAGTGATTGTGGTCGCAGAAATGATCATTAAATGTGAAGTTATATGTTTAAATTGAGTTAAATGGGGAGTTGGAGTTGGGAGTTCGATTCCAAAGGAGCTCACAATCCATCGTCACTTTAAAGATGCGAGATAGTGACGTCACGGGCAGATCAAGTATAAAAGACGGCAAAACCCCTGGAGAGCGTGATATCAGAGAGACTTTGCAATGTTTCCCCAGCGCATGCTCAAAGGAAAAAGACACACGCAACTGTTGGAATAACCGGGAAGATATATAAAAACTTTGGCACTGTATATTTGGACGGCTTTTTTCAACTAAACTCTACTCTAATTTCCACGGCTAGGCTACAGCTCGGCGTTTCATTGGTTCAATCACTAAGCACCGAGACTGCTACGTCATCACGAGACCTACAGCGCATGCGCCACTAGCCGTTTTGGCCGTCCAAATATACACTTCGAAAAACTTTTTCCCTCTTTAGCGATTTGAAAGTGGGCGGGGTTAATTGGGAAAGAGCGGTTGCGGATTGTAGAGAGTCAACAACGTTACGTTATATAATCTGGTTAGTTCAATCGTTATCACATAGAAACGCCACTGTCTATGGGAAAACCTATGTTCAAAAAGTTGCCATTAGCGTCTATGGAGATGGACTCTCGGAAGTATCTTTACTCTGTAGGGTAAACCCTTCTTTCAGGAAAAACCTTAGTAATTGACTATGGTATTGGGTTGCATTAGAGTTCGGAATTAGGAAGGCAAATGGGTTTGATTACAATTTTGCAGATAATGAAAAATACGCATTTCAGCTGCAATTTCTGGTAAATCGCATATTCCAGATCTAATAATTGTACTCTTATATATTTAAAACTATTACACAATGTGTTTAAACTAATCTGTTTTAGTTTAAATATTTTTTCAATTTAAATTCATAGGAATTTCAATCCAACAAAGAAGGATAAGTTTGCTTTCAATTCTGGTATTTAAGGGGTCTTTTCCTGATTTTGACAATCATTGTAGTGGCTTGGAAGTGGCATGATATATTCTCGCCAATTAAAAAATGCGCCAATGGGGAAAGAAAGTGAAGTTTTAAGAAAACTCGTTTATGTGCAATTTCGCTTAGGACGGCAGTATAGCTGTTAACAGTGAAATTCTTTAGAGTTGAGTTGTTAAATTCGTGGAGCTAGACAGTGCCATGGGAAGTACCAAAAAATACATTGGTATACAAACTGTCTCTGAAGCCATAAAACTTTCGGGAAGACCTAATATAGGAAAATCGATGCTTTAAAATTGCCATTAGCGTCTATTGGTGTTGATACCTCTGTTAAGCTCTATTATCTGTGATTCTCCCCTACTATTTAAAATTGCTAACAATCATATAAATATTAGGTCTACCCGAAAGTTTTGTCCCGAACTTGCCAGTCTTTATACTTAGTAATTTTTCAGTTCTTTTCGTTATCACACACATTCGTTATCACATTTCGTTATCACACACATAGCACATTAAACTGATGTGCACTACCACTTCTATCTAAAGCCAATTTGGTGATTTTTGGCGGGTTTTTCTAATTTTTCACAACGTGGGCTTTCCTTGTTTTTAAAACAGTGGGATTTCTTTCAAGCTGCCACTCATAATTTTTAAAAAGCTTCCACTTAATAAGGCACTGTATATTTGCACGGCCATTTTTCAACTAAACTCTACTCTAACTTCCACGGCTAGGCGTACCATTGGTTCCATCACTAAGCGCCGAGACTGCTACGTCATCACGAGACCTACAGCGCATGCGCCACTGGCCGTTTTGGCCGTCCAAATATACACTTCGACTTAATAAATTGAAATATATCAAGAGTCAGATTCAGCCTCTCCGAAATGAGACAAACAAATAATATCATAACACAGCTCATACGAAATATGTCAAGTTTACGAAACTGCAACTTTAAGTGAACGAAATTTGGCCATACATGACAAAAATTGGATGAATCTTGAACATTTGTGTTATTTGGGATTATACCATCCATTTTCTGCTTGCGTAATCCATATTGGCCCTTATCCCCTTGTGGCTTTTAAATTGTGGCATTGAATCCGCTCGGCTTCATTTTTAAAGTCAATCTCCATCAGGATTAAAGTTCCACCAACTTAGTTGAAAGGGGGTTAGGCGTAGTATTCCAGCAATTAAGAGCTATACGGCGACAAAAAGTAATTTCATATTTAATTTGATGTTGGTAATTTAACTACATAAATAATTTATGATATTAAAAATGACCTTTTGTAAAATTACAAATGAATTATATTATAGTTCAAATATTTATAAAATTTATCCGTGAAATTTTGAAAAAGATAGTACCACAGATTAAAGATTATTCAGAGTTCATTTCCATAGACGCTAATGGCAACTTTTTTAACATGGGTTTTCCCATAGACGGTGGCGTTTCTATGTGATAACGGTGGAACTAACCAGAGAATATGACGTAACGTTATTGACTCTCTACAATCGAGCTACAGCCGCATACACTCTCTCAATTAACCCCGCCCTCTTTCAAATCGCTAAAGAGGGGAAAAAAATTATATATTTTCCCGGTTATTAAAACAGTTCCGTGTATCTTTCTTTCGAGCATGCGCTGGGGATAATTTCTTAGACATTACAAGTCTCTCTGATGTCACGATCTCCAGGGACTCACCCAATGTTCTGGCCAGCTGAGATCTCTCGCTGGCTTATATATACTTGATCTGCCCGTGACGTCACTATCTCGCATCTTCTTTAAAGTGGCGATGGATCGGGAGCTACTCTGGAATTTAACTCACAACTCCAAGTCCACATTTAATACAATTTAAACGAATAACTTCACATTTAATGATAATTTCTGCGACCACAATTACTATAACGAGATATTAAACGACAGAACAAACGATATCAATGTTTATAATAGGGAAAGTTTAGTTACTGTCCGGGAAAGTTTGCAACCATAAGGGAAAAGTTTCATTGATCAGGGGAAAAATAGTAGAGATTGAGAAATTCAAATGCAGCCTCCATACAAAGTTCTAAGTCCAATGAGAATCACTCGTTTCCTTTAGTCCCCGCCCACACCAATGATTGACAGCTGGAGGGTCGAAACGCCGCTATGCGATAACTGTAGAACTATTTTAGTAAAATCGCGTTTTGGACTCTCTGAATAATCTTTACTCTGTGGATAGTACACCAAGATGGTTACTGAAAAGAAAGGAAATGACAAACTATCTCAAATTTCAGGAAAAGTCGAAAGAGGAACCATCACCTGATTATGCTATTGTCGCCAACTTGGCAGTAGATAGAAGTTGTAGTATATCTGATGAGCTTGATGGAAAAGTACCAAAAAATTACTAAATATACCGACTGGAGACTTCGGACAAAACTTTCGGGTAGACCTAATATTAGTTGAAGTTAATCAAAAAATTAAGTATTTATAGCAGATGTTCCCAAACCGTGGGTCGCAAGTTATTGCTATTCAGATACTACCATTTGTTTCTGAAAATTTACATCTAGCCTCAGCAGTCTGCATGTTGCCACCCAGTAGGAGGGACATTGGAAAAAATTATATAGTCTTATGAGGAGGACTGAGAAATAATGATTCAAACCGTCTTAGCCAGTCAAGTTAGTTTCCTCCTCTTCAGTTTCTTATTTTTCTTAAGGTGGTTGCCTACCTATGGAGACTTTTTTTAATAATTAAAATGTTGAACTAATTTTTTAATTTATACAATTAAATGCGTCTAAAAACTGAATAATATAAAAAATACTTAAATATTAATTTAATTTTTCATATTATTGAAGAATTTATGCATAAAAATCACAAAAAACAGCCTTTCCGCAAAACATCATAACTCAAATTTATATGAAGATATTTTTGTTTTGTAAACTTTATTATCCTCGTAAAAAATATTTTAAGAGGCCTACTATTTTTGTGTCTAAATTATTTTAATATCAAAAGTTATAGCACTAAACTTGAAAAATAAAAAAAGACCCACCAAATTTCAGTAAAGTTTGAAGTTATGCTATTCATAAAATAAAAAATATTACACCCACAGCCAAAAAGTAGTAGGGCTCCTATACCATATTATGTCAAGTATTTTGCCCAAGTTTCATAGAAATTAACTTATAATATTTTGAGTTATGTAGTTTTGCGGAGAAGGAAAATAGCAAAAATGTGATTCTGAGAAAAACGCGAATTTCTTTACCTTTTCCTTAATAAAATGCCTTTATAGTTGAAGTAAAATTTCTGTAATTTTGGTTCAAGGAAAGATAAAGACAAAATTTAAACTGATTTGGAAAGCTAAAGTGTGTTTTTTGAATAAGATAATAAAATTTTTCTTGAATTTTTGGTCCGAAACGGCATTTTTAGGTAGGCAGGCACCTTAACTAAAGACAAGGTGGGCTGCGTTAGATTCTGTTTACTTTAAAAAGTGGGTCGCGATGTTCAGTAGTTTGGGAACTTCTGCTCAAATTGAACTTTTCAGAATGCCAAAGGTCCAAGTCCAAATATACTGGTTTTACATGCTTCTTTTTAGATCCTTCATTTAGCTTCCAAATTTTAAGTCCAATAACTGACACGTAAGAGAAAATTCCCTTCCCGGTTTAGGTGTCGTTACAGAAAACCATCACCTATTCAGAAATGATTTCGGTGGACTCAAACACCTTTGTCATTCTATCAATTATATTAGTCTTTGATCTTCTAGTGGGCAATTCCAGCATTTTTATGTTACATAGAGGTACCCAAGAGAGAAATATACGGGCAAAAGTGTTTTTAATTACAATGAGTATCGATTTTTTAATTCTATTTCAAAGTTTGACTTTTAAAAATGAGCGAAAATGTCAAATGTCAAAACGTGACTACTTCAATCCTATACATTGTTTTTACTTAATGCTTCAATGAGGTATTCTCACGTTTTGAGATTAAATTTTATTAAAATAGTAGATAAAAAACCATGAAGAATAACGTTTACATCATGTATTTTCGTAGCCTAGTTTCTGAAATATAAATTTTTGAAATTTCGTTTTTTGTTTTGGCACGAAAACACTTTCGAATCACAAATCATGCGCTGTGAGGTCAGAAAACAGAAAACACAATGGTTTCCATGCGCTGTGATGTCACATCCAATAGAAGCCCGTTTTCTGATAACGTGACTTTTCTGACGTTTTGGCAAAAATAAAATTGAATTTTAAATTATTTAAAACGCATTTTTGAACTTAAAAATCAGAAATTTGGGAGTTTTAGACCATAATGTATCGAAAAAGTATAAAATAAAGCAAATCCCTCACTCATGCAAATACCTCATTGTTTAAACAGTTGAAAGCTATTGTTGGTTTTCACTTTAAAATAGGGCCGAAATAGATCTAACGTCATTCAATCCTAAACAAAGACAAACTGATAGTCCAAGAAAGTTAGCTCAAAAAAGAGGTTGAGGTGGAACAAATTGTAAAAGAAAGTTTGATGGGTGATTCTTATAGGAAATTTTCCGTAGAAAACGATGGTGAAACGTAAACCAAAATTAACCTCGTCCTTTAGCCAATATGGCGGATTTTCCAAAATGGCGGACAATCGTTTTTAACTTATAACTTCCTAAAAAATGTTAATAAAATTATGATTTCTGCAGTAAATGATTAGAATTTAGTAGCAAAAACAATGGGGAGCTGTTTTTTTCTCTTACGATTTGTCATTTATCCAATATGGTGGATTTTCCAAAATGGCGTCCACTAATGTTTATAATAAAAAAATTATGATTACAAATTCGTAATTTTTTCAGGATATGGTAAGAATTAAGTCATAATAATATTCATATCAATTTCCTTTCCTCAATGTATCAAATATGGCGGATTTTTCAAAATGGCGGACAATCGTGTTTTACTAATATGCTAAAATTCGTTAATAAAATAAAACTTTTGCTGTAAATTATTAGAATTTAGTAGCAAAAATAATGTGGAACTGTTTTTTTTTTCTTACGATAAGTCATTTATCCAATATGGCGGATTTTCCAAAATGGCGTCCACCTAATGATTAAAATACATAAATTATGATATTAAATTCGTAATTTTTACAGGATATGGTAAGAATTAAGTCATAATAAAATTAATATCAGTTTCCTCCCCCTCAATGTATCAAATATGGCGGATTTTCCAAAATGGCGGCCACTTAATAAGATCCTTTTTATTTTTAATTGTTATTTTCTTAATAATTAGAAATATTAAATGTAATTAGGTAAAATATAAGCAGAATACTTATAATTTACTAAAATTTACTGGTAAATAATGTTAAAGGTAGGTAGAAATTCAAAAATTACTATTTACCACTTAGTTTGAAATATGCGACCGCCTTTTTGGAAATTATTTCAATGTATCGCAAAATCTTGGTTAATATACCATTTTATAAATAATTTAATATATAATTATTTATATTATCCCAAAATAAAATTTATTTATATGTAAAAACGTTAAAAATAAAAAGGCTCTAAATAAGTGGCCGCCATTTTGGAAAATCCGCCATATTTGATACATTGAGGAAAGGAAATTGATATGAATATTATTATGACTTAATTCTTACCATATCCTGAAAAAACTACGAATTTATAATCATAATTTTTTTATTATAAACATTAGTGGACGCCATTTTGGAAAATCCGCCATATTGGATAAATGACAAATCGTAAGAGAAAAAAACAGCTCCCCATTGTTTTTGCTACTAAATTCTAATCATTTACTGCAGAAATCATAATTTTATTAACATTTTTTAGGAAGTTATAAATTAAAAACGATTGTCCGCCATTTTGGAAAATCCGCCATATTAGCTAAAGGACGAGGTTAATTTTGGTTTACGTTTCACCATCGTTTTCTACGGAAAATTTCCTATAAGAATCACTCTTCAAACTTTCTTTTACAATTTGTTCCACCTCAACCCTTAACTTTCTTGGACTATGAGTGCGGATGTTTATTTTAAAGTACGTAACTAACTGTTTTTTTTAAAGCTTTTCATGTCGATTTTTGAATTTAGATATATTTCTTTAACTGGAAAAATGTATTTTTTCTGTTTTCAAAAAATGTTGGTTATTGCCCATTGTACCGGGGATCCGATGGAGCTAAGATCCAACTTAGTGCAAAAAGGATCATTCAAAGGATCCCAGCATTCTTTTTGCAGTAAGTGTTATGCAACATAAGTGTTTTTGTTTGTGTTGTTATTACCAAACAACTTTCCTTTACGGCCTTCGTTTTATTACCAGCGCCCATCAACAAGATGAGTTACAACAATAAATCCTAAATCTCAATCCATGTCACCTTCTAAATAGACATCCATTTACAGAAACTATGGATGCCTTATAAATATTAACTAGCCTTTAAGTTAAAACCTGCCAGCCTAATACTCTTGTTAAACTTATTGGATTAATACTAATCACTTGTAAAATAGAAATGGCTTTATATGCAGGTAATAATAGTAAAGATGACATGGTTATAAAATTTAAATCTCGATTTTTCATCAGCAGCAGTTTTCTTCTTTGGGCTAAAGTGTCAAAAGGTAGACATCGTGTAAAGAAAACAATAACAACATAGATTTAATAAACATATAAGGATTATATTAACTACTATCGGATCCCCGACTCAGTTTGTAGTTAATTTTATTAGTATGTTATAAATGGTGTACAACATACCGTAAGTATTTGGAGATACACAGAAGCAGCTGCAAGCATATTAAGCATCGTTCAAGACTAGCCTCAGCTAAGGCATATTCCTCTGAAACCTAAAAAACGAATACATATTAGAACAAATACATATTTTTTTGCTCATTTATTTTTTATGCTTTCATATCTAATAAGTTTGTAATTTAGTTTTAATTATATACTTTTATCTTTAATGGTTTAATATTGTTTTTTGCAGTATCGGAAGTTAATCACACAAAAATCAAATTTTGTCTTTCAAGACAGAAATTCAACGGAACAACTATGCAATTTTTAACTCTGGGGAACTACCACATGCAATATTTAAAACTAGCTGTCAAAACGTCTTATATGATTGATAAACTTACTCAAAAGTGTCTTTTTGCGAGCATCCCATTTTACAACTGTTAGAAAAATGCAACATTTTTGAAGTTTTAGGGGTATTTAGAAGAAACATAAATTAATTTACACATCCGACAAGGATAGCATGAACACAATTCGAGATAATCTGGTTTAAGGTATTTAAATATAATATTTCTCAAGAAATAGAAAGACATTTTTCAATATGAAATATCTAATGCTTAATGAATAGACGAATAGATTTTATACCATTTTTATTGGTTCAAATTAGGCTAAGGTGTTTGTTTAATACCTCGGTAACAACCCTACCAACTAGTTTTATCAGTAAATCACCCAAGAAATAAAAATTAAAAACTTCGAGTTTTTCCAAAACTATTGTATGTGTAATTTGAATCAGCGGCTCACTACTAGTCATTTCTCATTGCTTTTCTATTGCGTTGTCATGGTCACTAGCCGACTATTCTACACTCATTGCCATAAAAAATAGCGCACCTAGAAGAAAAAGATATATCAAAGCCAAATTTATTTCCATGACTACCCATAGTATGAAGGTTGATTGATAAAAAATTCGGACTTTCTTGAAGTTGGGGGACCGAGAAATTCAGTAAAAAGTGTTGACTCCATAGGTGTCCGTAACCGCCGCTACACGCCATAGTATTGAGTGAAAGGGGATCTAAATGGGCTGTTGGGGATTGGAGGACCATGGTGTCTCCCCACGTAGTCAAATTTTATCTGGTGCACAAGCGGACGTTGCATACTGGGCAAGATGATTTTTCCCCATTGACCGGACTTGTTTTGTGGGCGTTGGTTCTGGAGAATGGGAAGGATGGGGTAAAAATGCAACCTAGGGGGGTAAGAAGAAAGCTTGGACATTGCGAGCAACATGTGGTTGTGCATTTTTCTCCTGAAACTTGTCCGCAGGACAGGTCGGAAAGTAAGAACGGACAACCGGCTGCAAAACCTCAATGACGCATCTCTGGTTGGTCAATGTACCGGTAGAACATACTGAGGACATGTGGGAGCGGGGTTGGATATCGTTTGCAGAACTGCGGATTGTCCATTTGGTCCGCATAGCTTCTTACATCTTTGTCTAAAAACAAGGGGCTGAAAATGGACCTTTCTGTTTCCAATAGTGCACCAAATAAAGAAATGAAAATCCAAATGTCATGACATTGTGCTGATGAGAAAATCCCATTTCGGTTTGCAGCCCCATGACGGTTGGATATGAGTTTGAAGACACAATGGAGAGGGAGCACTCAGTTGTTCATTTTCTAATCGTCCCACGGAGTTGTGATCCTGAGTAACGGAGTGGTGATGCATTGGATTCCCTGTCCCCAACTCCTGAGTATGATTTACCAGTACTTTTACCGTCCTGAGCTGTGTCACTCAGGTTTTGCAGCCGGTTGTCCGTTCTTACTTTCCGACCTGTCCTGCGGACAAGTTTCAGGAGAAAAATGCACAACCACATGTTGCACGCAATGTCCAAGCTTTCTTCTTACCCACCTAGGTTGCATTTTTACCCCATCCTTCCCATTCTCCAGAACCAACGCCCACAAAACAAGTCCGGTCAATGGGGAAAAATCATCTTGCCCGGTATGCAACGTCCGCTTGTGCACCACATAAAATTTGACTACGTGGGGAGACACCATGGTCCTCCAATCCCCAACAGCCCATTTAAATCCCCTTTCACTCAATACTACGGCGTGTAGCGGCGGTTACGGATACCTATGGAGTCAATATTTTTTACTGACTTTTTCGGTGCCCAAACTTCAAGGAAGTCTGAATTTTTTATCAATCAACCTTCATACTATGGGTAATCTTGGAAATAAATTTGGCTTTGATATCTCTTTTTCTTCTTGGTGCGCTATTTTTTATGGCAATGAGTGTATTTACACTGAGTTGAGATTATTATAGGATGTTTCAAATATTTCATAATCTTTTCGTGTTTTTTCTGGGTTTTTTTGTTGCTGGAAGGATAAATTTGTTTTTAGTAATTTTTAAGTTTTAGTCTTTTAATTAATGGAAACAAGACAAAGTACATGGAAAAAACTAAGTTTGCCAATGATCATTGGGAATTCTTTGATAGTAGATAATTTTAAGTTTGAGGCAGTTGATAAATTTACCTATTTAGGTTCAGTTATTAATACTGTGAACAATCCCTATGAAGAAATAAATTCTCGAATACAAAAGGGAAACGGATGTTACTTCACCCATTTTAGAAATAAGGTAATACCTAAAGAAATAAAGTTTAAGTTGTATAAGACAATACTAAGACCAGTTGTTATACTTATGGTTGTGAACCTTATCTCAAAAAGATTTAAATAATTTGGAAATTTTTGATAGGAAAATTCTCAGAAAAATTTACGGCCCGATTATGAATGATAATGGATTCCATATTAGAACAAACAGAGAATTGGAGATCCTGGTAAAAATTAAACTATAACCAGTTTTATTAAAGAATATAGACTGGCTTGGTTGGGTCGCATTGAAAGATCGGATGACAAAAATAGACTTAAAAGGACATTAAATTGGAAGCCAATGGGCAATGGACCTAGAAGGAGACTCAAAATGAGATGGTTGGATGATGTTCTTAAAGATCTTAGAACAATGAAAATAACCAACTGAAAAAAAAGGCGTGTTATAGAGTTGCCTGGAATAAAATAGTACAGCAGGCCAAGGCCCATCAAGGGCGACCAAATAAAATATATAAAAACAATGGAGTCCCACTGATACGCTTTTTGTCTAGTGTGAAAAATACACTTGTAATAAAAATAAAGCATTGCATGTAGTGAAGCTTTGGCTTCACTGCATATCTCTCGCAACTACTCCCTTGATTTCATCATCTTTTCCTTAATGTTAACTTTCCCGCCTCACTTCTAAACGTGTTTGCACAAAACCTATGTGTCATTCTCTCTTGTTCGGTACTGTTTGGGGTTGCTTTTTGCGCTCTCTTTTCTCGCCAAGCGTTGGCTTCAGCCTTGGCGCTTGTCTTTCTCGCGCTCGGTATATCGTCGCCTTAGAATCAAAAACTACTATCTCCGTTCGGCAAACTTCGGGGACCCCGATCCTTGGCGACTTATAATCAGACACCAATTGAAACCACTCCCCATAAAAAATCCACCAATTAAATACCTTTAAATCAAAAAATAATAATAATTACTTCAGATCGTTGCAGGAGCTCATTTGATTGGTTTGGCACTTTGCAAGCTCGATGATTTCACGCTTACGAACCAATGAAATGAGCTTTCTCGCTTGCAATTCCGAATATTTCCGAATCAGACCAGAAGGCAGTATTATTTTGATTTTAAGATGAAGAAAATATTGCCCCTGATATGGCAACCTGCTTACGATATCAGACCGCCAAGATTAACATTGAATCTAGCTCGTTTCGCAGCAGCCAATGAAATAATTGGAGCTCTTTTTTCGTTATAAAAGAAAAACTAATCATGGTAGAAGTACAATATTTTAAACACATATACAATTATTTTTTACAAAAATATTGTCGTTTCGTTTTTTAAAAAATTCGAATTAGTTTTAGAATTATTAAGATTCAAAGTTTCAATATTTTCCCTTTCTAGGACTGAAGTGAATTAACAATGGATAGCAGCAACCCTTTAACAACGCCAAAACCGCCAACAAAACGAGTAGAATGAACAACTACTGTGAATGAAGCTGCGTGAATTTTCAGAGATAGTAGTTTTTGATTCTAAGGCGACGATATGCTCCATGCTAAACCTGTTTTTGTTCTTCATTCGCGCGCGTTTGGGCGATACTTCGCCATTTGTTCCCACTTGCGTTTGCTGATTTAAGTTTTGGCGCTCGCTTCAGATTTCACTTCGCACTTCGCCCCACTTTTACAGTTGCAGGGTCTGTTTCAGATCCCAGGTCGGACGTGTCTCCGTGCGGAGTCCGTCCGATCCTGTCGCCGTTTTATTTTACCAAACGTAATTTTTAAAAGGCCCCTGACTAGTATGTGCTTTGGATGTAACCTGCTGAGAAACCATTGAAGTAGAATAAACCAATTGCCTTAATACACTCGGTATGGTTCCCGTTTTTTTTACACTTCTTGACAGCAGCCTTTGGACTATTGAATTATCATCGCATCGAATTCCTGATGTGCCCTACATTGATTTTCACCTTTACCGAGCCAATGGAGATATTCTAAGTGATGTGCCGGAGGACTAATGTCGCAGATCCTGATGTTGGAGCGAGCCCGCTCCATGGACCCATTCGCCGATTGCTCTTCCCTTGGCCGCCGGATGCCGGACGGAGATTTGCTGGGGGACGCAATCCGCTCCCATCCGAGCCAGCGAGGAGCCTACGTGCGTGAGGATTGTCTCAATAGACATTAGGGTGAATCTTATATAAGTGAGTACATTAATTTTCAAGAACTATAGCGGACGTGACTTTTTATGGACTCGGCAAGTCAAATAGAAGCGGTCGGTAGAGTCCCATGTGCCAACGTTAAGCCTGAGCAGGCTTAAGTCGCTCCAGCAGTCCAAGCGTCAGAACCAGCCAATACAAGGTAAACTGCAGCCTATTTATAAGTATTTCCTTCTTCTTGAAATATTGCGTGTCTTAAGATATTAACAATTAAGATATTTTCTTTTTAACTTTTGGTATCATGTCACATCCCCTCTGAAGGTAAATGAACCTGGGGTCGTTTTAACTATGCAATGCAATGTACTCATATTTTGGCCAACTGTGTTTGATATATCCCTAGTTTTTAAAAATCCAACCCCCCTTTTTTTTTGGCCACTTAAATCTTTTTTTTCTCCCCTATTTTTTCACGACATTTATGGTGCCTTTGACCTTCTTCTTAGTGGGATAGATATGATACATTTTTTATGCATAACATGATATAAATTTGCTCTACGCTGCTGCTTTGTAAACGGTGTGTCTGTGAATTTTTGTTTGTGGGATATGTCTTTTGTAAAACCTTAATTTTCTTGCGAAGTCCATAAGTCATGTCTCATTATCAGGATGCACAGACATATTCGTGGATTTTTTTGTCCTATAGACACGTACAATTTTTTATTTTGAAGGATTTTTTACTGTGTATATATGTGTTTCCACTCATTTTTTAAAATTTTGAACCACAGTTTAGTGTTTTGCCACACTGCTTAATTTTTAGTGTATTATGATATAATTTTTGTTTTGGTTGTTGAGGAAGACCTAAAATTTTTTTCCCCCTGAAACTAAGTATACATTGAGTGTTTTCTTTCTTTCTGTGTGATAATGCCAAAATTTGTTTTCCCAAAATTTGAATCAAGTGGTTGATCTTGTTAATGGGTCTAAGTAAAAGCTTGCCCCTTCCTACAAAAGAAGGATGTAGAATCCCATTAATTTTAATGACTGATTGATTATACATAGGTTATGCCTACCTGGCACAAAAACCTTTTTGCCCCAAAATCCCCACTTGCCATTAGATTTGGTTACACCTTCCAAAAAAAAAAAGGATTTTTGCCCGCTAATTTTTGCCTTTTGAACTAAATAGTTATGATGAGTTGAGAGGGACAACTTTGTCTAATGTATGTTAAGTTCAAATTCATAGTTAAAATGAGTTGAGAGGGACAACTTGATCTAAACTAGGGCTTATGACTTCTCGATTTTGACTTTTTTACTATTATTTGGGTATACTGGCAAGGCCCATTTAATTATTTCTCGAATAAATTCTAAAATGGCGTGTAAATTCTTCAACTAAAATGTTGTTTTTTTGTGGGTTTTTGTTTCTATACAAGAATGTTGTAATCACATTCCTATTGGGCACTATAATAACACTGTAATCATCAGTATGGGTGTTTTCAACAAACAAACAAAGATAAAACCTTGAGTTAGGTACAAAGTAATCTAATTTGTTTGGTTGATTTTGTCGAAGTTTGATCAACTTAATACCTTGGTGTAGGTAAACTCTTCAAGTAGAGTATCTTGTCAAAATTTTTTTGGGCTAAAATTTACACACAGGGAGTGAAGGTTTAATTTGTGGCATTTGATTTATCATAATTTTTTTCGTGGTTAATTTTGTGTTTTTTGCAACAAAATGAGTGATTTTTTTGTTTCTTTGATACACTACACTTAACGTAGATATCAATGGATATTTTGGCTTTTAATGTTTTCTCATGCAATTTATTTTTGAGTGATGTATTTTTTTGGATTACTTAATGCGTTGATAATTTTAATCTAAACCTTCCAAAGGTTACTAATTTGATTTGCTGTTCATGCCCTACAACCCTTATTATCATGGTTTTCATAATTTTTTTGTTCCAACTTATATTTTCTATTGAGTGTTCCCAATCCCAAACATTTAACTTTCTTAATGGTGATTTTATAATTGGAAAACTTAATTCATAATTTTGTCCACGTTTGAGTGACTTGAAGTTTTTTTGACCAAATTTTATTTTTATCGGTGATTTTTGTGAGTAATTGATTTTTTTTTGAGAATGGATAGTGAGTTAGATTGATGGAATTATTTTCTAGTTTTGGCTGTGCGCACTAAAAAATAAAAAAAAAACCTCTTTGGTTAGGACTTTCATATATCCGGGATAGTGCAATGAATTTGAAAACACGCCCATATTTCTGGGAGGTCTAGGTTAAATTCCTAGTCACGAATGATTGTTCCCCCAGGGAGACCCAAAAAAAATAATCTGCAATCAGTTGGCAAAACTAAGTTTTATGTGGATGGAGATTACCCACTGTTTTTGTTTGAGAGTGCACTCATTTTTATTTGGCGGAAGGATCTTGCCCGCAGTAATTCAAAGTGGAAGGAGATTTCCCACTGTGTTAGTATAAATCGAATTAATTTTTGCTCACTGAAACTAAACTTTTTGGTCAATCACTGATGTTTGTTTATGTCACTCACTTTAAGAAAGATGTCTGTTGAGTAAATTAGTAGAATATTTGGAACACTCCCTTTTGCTTGTCTAATGTCCTTAACTGGTCAAAATTTGAATTT
This sequence comes from Tetragnatha versicolor, assembly GCA_024610705.1. Taxonomy (NCBI): domain Eukaryota; kingdom Metazoa; phylum Arthropoda; class Arachnida; order Araneae; family Tetragnathidae; genus Tetragnatha; species Tetragnatha versicolor. The sequence goes on along the minus strand of JANDEH010000017.1, from coordinate 14,259,919 downwards.
TTCCTTTAATGGGGTTTTTTTTGTTGGAACATTGTATTTTTGTATCTTGAATGGGCTATAATTTTAAGATTGCACTCGAATAATTTTTTTCACATTCTGTCAATACTTTTATTCTTGATTTTTACTGTGCACATACATCAGCATTGAGTTATTATATGAACAATGCTTATTTTTGAATTCCTATTGCAAAATTTTTTTGTTTTGAATTTGACTCCTGATACTTATTCTGAGATATTCATATGGTTGATAGTGTGATTTTGATACTTGGATTCTTACTAGTGGAATTTGAGTCTTGACATTTTTAAAGCTGGTCTTAGTGTCGACTCCCTTGTGTCTGATCATTATTGTTAGCTTGAGTACTGGATAATGTTAGTTTGTCGGAGCATAAATATTAATGTTAACTTTATTTGAGAATTTCATTCTATGGTTACTTGCTTACCTCAAAAACTGGATTTAACTTAGATCTCAATTTCTGATTCACCTTATAGTAGTTATGTTGAAAGAATATTCTGGCAATGAATTTTTTTTGATACCATCTATGTATAATACTTAACTATAGGTATAATGCTGAGTGTCACAGTGAACCTTACAACTTTTGAAGGATGTTTTTTTGTATGTATTGATATGAATTGTATTTTACACTAGTCACTGGGCCTTACTCTAATTGTAACTTAATAGCTTGCTTGATAATGTGTAATTTGGACATAGTTTTTGGTAATTGTATACAATTTTTTTTTCTGTGTTTAGCGAAGTGAACTCCGAAATTTTTTTTCATCTTTCTAATTTTGGCAAAAGTTTTTTTTTCAAAAACCCTGTTTTTCGGGAGAATATGTAGTGAAGCTTTGGCTTCACTGCATATCTCTCGCAACTACTCCCTTGATTTCATCATCTTTTCCTTAATGTTAACTTTCCCGCCTCACTTCTAAACGTGTTTGCACAAAACCTATGTGTCATTCTCTCTTGTTCGGTACTGTTTGGGGTTGCTTTTTGCGCTCTCTTTTCTCGCCAAGCGTTGGCTTCAGCCTTGGCGCTTGTCTTTCTCGCGCTCGGTATATCGCCTCTTCCGTGCAAGACTCACACAATTGCAAAAGTTGAAATATCTACTTTACAGGATCTTGGCGTGGAAGGACTTCTTTATTGGTCGCCAAGTCGAAAAAGTAGAGTCAAAAGTGTGATCTTTGGGGATTATTTCTATTGGCACTAAAAAAAATCGCCAAAAACGGCTTTATGTGCTTGAATCTAAAATCGTGGTTTAGCTGGCATATCGAACATCGAAATTTCTTCACGGAATTTAAGCACCTTCGGGTGCAGTCAGTATTTGGGTGGGTGACCACTGACCAAATCAAGCATAGCTGCGTTTTTTCTCTTTCCTTGCGCACATTTGCTTTTATTTTTCAGGAAAGGATCTACCTGTTATCAGAATACTCTCCCCTAAATAATAAATGATCATAGAAATATATTTACATTTTTAATTAAATTACGTTTCTTTTATAGCCGATTTCATAGGTAGACTTTATTTCCTGAGCAAATTATCATGAAAAACCTTTTTTTAATCGACTATCTGTGTATTCCTCGTGAGAATTATGCTTCATGATCATGAAATACCTTTTGGTTGCACTGAAACAATAACCAGTCTTTGAAATTAAACTCTGACGATCAGAGAAAAATTTTAATTCATTAAAAAAGGTGATTACAAAATTACGTGCATTTTACTTTACACGGGGCATATAATAGGTATCGATACTCTCCTGAAAAGTAGGCAAACGTTAGGTATGAGCAGAGGAAGAAAGAACAAACCGATGGTGAATGTTAGGAGGCATGGGTCACACAATCCATCAAAATAAGATTATAAAATACAGAAAGTCAACCAACTTTTTTAAATTTAAAGATTATTTTTAAGTTGGAAATAGTTTTAGCTTTAAATGAGGTTTAATAATTGAAAAAAAGAAATATAACACTGACCCTTGAAGATCTCACCTGTCGGGTTGTCCATTTAATTAAATTTTAAAAAAAAGGCTTCATACTTTTCCTATTTTGCTTAAGAATCTCAAGAAAAATTAAATATTTCTGATAAAATCCAAGTATTTAAAAAAGTAAATTGTGCATTTTATTATACACATTCATTATTACGGGCAGAATAATTTCAATGTCAAGTATAGGTCCTTTCCAGATACGTAGGCAAATATGAGATCGAGAAAGGTGAAAAGAACGTGCCAATACTTGGTGGTCAACTGGTCACCCTCCAAAGTACTGACTGTGGCTGAAGGTGCTTAACTTGAGTCAAGAATGAGCCATGATTCATTAAAACATAAAAAGCCTTGTTTGGCGATTTATCTTAGAGCCAATTGAAATAATCACCAAAGATTAAACTCTAGCTTCGGATATCAACTTGGCAACCTATCTAGAAGTCCTTCCGCGCCAAGCTCCCGTAGAGTAAAACTTTCAACTTTTGCAATTGTGTGAGTCTTGCACGGGAGAGGCGATATGCTCCATGCTAAACCTGTTTTTGTTCTTCATTCGCGCGCGTTTGGGCGATACTTCGCCATTTGTTCCCACTTGCGTTTGCTGATTTAAGTTTTGGCGCTCGCTTCAGATTTCACTTCGCACTTCGCCCCACTTTTACAGTTGCAGGGTCTGTTTCAGATCCCAGGTCGGACGTGTCTCCGTGCGGAGTCCGTCCGATCCTGTCGCCGTTTTATTTTACCAAACGTAATTTTTAAAAGGCCCCTGACTAGTATGTGCTTTGGATGTAACCTGCTGAGAAACCATTGAAGTAGAATAAACCAATTGCCTTAATACACTCGGTATGGTTCCCGTTTTTTTTACACTTCTTGACAGCAGCCTTTGGACTATTGAATTATCATCGCATCGAATTCCTGATGTGCCCTACATTGATTTTCACCTTTACCGAGCCAATGGAGATATTCTAAGTGATGTGCCGGAGGACTAATGTCGCAGATCCTGATGTTGGAGCGAGCCCGCTCCATGGACCCATTCGCCGATTGCTCTTCCCTTGGCCGCCGGATGCCGGACGGAGATTTGCTGGGGGACGCAATCCGCTCCCATCCGAGCCAGCGAGGAGCCTACGTGCGTGAGGATTGTCTCAATAGACATTAGGGTGAATCTTATATAAGTGAGTACATTAATTTTCAAGAACTATAGCGGACGTGACTTTTTATGGACTCGGCAAGTCAAATAGAAGCGGTCGGTAGAGTCCCATGTGCCAACGTTAAGCCTGAGCAGGCTTAAGTCGCTCCAGCAGTCCAAGCGTCAGAACCAGCCAATACAAGGTAAACTGCAGCCTATTTATAAGTATTTCCTTCTTCTTGAAATATTGCGTGTCTTAAGATATTAACAATTAAGATATTTTCTTTTTAACTTTTGGTATCATGTCACATCCCCTCTGAAGGTAAATGAACCTGGGGTCGTTTTAACTATGCAATGCAATGTACTCATATTTTGGCCAACTGTGTTTGATATATCCCTAGTTTTTAAAAATCCAACCCCCCTTTTTTTTTGGCCACTTAAATCTTTTTTTTCTCCCCTATTTTTTCACGACATTGCAATCCTTTGCTAACATATCAATAAAAAATTTGAACAATAAAAATAAAATTTGGTTGAACTACTTTAAATTTTAATTAATTTTCTCTAACCCCACGTTGCCTTTTTTAGTTCAAACCTCGTTTCCACGAAACTAACAACAGTATCATCTTAAAACTGAGCAGAATAAAACTAGGATACTTGTACATACAATACATAAAATCAGTGTTGTTGTGCTTCATACCTGCAGTGCAGGAGAAGGAAAGTTACACTAAAGTAGAAATTTACTTCGATGCTCGAAAAACACTCTTTTCTCAATTACACAGCCACAACTCAAATGTCAGCCTTGGCAATCTCTGATATTCTTTGATTCACCTGCCTTTTACGTACTGTCATCTCCTTTTCACCCAGGCAACCTCTCATTTTTAGGAAATCAAAGTGTTACAATTGCCCCGCGTTACAAATCGTCCCCACCCTCCCCTACTCGTGACTTTAAGCTTTAAATTCACAGGGAAAACTGTTTATTTACTTGATATATCGCAGTATTTTCACTAAAATAAAAAGACCTTCAAAATTATAAATTTCCGTGATCTGAAAGTGCTTTCACTATATAGCCGACAAATGGAAATACAACTTTTATTTCAGATTTGACCGAAAAAAAGCCCTGAAACTGATATTATAAATGAATAAAAAAATCGCAAATCCACATGCTAAGTTTTCATTCACTATGGGCAACCCACCCTTTCCTATTGTTATCCGTTTCTATAGTGTGTCAAATTTCAGAGTTTAAACTCACTAGGCCACTACTTGGAAAACGGTGGAAATCTTTTAGTTAAATCGGAGGAATTGACATAAGCTATGCAAAATGTGTGAGGGTGATTATCGTATCCAAAAATAGAAAACGTTTTCGTAAAAAAAACAAATGAAAAGAACACCATCACAGTCATAATATACGGAGAAACCATGGGGGTAGGGGGTTAGCTGCCCCCCCGAGTCCCAAGTAATTTACTTTTACTTTGCTTTTAGTTCAGTTAAAACCCAGTTTAAGGACAAATTTTCAAAAATTCTATCTAAAAATGTATGTCCAAATTTGGGTTTACATATTCCAAAAACAGTTCAAAATCATGTTCTTAGGGTCATATTTCCAAATATTTTCTGGGGGAGGACCCTCCCTTTGAATCCGCTCCTGGTGTACTCTATTTAAATTAGATTTTCAAGATTGCTAGGCAAATTTGCGAAGAAAATTTGCGACATCTTAAGTTCCTATATTTAAGGACTTTAACTACATATTATATTACTTAAATTGGCAAAATATACAACACAACACTAATGGTTCATTGATGATAAGCCGTCCCGCCTCTGACAAGAGGCACCCTGTTAGAAATAAATATATAACCCACTGTAAAAAAGAGTTCATCGTCTTATTCAATAATTAAGTTAGAACAATCTCCTTTATCTAGTACAATCTAAGTATTCGCTTTTTCAGTTTTGATACCAATAATTTTACCGTTCCGGTACCTTTTTTTTCAGAAATCGAACCCTGCTAAAACTTACTTTTTCTTGGACCCAAATTCTACCTAGTTGGTTCCCATTCCAATTTTAATATGTCACAAAACCACTTTTTAGTGTCAGATTACTAAAACTTTTATCTCTAAAACAAAAACCCTCATTGTTTCCACGCTACCCACAAAACCTTAAATTAATTTCATTAATGGTCAAGAACCCCTCTCAAAACAATACCGTGGCTACGGTCCTCTCATGGGGCTTTAAAATTGTTCTCCACAAACATAAAAAAAGTCGACTCTGCTTCCCCCCTTCTTAAGCGGAATCATGGCTATATGCCCATGGGAGAAACACAGGTTCATTCATGCCTAGGGTCCATATACAGGACATTTATTTTAAAGGTAAATTTATTTTTGAAAAATGAAAGCCTATGAACAGGAAAAAATAACTACTCACTTGATAATAAAGATTCTCCCCTTCAGCTCTCTCTCATCTCTCCCTCGACTTGTAGGTTGATAACAGTAATGTTAGCAGATTGTAGCCTGTGGTCCGGACAGTTCTCACTCCATGCAATGTTCGATGTTCTTTGAAGTTCGGCGTAAAAAGCTCATGCAAAGAAACACAAACAAAAACGCATTTAATGAATGAAATGAAAAAAAGGCAACTAAAAGTTTCTCCGTAGCAGTAGCCCCCATTTGTTCCTGTGGTGAGTGCATCAAGTGATTCTAAACCCGTGATTTGAAGGGCATTCTCAAGTGGTCTGTGAAAAACGAAAAGTTCTCGGCCTGATGATGAAAACGGTACCTCATAGCTTCAAAAGCTGTTTATTTTTCAACATTGCCTCATTTTATGCTACCTCACTTCTAAGAACGACTGCCCTGTCTTACTTTACCATCTTATGGGGGTTGTTCGATAAGCTAGTAAAAAAATATTTATTCCACATTTACGTGTTAATTTGATGGAAAACCTTCACAAGAGGGGAAAATTTTCAGTTTCGGAAGAGATAGGAGCACTTTTAAGCTCATAAGCGCAGTTTTACTCATTTATACGACTGCCTACAGATAATTACCATCAGAACAATCTAAAAATTAAATCAGAACCTTACAAAGAGTTATGCTGACTGGGGGAAAATTTTCGGGGGAATTGGACCACATTCTACAGGGATGAGCCCGAAAACTTCTCAGGCTAGTCAATTATTGCAGAAAAAATGTATGAAGACAACTTTTTTTAGTTCATTTTTACAATTTGAGGACACAAGTAGGGGCGCGCCAAAAGGAATTGACGTATGAAATTGAATGTTTCAATCCACCCTACAATACAAATTTTAATTCAATTTTCGGTGTTGTAGAAAAATAACGGGATTTGGGACACTAATTACACCTTATGTTTGTCCCCCAAAATTAATTAATGGCATCAGCGAGTCCTAAAGTGAGAAAATCGTAAAAATCAGAAAAAAATACATTTCAAATAATTCATAATGAGTTTAAACAGGTAGCAGGGGTTAGGTCGGCTACAATTGTACCCGTCTTCAATATCCTAATAAGTTTTGTTGCCGCAACCAACCAACCCAAGCATCAAATCATCCAAAAAAGAAGGCAGACTTGCTTGGTGTTTGTAACGTCGTAACTGGACTTAAAACAACTAGAAAGCTGTTTTATGAAGCGTCGAGTTACACAAAATACTCCCCAGTCAATTGTGCATGCTTGAGTTTGAAAAATGACAAAGGGAAATCTTTTTCTCGAGTGCATTGCACAAATCGTCAAATTCAGAGGTGGCGTAATCTCGTTTGGGGGTATTTTTCGTGGAACCCTTCATTTTTGTTAATGGTAAATTAAATACTGATGCCAGGTTGAACATTTTGGACAGTTATATTCTTCACAACCACTATCAATTTCATAAAATGGATAAATGTTACTTCCCGAAAGGCAATGCTTCCTTCCATTTTTGAGCCTGTCAAGCAAGGGGATCATTAAACAGGGTGTTTCAAATTTGCGTTGCACGACTTTTATTCGGAACCAACGCCTCCTAGGGACATGGAAGTAAGGTCTACCCCTATTAACCTTGGGTCTAATCCTAGATAAGTGACCCTAGTGAATCCATTGAGTTGACATACAGCGCCCCTAGCGGCGAAATTAAAAAGTTAAAAAGTTAATTTAAAAACTAAAGGAGATAAACCAAAACCTCAGTGAGAGTATTGTTGCCAACGTCAAGAAGAACTCACTGAAAAAATTTGATCAAAATATTTTGAATATTCGCGGAGCTATTAGCATGTGAAAATAACACTTTTTCAAGGGTCATTTGCAAATTTTTTTTTATTTTTTGATTAAATTTTGTGTTCTTTCAGCTAAAAAAACACAAAACTACACAATAACACTGAAACATTTGGAAATATGCGAACTTTTTATTTTTTGACCCCTTAAAAAGTGTTATTTTCACATGCTACCCCTAGGTACCCCTTGCCTCCGCGAATATTCAAGATATTTTGATCAAGTTTTTTTCAGTGAGTTTGACATTTGCAACAATACTCTCGCTGAGGTTTTTGCTCTATCTGCTTTAGTTTTTAAATGAATTTTTTTAAATTTTTAATTTCACCGCTAGGGGCGCTGTAAGTCATCTCAATGGATTCTCCAGGGTCATTTACCTAGGGGTATTACCTTACTTCCATGACCCTAGGAGGCGTTGGTTCCGAATAAATGCCGTGCTACGCAATTTTAAAACACCCTGAAAAGAAGAGAAATTCTTTTCTCTGGCCCCTTCCAAAATAAACACTAGTTAACATTTTTGGAGTAACATAACGTTACATTTAAGGAATGGGGACCACAATGAAAATCTACAACTGAGATAGCATTATTCTCAAGGCAGAAATGAACACAAATTTCCAAAACTAAGTATCAAAATATTGATGAGAGTATGCCTTAGAAAGGTCATTAATGATATTGCAGAAAGTAGAAGCCAATCACTTCAAATTAAATCATGTATATTATCAGTTGAAGCAGCAAACCTCGGTGTCCGGTCCATTACTGCTAAGGTAGTGCGTAATATAGTACTTTCTTTAGATTTTGGCTATAGATAAGTTCATAAAATTACTCCAACAAATCGTCGCTCAAGATGTCACACCTGCTATCATTTAACTTTTCGTAAGTGTATATTTTATTTTAGAAGACGTGAAAAACTACCTACTAAGTAAGATACACGATGTCACTGCAATGTTTAATTTGCTTTTTATAACAATAAAATGAAGGAAATAGATCCATTGAACATGTTTGTGACAATGGCATGCATGCGATATGATTCAAGTATAGCTAAGGTCGGTTGATTGTATCTATCAAAAAATTGTCCAACAACGATCTATGATGATTTTGTTAACAAGGCATCTATGCCTTGGTACCTAATCCACAAAGTATTAGCCAACAAAGGGAAAATTTAAACCTGTGATCAAAAATCAAGATGTAGTAAGGTAAATGTGGGTATAGTGGACACTTTAAGGAAATTTTTTGCTTAAATTCTTAATAAATACCAAACTACTTGCTTCGAAACGGTTATCATCCTATTTTTAGGTTAATTGGATCTTCTTTCGATTTTACCATTAAAAACTTTAATTAGATTGGGCAAAGTATTTTTAATTAATTTTTTCAAAAGTACTCCAAATTGCATCTATAGTGGCCAAATAGATGAAGCTTTTGCTTCTATGGTGGACACCTCTTGCATCAATAGTGGACACCTGTCTTTTTCTGCCTATATGAGGGGTTTATGCATGAAATTGAGGGGTTTTTCTTGGTATAGTCGTCTAGTTCTAATTAAATCTTCCATCCCAACGAATTGTATTTTAGATTCAATCAAATTAGCTTTATTTTTAAAAAAATTGATAGTTTTCGGCCCAAAGTCTACGCTGCAGCTGATTTGAGAGGAATTTAGCATGTAATTCAATGTTTTAGAAACATTGGTTCCCGAAGCCAGAATGAAACCAAATTTATTTAACACCCATTTTAAAGCACAGTCAACAGTTTATTAAAAAAACTGATTCAAATTAAGTATTATTTATGTTTTTATTAGAAGCCATTGGGCGGTGGCCACTATTGGAAAATCGAAGATTATGTGTTGGTAAAGTGGACACCCCCATAAATCCTCGTTTAGTCAACATTTTCAAATAAATTTTATTCAGTATTATTTTATACACTCTTGTTTATCTTGATATAAATTTAAAAGTCAATCAAGCGGTAATAAATACGAAAAAATCAGTTCCGACTTACCCGTTTCCTTACGCGATTCAATAAGCAAAATCAAATTTCAGTCACTTGGCCGATGTTGTTATTTTCAAATATTTAAATATTCTTCCCATGCTGATCTGTGGTATCGGTGGTAATTTATCAGCTTACCTGATTGCACAATCTACTATGCCTATGAATTTTGACGCTGTTCGATGCCTCTAACTCGTTCTATTTAAAATTAATCAGCTATGTGGCCACTATTGGTACAGTGTCCACTATACCCACATTTACCTTACTTGCTGTAATTCATCTCCAGAAGAAAAATTATGTTGGACGCAGAGATATTTTTAACGCCACTAAGAGCGTATTTCACGCATTGAAAATAGGAAATACGCTTTTAAAAACTAGCCAGGAGTATTTTCACGCTTTGAAATTTTAACAAAGATTTTGCTTAAAAAAACACATTGCGTCCCACCGAAATCGAAAAATTATATTTTCTTACTAAAAGTGTAATGTTTAATGTAAAATAAATTAATTTGTTTATAATGCTTAATATTTTCTACTAATAACAGATGCTATACTTGTTGAAAACCAAAATAGCATCCTCATTTTTTTCTATTTCATTTTTGTCCATTAAAAAAAGTGGTTTCATAAAATTTGTTTCTCTGTACATGGAGTTTATGCTATTTCCATATTTCCCTCCTCATAAATGAATTTCATGCCTCCTAAAAAGCAAGGAGCATTTTTACTCCTCCAAAATAATCCTAAAAATAACACTTGAACATGTTAAACACGTTTAAGTAAGGAATTAAGTGCGATACCTTAGTTAAAGAAAACATAAAACCAACGACTCCCCCCTTTGCAACGCCTCTGTTTATTCTAAAAAATGGCATCACATTAGGTAAAAGAAGTTCCAATGCATCCAAACATCCTATTATCTTTAAGCACTATTGTCTTTGTTGTGCCTATCCAATAAAATTAAAAAGGAAAAGAACTGGACTGACACAATAAACTAAAATTTTATAAACAACAGAATTTTTAATAGGAGTTAATCGAAATACCATACACCTACAAATAATGAATTTCACTTCCGTATTAAGCATTTCCCCTGGTAAGAGTTTTAAAAAATACTTCGGTAAAAAAAAATATTACTATCCTGAAGGAAAAGGCAGCCATCGAATTTCAAAATTGATGTCTTAAGATGTTTGGAATATTCTTTTAGGGAAAAAAATAGGTTAAAAGTATAGCCTATACGAAGTTCTACTTTTTATGGGATATTTAAGAAACAATTTAAAGAATCTGAATTTTTTTTTCACCATTTCACAAAAAGGAAAACACGCCTTATCAAAGACAAGAGTGTCAACATCCAAATTAAGTCTCCATACCAATAGAATAGTACAATAGGAAATAAAAAAAGAATGCATAATGGAAATCTAGAGTTAGTATGAATTATATCCATTAATTAATAGAAAATAAATATTTTTAAAATTACCATAAAATAACTTTTCTCACAAAATAATGTAAATTCTTAAAACAAACTGTCTCCAAAACTTTGTAAGTTGCACATTACTATGATGTCCAAGTAGAAAACTATAATTAAAAGATATCATGAATCTACTTAGAGGGGAAGTGTGGAAGAGGCCCCTCTAAGGTTCTAACAATTTGGATTAAGCGAACCTCATATTGTGGTTCTTTATGAAATTTTAATAAAAAGTATCTGACCAAGCATTAATGTATATTTTTTCTTAATATTGAACATGAACCTTTTTGCAAAACATAAGCTGCAAATTAGAACCTCCACTCTATTTCATGTTGAATTCATTGAAATATTTGAGATGGTTTAACATCTTTTCTCAGCAAGGAGTAAGAACAAAATGAATTCAACAAGAGGATTGTCATTCATTTTTAGTTTCTCCAAACCTTTAAACTGTACAATAGGAATGGAGAGGTTTGTAGACTTTTTAAACATTACTATGATGACCAAGTAGAAAACTATAATTTAAAGTTATCATTAATCTACTTAGAAGGGAGTTGTGGAAGAGGTCCCTCTAATTAGAATTTAACATATTCTCTCATTAGAGAAAAAATATCTCCAAACCCTTTAATTATACAAAAGGAATGGAGATGTTTAAGAATTAATGCCAACAATTGCTTCATTTAAAATTTAACTTTTTCTCTCAATAGATGAAAAAGACATCTCCAAACCATTAAATTGTACAGTAGGAATGGAGATGTTTAAGAATTAATGCCAACAATTGCTTCATTTAGAATTTAACATATTATCTCATAAAAGAATAAAAACATCTCCAAACCCTTAAATTGTACAATAGGAATGGAGATGCTGGACAATTAATGCCAACAATTTCTTCTTTTAGAATTAAACATATTCTCTCATTAGAGAATAAAAACATCTCCAAACCCTTAAATTGTACAATAGGAATGGAGATCTTAAAGAATTAAGGCCAACAATTGTTTTATCTAGAATATAGCAATTTCTCTCATTAGAGAAAAAATACATCTCCAAACCCTTAAATTGTACAATAGGAATGGATATGCTGGACAATTAAAGCCAACAATTGCTTCATTTAGAATATAACATTTTCTCTCAATAGAGAAAAATTACATCTCCAAACCCTTAAATTTTACAGTAGGAATGGAGATGTTTAAGAATTAATGCCAACAATTGCTTCACTTAGAATTTAACATTGTCTCTCATAAGAGAATAAAAACATCCCCAAACCCTTAAATTGTACAATAGGAATGGAGATGCTGGACAATTAATGCCAACAATTTCTTCTTTTAGAATTAAACATATTCTCTCATTAGAGAATAAAAACATCTCCAAACCCTTAAATTGTACAATAGGAATGGAGATCTTAAAGAATTAAAGCCAACAATTGTTTTATCTAGAATATAGCAATTTCTCTCATTAGAGAAAAAATACATCTCCAAACCCTTAAATTGTACAATAGGAATGGAGATGCTGGACAATTAAAGCCAACAATTGCTTCACTTAGAATTTAACATATTATCTCATAAAAGAATAAAAACATCTCCAAACCCTTAAATTGTACAATAGGAATGGAGATGCTGGACAATTAATGCCAACAATTTCTTCTTTTAGAATTAAACATATTCTCTCATTAGAGAATAAAAACATCTCCAAACCCTTAAATTGTACAATAGGAATGGAGATCTTAAAGAATTAAAGCCAACAATTGTTTTATCTAGAATATAGCAATTTCTCTCATTAGAGAAAAAATACATCTCCAAACCCTTAAATTGTACAATAGGAATGGAGATGCTGGACAATTAAAGCCAACAATTGCTTCATTTAGAATATAACATTTTCTCTCAATAGAGAAAAATTACATCTCCAAACCATTAAATTGTACAGTAGGAATGGAGATTCTGGACAATTAATGCCAACAATTTCTTCTTTTAGAATTAAACATATTCTCTCATTAGAGAATAAAAACATCTCCAAACCCTTAAATTGTACAATAGGAATGGAGATGCTGGACAATTAAAGCCAACAATTGCTTCATTTAGAATTTAACATATTCTCTCATAAAAGAATAAAAACATCTCCAAACCCTTAAATTGTACAGCTCCCGTAAAAAAAAACGTTACAGTGGGGTTTGCGGGCGAACCACTTGGGTTAGGAAGGCAAAAGAGGTGTCATTTTTCATTGTTTAGAGTATTCTTTAACCTAAAAAATTTTCGAGTCCTTAGGGGGTCGTCTTCATATTAAACGAAACACTAACTTTTTTTTTTCAATGGGGACCCCCAATTATTATGAGATTTTCTGAAAGGTCATCCCTCAAAACCCTTAAATACCCAGTTTCATCCAGATTGATTCAGAATTAAAAAAATTTTGAAAAAATAAAAAAAAATTAAATTTTTAAAATCATGAAATATTTTTATGGAAATCGATTCAGGTAGTAATTTTATGAAGAAAGCCAAAATTTCAATCGATTTCACTGAATAGTTTTTGATAAAAACGAACGAGAAAGAACATTCGCGGTATGCATTCGGCAACGGTATACGGCCCCTTAAGATTAAAGTTCGTTTTTATCAAAAACTATTCGGTGAAATCGATTGAAATTTTGGATTTCTTCATAAAATTACTACCTGAATCGATTTCCATAAAAATATTTCATGATTTTAAAAATTTAATTTTTTTTTATTTTTTCAAAAATTTTTTAATTGTGAATCAATCTGGATAAAACTGGGTATTTAAGGGTTTTGAGGGATGACCTTTCAGAAAATCTCATAATAATTGGGGGTCCCCATTGAAAAAAAAAAGTTAGTGTTTCGTTTAATATGAAGACGACCCCCTAAGGACTCGAAAATTTTTTAGGTTAAAGAATACTCTAAACAATGAAAAATGACACCTCTTTTGCCTTCCTAACCCAAGTGGTTCGCCCGCAAACCCCACTGTAACGTTTTTTTTTACGGGAGCTGTACAATAGGAATGGAGATGCTGGAATATTAAAGCCATAAATTGCTTCATTTAGAATTTAACATTTTCTCTCAATAGAGAAAAATTACATCTCCAAACCCTTAAATTGTACAATAGGAATGGAGATGTTTAAGAATTAATGCCAACAATTGCTTCATTTAGAATTTAACATATTCTCTCAAAAAAGAATAAAAACATCTCCAAACCCTTAAATTGTACAATAGGAATGGAGATCTTTAAGAATTAAAGCCAACAATTGTTTTATCTAGAATATAGCAATTTCTCTCATTATAGAAAAAATACATCTCCAAACCCTTATATTGTACAATAGGAATGGAGATGCCGGACAATTAAAGCCAAAAATTGCTTAATTTAGAAATTAACATTTTCTCTCAATAGAGAAAAATTACATCTCCAAACCCTTAAATTGTACAATAGGAATGGAGATCTTTAAGAATTAAAGCCAACAACTGTTTTTTCTAGAATATAGCAATTTCTCTCATTAGAGAAAAATACATCTCCAAGCCCTTATATTGTACAATAGGAATGGAGATGTTTAAGAATTAATGCCAACAATTGGTTTATATAGAATTTAACAATTTCTCTAATTAGAAGAAAAGAAAATTATAGAAAGAAAATAAATTAATTGAGGAACAATTTAGAGTAAAGGATCGGAAGGGACCCCTCTATATGTCTAAAAATTTGGATTAAAAGAAACTAAAATTGATTTCTTAGAAGATTTTAATGAAATTATATCTCCTATCATTAGCAGATTTTTTTGAAATTTAGAATATGGACCGTTTAATTAACAATAAATCTTCCCAATTAGATCCTCTACTCTCTTTCATGTTGAATTCAGAGAAATATTCGAGAAGATTGTTTTCTTAGCAAAGAAAAGGTATGAATTCAAGATGATAGTAAATATTCCTCTAAGAGGAATTTGTATTTTAACTCGTACAATTGTATTAGAGTCATATAAAAATAAATAAGGTTTAGAGAATGAATCTCCTAATTGAAAATACCAACATTAAAAAAAATTATACAAATTTTTTTCTAAGCCATTAATTGGTACAGTGGGAACTCAAGAAGGAACAAACTGTTACCTCCATGAGTAAAATGAAATTATTTCTTAAACTTTTTAACGACTCTGAATAATTGAGGTGCATCAACACCTTAGAGAACTCCTTGGAGTCTCAATAAATATTATAACACAGAAATAATACAATTTACAGATAAAAATACCCAGATTTTTTTTTCATTTCTGGGTACTTCAATATTTTTCATTGTATACACATTACATGGAGAACACTGGACTAGATTTGGTCACTTTCTAGATGTCCCTTAAATTTTACAATAGATTTTACCCTTCAAAGGTAAAGTGCAAATTTATCGATGGAAGCTATCCTAACCTTAGTGGAAGTTTAAATGTAATTTAAAATAGGACCTCATTCTCTCACTCAAGAATGAAATCTAGAGTTTCCAATGTTCTTAGGGAGGAACAAACTGTTACCTCCATGAGTCAAGGGAAATTTTTCCCTATTTAATGACTCTAAATAATTGAGGTGCAACAACACCTTAGAGAACTCCTTGGAGTGTCAATACATATTATAACACAGAAATAATACAATTTCAAGATAAAAATCATAATTTAAAAAGTACCCAGCTTTTTTTTTCATTTCTGGATACTTAAATATTTTGTAATGTATGCACATTACATGGAGAACACTGGACTAGATTTGGTAACTTTCTAGATGTCCCTTAAATTTTACAATAGATTTTACCCTTCAAAGGTAAAGTGCAAATTTATCGATGGAAGCTATCCTAACCTTAGTGGAAGTTTAAGTGAAATTTAAAATAGGACCTCATTCTCTCACTCAAGAATGAAATCTAGAGTTTCCAATGTTCTTAGGGAGGAACAAACTGTTACCTCCATGAGTCAAGGGAAATTTTTCCCTATTTAATGACTCTAAATAATTGAGGTGCAACAACACCTTAGAGAACTCCTTGGAGTCTCAATAAATATTATAACACAGAAATAATACAATTTACAGATAAAAATACCCAGATTTTTTTTTCATTTCTGGGTACTTCAATATTTTTCATTGTATACACATTACATGGAGAACACTGGACTAGATTTGGTCACTTTCTAGATGTCCCTTAAATTTTACAATAGATTTTACCCTTCAAAGGTAAAGTGCAAATTTATCGATGGAAGCTATCCTAACCTTAGTGGAAGTTTAAATGTAATTTAAAATAGGACCTCATTCTCTCACTCAAGAATGAAATCTAGAGTTTCCAATGTTCTTAGGGAGGAACAAACTGTTACCTCCATGAGTCAAGGGAAATTTTTCCCTATTTAATGACTCTAAATAATTGAGGTGCAACAACACCTTAGAGAACTCCTTGGAGTGTCAATACATATTATAACACAGAAATAATACAATTTCAAGATAAAAATCATAATTTAAAAAGTACCCAGCTTTTTTTTTCATTTCTGGATACTTAAATATTTTGTAATGTATGCACATTACATGGAGAACACTGGACTAGATTTGGTAACTTTCTAGATGTCCCTTAAATTTTACAATAGATTTTACCCTTCAAAGGTAAAGTGCAAATTTATCGATGGAAGCTATCCTAACCTTAGTGGAAGTTTAAGTGAAATTTAAAATAGGACCTCATTCTCTCACTCAAGAATGAAATCTAGAGTTTCCAATGTTCTTAGGGAGGAACAAACTGTTACCTCCATGAGTCAAGGGAAATTTTTCCCTATTTAATGACTCTAAATAATTGAGGTGCAACAACACCTTAGAGAACTCCTTGGAGTCTCAATAAATATTATAACACAGAAATAATACAATTTACAGATAAAAATACCCAGATTTTTTTTTCATTTCTGGGTACTTCAATATTTTTCATTGTATACACATTACATGGAGAACACTGGACTAGATTTGGTCACTTTCTAGATGTCCCTTAAATTTTACAATAGATTTTACCCTTCAAAGGTAAAGTGCAAATTTATCGATGGAAGCTATCCTAACCTTAGTGGAAGTTTAAATGTAATTTAAAATAGGACCTCATTCTCTCACTCAAGAATGAAATCTAGAGTTTCCAATGTTCTTAGGGAGGAACAAACTGTTACCTCCATGAGTCAAGGGAAATTTTTCCCTATTTAATGACTCTAAATAATTGAGGTGCAACAACACCTTAGAGAACTCCTTGGAGTGTCAATACATATTATAACACAGAAATAATACAATTTCAAGATAAAAATCATAATTTAAAAAGTACCCAGCTTTTTTTTTCATTTCTGGATACTTAAATATTTTGTAATGTATGCACATTACATGGAGAACACTGGACTAGATTTGGTAACTTTCTAGATGTCCCTTAAATTTTACAATAGATTTTACCCTTCAAAGGTAAAGTGCAAATTTATCGATGGAAGCTATCCTAACCTTAGTGGAAGTTTAAGTGAAATTTAAAATAGGACCTCATTCTCTCACTCAAGAATGAAATCTAGAGTTTCCAATGTTCTTAGGGAGGAACAAACTGTTACCTCCATGAGTCAAGGGAAATTTTTCCCTATTTAATGACTCTAAATAATTGAGGTGCAACAACACCTTAGAGAACTCCTTGGAGTCTCAATAAATATTATAACACAGAAATAATACAATTTACAGATAAAAATACCCAGATTTTTTTTTCATTTCTGGGTACTTCAATATTTTTCATTGTATACACATTACATGGAGAACACTGGACTAGATTTGGTCACTTTCTAGATGTCCCTTAAATTTTACAATAGATTTTACCCTTCAAAGGTAAAGTGCAAATTTATCGATGGAAGCTATCCTAACCTTAGTGGAAGTTTAAGTGAAATTTAAAATAGGACCTCATTCTCTCACTCAAGAATGAAATCTAGAGTTTCCAATGTTCTTAGGGAGGAACAAACTGTTACCTCCATGAGTCAAGGGAAATTTTTCCCTATTTAATGACTCTAAATAATTGAGGTGCAACAACACCTTAGAGAACTCCTTGGAGTGTCAATACATATTATAACACAGAAATAATACAATTTCAAGATAAAAATCATAATTTAAAAAGTACCCAGCTTTTTTTTTCATTTCTGGATACTTAAATATTTTGTAATGTATGCACATTACATGGAGAACACTGGACTAGATTTGGTAACTTTCTAGATGTCCCTTAAATTTTAAATAGATTTTACCCTTCAAAGGTAAAGTGCAAATTTATCGATGGAAGCTATCCTAACCTTAGTGGAAGTTTAAATGTAATTTAAAATAGGACCTCATTCTCTCACTCAAGAATGAAATCTAGAGTTTCCAATGTTCTTAGGGAGGAACAAACTGTTACCTCCATGAGTCAAGGGAAATGTTTCCCTATTTAATGACTCTAAATAATTGAGGTGCAACAACACCTTAGAGAACTCCTTGGAGTGTCAATACATGTAATAACACAGAAATAATACAATTTCAAGATAAAAATCATAATTTCGAAAGTACATAGATTTTTTTTTCATTTCTGGATACTTAAATATTTTGTAATGTATGCACATTACCTGGAGAACACTGGACTAGATTTGGTCACTTTCTAGATGTCCCTTAAATTTTAAATAGATTTTACCCTTCAAAGGTAAAGTGCAAATTTAATGAATGGAAGCTATCCTAACCTTAGTGGAAGTTTAAATGTAATTTAAAATAGGACCTCATTCTCTCACTCAAGAATGAAATCTAGAGTTTCCAATGTTCTACGGGAGGAACAAACTGTTACCTCCATTAGCCAAGGGAAATTTTTCCCTATTTATTACTCTGAATAATTGAGGTGCAACAACACCTTAGAGAACTCCTTGGAGTGTCAATACATATAATAACACAGAAATAATACAATTTCAAGATAAAAATCATAATTTAGAAAGTACCCAGATTTTTTTTTCATTTCTGGATACTTAAATATTTTGTAATGTATGCACATTACCTGGAGAACACTGGACTAGATTTGGTCACTTTCTAGATGTCCCTTAAATTTTAAATAGATTTTACCCATCAAAGGTAAAGTGCAAATTTAATGAATAGAAGCTATCCTAACCTTAGTGGAAGTTTAAATGTAATTTAAAATAGGACCTCATTCTCTCACTCAAGAATGAAATCTAGAGTTTCCAATGTTCTTAGGGAGGAACAAACTGTTACCTCCATGAGCCAAGGGAAATTTTTCCCTATTTATTACTCTGAATAATTGAGGTGCAACAACACCTTAGAGAACTCCTTGGAGTGTCAATACATGTAATAACACAGAAATAATACAATTTCATGATAAAAATCATAATTTAGAAAGTACATAGATTTTTTTTTCATTTCTGGATACTTAAATATTTTGTAATGTATGCACATTACCTGGAGAACACTGGACTAGATTTGGTCACTTTCTAGATGTCCCTTAAATTTTAAATAGATTTTACCCTTCAAAGGTAAAGTGCAAATTTAATGAATGGAAGCTATCCTAACCTTAGTGGAAGTTTAAATGTAATTTAAAATAGGACCTCATTCTCTCACTCAAGAATGAAATCTAGAGTTTCCAATGTTCTACGGGAGGAACAAACTGTTACCTCCATTAGCCAAGGGAAATTTTTCCCTATTTATTACTCTGAATAATTGAGGTGCAACAACACCTTAGAGAACTCCTTGGAGTGTCAATACATATAATAACACAGAAATAATACAATTTCAAGATAAAAATCATAATTTAGAAAGTACCCAGATTTTTTTTTCATTTCTGGATACTTAAATATTTTGTAATGTATGCACATTACCTGGAGAACACTGGACTAGATTTGGTCACTTTCTAGATGTCCCTTAAATTTTAAATAGATTTTACCCATCAAAGGTAAAGTGCAAATTTAATGAATAGAAGCTATCCTAACCTTAGTGGAAGTTTAAATGTAATTTAAAATAGGACCTCATTCTCTCACTCAAGAATGAAATCTAGAGTTTCCAATGTTCTTAGGGAGGAACAAACTGTTACCTCCATGAGCCAAGGGAAATTTTTCCCTATTTATTACTCTGAATAATTGAGGTGCAACAACACCTTAGAGAACTCCTTGGAGTGTCAATACATATAATAACACAGAACAAATACAATTTCAAGATAAAAATCTTAATTTAGAAAGTACCCAGATTTTTTTTTCATTTCTGGATACTTAAATATTTTGTAATGTATGCACATTACCTGGAGAACACTGGACTAAATTTGGTCACTTTCTAGATGTCCCTTAAATTTTAAATAGATTTTACCCTTCAAAGGTAAAGTGCAAATTTAATGAATGGAAGCTATCCTAACCTTAGTGGAAGTTTAAATGTAATTTAAAATAGGACCTCATTCTCTCACTCAAGAATGAAATCTAGAGTTTCCAATGTTCTTAGGGAGGAACAAACTGTTACCTCCATAAGCCAAGGGAAATTTTTCCCTATTTATTACTCTGAATAATTGAGGTGCAACAACACCTTAGAGAACTCCTTGGAGTGTCAATACATATAATAACACAGAAATAATACAATTTCAAGATAAAAATCATAAATTAGAAAGTACCCAGATTTTTTTTTTCATTTCTGGATACTTAAATATTTTGTAATGTATGCACATTACCTGGAGAACACTGGACTAGATTTGGTCACTTTCTAGATGTCCCTTAAATTTTAAATAGATTTTACCCTTCAAAGGTAAAGTGCAAATTTAATGAATGGAAGCTATCCTAACCTTAGTGGAAGTTTAAATGTAATTTAAAATAGGACCTCATTCTCTCACTCAAGAATGAAATCTAGAGTTTCCAATGTTCTTAGGGAAGGAACAAACTGTTACCTCCATGAGCCAAGGGAAATTTTTCCCTATTTATTACTCTGAATAATTGAGGTGCAACAACACCTTAGAGAACTCCTTGGAGTGTCAATACATATAATAACACAGAAATAATACAATTTCAAGATAAAAATCATAATTTAGAAAGTACCCAGATTTTTTTTTCATTTCTGGATACTTAAATATTTTGTAATGTATGCACATTACCTGGAGAACACTGGACTAGATTTGGTCACTTTCTAGATGTCCCTTAAATTTTAAATAGATTTTACCCTTCAAAGGTAAAGTGCAAATTTAATGAATGGAAGCTATCCTAACCTTTGTGGAAGTTTAAATGTAATTTAAAATAGGACCTCATTCTCTCACTCAAGAATGAAATCTAGAGTTTCCAATGTTCTTAGGGAGGAACAAACTGTTACCTCAATGAGTCAAGGGAAATTTTTCCCTATTTAATGACTCTGAATAATTGAGGTGCAACAACACCTTAGAGAACTCCTTGGAGTGTCAATACATGTAATAACACAGAAATAATACAATTTCAAGATAAAAATCATAATTTAGAAAGTACATAGATTTTTTTTTCATTTCTGGATACTTAAATATTTTGTAATGTATGCACATTACCTGGAGAACACTGGACTAGATTTGGTCACTTTCTAGATGTCCCTTAAATTTTAAATAGATTTTACCCTTCAAAGGTAAAGTGCAAATTTAATGAATGGAAGCTATCCTAACCTTAGTGGAAGTTTAAATGTAATTTAAAATAGGACCTCATTCTCTCACTCAAGAATGAAATCTAGAGTTTCCAATGTTCTACGGGAGGAACAAACTGTTACCTCCATTAGCCAAGGGAAATTTTTCCCTATTTATTACTCTGAATAATTGAGGTGCAACAACACCTTAGAGAACTCCTTGGAGTGTCAATACATATAATAACACAGAAATAATACAATTTCAAGATAAAAATCATAATTTAGAAAGTACCCAGATTTTTTTTTCATTTCTGGATACTTAAATATTTTGTAATGTATGCACATTACCTGGAGAACACTGGACTAGATTTGGTCACTTTCTAGATGTCCCTTAAATTTTAAATAGATTTTACCCATCAAAGGTAAAGTGCAAATTTAATGAATAGAAGCTATCCTAACCTTAGTGGAAGTTTAAATGTAATTTAAAATAGGACCTCATTCTCTCACTCAAGAATGAAATCTAGAGTTTCCAATGTTCTTAGGGAGGAACAAACTGTTACCTCCATGAGCCAAGGGAAATTTTTCCCTATTTATTACTCTGAATAATTGAGGTGCAACAACACCTTAGAGAACTCCTTGGAGTGTCAATACATGTAATAACACAGAAATAATACAATTTCAAGATAAAAATCATAATTTAGAAAGTACATAGATTTTTTTTTCATTTCTGGATACTTAAATATTTTGTAATGTATGCACATTACCTGGAGAACACTGGACTAGATTTGGTCACTTTCTAGATGTCCCTTAAATTTTAAATAGATTTTACCCTTCAAAGGTAAAGTGCAAATTTAATGAATGGAAGCTATCCTAACCTTAGTGGAAGTTTAAATGTAATTTAAAATAGGACCTCATTCTCTCACTCAAGAATGAAATCTAGAGTTTCCAATGTTCTACGGGAGGAACAAACTGTTACCTCCATTAGCCAAGGGAAATTTTTCCCTATTTATTACTCTGAATAATTGAGGTGCAACAACACCTTAGAGAACTCCTTGGAGTGTCAATACATATAATAACACAGAAATAATACAATTTCAAGATAAAAATCATAATTTAGAAAGTACCCAGATTTTTTTTTCATTTCTGGATACTTAAATATTTTGTAATGTATGCACATTACCTGGAGAACACTGGACTAGATTTGGTCACTTTCTAGATGTCCCTTAAATTTTAAATAGATTTTACCCATCAAAGGTAAAGTGCAAATTTAATGAATAGAAGCTATCCTAACCTTAGTGGAAGTTTAAATGTAATTTAAAATAGGACCTCATTCTCTCACTCAAGAATGAAATCTAGAGTTTCCAATGTTCTTAGGGAGGAACAAACTGTTACCTCCATGAGCCAAGGGAAATTTTTCCCTATTTATTACTCTGAATAATTGAGGTGCAACAACACCTTAGAGAACTCCTTGGAGTGTCAATACATATAATAACACAGAACAAATACAATTTCAAGATAAAAATCTTAATTTAGAAAGTACCCAGATTTTTTTTTCATTTCTGGATACTTAAATATTTTGTAATGTATGCACATTACCTGGAGAACACTGGACTAAATTTGGTCACTTTCTAGATGTCCCTTAAATTTTAAATAGATTTTACCCTTCAAAGGTAAAGTGCAAATTTAATGAATGGAAGCTATCCTAACCTTAGTGGAAGTTTAAATGTAATTTAAAATAGGACCTCATTCTCTCACTCAAGAATGAAATCTAGAGTTTCCAATGTTCTTAGGGAGGAACAAACTGTTACCTCCATAAGCCAAGGGAAATTTTTCCCTATTTATTACTCTGAATAATTGAGGTGCAACAACACCTTAGAGAACTCCTTGGAGTGTCAATACATATAATAACACAGAAATAATACAATTTCAAGATAAAAATCATAAATTAGAAAGTACCCAGATTTTTTTTTTCATTTCTGGATACTTAAATATTTTGTAATGTATGCACATTACCTGGAGAACACTGGACTAGATTTGGTCACTTTCTAGATGTCCCTTAAATTTTAAATAGATTTTACCCTTCAAAGGTAAAGTGCAAATTTAATGAATGGAAGCTATCCTAACCTTAGTGGAAGTTTAAATGTAATTTAAAATAGGACCTCATTCTCTCACTCAAGAATGAAATCTAGAGTTTCCAATGTTCTTAGGGAAGGAACAAACTGTTACCTCCATGAGCCAAGGGAAATTTTTCCCTATTTATTACTCTGAATAATTGAGGTGCAACAACACCTTAGAGAACTCCTTGGAGTGTCAATACATATAATAACACAGAAATAATACAATTTCAAGATAAAAATCATAATTTAGAAAGTACCCAGATTTTTTTTTCATTTCTGGATACTTAAATATTTTGTAATGTATGCACATTACCTGGAGAACACTGGACTAGATTTGGTCACTTTCTAGATGTCCCTTAAATTTTAAATAGATTTTACCCTTCAAAGGTAAAGTGCAAATTTAATGAATGGAAGCTATCCTAACCTTTGTGGAAGTTTAAATGTAATTTAAAATAGGACCTCATTCTCTCACTCAAGAATGAAATCTAGAGTTTCCAATGTTCTTAGGGAGGAACAAACTGTTACCTCAATGAGTCAAGGGAAATTTTTCCCTATTTATTACTCTGAATAATTGAGGTGCAACAACACCTTAGAGAACTCCTTGGAGTGTCAATACATATAATAACACAGAAATAATACAATTTCAAGATAAAAATCATAATTTAGAAAGTACCCAGATTTTTTTTTTCATTTCTGGATTCTTAAATATTTTGTAATGTATGCACATTACCTGGAGAACACTGGACTAGATTTGGTCACTTTCTAGATGTCCCTTAAATTTTAAATAGATTTTACCCTTCAAAAGTAAAGTGCAAATTTAATGAATGGAAGCTATCCTAACCTTAGTGGAAGTTTAAATGTAATTTAAAATATGACCTCATTCTCTCACTCAAGAATGAAATCTAGAGTTTCCAATGTTCTTAGGGAGGAACAAACTGTTACCTCCATGCGCCAAGGGAAATTTTTCCCTATTTATTACTCTGAATAATTGAGGTGCAACAACACCTTAGAGAACTCCTTGGAGTGTCAATACATATAATAACACAGAAATAATACAATTTCAAGATAAAAATCATAATTTAGAAAGTACCCAGATTTTTTTTTCATTTCTGGATACTAAAATATTTTGTAATGTATGCACATTACCTGGAGAACACTGGACTAGATTTGGTCACTTTCTAGATGTCCCTTAAATTTTAAATAGATTTTACCCTTCAAAGGTAAAGTGCAAATTTAATGAATGGAAGCTATCCTAACCTTAGTGGAAGTTTAAATGTAATTTAAAATAGGACCTCATTCTCTCACTCAAGAATGAAATCTAGAGTTTCCAATGTTCTTCGGGAGGAACAAACTGTTACCTCCATGAGCCAAGGGAAATTTTTCCCTATTTATTACTCTGAATAATTGAGGTGCAACAACACCTTAGAGAACTCCTTGGAGTGTCAATACATATAATAACACAGAAATAATACAATTTCAAGATAAAAATCATAATTTAGAAAGTACCCAGATTTTTTTTCATTTCTGGATACTTAAATATTTTGTAATGTATGCACATTACCAGGAGAACACTGGACTAGATTTGGTCACTTTCTAGATGTCCCTTAAATTTTAAATAGATTTTACCCTTCAAAGGTAAAGTGCAAATTTAATGAATGGAAGCTATCCTAACCTTAGTGGAAGTTTAAATGTAATTTAAAATAGGACCTCATTCTCTCACTCAAGAATGAAATCTAGAGTTTCCAATGTTCTTAGGGAGGAACAAACTGTTACCTCCATTAGCCAAGGGAAATTTTTCCCTATTTATTACTCTGAATAATTGAGGTGCAACAACACCTTAGAGAACTCCTTGGAGTGTCAATACATATAATAACACAGAAATAATACAATTTCAAGATAAAAATCATAATTTAGAAAGTACCCAGATTTTTTTTTCATTTCTGGATACTTAAATATTTTGTAATGTATGCACATTACCTGGAGAACACTGGACTAGATTTGGTCACTTTCTAGATGTCCCTTAAATTTTAAATAGATTTTACCCTTCAAAGGTAGAGTGCAAATTTAATGAATGGAAGCTATCCTAACCTTAGTGGAAGTTTAAATGTAATTTAAAATAGGACCTCATTCTCTCACTCAAGAATGAAATCTAGAGTTTCCAATGTTCTTAGGGAGGAACAAACTGTTACCTCCATGAGCCAAGGGAAATTTTTCCCTATTTATTACTCTGAATAATTGAGGTGCAACAACACCTTAGAGAACTCCTTGGAGTGTCAATACATATAATAACACAGAAATAATACAATTTCAAGATAAAAATCATAATTTAGAAAGTACCCAGATTTTTTTTTTCATTTCTGGATACTTAAATATTTTGTAATGTATGCACATTACCTGGAGAACACTGGACTAGATTTGGTCACTTTCTAGATGTCCCTTAAATTTTAAATAGATTTTACCCTTCAAAGGTAAAGTGCAAATTTAATGAATGGAAGCTATCCTAACCTTAGTGGAAGTTTAAGTGTAATTTAGAATAGGACCACATTCTCTCACTCAAGAATGAAATCTAGAACTTCCAATGTTCTTAGGGAGGAACAAACTGTTACCTCAATGAGCCAAGGGAAATTTTTCCCTATTTAATGACTCTGAATAATTGAGGTGCAACAACACCTTAGAGAACTCCTTGGAGTGTCAATACATATTATAACACAGAAATAATACAATTTCAAGATAAAAATTATAATTTAGAAAGTACCCAGATTTTTTTTTCATTTCTGGATACTTAAAATTTTGTAATGTATGCATATTACATGGAGAGCACTGGACTAGATTTGGTCGCTTTCTAGATGTCCCTTAAGGGGTCATAGGACTGTTAAAACGCAATGCAGTGAAAAAACTTTACATTTTCCAAAAAAATTAATATCTTTTTTTCTAATTTATGAAAAGACTCAGTTTAAACATATTTTTAATCCTTATTTATTAAACTTTATGTAAAAAAATAATTGAATACTTAATAGACATAGTTAAGTTTATACATTGAGTCGAAAAAAAGCAACTTTGACGGTTAAATGTTAGTATGCAGTGGCTTTCATGCAAGATAATTAACTAACTATTAAATGGAAATTCAAAATTTCAATTCACATATATACTATATGAGTATACAATCAAGCCCTACCAGATATTTTGAGTTTGACAGTCAATTAATATTTTTTATTATAATTTGAACTTAGGTGTCAAAAACACAAAAAAATTATAAGTTCACAATCTCAAAAAATAATGAAATATAGGTTCAAAACTCTAAAAAGAGGTAGGGCTTTATTTTCACTACTAAATATTGATGCTCTCAAAGTTTCAAGGATATATTCTTATTACTTCAAATTTTATCATGCATGGAACACAAAAAAATCACATTTTGAGAAAAATGACCTCAAAGTTCTAAAGTTAGTAATCTCCTTGGGTTTCTTATTTCAGAATTTTAGCCATAACTTCTAAAATAATACGAATTTTCGCATGCAGTTTCTTTTAAATTGTTAAGAAATATCTAGACTATCACATATATTTTTTTCAAAAAATCGAATTTTTTGATGATTTAACAGCCCTATGACCCCTTAAATTATAAATAGATTTTACCCTTTAAAGGTAAAGTGCAAATTAAAAAAAAGTGCAAAAACTAACACTAAAATTTCAAAAGCAAAAAAAAATACTTTCAGATCACCAGTCTAATTCAGTTCATTTATACATTCAGTTATCACTCTATTCAGAAGCTAATCGGTTTTATTTATTAGAATAAGTATTTTCATTAAAAATTGATTTCTTTCCCATAATGGAGGGGAAATGCCTTTTACCGGGAATGAAGATATGAAAATAGATGTAAGTTTGCATTGCCAGTTTGTTTTTCCTGATTTGTTTATAATATATCCTGACTTGAAGTCATTAAGTAACTGAGTGAAAATACTGAGTGTAGTATGTTAGGGAAATTAAATCGCCTGAAATTATCAGATGTTCTCAGATCGTATTACCATTGGAAACTAATTCCATAAATAAACCCCCATTATCGAGAAAAGCTCTCCAAAAAGCCAAGCTGATTTTACCTAAAACAAAAGATGGATAAAAAATTTAGTGAAAGCCCGCAAGATTACAAACACGGATTTTCCGCTTTAAAGTATGGTTATGTTTTCTGATCAGCAAAAATTTTCAGGATTAACGGGCATGTACTATCTAGAAATCACGAAATAAATTTTATAGAACAAGGATAGACCTCAGTTTTTAGACCTCTACATCACTGCAGTACAAATCAAATATTATCCAGGGTAATTTACCGGGACAGATTCAATATTACAAATTTAGTAGAAAAAATATCCTTTTTCGATTTTGGTGGGGACTGGGGAGCCATGCATTTTTTTAAGCTAAACCTTTGATAAAAATTCAAAGCGTGAAAATAAGCCTGGCTAGTTTTTAAAATCGCATTTCCGATTTTCAATGCGTGAAACACGCTCTCATAAGCGTTAAAATATATCTGGGCATGACCGTATTTTCTCGAAACAGTATGGTCGAATTCGCTTTTTCGGAACAAACGGATACAATGTTCATCAAAATAGAACATGTGGATCTTAAATGAGCATATGAATAGTTTTGGCGCAGCTGTATCACCACTGAATAAGTTACATAGATAGCACACGTGACAACTCGAGAGAAAAAATAAATAACAAAATAAGAATAAATAATAATTTTTACAGCTGAAAACTGAAAAATCGTGCGATAGAAAAGTAAGCGATTATTTTGGGAGCTCGTAAAAAGGATATTTAAAACAAACAGAGATTTAATTGTGCATTTTTTAAAAGTTGGGATCTTTATTTCTATCAGAGTTTGAACCTTTTGAAGCACATACTTATGTATGAGTAAATATTAAATATGGATATATGTTTCGGGCAATGTGATAAATCGGGAATTATTAATAATGCCCGAAGTGGAAGAGGGCAATGTGATAAATTCAATGGCATTTATCAATGAAATTTATCACTTTTCTCGCCTCCATTCGGGGCATTATTAATATAACCTTATCACTTCACCCGTAACAGATTGATAAATTTAGGAAATTTGATATAACTCAACATTTGTTAGTACTTGGGCTTTTATTTATTTGGGAAATCCTTTAGATTTTGAGCCTACAATGCTTGTAAGTGCTACAATTTAGCTTATAAGTCTTCATAATAACTTTACTACAAAACAAAATGGAATTTGTAAAACTACAGTGTTTACATTTTCTCAAAAAACATGCTTCATTCATTTTTTTCTATGTGTTTTCATTAACTGTTAATTGGTGTATGTTTAAAAAAGTTATAATCAACAATTTTAAAGTATAATTAACGCGTTAGTTCCTAGAGTCCCAAGAAAATTATAATTTTTAAAAGCATTCCTATTTCTTCAGTATACTAGTTCTTTGAATCAAAAATGGGACTGATGACCTTAATAGAGAACATAAGCTTTACAACAAAATTCCGGCATGAATTGGTTAAAAACCACATTCAAGTTTAGTACTCAACAATCAACATTAAACATTTAAAAAATCTAATTTGCTTCTAGGTCTATATAATGAATACTCAAATCGGTTATACGAAAGTTCCGGTCAAAGCAAAAATCGGTCTGCAAAATAAAAACAAATTTATTAAGTGAGTAAAGCTATAAATAGTTTTTTTGTCTTTTTTTTATCGGAATTTGCTGACCGGTTTTTGTTTTGACCAGAATTTTTACGACACTATTAATTCTAAGAAAAGTGTCATAAAATAAATTTTAGTATTCGAAACGAGAAAAACAACAGTTGGGAATAAAAATTTTGGCTTTAGCAAAAATATTCTCTAGGGGCACCTAAAACCAAAAGTAAAATAAGGGGTTTAAAGGGTCTGTGGGAACCCCGTGACATTTGATTTTAGAGATACTTATAATTTAATTTTCTTTTTGAGATAAGCGTGTTTTAAATACAAACAGTACAAACATCATCAATGAATCAACCCTCTTTGAATTTGGTAATAATAGTTTGTTAAACGTGTGTACTCAAAACGAAAAAGTATCAAATTCAACGAATGGGTAATACCAGTATTTAAAAAAATGCGGTTTTTTTCAAGAATAAGAAATCTATCTAAATTCAAAAATCGACAAAAGCAAAGTTTCTAAAAAAATTAGTTGATTCAATAAAATAAAAATCGACATACCCTTTGCACTTGATTGAATGGCGAATGTGGCATCAGATCTGTTTCGATCTTACTTTAAAGTGAAAATCAACAATCACTTTGAATTTATAACAGACACTTTGTATTAACAACAATCGCTTTGAATATATAACAATAGCTTCGAAGCAAAAATCATTGTTTAAAACCAATATATCGGAATAAATGACGTCACAGGCACGACCTTTTTAGAAATCAAACTTTTAAATTAAATGCACTGTCTAAATCCACGAAAGTAACAACTGAACTCTAACGAATTTCGCTAATACTTTTACTTTTAGCATGGGTCAACTTTCGTGGATTTAGACACTCAGTAAATTAATTTTGGAAATAAGTAATTACTTAGATACAAAATTGCTGTATATTCCTCTCTTGGATACCTCTACCGAATAAAATTTTTAAAAAATACTGGAATTGCCCATTCAAATCAGCTGCTCAGAATAAAGGTGGTCTGAATCCACTGAACTTAGTTTTAAGCAATGGGAGGATTTTCTTATTGAACAGTGTAACTACTATGGAGATGGAATATTTTGGACAGCATCTTCAGTCTATATTTGGATAATGACCATAAAAATAAAATTTCTAAATAAGATAAAATATTAATTATTTTTCGGATTTACACCACTACTATTCTGAGCAGTTCAAGAGAGTTGGTCCACAAATTAAAATATCCAATTGATTTTAAAAGTAAATTAATTAAAGTATCAATTGAATTTTTTCAATTGCTGAACCAACTAACTGAAAAATATAATAGTAATCACGAAATTCCAAAAAAAAATTCACTTGGTCAATCAACTTCCGAAATGTCTGCTTCATTTATCATCATTCATTTCTCCATCTTAAGGAGACGCCTTCTCACTGAAAAATTTTATTTAAAAACATCTCAATTTACGAAATTTTAGACTTAAAACATTATAAATTTATATATTTATTAAATAATAAAAGTTATCAGAAAACTCAAATTACTGATTCAAAACATTATTTACTTTTATTTAAGATTTCAAATGAGCTGTGCCAACTATTTATCGGAGAGCAGATATTCCGGAAGTTGATTCACCAGGTGAAATGGTTTGTTTGATTTTTTTTTTCGCAGAGAAGAGCGCGCACCAGTCCCATACCAGTCCTGATGATACACCAGTTTCTAAATACCTCAATTATAAATTATTTACCTTTTCCCACCATCACACATGGACGACTCAGAATCATATAGAAATGGGGGGGGGTCGGAAATGCACTCTTAACCAACTAGGGATGAAAGGAGAATTTCACCATTTATCGCTGGTTAAGCGGACAATAAGTGTAATCTCACAACTCTCAAGCGTCACCTCCAACCGTGGACCGGTTTCGTCCTTGTTAGGACACATCAGCACGGTATAGGATTTATCCTAATTATCCAATACCGTGCTGATGATTCCTAACAAGGACGAAACCGGTCCACGATTGGAGGTGACGCTTGAGAGTTGTGAGATTACACCAACTAGGGGTGCTTATAATCTACAACTAGGGCAGGGAAAGTCGTATAATTCTCAGTGGAAATTGACTCGTAACCTTTTGAGATCGAATTAAAACCATCGATTCAGGCATTTATTCCATAAAACCAATGAAAGAGCTGAAATTTCAGCTCCCCATATTGGTTTTTTTGTAATAAATACCGGGATCGAACGACTTGTTAGTTAAATTCGATCTTTAAAGTTTGCATGTCAATTTCCACACTGGGAATTAGCCAACTGCCCAAGCCGGCTTATAAACCTACGGCATGGTCAACCTGAGCGCAAGACCAGGCGTATCACAGGCGCGATCTAACTTCTCCGCCCAACACACATAAGGGAGATTCCAGGAAACCCTCTGGTTTGCGGTTGCTCTTTTGTGTGATCGGCGGAGAAGTTAGATCGTGCCTGCGATACGCCTGGTCTTGCACTCAGGGTGACCGTGCCCTTCCAGTTCGTTATACTCTGTTCATTTTGAACTGGCGCTTGAAAATATTTCCTTCCCCCACAACCAATCGGTAACCATAGCAACTATCCACGTCAAAGTGACGAAGAAGGCTTACTATTGGCTGCTCGAAGAGCGTAACTATGGTTACGCTTCTAGCGTGGGGGAAAGCACTATTTCTCAAGCGCCAATTCTAAATGAATAGAGTATAGGGATTCATTTCCGAAGTGATTCTGAGTCAGCTAGGTGGGTGCTCAGCTTCACCTAGAAGTTAAACATGAAACATTTAAATGAAAGGAGTATTTCAGCATTAACGCTGGTTAGCGGAAAATAAGTGTAAACTCACAACTCTCAAGCGTCGCCTCCAGCCATGGACCGATTTCGTCCTAGTTAGGACTCCTCAGCACGTGAGAGTCCCAACTAGGACGAAACCGGTCCATGGCTGGAGGCGACGCTTCAGAGTTGTGAGTTTACACTTATAAACATTCATCTGAAATACCCTGTATAAAATTGAGGCAGTCAGAAACTGATATACCATGGTTGGGTATAAGGGCACCAACATTATGTGTATCATCCATATTTACCCCTTCATGAAAGTACATGGAGGTATAACAGTACATCGATCATCTCATTGCTACCAGAAGAAACAGACGCGGGAAGTTGGTTTTCCCTGGGGACGCATCAGCATTTGCTTTTGACCACGAGCAAAGAGTGTACCGGCGTCGTTGCACGAACGCTTTGTGGTTGCGACACCGAGACGGATTCTGTCTTTAGGGGGTAGCGAAGGGCAAGAAATGGGCGCGAGGGTCAGGGCAGTGGTGTCTGCGGAAACAGATGCAGGGATCTGGAGGGGATAGATAGGGAACGACGAGCAGCGATCGAGACGAAACGATTGTGCCACAGTCTCCGGAAACCAAGGAGTCGGCGAAACTATTCAGCAGTGAAATGATGCGAGTAAATATAAAGCTAGATTTTATTAGAAGAATTTAGATTTTGAACAACATCAGCGAACTAAATTCTTATACTAAAATCTTAACTTTACCCATACAAGCATCATTTCACTGCTCAATCTCTAAATGTTGAAAAACGAAGTTTACACACTTTGCTTGAGAGAAAAGACATGCATGTTATAAGAGTTAACAAGTGTGCGGTTGTAGGGGGGAAACGAAATGAGACAAAAGACCATCTATGATGCAACTACAGGATAAGAGATCTCACCGAAACTTAATTATTAAGATATTTTTTTCTCGGTAGGATATTGGAGTGGGGGAGAGAAGGCAAGGTGGTACAATGAGGTATTCTCACGTTTTGAGATTAAATTTTATTAAAATAGTAGATAAAAAACCATGAAGAATGACTTTTACATCAAGTATTTTCGTAGCCTAGTTTCTGAGATATAAATTTTTGAAATTTCGTTTTTTGTTTGGGCGCGAAAACACTCTCGAGAGAATCACAAATCATGCGCTATGATGTCACATCCAATGGAAGCCCGTTTTCTGATCACGTGACTTTTCTGACATTTTGGCAAAAATAAAATTGAGTTTCAAGTTATTTAAAACACATTTTTGAACTTAAAAATAATAAATTTGGGAGTTTTAAACCATAATGTATCGAAAAAGTATAAAATCAAGCAAATCCCTCACTCATGCAAATACCTCATTGACGACGGATGAAAAGTTTACTATGCTTAGGTGAATAAAATATTGAATATTGTAAAAAAATTAATTTAATAAACATCTGCGGTTCGATATTGTGTTCTAAGATTTATCTCAGATACAAAATAGCTTTGCAAGCAAAAAAAATTACAAACATCCACCTTGTGTGTGCGGAAGTTATAGTATATCGTCTATTTGTACCCCTTGGCTTTGAAAACACCTAAGATTTAATAGGTAAAAGAGTTTGGTACATTTTTTTAAAAATCTTGTATTATAATTAAATAACCACAAAAAACTGTACTAGAGGTTCCAAGCTTAGATTGATATAAAGGTTTTTTTTTATCTCGAGGGTTATTTTGACTTTAATAAAACCTTCAATTCCAAATATTTGTCTAAAAAATTATGTTTTAAAAATATTAACGGTTAGACTATTTTGGTTTTTCAATTAGAAAATGCTGAACCAATCAAAGTTTACACAAAGTTCGGATCTATAAAAAGTGAAATTCATCTTCTTAATCACAAATTCATTCAGAAATTATAGGAACTTGTAATCCCAGAAATTTTACATTTTATCTTTCTCACGAGATAAAATATTTAGGTACTTTCATCATTCTAGGAGTTAAAATTAAACGATTTAAAATGTATTGGGTTAAAAAGACTGGACCAACCTTGCTGAACATACGCCTGTAGTTGGTCGACTTAATTTGTATTTGTATTTGCATTTAGTTAACTTAGCTGTGAATTAAATATTTTAAGTGAGTGGAATATTATAAGTTACACACACATTTTAGAGAAAGATTTACGTCCAATTAGTAACATTCGAAATCAGATGCTTTTCAATTAAACGAAAGATTTCATCACAATATTCAAATTTAATTATTAATACAATCAAGTTATTCGTAAAATTCAGAGTACGAATGGAGCTTGTGAAAGATGCATGTGCTCCAAGAGATTTGATTACAATTGATTTTGTTAATGCTTGAAAAGAAAATTCAACTGAGCAAAATTTTTAAATTAAAGAAATTCTGCAAATTCCTCCAATGATTTAGGCTTAACTGAACTCTTTTATTTATATGGCCTTTGTGATTTACACTTTTTTACTGTTGAAAAACATAAAAGGGCTGTTAATAGAAATGCAAGATAACAGACATGGCAAGTAATATTTAAGTTAGAGAAACATTTACATCACATAGGAGAAAAAATTTGGATTTGTTTGCCACCAGGGGGATACGGATGGTATTGCCTGAAGAGAACTACCTCATTGTTTTTAAAGTTTTTTTTTCTGGCTACTCTATGGAGGAGGTTATTTGTACACTCACATTTTTAAACACTATCCATTTAAAAAAACTGCTCGTCGATTATGGCAGAAGGGTGTAGGATAAAATATTTTAAAATTGAAATGGAATATTGATACTTATCAGAATATGTAGTTCATTCATAGTAAAAGTTTAAAAGAAATATATATAATAGTTTCTTATTATCTTATTTTAAAATAGCCTTAAACTTTAACCACCTTCATACTTTTCAAAGTATAGAAGTATTCCAGTTACAAAATTTCCCTTCAAGGCTTTGAAGGTAGTGGTTGAAATTTTTGGTTTAATGCAGTTACAATATATTTATTGGGATACTACGAAAGAAAGAATTTGATAAAATTTCGTCACAAGTTACCCGATTTCAAATTAAAATAACCTTAAGAATATTTGTTTCCAAGTTTCGCAACTGCTACAAAATTTAGCTTTCTGATCACTTTTACTTGATGCGTTATTGCAATAGAGCACAGAGTTATTTTTTTTTATTGAGTAAACTAATATTTTTGAACAAGAAGATGCTGCTGCTTCTGATTATTTAATTTATTTAGTATGAAACAAGAAAAATTGTTTTCACATTTTCAAGTAACATTTGAAGATGGTAAAATATTATTCCGTACACAATTATAAAATATTATTTCAATTGTATTTATCCAAATAGTTTAATAATTTCATTATGTTCATTCACATTAGCTATTTTTACCCTTTTCTAAGGAATAGAAAATAAGGTGCTTAACCTCTTTACAGTGTTCTCAATAGATAAATGGTGGAAGGAATTTTAACCAACCGTGCCAAAAATTAGGTGAATTTTACTTATTTTGAATCAAACTTGTTTCTATATCCAAATTTAATAAACAGAAAACGTATTACTTTTACATATTAATATTAAATACATTCTGAACACAGTCCAGAATAATCAGATCAAGTTCATTTAAGTAAAACTTTAATCACTTCAAACTTTGAAAATCACGGTAAATTTCGTAGTTAAACTGAAAGAATGTGTTTATTACATTCACAATTATATTAATAATATAAAAGTAATCTAAAAAAAAGCTTCCGATAACTGAAAAAATTAGAGGAAGCGGAAATGTTTTGTTCAAAGAAAGTCTTAGAATGTCATAAGACAAACTAGCTTTGGCATTATAATTTTGCACTAATCGTAGCCGTTTTCATGTGTCAGATTGTGCTCTTTTTTTCTTCAAGAGACACCGTTTACCCTAAATGCCTTCAGTTTGTAGAAACCGTAACAATTGTTTTCAGTCGCAACCAAGGTGACTGACATTTTTTTTCTGTTTTACAACCCAGCACATTATCATCGCAATAAGGTTCCGAGGCATCGTAGGGTGAGGATGGGGCTCCGACGACGGGCCAGAGAGGTCTTCCGGTTTTCGATGAATAAAAAAAAGTTTGTCTACACCAGACATGTATTCATCTCCTCCGGCCAAGATGTCTATCGAAGACGCACCATCCTCCAAATTCACCTGGTTGTCCCCAAGGTACTACGTGCCGACTCCCCCGGAAGTAGGAGCCGGTCACTAACCATCCGGCATTACAAGGAACCCGGAGGCGTCCCTGGGTGGTCAGTGGTCTGGACAAAGGCCCTGCAGAACCAACTCTCCAGAAGGATCTGCAGTAGCCAACGCATCGCCATACGATGGTATCCCCACTGACCGTTGACAACAAAATTAAATTGTTGAGATCAGGGGTATTCCCGCTGACCATTTCAACATTGAAAACACTCAGTTACTCGGGACCAAACTGCAAATAATTTTGGCGGTTCAAGATGCCAGTTCATATTTATGGCATTTTTTTAAATTACCAAATTATTTTACATCCAGCATTATGGGCGGTGGTACTCTTAACATTCCACAATCCTTTTTATTTAGAAACGGCTAGGATTAGGTAGCTTTTTAATTTTCCCATCATGCCATTCAAAAGTTTACTAGTTTCACTCTTAACGTCGCTCCATCTAATTTTTACCTCTATGGAAAGTAGTTATTTTTTTGCATTTAGGTTTAAGCATTAACAGTTTCAGGTTATGCCTTTCATGGAATAATTTAATTATCAACATACATTGCTTCGATAGTGCCAGTTGCTATAGATCCATTTAACCACGAAATAGGACCATATTCTCCAAAGTTGAAAGTGATTAAAAAGTTACAAGCCCTTTAAAAATATAATTTGGGTATTAACACAAAAGTTATTTCAGTTGAGAAGGATTTCTTTATAACAAAGTTAAATTTCAGGACTTTTCAAATTTTTAAAATCACAAACCCAAAGGGAATATTGAAAGCTTTTTAAAACTTTTTTTAGTCCTTTATTTTAACTAATAGAAACAACATTGATTCCTTAAGTAAAATTTAAATTTTTTAAGCAAAATTCAAATTTTGGTAATACATTTCTCAAAAGTTTAAAACTAAATTTCTATTTTTTGAAAGTTTTTTTTGTTGGTATTTATAAAAAGGATAAAAATTCTAAATAGAATGACATACGTTATTCAAAATTCTGTACATATTTTCTCAAACTTGCAGTTAAATTTTCTTTTAATTAGTGAACCAGAGCAGCAAATGACAAGTTAAATTTACTTATTATATTTTCAAGTCAATTCAATTAAACTTTATCTTGTTTACATTCTCTCTAAGTACTTTGAATTTTATCATTACTATACTTTGATTTAATTTTTGGTTTTCTAAATATAGAAATTATTTTTAAACTTTAAAATGTTTCAGGTATTGCAATAACGCTAGAATATATTTTCAAAGAGCAGTTGCAGTCAATTTAGTAGAGAAAATGCTTTTAAGTTTTTTCCCCGAATGATTTGTAATATTTTTAGTAACCGTTATAATTTTTTTTTACCATAACTCTAGGTTGGGATAAGGTATAAATTGGATAACAGGTTGTTCTGAAAATCGGGTAACTACGCAACTTCAAATTTTAAAAATTCTATTCTCTGGAACGAAACATCAGATAGTCAACATTTAAATAGAAAGAAAGAGAAAAATTACTTTCTTGGATAACACAAAAAATCTTGGATTTTTCAACCACAAGAGAACATTTTGTTT
The DNA here is from genome assembly GCA_024610705.1 of Tetragnatha versicolor. Classification (NCBI taxonomy): domain Eukaryota; kingdom Metazoa; phylum Arthropoda; class Arachnida; order Araneae; family Tetragnathidae; genus Tetragnatha; species Tetragnatha versicolor. The sequence continues at coordinate 14,222,335 of JANDEH010000017.1, read as the reverse complement.
TTTTTAACTCTTTACAAACTGACATTTTTTATGTATTGGACATATTTTTTTCTAAATAAGTAATTTGTATAACAAGATGAATAATGGTTGTTACTAAGTTTGTTAGGTTAATTTTATCTCTAATTTATTGTACATATTTTTACATTTGAAAAGTTAAAGTATGTATTTCTTTTGAGGTTAAGTTACATTTAGGATTTGCTGACTGGAGTAATTTCTACTATTTGTGATAACTTAATCCTACAGAAAACTTTCAGTGAACAATTTTGAAATTTTATTACTTGGAATCAAGCATTTTTTTACATTAAAAAGTTCTACTTGTCTATTCCCTAATAAGTATCATTCCAAATTAAAATATTTAAAATCTTTCCTTCATTACAATAACGCTATAATTCTTTCAGAGTGCATTTGAAGTTAATTATTTTATAGGGAAATATTGATAAGATTCATTCCCAAAAGATATTTAATTTCATTCTGTTAAAATTAACTGGGTAATCTTAGAAACCAAACAGTTAGATAGGCACTTAAATTTAAGATTTCTTTTGCCACTAGTTTATTGTTTAAATTTGGCTTAAAACTATCTCATCGATAAGCCACCAATGGAGAATTGCAGCATCTTTTAAAACTCTGAATATTTAATTTTAAATTATTAAAAATACTCTCCTTATTTAAAAAATATGCTTGTCTTTTCCCAAAATTTTTTTTCCAGTTAATTATGAGATATTTTACTACAGAAAGCTTCTAACAATGTGACGTCACCTGTGCCTAAGCTGTTTCAGCTCAGAAAGAAAAGTAGCTATTTTTTATTGAAAATAACTTAAAATTTAGGGCTTTGAAAGGTAAATTAAAATGTTTTTTGGAGGTTTTAAGCCACTCTGAATACATTAATATTAAAGAAAAATTTGAATGCAATTATCCGTTATTCATGTCACTAGAGCAATGCATCAAATCAACAGCGATGACATTTGTATTTCCTCAAAAAAGCAACCCATTATCAAATGCAAGGGAATATAAAAGTTTGCTGAATGACATGCTATCTATAACGTGAATGGAATTGTCAGATTTCTTTAAAATGAAAAAAATTTATTTTGACAATATAAATTTTTTTAAATTTAAAGGAACTGAATTCAATAATAATCCAATGTACACCTGTTCAAATTTAAAAAAATGAAATGTAAAAAAATGGCGATTAAAATTTTTAATCTGGCTTTTACTACTTGAAACATAAGTTTCATGCCCTGCTCACAAATTTTAGTATTATTTAAGTATGCATTTTCATTAAAAAATCGTTAGTTATTTTAACAAAGGCAATTCTTTAAAAAAACTTTTAAATAATACTTAAGAATTTTAATATTTTTACAACAAAAATAGAAAGGATTATCTACTACACACAATTTAGTTTTTGGCTTTCATTCGACTATGTCTTTTTTAAACCATTGGTTTTATTTTTACTTTGGTGTGCATAAATCCAAGCTTGGAACCATAAAACAATTAGTTTACAAGGTTAAAAAAAATATGTAAATGAGGTTGTAAAATTATCAACCTCATTTACTGTTTACTCTTTACCCTTAACGTTATTAAAGTCAGAACTAGCCTTTTGCATTTGCCTTAAAACCTCAATGTTAATAATAGGTGGTGATAGGGCAGGTTGGTTGGTTGTTTTGGGTTTTAGGTGATAGGGCAGGAAAACATCAATTTGTCATGTTTAAGACATTTGTAAAAAAGTAAAATCCACTCCATAACACCAGGAAACATTTGGAATTTATGAATGGTTAAAGGTAAAAAAAACGTTTTTAAAGTATTCAACTCTAGTAGTTTTACGCTTAGGCTTGAATAATAAAGTGGAAAATTTTCTTTCAACCAAAAATAATGTCTTCACGATTATGTAATTATTTGGAGAATATAATCGACTTTAGAAAAACTCTATCCGTCAGAAATTTTGACGGTTAAAACTAAATTTAAAATTCCGTCCAAGGAAAAGATTTCTTATGTAACCTGAGGAGGATTTAGTTAAAATAATCCAAATCAAATAACGCAAAATATGAAATTATTCTTTAAATTTTCGTATTATTTGGTTCAATTTTTAATTCATTTCCACTTAAATAATCAGTAAGAAATTTTAAGTTTAAAAAACAGATAGTATAATTCATCAGAAAGACAATTAAAGCACATACGAGGGCCTTATCAGCTATTTTGTTATTTTTAATGTAGCTTTTTACAAAGTCATGAAGTTTAAAGATGGGTTGGAGTTAATTATAAGTTTGATTTTAAAATTTAAAAAAAATATTAATTTATAAAGCCGTTAGGATTACAGGCTAAAGGAAGTATTTTCTTCCATTATTAATTTAGCACTTAAATAGTTATCAGTAATCACAGTTAAAGACAATTTTAGGTAAAAACTTGTGAATTTTAAAAATATTCATCTGAAAACAGATAAACTACAGTTCTATCCTTTGCCCCTAATTGTAAAAAAGCATATTTGAACTCATTGATAAAAATTCCGAAATTATCTTTGTAACTGCAGAGCTGTTCATTCACTAATTTTTAAGCAGTGATTGCATTTATCATAATATACAAGGTGGCCAGAAAGTCACTACATTCAAAATTCTTGATAATTTAAAACGATTATTTTACTTTTGTTGAGAGTACTATTTTAAGTTGTCATAGAGGACAGGAGGACAAATTCACGAATGATTGACTATTAGGATTAATGATTGATTAATGATTGACTAATATATTTTTATTTGTTTTCAAAAAGTCAATATTGGAAGAAGGTGATCATTATTCCCGGAACTTTAATTTCTTAGAGAAGTTCTTTTTAAACCATAAATCTTTTTTACTACTTTGCTCTAATGATAGGAACATTTTTAAGACCTCCTTGATATTCACAAAAATGCCAAACATAAACCGATTCAATTCACCAAACTTCATTATTTGAATGATGAGATACTTCAAGTATTAGTTAATTCTTGAAAATACTACTAAGGAGTGATTTCTCGATATGTGATACATTTTTTTCTCGATAAGATCATTTTAGCAAAGAAAAAGTCAGGATTAGTTTTTAAGAAATTTGTGGGTTCGTTTAAAGAAATTTCATAAAATATTTCAGATTTAAAAAGGAATATTTTTTTTCTCTCTCTAAAACCGGTCTATCATCCTCTATCATAAAATTATATATTTAAAAAAAATTTTGCAATATAAACATTCACCTACAGACTGGACAGATAGACAGGATAGTAATCCTAAAAATCCAAGTATTTTAAACGAAAATAAAATTTCAAACGTATTATTTCATATATCATAATTTTTTTCATCGACATCGACTAGTGACTTTAGGCCACCCTGTGGACACAATAGGTATATTTTTTGTGCAAAAACACACATCTTTCTCTCAAGCAAATAGTAATAAGATTTCTGGAGGCTGCGACCCAAACGTTTCACCTCGACTGCCCCTCTCGATCCCTCTTCTCAGCCCCACAACTGTTGGCGCAGACGAGAGAAACTGCTCGAACCCCGAGTCCATTTCCCCCTCAACGACCCCCGAAAGACAGAACCCTTCGATGCCGAAACCAAAAAGCGCCCGTGCAAGGAGTCGACAAGCTCTTAACTCAGGAGTCAAAAGCAAAGACTGATGGTCAAAATGGAAAACCAAATTCTCGCTGGGTTTTTTCTGGTAGCAACACGAATAACTAATGTACTGATACACTCGTGTACTTTCGTTATAGGAGAAAATATGATTGACAGACATAGTATACAGTTTTTAACCTAGTACTAAAGGAGCTTTTCTACTTAGTTGCAGTAGGACAATACGCCGAAACCGATCGGGCGAATCATAGCGAAATGGCTCACGATGACTTATCATTCGTTTTGCTGTGTTTGTTCAATTGGTATCGCCGTATTGACACAGTAGCGTAGCCAGTGAGGTAATTAAAGGATATATCCCACCAGAAAGTCAAATAATTTTCTTATTTAAACACAGAAAAGGACAACACTAACCCCACCCATCCCCTAAAATTCCTATATTCCCTTCTATAAAATTTCCATTTCCATCAATTATTTTCTGGCAACGCGACTACTACAGCCAACTGAATAAGTAGAAACTCCCCTTAAAAAAAGGGACAGAACATCAACAAGTGGTGCTATTGGCTTGAAACGGGGGTCATACTGTGGTAGTGTTCTTTCAAATCTGGACTCCAAACCGTTTGTTATGAAAGGTAGAAGGTGCAATATTACAAAATGCTCTATATTTCAGACTTTAAAAACAGAGTCCAGGCTTGAAAGAAAAAAAACGTGGTTCTTACGTATTATCCCGTCGACCGTTCAGCGTCCTTCAGATTCAGAGGACAGTATAATAGCAGCACGATTGACGTGACAATACGTAAGAACGAAAAAAGTTTGACTCAAGCAGGGTTCATAGAGAAAATATAGGTCATTACAGAAAAATTTAAAAATGGTGAGACTTTTTTCGTTTATAAATACAGACGAATTAACAATGCAAATTTAGAAATAGAAAATATAGGACAGAAAAGAAAAATATAAGAACTATAGAACAACTATGAACCCTGCTCAAGGTAGTATTTCAATTTACACGATACCAGTGGGAGTAGTACCAGTCCAGTTTCCATCAGGTTCTGAAATGATTTTTAGCCACAGTTAACAAATCAATATAGTTTATTTATCTCTCACTGAAGTCAAATATCTCTTGGAATTTGCACGTTTAAATATGTAATTTAATAGTGGCAAACTCTACTGGAGCATCGACTGGTAGCGTGTAAATTTGCACACATTATCTCATGAAGCTACTATCACATATCTTAAATATACTAAGAAAGACCTTCAAGACAAAATTAGCAAAGAGGGACTTATTATGACAAGTAAGGTATGTGCAGTAAAAGGTTCTAACTCTGGAATCACCTATACCAATACTTTTTGAAACCATGTTATATATCTCTGAAAAGCGGAAATTAATTATAACTTTCTTAGTTACGAAATCGTTCGTTTACAAAATTCAACAAATATATCAGATACGTGTTTTTATACCACATTTGTAAATCCCCTTGAAAAAATGTTCCTTATGAAATACACCAATTTTAAAGGTAATTAAATACATTGAGGACATCAATAAATTGTAATGTTCGGCACTAGTTAACTAAAAGTAGTTGAAAAGTAGTTAACTACTAGTTGCAACTACTAGTTAACTAGTAGTTCAACTACTTTTGGTTTAGAGTAGTTGAACTAGTAGTTTAACTACTTTTTTCACCAACTACTAGTTCCAACTACTTTCAAAAAGTTCAACTACTTCAAAAAATATTGAAAGATCAAAATTTTAAAAAATATGCTACATCCACTAACAATGCATAGAGGTAAATGCCATTTTTCGTGATACATTTTCATATTTAGCAAAACTAAACCTATAAATAGAATTCATCCCAGCAATTGAAATATGAATGCAACCCTTTTTTGAAATCCTCTCTAGAAATTAGGGGACATCCATAAATTACGTGAGGTCAAAAAGGGGGGAGGGGTTTGGAAAAATCTCACCAAGGGGGAGGGGGGGGGTCGATTAAAATCTCACATCAACTTTTTAAGTTAGAAATTATACCGATTTTTTTTAAGTAGTATGAGAACTGAATAATGTCCTTTTCCCACACATCATTAATAATGGAAAAGTCTTAGGTGCTGTGAAGCTCAAAATACAAACGAATATAACAGAAAATTATTTTTAAAGGTTGTAGGAAAAACTCACGTCGGGGGGAGGGCTTTTCCAGATTTTGGAAAAACACCTCACGTAATTTATGGATGTCCCCTTAGGGAGTTCAGGAATTTCTCTCCTGGAAATTCCAGCACTTTGAAAAGCGATTTTAGCCTAGGTTTACGAGGATTCTAGAATCTAGATGTTTTTCCTGCATTAAAAATTAGTAAGGCAATACTTAAAAGTTAACGGCCCAATTTTGTGCTTAAAGTATTGTTGTTCAGGCTAAGGGGGTGTAGAACCCTTAACCCCCCTTATATACGACACTGTACTGACTAATATTAATACAACTTAGAAAACTTTAAGACACCAAAAACCTGTATGTATACCTATGAAAAATTGGCGAATCTTTAGCCATGATATTTTTGCTATAGGTAAGAAAAAGTAATCGAAAATTTGGGGGAAAATATCTTATGAAATTAAATAGACTAGTTAACTAGTAGTTAACTTCTTTGGGAAATAATCAACTACTAGTTACAACTACTTCCAAGAAAAAGTAGTTAACTAGTAGTTACAACTACTTTTGCCCAGACTAGTTGGTAGTTGGTAGTTAACTACTTTTTGACCAGTAGTTGCCGAACACTAATAAATTGCAATTTAATAGAACTTCGAAATTCCTTCTTCCGTTATAAGAATTCGGTCTTTAAACCAGGAGCTTTTTTAATTTGTGGAATTTATGTTATACCTCGAACCTCGTGAGTAAAAGCACTTAGTTTTATCACCATTAAAAACTTGCCAATACCACATCATGATAACTTTTACACTGAACATAAAATATTTTTCATAAATTAAATAGCAGTGCGACTTGTACAAGAACTAGTATGGTTGCATAAAATGCAAAACATTCTAAAATAGCTTGCTCAGTAGCACTAATGAAATATATATTTCCTTAAATTTATCCAAACTTAAATGAAAAAATGAAAGAAACATAAATTAAGTTTTTTGACCGTCATGAAGTAGTACTGTCATGCATGAATTCTAATAAACATAAAAATATCATTCACTAAAACAAATATAATACTGATAAAGTAGTCTTCCAAGAAAATGATATAGCTAATTTTGCAATAAATACAAAATACCTTAAAAGTAGCAGTGGTTCTCAACCAGCGAAATTTTCGTTGCCTTCGACAATTTTTGCTTCGAACAGTCTAATTATTACAATATTTAATGAATAAAAAAGAATTTTTGAAAATGTTGAGAACCACTGTCTAAATCTAACCTGAATTCCCGTGAAGTCCCCTGCATCTTGAAGAAGTATATCCATTAGAACAGGAACTATTATTCGAAAAGTTGAACCACGCAAATAGCGACGTATCCTCGGAGATATAAAAAAACACTAATGGCAGATGTCAATCTCGTCTGCGGAACAGAAAGAGAATTCGTGTCGAGCGGGAGAATCAGCGGTTTTGATTGGATACGGAAATCAATAAGTGACGTCATGGTAGCCAGAAAGATCCAGTTTAGCGTCCAATCAGCTTGTGGAGTTCGGAGGAATTTTAAGTGAATAACAGTAGGTTAGAATTTAGAAAATAATTTTCTAAAAATGAAAGGAATTGTCTCAAAACAAATTTCCTGATTATTTTCGTTTGATTTAAAATGGCGTAAATGTCTTGGGTCTTGCAAAACAAACTACAGAGACAATAATAGTTCTCATGAGGTTTATAAAAAGTTTTCAATTTAATAAAAAAGTAATATGTTTTAACATTAGAGAAAAATTAATTAAAGGATAATACGATATTTTTGGAAAAACGATCGAATTTCCATTGGTTTACAACCATGTTGGCAACCAGGTGAATTAATATCAAATTTAAATTGCACATTTTAATACCTTAAAAATCAGTTTGGTACTTTTTTAGATTGCTTTAAAACTACCTCTTTGATTTGAAAAATAGCTGGCAAGTCATTATTTTCTCTAAATTTTCAGATGTGCAGTCCAATTTTAGAAACGAAAAAAGTTACTGAAAATAATTTTATGCTGAAAAGCGACTATAAGGAGAGTGAGAAAACGAAAAAACATCTGCCAATATAGGACAGATGTCCAACAAATTTTTAATAGCAGCACAACATACATAGCATTCATCTAAACAAAAAATTATCACCTGTCCCTTCTGTAATTAAAAAGAACATTTTATTCTTGGTCGAAAAGATTTCGTAATAACCATTTATTATCCACAGAGGTTTTAGGAAGAAGTGTAATAAATAAAAAAGTTAAACAATTTCAATTCGATATTAAAGCGATTGGTAATTTGGTGAGCGATAGTGGTTAGGGGGTATCAGGGGGAGAAAAATCAATTAAGGTTGACTCTATATTTGGCAAAGCTGTCTCTATATTTGTACTAACTCTATGATCGCACCCGAGATGTCGTTTTTATTTTCTCGAAAATAGTTTTCCAGCATGTTAAAATTCATCTTTAGTCATACGACGTCACTTGATTGGTTTCTGCACTTAAACTACAAGGGAATTTTGTTCATGCCGTCTCATCTGCAGCTTGTTTGGGACTGCTTCTTTTATTTAATCGCATGCAAACGTACTTTAATTTTTAAATTAGAAGTGTTTAATGGGGGGTCCCACTTTTTTTTTTCTTACACCGTCATTTTAGCCTATTGGGGTAAGTGGGACCCTTCACTATGGGGTAAGTGAGCCCCCTTATTATGATGTGAGTGGTTCCAAATCTTGAGGGTCCCAAATGATATAGGGATAAGTGGCGGCACTTCCATAGGAGCACAGGAGCACGTGGACACCCACTGAAAAAGTAGAAAAAAAAATAAGTCTCATTGTTAATTTTCCAAAAGTTAAAAGCGTTAATATCCATTTATACTCATCTAAAGCTTAAAAAACAATTTCCCAAAAAAATTAAATGCCAAATAAAAACATTTAAAGTATGTTTGAGTTCCTACCCAGATCTTTAAACACATACACTATTCGCGCTTGTATGGAAACCAAACGGTCTTTGGAAAAACCTTGCGGCGATATTTTGGAATAATGCAATGGAAAAATTGAAAGACTCGTTAAAAAAACCTTTTATTGAAGAATCTTAAGTGAAGGTTTTTCTATTGTTCTTCAAATGTAAATACAGATTTAAAAAGGCTTTGTAATCTTTGTGTGTAAACATCTGAATACATTTTCTCTTTAGCGCATTATTTTAAAGAACCGAGAAAAATATTCTAACATTATAGGTTACACTGTGAGCAACAGTCTGGTGATAGCCTGAATTGCTCAAAAAAAAAGTTATGAAATTGTTTTTATCAAAGATTTAATTTTTTATACTTTTTCAAAAGAACAGATAATTATGATGACTTTTAAGAAACGTAATTTACCCATTAAACTTATTGATACTTGAACTATGTGAACTCATTTTTATTTAGCAAAAATTTCCAATAAATTTAGTACATTAAGTTTTCCTTACATTATAATAGTAACTCCTTGTTGCCCCAGGAAAGCCTGAATTAATTTGTTTTATCAAATTTAATTTTTCTTTTTACCATATGCTTATGACGTGAATGAAATCATTCCCCCCAAATAAATAAAGATTATTATTATTTTAGGGTGGTACCATATGGCAGTGGTCCCCAACCTTTTTACCACCGCGGACCGGTCAACGTTTTAGTTGGGTGGCTTATTACATAAAAATGCCCTGAAACTGCAAAATGTGATACTTTCATGAAACTTTCAGGGATGTTAGATAATCATATAAGAACTAAAAAATCGATGGGAGCCCAAAATTTTAGGGCGTGGTTTGACCGTTATGACGTCATAACAAGATGGCGACCAAGGACTTATATTCGGTTCTTTTAATGACAGAAAGACATTTTTGGGGTCAAATATTATGTTTTAAGGGTCAAAAAACATGATTCTGATGACAAAACGTGCAATTTGTTTCAAAAAGTAACTAAAATTTAATAAAAGCTCGAAATAATAATACAGGCTATCGCCAGTTGCGTCAAAAAAAATTGTAGAAAAATTATTTTTCTCGACGGTTTTATATGTTTTTTGGGGTGCTGATTCGGAATATCTAGTTCATTTTTACGTAGAAGGTCGGCTTCATATCAAAAAAAGCAAAAATATGCGAAAAAATCGCAAAATTTTTACTCTTTCTTTGGATTTTCGCTTATATTTTTAAAAATATTAGTTTCTCGAAAATTATTTAAATTACAAAGTTGGAGAAAATAAAATTTCCTACAAAATGCAATATTTAATTTTTGTTTTCCGAAGAATAGTTTTGACTTTATAACGCACTGAAAAACAGAGAAACAAACATCCTCTGTTTAAATTATGCTGTGTTAAAATTATCTGTTTTTCAGTGTGCTATAAAGTCAAAACTATTCTTCGGAAAACAAAAATTAAATAGTGCATTTTGTAGGCAATTTTATTTTCTCCAACTTTGTAGTTTAAATAATTTTCGAGAAACTAATATTTTTTTAAATATAAGCGAAAATCCAAAGAAAGAGTAAAAATTTTGCGATTTTTTCGCATATTTTTGCGTTTTTTGATAGAAAGCCGACCTTCCACGTGAAAGTGAACTAGATATTCGGAATCAGCACCCCAAAAAACATTTAAAACCGTCGAAAAAAATAATTTTTCTACAAATTTTTTTGACGCAACTGGCGATAGCCTGTATTATTATTTCGAGCTTTTATTGAATTTTAGTTACTTTTCGAAACAAATTGCACGTTTTGTCATCAGATTCATGTTTTTTGACCCTTAAAACATAATATTTGACCCCAAAAATGTCTTTCTGTCATTAAAAGAACCGAATATAGGCCCTTGGTCGCCATCTTGTTATGACGTCATAACGGTCAAACCACGCCCTAAAATTTTGGGCTCCCATCGATTTTTTAGATCTTATATGATTATCTAACATCCCTGAAAGTTTCATGAAAGTATCACATTTTGCAATTTTTGTGTAATAAGCCACCCAACTATTTGACAATTTTACAGCGGGGGAATATTAATAGTTTACATTCTAGATTATTTTGATTTGTTAATTTTAATTTAATTGCATTTAAACATACTTTCAAAATAAAATACAGTTACTAAAATACTACCAGTTACTACTACAGTTACTAAAATACAGAGTATAAAACTAGGAATTTAAATTCTTTTTCAATAAAATGGTCGGCCCGCGGCCCGGTACCATTTGATCCACGGACTGGCAGTGGTCCGCGGACCGGGGGTTGGAGACCACTGCCATATGGTACTGCTAGGATCTTACACTACCATTTTGTGCATCATCTTTAAACTAGGGGTTTCAAAGGCAAAAAAGAAATTTATCACACTACTTTCACTTTGTTTATCATATTTAACTGAAACTGTAAATAAAATTACAATTTTGTCTATGATAATGTTCAACAATGAACAAATTTCCGAGCGTAAAATAGTCGTTCCTTATAGATTTTGAGACGTTGAACACAAAAATCACCATTAAAATTTTGAATTGACTGAGGATTTTCGGGGAAAGCCCCTCCCCCTTTCTACGTTTTTTGATGATTTTATGACTTTGAATTTGAATTTCGGGGTCAAAAAGCATTTCTTAAGTCATTAAATTACTCCTAAAGGGACAAGGAAGGTTGAAATTTCTAAAATAAGTAAGTGTATAGCAAATGGAATTTGGAATGGAAAAAAAATTTGCTACCTAAAAACAGCAGAAAAATTTCTACATTTAGGAATTCGAAAGAGTGCTCGGACTTAAATAATAACACTGGGTAACAATTTTTGACAAAGTTCGTGTAAAAATGATGAAAATAGCCAATTCCTACTGAATTTTACCTTCTGAACCCGAATATCACCTTAAAAAATCTGGTTTGGTTCGAGTTTTGAAGATACAAGGGGGGTCTGATTTAGCGTAATTAATGCTGAAATGCCACTGTTTTTTTAAGAATATTTTAATATACATTACTCTATTACCCATTTAATTGTGCAATATTTTATCTGAGATGTTCTCTAACATATACACATTCATAAAAGAATAATAAAAATAATATTTGGTAAAGAATTTGTCGATAAGAGTCGCCAGGAGGTCGACAAAGTTAAGAGATGTTTTCATAAGAAATATTCCCTTGCATTCATGAAATAATAAAACTAATAATACATTAACATCTACCTCTTGATGTTAAAGAGTGGCGTTTGTTCATAGATTCCTCGAAATTTAGTCTAAAGTTGGTATTGCTCCACAATATCAATAAGCTCCCTTCCATTCCCAATGCATTTGCTGCTCATATGAAAGAGACATACGAACACATGCAGTTACTTCTTCATCGAACTGAATACGCAAAATATGAATGGGGTGTCTGTGATGCCAACTTGAAAGTAATGGCGTTATTGAGGGGCCTTCAACAGGGATTCAAAAAATATTGCTGCTTCCTTTGTGAATGGAACAGTCGTGCAACACCGGAGGACAAGACTGGCCTCCCAGGATATGTTTGAAACAAGGAATAATGAATTTCAGGAACTCTACTCTTATTTCTCAAGAGAAAATAATCTTACCTGCTTTACACATCAAATTGGGCATTGTAAAGCAATTGATTAAAACGATGGATAAGACTAAGCCAGCTTTCATTTACTTGCGCGAAAAATTTAACCGTCTGAGTGAGGCAAAAATCAAAGGAGGAATTCTTATAGGTCCTCTGATTAGAGATATTTTTAAAGATTCAAAATTTGAAAACCTTCTAGACTTTGATGAAAAACAAGTGTGGGATGCACTCTGTCAAGTTTGTGTTAACTTTCTAGGCAATGCAAGATCGGAGTATTATAAAGATCTTGTACAGCACATATTAGCCTTATATCAGAATTTCGGTTGTCGAATGTCCTTAAAGCTGGATTTTTTGGATTATCACCTTGATTTATTCCCTTCTACCTATGGAAAATTCAGCGATGAGCATGGTGAACGTTTCAACCAAGATATGTCTGAAATAGAGCTACGTTATAACGGAAAGTGGTGTGCCTCTATGCTTGGGGACTACTGCTGGACGCTTTTTAGAGATGATCCAGATATGGAATATAGCCGAAAGAGAAAGATAACTCGTCAATCATGATTTCGTAGTACTTAATTCTGTTATTTTAATTTATTTATAAATTATGCAGTGAAAAAAACTCAAAGTGCAATTTAATGTGTTTTAGGTATTATTTAGAGCAATATCTCAACATTACAAAAAAAACCCGATTGCCATATTTGTGTTCAGCATGTCGAAATCTATTAGAATTTTACATTTTTATCATTTTTACATTTTCACTGTTGCCCAGTGTAATTCATGTTTGATTTATTCCTCTTCAAATATTTAGTACTCATAAATTGTAATTGTTTTTGTGCTTACAGACCATTATTTGCCTCTCTTGAAAACACCATTTTTTACCTAGTCTTCTTAGTCATATTAACAAGCATGTAATGGACTCGAACACCGAATTATGTGTGTTCTTACTTTTCTGTTTACCTTTGTGTGTGGACTTCATTAATCAACTGTAACTGTGACCACATACTTCGGATATAAATAGAGTGCATTAGTATTATGCGAGCATTATATTTCAAGCAGTCATTTTTAGTAACTATACTATTTATGTCCCTCTAATCCATGTATTTAGTATTTCTCAGGTGGAACAAAAGCGCCTTCGACACTGAGCACTCCATATAATCGATGATGATGATGATTATGTGATCATCTATTCATTTATCTGATGTATTCCGTATGCTGTTGTAATTGAACAAAGTCCGTTGTAAGTGAATATGGCATAATTGTATCCTTTGTACTTTGTAAAAATGTATTTTTTGTTGTCGGTCTGCTCTCCACTCGTGCGCTGGTCGGTTGCCTTGCGGAACTCAACTTTTTCATGCGTTCGACCACTATGAATAACATCCAACGTCCCAACTGTCCCTATCTACTACCTAGCGAACCCACAGCCAGGAAAACTGGCATGGAAATGTCAGCAAGGAAAGAAGACCCTTCTGGGATGTAACTTTTATCTTATAATTATTTTAAATCTATAAATATTGAAATAGATGATAGATTTATCCTTATTATTTCAATAAAAATTTTTCCTTAATGATAAAACTGTCAATAGGATCTCGATATAGATAGGAAAATGGTGGTCAGATATAGGAAAATGGTCAGAGTGGGTTTTTATATTATTTACTCTGAATTCCTTGAACTAAACTGCGTGTTTTTTGTTTTAAGTGAAAGGTACTTACATAGCAATTACACTGCGTCAAATAAATAATACGACCCAGTAATTAGAGCTCCTGAAACCTACTGGAAAAAGGGCTGTACTACAAGGGAACATTCATGTGCTTTTATTTTTGGGGATAAAAAAAGATAACATAAAATAGTATTGCCGTTTATTTGGGACTTAGAGTTCGTATCAAATCAAAGAAACAAAGTAACCTTCATGTCAGCATTCAAGGTTGTCAATGATTTCATATATTGGGTTTTTTAGGTATAAGGTGAAGTAAGTTTTATTTTATTTTGACGATTCAAAATTTTGTTAACAGCTGTTAAACTTTAATTCCAGTTTGTTTTCAAAGTAAAATTATTATGAAAATAGTTGTTTTGTACTTTATTCAGTTTCAACCACTGCACTGAGAATTAAAATACTAAATAGTTATAAATAAACTATTATATAGTTTTTATTTTTAAAAATATTTTTGTTGGAATAATATTTTACAGTTTTGTCTGTTTTACAACATTGTCTTTTGTTCCAATTTTTTAAAAAATAACGTAGTAGGCGCTTTTTTACATCTATTCAAAAATTAGGTTTAAAAGTTAAATTTAAGTTTAAGAGTATATTTGTTTCATAAGGTTAAAGTATGAAATCGAATACCCTTTTTCCGAAGATATTTTTTACTATTAAATCCAAAATAAAGTTCTCCGACAAAGTCCATTTCATGTTCTTGTTTTTGAATGGCCTGGTATTGATGGGTTGAAGAGTCAGTCATAAACCAAGGCGATATACTCTAAGTTCCAGGTGCTGAGAAGAACTTCTTATACAGAAAATACTGTAGAATGCAAGTATGACAGTTCATTCGTCAACGTAAAAGGGAAGGGGAAATGAACCAATTTAGAAAGGGACTTTCGCCTTGAAATATATTTGGTCTTTATATTATTCCAACAGCGTCGTTTGCACCAAAAATTGATAGCTGCAGTAATAGAATCCAATGTTGTGGGAGGGAATTCTCACAGTATATACTGGGTGTTTCAGAAGGGAGGTAGAGTATATAAAGACGAATAAGAATTGGTTTAGGTTAGGGGGTCGGAAGTGGGGTTCAAGGGGTGAAAATCACGGGGGGAAATTAGCAAAAAACTTCGCATATCTGGGCAGAAAAAGAGGTACAGTTGTTAAATTCTGGTATTTATAACAAAAAAACAATTCATATAGTTCATGTAAAATCTTATGTAAATGTTTATTCTATTCAAGAACAGACCAATCAATGCAACATGCATGCATTGCAGGTAGATTGAAGTTACGATTGTTCCTTGGTCAGACTCTAGTATTAAGATGTTTTCGTCGTGACGTGACTTTTTCTTTTTTGGTGTATCAACCTACATCGCACGCCTGTTGCATTCATTGCTCTCTGTTTTTGATTAGAATAAACATTTATATATTTTTTGTAAATGTTTAGTAAGTGTCGATTAGAAAAATTAGAAAGAGAGAGAGAGAGAGACTTTTCTTTTTTGCCCCCTGAAAAAGTGCTATTTTCACATGCTAATATCTCAGCGAATATTCAAGATATTTTCATGAATTTTTTTTCAGTGAGTTCTTCATGACGTTGGCAACAATACTCTTATTGAGGTTTTTGCTCTATCTCTTTTAGTTTTTAAATTAATTTTTTTAACTTTTTGATTTCACCGCTAGGGGCGCTGTAAGTCATTTCAGTGCATTTTCCAGGCTCAATTACCTACGGGTAGACCTTACTTCTATGACCCTAGGAGGCGTTGGTTCCGAATAAAAGCCGTGCAACGCAATTTTGAAACACCCTGTATACTGAAGTACAAAGAGTAAAGAAGGCAAGCTAAAATCTGAAATCTTTTTCTCAGCATTTCCTACGGTTAAACCCTTAAGATAATTTTTTTTCTTCCCAAAGTCCTGTATGTATACTTTCTAGTTACAAAAACGCCCAACTTTCTCACTGACTTGATTAAATAGCCGGTGACAGCGATTACACCTAGATATATCTCTTGATCTTATTGGATAAGGATACGTTTCCATGGCGACCAAGACAGCAATTTCTTCCCTCGTCCTTGCGGATTATTTCCACTTTTACGCATTCTGAAGTCGTCCTCTCTTGCACGTTTTTGACGCGCATCGACTTCTTTACTGACATATCCGATTGAATACTAGTGAACGGGATGTCGATGGCGACGAAGACGTTTACAGGTGGATCTGAAAGCTTTAACCAGTTGTCAATTGCTTTAAATATTGACTATGAGCCGATATTTACAGTTGGACCAGTTTGAAAAAATAAATAAGACTAGGGAAATAATTTTAGGTTCTCATCTAAATACATATCTTAAGTATAACTACCATCTAGTACAGTTGAGGAAAAAATAAATGACTCAGTTGTAATTACTGGCGAACCACTTGGGTTAAGAAGACAAAATAGGGGTCGTTTTTCATTAATTTAAGTATTCTTTTACCAAAATAATTTTCGAGTCCTTAGGGGGTCGTCTTCATATAAAACGAAACACTAACTTTTTTTACCAATGGGGACCCCCAATTATTATTAGTTTTTCTGAAAGGCCATCCCCCCAAACCCTTAAATACCCAGTTTCATCCAGATTGATTAAAAAAATTATTATTTTTAAAAAATAAACTTTAAATTTTTTTTTTTAAATCGTGAAATTTTTTTACAGCAATCGATTTTGGTAGTAATTTTATGTAGGAAATCAAAATTTCAATCGATTTTATCAAATAGTTTTGGATAAAACGAACTAGAAAGAGCATTTGCGGTATGCATTTGGCAACGGTATACGGCCCCTTAAGATATTAGTTCGTTTTTATCACAAACTATTGGATAAAATCGATTGAAATTTTGGTTTCCTACATAAAATTACTACCAAAATCGATTGCTGTAAAAAAATTTCACGATTTAAAAAAAAAATTTTAAAGTTTATTTTTTAAAAATAATAATTTTTTTAATCAATCTGGATGAAACTGGGTATTTAAGGGTTTGGGGGGATGGCCTTTCAGAAAAACTAATAATAATTGGGGGTCCCCATTGGAAAAAAGTTAGTGTTACGTTTAATATGAAGACGACCCCCTAAGGACTCGGAAAATTTTTTTGGTAAAGGAATACTTTAATTAATGAAAAAGGACCCCTATTTTGTGTTCCTAACCCAATTGGTTCGCCAGAAATCACAACTGAGTCATTTATTTTTTCCTCAACTGTACATATATTAAGTAATTACTAGTATCTACTATTATTAACTAATTACTATCATCTAGTATACGTATCTTAAGTATCCCTACCATATCGTTCTTGTTGTTTCTTATGCCACTTGGAATATCCAAGCTCCATCCGCAGAGCGTACAGGATTCAAGGCAAATGGGGTGCGGCTCCTGAGAAAGTGAGGCCCATGAAAGGCAGGAGTCCGACTTAAGCCTAAAATGATAGATGCCGCCACCATCTATCACCACCTCCACAATTTTGACATGCATCTGAAAGGGAGGGAAATAGTCTCCAGACGCCTGGACCCAAGGTAAACTGCGCCGGATTCAGGGGACCCTTTAATTAAGGGACACATTGGCCAAGACCTACTGGACCTATAATGGTAAAAGTGAGCGTTAGACAAAAAAAATTTTCAATTTTCCTATTGGTTTAGCCAAGGGGAAAATGGGATCCTGTTCATGTAAAAAGAGTAAAAATACAAAAAATGAAAGCTACAAAAAATGACACAAATTGAACTGCTTTACTAATATATAAATTACTAGGGGCTCTGCCCCCTGCTCGCTATCGGTCACCAAGCACCGGAACTGCTTCGCAGTTCTTTGAAGATCACTTTTCGATCTTAGCGAGCAGAGGTCGCTTAGTTTCATCTCAACTATCCAGTACAACCTGGAACTTGTCTGCTTATAGTCTGTTCATTTAGAATAGGCACCTGAAACAGGATCAAAAACGCTCAATAATGCTTAATAATGCTCAACAGACAACTTCAGTGACCGATTTTTTTACAGTATTTTAACATCTGCTTAGGCTTTTTTTTTTGAATGTTTATTAATATCCTACTACTATTATAATTGTGAAATGTTTGTCTGGATGTTTGTTACTCTTTCACGCAAAAACTACTGAATGGATTTTAATGAAATTTTACTATAATGTAGCTTATACATCAGAATAACACATAGGCTATAATTTATAAAGAGAAAATCGGTCCTTCATTCTTTTTTTTCCAATTTTTCTTCTTTTTTCACTTATTTTTCCGTGTTTGAAAACCTGTTTTACCAGTCATTCAACGAGTTAAAAATAAAACATTGTTTCAAATGAGACAGATCACTAGACTTTTTCATTTACTAGATCTTTTATTTTAGTTTTAAACACTGGTTTTAAATTTGTTAATTTGTTCACTAGACTTACTAATTTACTAGACTTTTTATTATGGTTTCAAATTTGTTATTTTATAAAGGCACCAAGATATTAAACATTATCAGGAACATCGGGATTGTAAAAAGTGACAAGAACACCGGGATTGGAAAATTAGCGAGAACATCGGGATGGAAAAAATTACCGGGTTATAAAAATTACCGAGAACACTGGGATAGGAAATTTACCATAAAGACACCGGGAATACCGGAATATTAAAATTACCGTAAACACTGAGGTAGGAAAATTACCGGGACCGCCGGGATTAGAAAAATTACCGTGACCACCGGGATAAGATTACCGGGAACACTGGGATAAGGAAAGAGGTGCCTGGGATACCGGGATGATTTGTAATATTGCTAATTTACAAAATTATAAATGTATTTTAAGAAATATTTAAAAAAATAAATTTATAAACTCCCCCCCGTGCAAGGCCGGGTATAACAGCTAGTTTATTTATATATTTTATAATCAATAAACAAAGTAAATAAAATATTACATCACCTGGGATCGTTGAACGATCCATGTAGGTGAACAATAAACAGTTGGTTACAATTTGTTGCACATGGAATTACAATAAAAATTTAGACATGATTGTAAATAAAAGTATACATTACATGAAAACAAGAAAAAAAAATATAAGTACCATATCAATCAGAAATTAGTAGTGGCAAACAGGGTGTCGTAAATTTGGGTTTACTATCTGTCTTAAGGTAAGTAGTAGTGCAAGAAAATAAGAATGGATTATAATTACACTAATAATGCAAGATCAAACAAAAAAGTTTTCAATGTCCCCAATAGAAGACAAAAAGTCTTTTAATTTCTTTTTAAATGCATGTTTGGTTAGACTATTTTGAATTTCCAAAGGTAGTAAATTAAAGAACTTAGGGGCTAAATAAAAGAAATTTTTGCAAAAAATAGTTTTTTCAGGTTTAGGTACAGTATATACCACATTAGGTCTTCGGGGATTTATTATATTTCGCTTTCTGCAGATATCGGAATTTGAGTAGAGATAGAGACTTGTTTTAAAGTAGAAGATGTAGCGAATAGGTAAAATATTCAATAGTTTAAAGTTATCAATAAATTGCTTTGCTTTTAAATAACTGCTTTGTCATTGCAGAAAAAAATTTTTTTCGACGATAATTAGAATAATAACTGCTTCTAATGCATTACGTCTCAGGTGCCAATTCTAAATGAACAGAGTATAGTTAATGATAATTTATTATCGAAACTTTTTATCTCTCAAACTTTCCAATACTTTAAGGGGACTCAGTACCAAAAATATTTTTTTCTCTAATAACAGGATTTTATTATCTTTTAAGGTGTTAAATTATGTATTTACTTCATACTAATTCATATTTAGCCCAAAAAGCGAGTTCAAAAATTTATTTTTTAAAAAAATTACAAAAAACCTCACAACAATGCCCAAAATTACCCTAACTTTAAATTGATACTCCTCCCTTAATATATGTTCTTTTGATTTGATTTTTTGTCTTAACATAGATCAAACATATATAATAACTTGTAGGCATGGAAATTTGATTATCTATAAAAGTTTCTGAAAAATTAAAAAAACTCTGAAATTTGGCATTTTTTTTTCGAAAAATATCCTAAGTTTCCACTTTACTGCTCCGTAAAAAAATTCTAATAAAAATATCTTAAAATCCATGCCTGAAGATGTTAAACAGGTATTACTGATAATGACTACAAAGTTTGAAGTGATTTGGATGATAAGAAAAAAAGACTTGTGATTTTAAACATTAAGAACCAAAATTTGAAGCACAAAAATCAATAGAAATTCTCTTTATAGTAAATAAATAAAGCTCCATCGCGTTGCCTTAATTACATCAAATGACATTTTTGATGTCATGACACGAGCTTATGCTCTTAATGATATCACATACATACATTTTTTTTTGTCCTTTGTTATTCCAATTTTGTGGTTTTCTTTTGTTGTATGTTTTCCGCTTTGTCTAATCTATGTGTGTCTCTGTGTCTGTATGTTAATGTTAATAAATTTGAAAAAAAAAAGATACTACCAAAATGTAATGCCACAAATAAATTCGGAACGTTTTATTTTAATTGAAATAAACTAATTGAAGAACCTAGTTTTGAGAAAAAGCCGTTTAAAGATAGAAAACTAGGCTTCTTAACACTATCTAGGCTTCATAAATCTCAAAATTTTCACACTTAGAATCCCCGTATCATTATGAAACTTGGTAGGAATAATACTAAGGGTATTATCTTCATTTTTATTGCAAAATCTCAAATTCGATATTTTGACAAAATTTTGGTACTGAGTCCCCTTAATTCGGATCATTACCACGAAAATATCAAAATAAAACTGTTACTGATATATTCCTTTTTAACTTATCAATAATTTAATGGATAGGGGGCTACCACCCCCTGCTCGCTTACGCTCACCAACCCCCGTAACTTCTATGCAGCTCTTAACAGACAGCTTCGCGATCTGTAATCTCTGCAATCGATCTTTATCAGAGTAAAACCAACTTACCCAAAATCCTCTACCTTTCATCGGCACAAATAGCACTCAAAAAAGCTAAATTATTTATTTCTATAGTCTCTATATTCTAAAAAAAAGTTTTTGGTGAACGGTTTCCAGGGAAAGGCTTTTTAATTACTGATCCGTATAACACATATTTGGTATCAAACTGTCCGGATTCTTTTGAGGATGTGCAAAGTGCCTTTAGAATTTCTTTAAAAAAATCTCAATTTTAAAATATTTCCATTTTTTTAGATTACGGATAAGGTTGCAGTTATAAAGCAAGAAACTATGAATTTCAAAAAAAATTGAAAACATATTTCACTGGTTTTTAATATTCAAATAAATTAAATAATCATCTTTCTATTTATAACACGAATTTAAAAAATATATTTTGGGTTATTTTTAACAATATTTATATTTCTGTTGTTTAAACGGTTTTAATTATATTTAAAACTTATGAATAAATATTTTATCTTTCATTTTTTAAATAACAAATTAATATTTTTACATTTATCTTGGCCGTTGTGGCAACCTAATCATTACCATAATTACAACAAAATATAAACTCGCTTTCGGAAATTTTGAACTTTTGAATTTATTTTTTACATTTATTATTATTTTTATATTCTTTTGCAAGTATGTTTTTTAAGGTAGTAAAATGTGACACCTTATTTCATAATGCCAAAACGCAAACAACTAGATAACACGGGGGACTGTTTTAGAAATTAAGATAAAAATCGAAAATGTTTGAAGTCTAAACATTCGTGTCATTGCTATGAAACTGACACAACTTCGACGTTTGTTTGTTCTCATGAAGATAAAATTCTAAATTTTCGTGATGTTTACGGTAATTACTACATTTTTCACAGCCAATCGATGAAAATAGTTACAAATTTTAAGAACGTTAAATTTATTCCTGAGATGTTTCAGTGCTTCTTAATGGATCTGTGAAAAAAACATTACCTTGGGGAAATGGTAAAGGAATGTTACATTGCTCTGTTGTTAATTTTTTTGGAATTATATGAAGACCCGCCAATTAATGTTACCATAAAGGAACTGTTAAATTTCCGCTACTGAATGTATATCCACCATTTTCGAAAGAATACCCCGGAGAAGTACTAACCCTGTTTTAAGAATGTTTTATAAAGTGAGTAAGTGCAGTGAGCAGGGTTTTGTGAGGAATTGCGAAGCGGTTCAAACGTGTCTGCGTCAACAGTTAACGGGGGTTGGCGAGCGATAGCGAGCAGGGGGCGGTAGCTCCCTAGTAGTTTAAAAAAATATCGGAGTATCTTTAAAAGATCATTTACCAAGTCTATACTATATCGCTAGCAAACTTGGAGCAAAAATGTGCACCTCAAAACTTTTATTCGTGCAACAAACAAATATTCGTGCTCGCGAAAATCTAGTGAACAGGCAAATATAAAATTTTAATTAAACACGTCTGATAAAGACCTATTAAAACTATGAAAAAAATGAAACCTTGATGCTTTATAATTCCAAAACTAATTAGAATTTTTTAAAGAATTAAAATCCAATCTCTTTTTAAAAATAAGAGTATAAGTGTTTAAAAAATTATTGATACCGTGATTAGTTTTCATTTTAGATAGAAAAAACCGAAAAAGTGTCCAAAATTTCGAAAATTAAAAAATTAATTACTCTAAACCAAATTCGAAATTCGAAAAAAAGGGTGGCGTAGTGCACATTTTCATACTTCAGAGTATTAGGCTGCAAAAAAAACTTAGTTCTGCTACTATTAGGTCATCCCGAAAGTTTTGTCGCTCTTGGGAGCATCTGTTTGTTTATAAGATATTTTTGACACTTTTCCATTATGTGATTCCAATATAAACTGTACCTTTATCCACCGTCAACTTGGCATCTTGGCTTGATTTTGGGGACTGATCTACAACTGGGCTTTCCTTAAATCTGTGATAACATGTTACTTCATTTCTTTCTGCTCAAAATTTTGCATTTTTCCTCAAGTTAAGATTTTAAAATTAAAATTAACTGGCTACTTCAATAAAACAATTAAAGTTTTAAGTATTTTTAACAATTGTGGAAATTTTAACTTGGATTTAAATTTTTTGGGGGCATCCGGAGAGTTTGATTACAACCCCCCATATTAAATTGCTGGAAGTATAGATCGCTGGAAATTCTACCGCCGCTCTTCAAAAGTAGTATAAAATGAGTTCCAAATTTATGAAATAAATAAGATCTTCCGTACGTTCCGTATAATCTTAATATGACTTAAAATTTGTAAACAATTGTGGAAATTTTAACTTGGATTTAAATTTTTTGGGGGCATCCGGAGAGTTTGATTACAACCCCCCATATTAAATTGCTGGAAGTATAGATCGCTGGAAATTCTACCGCCGCTCTTCAAAAGTAGTATAAAATGAGTTCCAAATTTATGAAATAAATAAGATCTTCCGTACGTTCCGTATAATCTTAATATGACTTAAAATTAAAGTTAACTTTCTTTGAATTTTAAAAGTTTTCAATTAATGGCAACTTGAAGTAAACAAAATCTTATTAATCGTAGAAACTAGGAAAGCTGGAAAAGTGAGCCAGCAAAAAAGGACCCAAAATTCACCAAATTGGCTTTAGATAGAAGTAGAAGTACTTTACTAATTTACCGTAATGGAAAAGTACCAAAAAATACATTGTATACAGATGCTCCCAAGAGCGACAAAACTTTCGGGATGACCTAATAATAGATTTGGCTGAACTGGATTACGCAGTGAAAAAACAAAAACTTCAACTTTGACCTTAAAAATACCCCAGAACTAATAATCACATCAGTTATCTTTTTATTCGAGAATGTGCCCAAACATTCCTCTACAAACTCTTCAAATTTCATAAATTTCTATGAAGTAGTTTTTGCGTTATGAGGGTTCAAAGAAGAGTTGAAAAATAAAATTTTCAGAAACAGCGGCGGCGGCAGCGGTGACAGTAACTTTTTTTATAGAGAGAAATTTACTGAAAGCTGATTATAAAAATGAAATATTATGATTTTTAAACTGACGATTAAATTGCGAAAATCTCACAAAACAGAGGGCAAATTTATTAAGTTAGACTCAACGATTTGGTCTACTTGAGGAAATGCAGAAACTATATTATAATAGCCCCCATGTGGAAAAACTACATTCGAATAAAACCCTTAACCATCAATACTTATTTTTAAAACTGAATGGAATATTCTGTAAATTCATACTCAACCCCAAAACCTAATATATTGTACTAAGAAGGTCTGGTTATGAACCATTGAAAGACACTGGTCTTAACAGAAAATTATACGTTCCTTTTTCTGAAAGTATAATAACCATCCCCAACTTTTCGTTAATCTTGACATACGACCAGTAAA
Organism: Tetragnatha versicolor; assembly: GCA_024610705.1. NCBI lineage: Eukaryota > Metazoa > Arthropoda > Arachnida > Araneae > Tetragnathidae > Tetragnatha > Tetragnatha versicolor. The sequence goes on along the minus strand of JANDEH010000017.1, from coordinate 14,198,153 downwards.
CCAACCATCCGTCGAAACTATTCAGTCTTCTTTAGTTTCAGTCTAGAATATATCAAGTAAACAACAGTCTCTGTGGATACCTCGTACCAAACAATGCCTCCCTTTGTTTCATTGTTCTGTGTTAAATGAACCAACGTTAATGTTTATGAAGCAAATGCGGTTGTTTTGATCATTCAAAATCTTCCTTCGGCATTAAATTTTGAAAATAATCTTCTTAGAGAGGCTGTAAATGAGGAATATTTTCTCTGGGTATCGTGTGGAGCATAAATGAAAGTACACATCACACGATTTTTTTTCGTACTTTGGTACTATTATCCTGTCGAACGCTTAATGACTGTCAAAATCAGCGGAACCAAAAATATACAGGGTGTTTCAAAAGTTCGTTTCGCGGCATTTATTGTGAGCCAACGTGTCCAAGGGTCACTGAAGTAAGGTCTACCCTCTCTGACTAAGTAAGTGACTCTGGAGGATACATTGAGATGACTTACAGCGCCCCTAGTGGCGAAATATCAAAGTTAAAAAATTATATAAAAACTAAAGGAGATGAGCAAAAACCTCAGTGATAGTATTGTTGCCAACGTCATGAAGAACTCATTGAAAAAAATGTCATGAAAATATCGTGAATATTCGTGGAGATATTAGAATGTGAAAATAGCACTTTTTCAGGCCTTAAAAAAAGAAAAAGTTCGTAAATTTGCAAATTTTTCAAATCCCACACTTACAACTGTCCAAGTAAAATTTATAATTGTAGAATAAGTTTATCTAAAAAAGAACTTTTCTTTTTGAGGCCTGAAAAAGTGCTATTTCCACACGCTAATATCTTCACGAATATTCAAGATATTTTCATGAAACCTATGAGTTCTTCATAACGTTGGCAACAATACTCTCACTGAGGTTTTTGTTCTATCTCCTATAGTTTTTAAATTAATTTTTTTAACTTTTTATTTCGCCGCTAAAGGTGATGTAAGTCATCAATGAATTAATTCTCCAGGGTCACTTACCTAGGGGTAGACCTAACTTTCGTGACCACAGGACACTTGGTTTCCAAATTAAAGCCGCGAAACGGACTTTTCAAACTCCCTGTATATAATACAATAAATTTATATTTTTTTTATTCTGAGTTTTTAATATTTTGGGATACACTTTTTACACTTAAGTTTTAAAATTAAACGGTAATAAATTCGGATAAAAAATATTAAATAGTTGCTGATTTTTTTAAACAAAAAGGGAATTTTATGGAAAGGGAATATTTCTTCATGAATATGGAGCTATAATTTATTGGGTGTTTTAACCAAATAATTATTTTTCCTAAATTGAAATTGCAACGTTTGATAAATAGTATGAATGTTTTAACTTAAATTTTCAATTAAAAATTCTTAATTAATTTTGTATTGGTTTTTAAATTCAGGGAAAATTATAAATATTAATCCAATATATGCAACACGAATATTGAAGCGAAACACTCATAAATACTCTGTGTCTACGTCTCTACATCTGTTTTAAAAATTAAACTATGTTTGAAATTTATATGCTTTTGTTGTGTTAAAACAGTATATGTAAAGACATTTAATTTCTACATTAAAATTCCTGTGCGGAAATCGGAATAAGAATATGGATTAAATCTATTTTCTGTTTTCTCGGTTCATTGTCTGCTTTCCATATAGAAATATTAAGTAGGTATCGAGATTTAAAAGCTGAGCAAGTTGTAAATAGGGATTTACAATTAGGGGAGACCGGGTTCAGTAGGCATAGTTTTTGTTTTCAGTAAAACACGGAATGAATTTGGTAGGACATTTTGATATGCCATATTTTTGGAGGATTCTTATCTTTTAACGTTTTTAAAAGAGATCATGTAACCCTTCTTGATCCCTGCACATAGCTTTTAAATTAAAACATTTATCTATTACGGATATCCATTTTCGTTCGATTCTGTGGTCGCTATATCCAGGGCCTGAATGGGAGAAATTTTGGCCCCGGCAATTTGAGTCAGAATCGGCCAAACGCAGAACTTTCATGCGAATGTAACGTTATAGATGTAAACATTTCAGGGTTTTGTCGGTAAATTCACGGTCTTTTTGTACAGATAGTTCACGTCCCACTAATTTAACTTCTGATTTTAGTGCATTTTACAGCTAAATTAAATTTTAAGAACTGAAAATTCCACTATACACTTTGACCAGGACCAACTTATTATATTTCCTTGATGGCTCAGTTGGCATAATCGCGGTTCAGTAGGTGTAATGAAGATATTCCGTTCAAACCCCACTCTCCTAACTTCCTGTTTTAGTGCGTTTTAAAGCTAAATTAAATTTTATTAACTGGAAATTCCACCCTGTACTTTGACCAGTAGCAACTTCACATACGTCCTTGATGGCTCAGTTGGCAGAGTCGTGGTCTTAGTACACCGAGGGTACTCCGATCAAACCCACTAACTTAGTTTCTAATTTAGTGCATTTTAGAGCTAAATTTAATTTTATTATTTGAAAATTCTACCCTGCACTTTACCACTAGCAGCTTCTCATTCGTCCTTGATTGCTCAGTTGGCAGAGTCGCGGATAGGTCTACAGAAGGTACTCAGTTCAAACCCCACTCTCCTAACTTCCCATTTCAGTGCATTTAGCAGCTTAATTAAATTTTAAGAACTGAAAATTCCACTATACGCATTGAACAGTAGCAGCTTCTCATTCGTCCTTGATGGCTCAGTTGGCCAAGTCGCGGTTCAGGTGTACAGCAGGTACTCAGTTCAAACCCCACTCTCCTAACTTCCCATTTCAGTGCATTTAGCAGCTAAATTAAATTTTAAGAACTGAAAATTCCACTATACACATTGAACAGTAGCAGCTTCTCATACATCCTTGAAGGCTAAGTTGGCAGAGTCGCCGTTTAGGAGTACAGCAGGTACTCAGTTCAAACCCCACTCTCCTAACTTCCCATTTCAGTGCATTTAGCAGCTAAATTAAATTTTAAGAACAGAAAATTCCACTATACACTTTGACCAGTAGCAGCTTCTCATACATCCTTGAAGGCTAAGTTGGCAGAGTCGCCGTTTAGGAGTACAGCAGGTACTCAGTTCAAACCCCACTCTCCTAACTTCCCATTTCAGTGCATTTAGCAGCTTAATTAAATTTTAAGAACAGAAAATTCCACTATACACTTTGACCAGTAGTAACTTCTTATTCGTCCTTGATGGCTCAGTTGGCCAAGTCGCGGTTCAGGTGTACAGCAGGTACTCAGTTCAAACCCCACTCTCCCAACTTCCTATTTTAGTGCATTCAACAGCTAAATTAAATTTTAAGAACTGAAAATTCCACTATACACATTGAACAGTAGCAGCTTCTCATACATCCTTGAAGGCTAAGTTGGCAGAGTCGCCGTTTAGGAGTACAGCAGGTACTCAGTTCAAACCCCACTCTCCTAACTTCCCATTTCAGATCATTTAGCAGCTTAATTAAATTTTAAGAACAGAAAATTCCACTATACACTTTGACCAGTAGTAACTTCTTATTCGTCCTTGATGGCTCAGTTGGCCAAGTCGCGGTTCAGGTGTACAGCAGGTACTCAGTTCAAACCCCACTCTCCCAACTTCCTATTTTAGTGCATTCAACAGCTAAATTAAATTTTAAGAACTGAAAATTCCACTATACACATTGAACAGTAGCAGCTTCTCATACATCCTTGAAGGCTAAGTTGGCAGAGTCGCCGTTTAGGAGTACAGCAGGTACTCAGTTCAAACCCCACTCTCCTAACTTCCCATTTCAGTGCATTTAGCAGCTTAATTAAATTTTAAGAACAGAAAATTCCACTATACACTTTGACCAGTAGTAACTTCTTATTCGTCCTTGATGGCTCAGTTGGCCAAGTCGCGGTTCAGGTGTACAGCAGGTACTCAGTTCAAACCCCACTCTCCCAACTTCCTATTTTAGTGCATTCAACAGCTAAATTAAATTTTAAGAACTGAAAATTCCACTATACACATTGAACAGTAGCAGCTTCTCATACATCCTTGAAGGCTAAGTTGGCAGAGTCGCCGTTTAGGAGTACAGCAGGTACTCAGTTCAAACCCCACTCTCCTAACTTCCCATTTCAGATCATTTAGCAGCTTAATTAAATTTTAAGAACAGAAAATTCCACTATACACTTTGACCAGTAGTAACTTCTTATTCGTCCTTGATGGCTCAGTTGGCCAAGTCGCGGTTCAGGTGTACAGCAGGTACTCAGTTCAAACCCCACTCTCCCAACTTCCTATTTTAGTGCATTCAACAGCTAAATTAAATTTTAAGAACTGAAAATTCCACTATACACATTGAACAGTAGCAGCTTCTCATACATCCTTGAAGGCTAAGTTGGCAGAGTCGCCGTTTAGGAGTACAGCAGGTACTCAGTTCAAACCCCACTCTCCTAACTTCCCATTTCAGTGCATTTAGCAGCTTAATTAAATTTTAAGAACAGAAAATTCCACTATACACTTTGACCAGTAGTAACTTCTTATTCGTCCTTGATGGCTCAGTTGGCCAAGTCGCGGTTCAGGTGTACAGCAGGTACTCAGTTCAAACCCCACTCTCCCAACTTCCTATTTTAGTGCATTCAACAGCTAAATTAAATTTTAAGAACTGAAAATTCCACTATACACATTGAACAGTAGCAGCTTCTCATACATCCTTGAAGGCTAAGTTGGCAGAGTCGCCTTTTAGGAGTACAGCAGGTACTCAGTTCAAACCCCACTCTCCTAACTTCCCATTTCAGTGCATTTAGCAGCTAAATTAAATTTTAAGAACAGAAAATTCCACTATACACTTTGACCAGTAGCAGCTTCTCATTCGTCCTTGATGGCTCAGTTGGCAGAGTCGCGGTTCAGGTGTGTAGAAGGTACTCAGTTCAAACCCCACTCTCCTAACTTCCTATTTTAGCGCATTTAACAGCTAAATTAAATTTTAAGAACAGAAAATTCCGCTATACACTTTGACCAGTAGCAGCTTCTCATTCGTCCTTGATGGCTCAGTTGGCCAAGTCGCGGTTCAGGTGTACAGCAGGTACTCAGTTCAAACCCCACTCTCCCAACTTCCTATTTTAGTGCATTCAACAGCTAAATTAAATTTTATTAACTGAAAACTCCACCCTGCACTTCGACCAGTAGCAGCTTTGAAGACGTCCTTGATGGCTTAGTTGGTAGAGTCACGGTCCTGGTGTACAGAAGGTACTCAGTTCAAACCCCAATATCTCAACTTCCTATCGTAACTCTATAGAATATCTGCATCTCCCTTTGTTCTCAGCTTTCTCAGTAATTATAATATTTCTCAGTACTCTAACTAAACCTTAGCAAAATGAACTTTCTTTTCTATGAGTACCTGATGTGGCTTCTGACCTAGGGGACAGAAACTGGTGACCGAGTCGAGTCCGTTCACCCGTCGAAGATGTCGGGGCTCGGACAAGAGGAGGTCTACCTGGTGGACCTGATCTGCTCCCCGGGGGGTCGCGGGCCTAGGGGGTTCTTCGGATAACCCCCGAAAGCCCCTTCGCCCTGGGGGCCAGCGGTGAAAGGTCCATCAGGAAGCCAGTTTTGCTTAAAATTTTGATCTTAGGGTACATTCCGCAATTTGTGGACAGTCCCCAACGGAGTGCAATATGGAGACGGCCCCCTTAGTTATTGGATTACAAAATTTTGTCTCCATTACCCGTCTTTCAACACTGTGGCAAAACACTGGTCAATGTGTTTAACTGCATCAGTTAACTGGGACTGTAACTACCACGGTTAACTGTGACCATAACTTCCACGGTTAACTGTGACCGTAACGGTATCAGTAAAAATATTTTAAAATGGAGGATCAGGCTTCAGGTTCAGTCAGAATCGAACCCCCAAACTTTTAAGCCATAGAGGCAGGCCATACCACTGGGCTAAAGGCTCCACATTAGTACGAAAGCAATGGTTGATGTGCATTTTATTTTAGGTAGAAAATTACTTCACAAAAAAACTTGAAATCCCACCAAAGCTTGAACCGGGAACCGTCTACGCCGAAGACGGGAACTTGTCCAGCCAGGCTATTGGATCCACATCAGCAAGAAGGCAATGAATGAAATGTGTCCCATTTTAAAGCTTTCTTTAAAGTAAATATCTCAATTTCCCATCAAGGCTCGAACCTGGAACCTTCGGTACTGAAGACTGAAACTTTACCAACCAGCCTACGAGATTCACATCAGCAAGAAGGCAATGGAAAAAGCATTTCATTTTAAAGCTTTCATTAAATAGAAAATTTAATTTTTTAATATCTCAAAATCCCACCAGGGTTCGAACCTAGAACCTTCCGCACTGAAGACTGACACGCTTTCCTGAAGTAAAAAACTTAAGTAACTTCATTAAAATCTCAAGAACTTGCCAGGGTTTGATCCGGGAGCCTTCTGCACTGAAGACTGACACTTAACCAACCACGCCACTGGTTGCACATCACCCGGAAGGCAATGGATGAAATGTATTTTATTTTTGAGCTTTCTTTAAAGTAGAAATATTTATTAATTATCTCAAAATCAGCCAGGGTTTGATGCGGGGTACCTTCCGTACTGAAGACTGACGCTTAACCAACCAGGCCACGCGATGCACATCAGCCGGAAGGCAATAGATGAAATGTAATTTATTTCTAAGCTTTCTTTAAAGTAGAAATTTTCATTAATTTTATTAAAAATCTCAAAATCGGCCAGGGTTTGATCCGGGAACCTTCTGCACTGAAGACAGACACTTAACCAACCAAGCCACTGGACGCACATCAGCCGGAAGGAAATACATGAAATGTATTTTATTTTTGAGCTTTCTTTAAAGTAGAAATATTCATTAATTTTATTTAAAATCTCTAAATCCAGCCAGGGTTTGATCCGGGAACCTTTTGCACTGAAGAGTAACACTTAAACAACCAGGCCACTGGATGCACATCAGCCGGAAGGCTGAAAGGAAGGATGAAATATATTTTATTTTTAAGCTTCCTTTAAAGTAGAAATATTTATTAATTTTATTAAAAATCTCAAAATCCAGCCAGGGTTTGAGGCGGGTACTTTTTGCACCGAAGACTGACATTTAACCAACCTGGTCACTGGACGAATTAACAAACTTATTTAACATAGTTTCTGAATCGAAAACAATACTTTGTTTCCGCCCCGTGCGTCAATTTGTCCTAATATACTTCACTTTGAGGTAAATTTGAATGTAAGAAAAGTGTATGTATTCATGAATGAAACTTTAAATCATTTTTGAAATCCAAAGAAAAAGGGTTAGACTTGAAAAAAATTTATTAAGTGTAAACTCACAACTCTCAAGCGTCACCTCCAACCGTTGACCGGTTTCGTCCTTGTTAGGACTCATCAGCACGTAGGATGGTAACGCAAGAGAGCGGAGGGCAAGTACTAGTCTAGCTCTAGCCGACTATAACTGAAAAAGTGGTGACCATTGATTAGTCCTCCACTTATCTGCTGGAATGACAATGGCATTCCTAGGACAGATTTAATTCCGCTTAACCAGCCAGATTTAATTGACGCTTGAGAGTTGTGAGTTTACACTTATTGTCCGCTTAACCATCGATGAATGGTGAAATTCTCTTTTCAAAATATTATTAGTTTTTAAAATTTTATGAGGTATATTTTCAATTATCAGAAATTTTATTGATTGACCACTAAAATGTGTTTATTCCTAAAAAATCAGCAAAAGAGAGTAGGGTCAGGTGGGGTAAAATGGATTTAGGAAATTTAAAAGCTTGTGTGTGTGTTTATAAAATTTAATATTTTTTGGCATGGATTTTCTTGAGCCTCTATAAAAATCCTCATACTAAAAATATTTCTGTGAACATTTTACGCCACCTTACCATACGTTTTTTAACATGCTTCAAAAGCAGGATTTTAGTATTTTTGCAGCTGGTTTTAATATTTAGTATTTAAGAAAAATATTAAAAGCAAATGAATTGTGAAAATTAAATTTTGGAGATCCGAGAGTGTGTTTGTGTGGTATAAATGAGTTAGGAAACAATACATTTTTACAACACAAAGTTGAACATTTATTTTTCTACAATTTCACGATACAATTGAATAAATTAACACGAAATAAGGAATACTCTACTTACAACTTAAGTTAAAACAAAAAACGCACAAATTGTTCAATTTAAATTACTGCACAAATTTTTGTTATAAATATACCTGAATTAATAGAGTTCAATGATTATGAAAGTATATTTGTATTATAATTTAGAACTTCAGTGCTTATGTAATAATAAATTCAGGACCAATTATAAAATAGTTCTCGTTTGAACATAACATCGGAAAATTATACAGGGTTTCCCAAGATAACTGTCCATCCCCTTGAACATTTGAACCACTACAGATATAGTCATGAAAGAGAGGTCTAGGTATAGTAAAATGGCCATCCCCTATCCGAAGCAACAACTTTCAACCATCTCTATCGGAAATGTTAGGAGTCAATTACTAATTAGCCAATTACTAAGTTGTAGATCAGCATCGATTTTGTTACTAAACACCTTTGAAAGACACCTTGTGCAGAGAAAGGCCTTGAATAATACTACTAAAATACCACTTAATTAGATAGAATTTACGTAATTTTTACGTTCTTAAGGTTTATCATGAGGCGAAAACGAGAAATGTTTTTTTTTCGCATTATATGAGCTCGTATTATTGGGGGAGTCTACTGTGTATCAATCATTTTATTATAATAGAAGTACAAGAAAAATCTTTCCAATAATGATTAAATGATCTTTCAACTTATTTTTATGTTACGTATGTAAATTAAAACACGATACACGTACTGCCCCCCGTATTCTGAATTTCATACGTCCATGGATCATTCCAGTATTTTAAAAAATGGTTTTTAAATGATTTAAATGGAGTTATACTATTTCTTAGATGAAATGAGTTTATAAATACTCTTATTTAAGACGAAAAATGTTGAAATCAAATTACATCATTGCATTTTAAACGCATTAAAATGAATCCCTTTTAAATTACAAGCTTTTGTACGTTTTTTGTTTTCAAACTTCAAGAATCTTAGTCATACTATACATATATCTAATGATACATGAAAAAGTACAAATGATGAAATGTTTTAAAGAAAATTGTTTTTATACATGGCAGAAGGTCATTCTCGCACAAACCTAACTTTTGTGACTAAATGACTCATCTTTTATGAAATAAATAAACCTTCATACATATAAGCACCTTTTTAATAACACCTAATTCAAGAATGTGATGGAAACATAACTATCTTTGATGTTGGAGATATCAAGCATATCTCTGTACTTCAGAGTTAAATTACGTTAGGTCTTACAATCTGATTAAATGTTGAATTTGGGTAGAACACTTAGTTCCAAGTACCGAAATTCTGAGATTTTACCTGATTGTATATGCTGCTCTAGACCTGATAGTTTACCCTTCAATTACAAACTGCATATGCAAAAAAATCCAGTACGATTAGAGTTGGTAATGGGTAAGTTTTAATATAAACCACATATCTATTTAAAAGTAAAGTCAACACTTACTATCAGAAACCGAAAAATGTTCTATTTACATTTCTAAGGAGGAAGTATTCAAAATGCATAATTTAACCAAAATAGATACTAACGGCAAAATAGATACTAACTGCTACCTGACCTGACTGGCCAGGTCGCAGTAAATACGGCAGAAAAAAGCACCCTGTTTTGTCCCTCGCAGTCAACTGAGCTGGTCAGAAAGAAATCGGACGTACATAAAGTAATTTATTATTTTAGTTACCTAACAGGCTCAAACGTTCATGATTCGTCCAATTTTTGTCACCAATAGCGAAATGTCGTTTATTGTTGCAGTTACGTAAACTTGCCGGTATTCGTTGCGCTACTAGGGTTAAGCTTAGATTGGAAAATCCCGTTTAGTACTGTAATATCCAACTCAAGAATACAAAGATTGATCCGTAAAAGCAGCTTGAGAAACGTCTATAGGTAGTCTAAGAAGTAGAGAAACGTCTACGAAGTAGAACAACATAGAACATTGTTCAAATAACTCAAAACTTAGTTTCTCAATCAATTATCAATTATTAACACAGTTATTAACTACTTCAAACTCAATTATTATTAACTCAAATTTGTGTTTGGATAACATGCGCACTTTTAATCACTCGAACTATGTTTAAACGACTTGCGCCAATTTCTTTCTTATCAGCTCAATTATTGAAAAAATACAATTCTATAAAACTCTTTAAGAAAGAAGAAGAAAAAAGAAAGTTTAATACCCCGGTAGTTGAAACAAGCTGCACCTATGACAAACAACGGTATACATACACGACTAGAAAATTTACATGGAGCAGGTTTCATTGTAGTATACAAGAGGACACACTAGTTAGCGATCGAACGTACCCATACTACGTGACCCATTCAGGGGAGGGAGGGGGGTCTTCAAAATACCACGCTCGGTCACAGGGGGGAGGGGGGGGCTTGGGGTTTCGTCACGTAGTCAATTTCTTCTAGTCAATACGACAAAATTAAGCCAAATTAATTATTGAAATTTGCCAAATTAAGACTAATTAAGCCAAATTAATTATTAAAATTGGACAAATTAAGCAAAATTAATATTTTTAAACTTTCTATTTGCAAAAAATGATGGCAAACCGTATTTATGAATTACTACGTGAAAACTAGAGGGGGAGGGGGGGGTCTTGGCATATACTACGGATGGTTACCAAGGGGGGGGAGGGGGTCAAAAATGGCAAAAAATGGGTCACGTAGTATGGGTATGTTCCCTTACATGAAAACACATGATGATGCAAGTCTTATAAATGACTCATTTAAAATGTGTAGCTTATTTTATCATTGGCATCAATAACATGGTAAATCAACCATTACACTTAGCAATAAATTAATCATAATAAAATATTATACATAACCTATACTTTCGAAGACTCATCGCATGCAAAGATTCGAAATATTGCGTTTTAATTGAAAGGACTAGGCAACTACTTAATCAAAAACAAAACATTTTGGCTTGTTCGCTTGTTGTATACATAAACTCTCAAAACTATATTAAACTTTATCTAATTTTATAAAAGTATTAAAAGTATTTTTTTCTGAGCGTCTTATCAAAAGTTGACTTTTTTTAATTTCTCAAAAAGAGAAAATGTTTAAGTAAGTATTCTTTTATTAAGAGACATAACCCAAATTTGTTCTTAATTTTTTTGGTATGTACAAAATTTTAAATATGAATTACCTTCAAAAAAGTTGTGGGTAAGAGTGCCATCATGGACAATGATCGGATAAGGTGAAAATGATTTAAAGGAGGCAACTTTACAAAGAGTTTCAGAGCTAAAAGTATTAAAGTTATAGATGAGTATACTTCAAGAAATGTGTCAAGTGAAGGAAAAGTAGACTTGCTTACTCCGTAGAGCCACTTCGTCTTCTTTTCTAGATATCTGTCTAAATTTAAGATCATTCAAGAACATCATCTAACAATTTTTGATGTACTACAACATTTTAGATAATTTGATTGCCATTCAGACTTTTTTCAGTTATTCTTGAAAAAGTTAGCATCTACTTACTTGTTGATATTTCTATTCCGAACATCTTCATTCAGACCTGTCACTCTTTGTGGTCCTTTTGGATAAATTAATAAAAGTGAAAAGTATGCATTGAGGTCACTCAGGATGAACAGTTAAACAGTGTGAATGAGTCATGAGTGAATCTTCAAAGCCAAAGGAATGTAATTACCCTTATTAACGCGTTAAGGGGTCATAGGACTGTTAAAACGCAATGCAGTGAAAAAAAACTTTACATTTTCCAAAAAAATTAATATCTTTTTTTCTAATTTATGAAAAGACTCGGTTTAAACATATTTTTAATCCTTATTTATTACACTTTATGTAAAAAAATAATTGAATACTTAATAGACATAGTTAAGTTTATACATTGAGTCGAAAAAAAGCAACTTTGACGGTTAAATGTTAGTATGCAGTGGCTTTCATGCAAGATAATTAACTAACTATTAAATGGAAATTTAAAATTTCAATTCACATATATACTATATGAGTATACAATCAAGCCCTACCAGATATTTTGAGTTTGACAGTCAATTAATATTTTTATTATAATTTGAACTTAGGTGTCAAAAACACAAAAAAATTATAAGTTCACAATCTCAAAAAATAATGAAATATAGGTTCAAAACTCTAAAAAGATGTAGGGCTTTATTGTCACTACTAAATATTGATGCTCTCAAAGTTTCAAGGATATATTCTTATTACTTCAAATTTTATCATGCATGGAACACAAAAAAATCACATTTTGAGAAAAATTACCTCAAAGTTCTAAAGTTAGTAATCTCCTTGGGTTTCTTGTTTCAGAATTTTAGCCATAACTTCTGAAATAATACGAATTTTCGTATGCGGTTTCTTTAAATTGTTAAGAAATATCTAGGCTATCACATATATTTTTTTCAAAAAATCAATTTTTTGGATGATTTAACAGTCCTATGACCCCTTAAGTTATTGTTATATTTAAGGATAAGGGTTCGGATAAATACTTAAGATTTTAGTTAATACTTTTCGATTATCTAAATGTTTTTTGGTTACTTTCCAGATATTTTCCAAACGTTGTTTCCAAATAAAAGCCGCTAAACGGACTTTTGAAACACCCTGTATAGTCTTCAAGCAGCTATGAATGTCAGATATTCGTTTTGCCAGAGTCGGGTTCAATTCTTTTTCTTACTTTATATCTTTATTTACTATATATTTTAAATTTCTTTTTTTTCTTTTCTTTTTTCAATTTTTTTTACTTTTTTCTATTTACTAAAAGTTACTTTTAGTAGGTACTTCTAGTAGTTAATTTTAGCATGTACTTCGAATAAATATACATTTCTCAAATAACATAAGAATGTTTTTCGCTTTTGTGTATTTTTCCTCTGAATTGTATTCAGCCGGTACTCTCCCTTCCCTTGATGTATCTAATGTCAATTTAAAAGACAGAATAAAAGCACCTAAGTAATCATCCATGCTGTCGACATTAAAGTTCAGGCCCTCATTTCTTGGCAAAGAACTCTTAAGTTTTGAAAGATAAACTGCGTGAAACTTTCAATGAAACAAGCATGTATTTTATAATATGGTTAGTCTCCACGAATCTTCAAAAGTTCACAAAACAGTTGGTAATATCTGTTACGGGCAATTTAATAAATTGGGCATTATTAATAATGCCCGAAGTGGAGGAGGGCAATGTGATAAATTCAATGGCATTTTCAATGCTATTTATCACTTAGCACGCCTCCACTCTGGGTATTATTATTACTTTAAATGCCCAATTAATCACTTTACCCGTAACGTATCCATCTATTAGAACAGCCTTTGCTTTAAATATCTTCTTCTGTAAGGGTCAAAATAAATATTTTCATGTTTAAACATCGCTTACATTCATTCCGTTGAGGTCACATCTGTAAAAAAAGTAAATAATATTATTTAAAAAGTCATCTCTCTGAATTAAATTAAATTTAAGTCTCAAAAATGCCTCTCTTATATACGCCCCCTGCACGAGAAAGATAATAAAAGTTTCATCGAATCCCAAGTGTTTTATACATTATTTAATAGCACAGATGGTCTAAAAAAGAATTTTGTTTAACAAAATTCCTTACATATGGCTTTCCGAATCCTTTTGGTTCCAAAATAAAGTTGTGAAGTTTTTTTATTTATTTATCACAAAAACAACCAATTACCAATACAAAGTTTATAGTCGCACCTGGGATGAAGTTAAGTTCGGTCCCCTAACTCTTTTGCCGGGTTTAACTCCATAGAGCATCAAATTTAAAAAAAAAATGGATAAAATTAACAACTTTCAAACAGTATACAGGGTGTATCTGAAATAGTGCAACAAACTTTCAGGGATGATAGTACTCATCAACACAAACAAGAATCGGTATAGAAAGGGGGGTCCCAGACCAAATCCCAGGGAGTTAAAAATGGAGCGACACCCCAAAAAAATTATTGAAAAATTCAATTTTTAGAAGAACTACTATTGGTAAAAACTTAATTATGGTCTCAAAAATTAAGGTTTAATATGATCTTTAAAATTACCTCAAAAGTCTTCACTTTAAAATTTGTTTTATTATGAAAAAAGTTAAAAAACACAAAAAAATGTGAAAACTCTGCCAAAACATTACTTTGTATTTTGAAATCCTTTCTTTTGATTTGATAATCTGAAAGATCATAGTTGAAAACCCTTAAGTCCCAAGTTTCACGTAAATACAATCGATATTAAACGCTCGAGATCCTGTTAAAGTTTGTTTTTTGGGTGCGCACACAGCTGTTCTGAAAACAGCTCTAGAAAACTGCTTGCGCACCTAAAAAACAAACTTTAACAGGATCTCAAGCGTTTAATATTGATTCTATTTTCGTGAAACTTTGGACTTAAGGGTTTTCAACTATGATCTTTCAGATTATCAAATCAAAAGAAAGGATTTCGAAATACAAAATAAGGTTTTGGCAGATTTTTCACATTTTTTGTGTTTTTCAACTTTTTTCATAATAAAACAAATTTTTAAGTGAAGACTTTTGAAGTAATTTTAAAGATCATATTAAACCACAATTTTTGAGACCATAATTAAGTTTTTACCAATAGTAGTTCTTCAAATTGAATTTTTGAATGATTTTTTGGGGTGTCGCTCCATTTTTAACTCCCTGGGATTTGGTCTGGGACCCCCATTTCTATACCGATTCTTGTTGGTCTTGATGAGCACTATCATCCCTGAAAGTTTGTTGCACCATTTCTGATACACCCTGTATTTTAAGATTTATATTGTGAAAAAACTGGTTGAATAGAGGGGGTTACTTAGAACTTGCTTAGAGCTCGGGCGGGTGAAAAATTAACGTTTCCGTTTTGTGATGCCCAAACTGAGTTCGTTTCTAGGATGATAGTGATTTTTCATCGTTTATAGATTGTGAGACATCATGTTTGGATTATCTTCCTCCTAATTTAATAAGATGTGTGTGTAATCCAATAGTTTTTTATGTTTATGTTAAAATAATTATTACACTTAAATAAAATGTTCCGCGGGCCGGGACAAATGGTGTGGCGGGCCGGAGGTTGCCCATATGTGGTATAGCTATAGAGTATCTAGTAAGCCGTGATTAACCTCTCTGTGTATCTGAACCGAAAGCGAGCGTACCTCCTCGGGCCGCACTTTCGCTGCGTCTTATCGCAGAGGTGTATGCGCGGGGACCGCTCGGACACGGAGTCGCAGTTGGAGACGTAAGTGGAGGTCTGCGAGGCGCGCGTGGTGCGGCACTTCCACGTGTAGCGGTGGTTGGGGTTGCGGCGCAGGGCGGCGCGCACGTACGCCTTGCGGAGCACAGTCTGCACCTGCAAAGGAACAACGGAAGACACCTGTTAACCAACGCCAGTAACACATTCGCACGCACAACCCATTTTTACAGGGAGACACATTCATTCAACTCCGCATGCAAACATCCATACCAAAATGTGGATTCAATAAATCTGAGAAAAGTTAGAGTAGTAAAATAAAAGATTTAAATCATTCTATATATATACTACAGACAAAAATATCTCCTTGGGTATGATGGCGGGGGAAATTTTTCTCAAAATTACTTTCCCAAATGGTTTGACATAAAATCATCCGAAAAGCGTTTAAACCTTGATTTATTTCATTTTATTAAGGCAGTTTAATATTTTGTTCAAGAAATTGATTACTCTGTTCATTTTCAATTAAAACAAATCAGGCTTGAACTACAAATCTAGGCGCGTGTGTATGTATACAGGGTGTCCCACGAGAAGTGGCCCAACCCCTTTAACTTTTGAACCCCTTCAGATATGGTCATGAATGTGGGGTCTAGGCATAGTAAAGTGATCATGTTCTATCCGTTGAGACAACTTTCAACGCACTCTAGCGGAAACTTTAGGAGTTAAAATTTTTATTTTGAAAACTATGTGAGGTATGTGAAAAAAGTCAATGACTTAGTTGTAAAGCAGCATCGATTCAGTAGGAAAAGACACCTTAAGCAGAAAAATATCTTGAATAAAACCCCTAAAACGCACGCTCAATTAGATTGGATTTACGTAGATTTTACGTTTTAAAACGCTCCTCACGAAGCAAAAATGAGAAATTTTCAATTTAATGAATTAATAATACTTTTAGTCATTTACTTAAGTCATAAAAATTAAAATTTCTCATTTTCGCCTTGTGAGGTGCGTTTTAAGAAGTAAAATCTACGTAATTTCAACCTAATTGAGCTTGCGTTTAAGGGGTTTTATTCAGGATATTTTTCTGCTTAAGGTGTCTTTTTCAACAAAATCGATGCTGCTCTACAACTTAGTCACTGACTTTTTTCACATACCTCACATAGTTTTTAAAATAAAAATTATAACTCCTAAATTTTCCGCTAGAGGGCGTTGAAAGTTATCTTATCGGATAGAGCATGGCCATTTTACTATACCTAGACCCCACTTTCATGACTATATCTGTAGGGGTTCAAAAGTTAAAGAGGTTGGGCCACTTCTCGTGGGACACCCTGTATATTTGGGTATTTAAATTTGTATGTTGTATACATGTATTGGGTTGTCCCATAAGTTCCGTTACTTTTTACGAAGTTTTGTCTTTGAAAATTTTTTATGAAAAACTGGCAATAGGTGGAGATTTCAAATAAAAGGGATTTTGATATTGTATATTTATGAACATAATGTGTGATTTTGGTAGTTCTCGGGATATTATTTCTTTTCAAAATGGCGGTTTGAAAAAAGACCAAAAACGACGATTTTCGCGTAATTTTTTACTTTTGTTTAAAAAACTAAGAAGAACGCATAATTCTTGGCTAAAAAAAGTTTTACTGTATATTTGAAATGTTTAGATTACGATGTCATAGTTTCAAGATGATTCGATAAGTTTAAGGTTGGAAACTTTGGCTTTAAAACATATTGGCAATTTCACGTGTTTTTTAAAGCACGCCTATTGTTTTTCTAAGCAGCTGGTATGAAGTAATTAAAGGCAGGTGTTTTTTGAACCATAATGCTTGTTAATGCATTGAATTGATGCCATTAATGCATTGAAAGTACCTTTTCATAATATCATTCAATTGATTTATTTCTAATTGCCAAGGAGTTGTTTTTATTGTAATGTTTTCGTATGAAGCGAAGAAAATTGCTTTGTTCGCTGAGTGTAATTGTGATAAGCTAAAACGTTGCGCGCTTGCATTGTGCGCACTATTTTTGAGCTTAAGTTCAGATATAATTTAATATACTGCATATTTTGAATACTTGGGTCTTTCCTAAGCTTTTTTATTGATTTTATTGTTTTTTTTTCGTAAAAATTTCTTTGAAATGACTAACATTATTGAGGTAAGTTTTTGCAATAGATGTTATGTTTGGGACCAAAATTTCCTAAGTTAAACTTATCGAATTATCTTCAAACTATGACATCTTAAACTAAACATTTCAAGTAGTATATAGTAAAACTTTTTTTAGCCCTGAATTATGCGTTCTTCCTTGTTTTTTAAACAAAAGAAAAAAATTACGCGAAAATCGTCGTTTGTGGTCTTTTTTTCAAACCACCATTTTGAAAAGAAATAATATCACGAGAACTACCAAAATCCCACATTATGTTCATAAATATACATATATCAAAATCCCTTTTGTTTGAAATCTCAACCTATTACCAGTTTTTCCTAAAAAATTTTCAAACACGAAACTTTGTAAAAAGTAACAGAACTTATGGGACAACCCAATATATTTTTTGTATGTGTGTTTCTCTTTCTTTTTAATAGCTTCCTTTGCTGTGTAACAATTATTAGAAAATTTGTCTTCTAAATTATTTGTATTTAATATTATAATTTTATTGATGGATAATATATAATTATGTATTGTAGCTGTATGAATGTATGTAGCATTGGTTGCATAGGCCAGTGGCCTTTATTTCCAATAAAATCTATTTATTTATTTAAAAAAATCATTCTATATTAACTATATGGATTAGCAAATTATCTGAATATAATATTTGACATACCTCAACGTTCATGAAACAATAAAGAATGGATACAAAGATCCCCTGGAAAAAAATAAGAAATGATTATAACACTTTTTTGATATTTTATAAACAAAGGACGCATTGCGAGAATATTCTAACAGCACATTTTTATGTATTTTAGTAATCGTTTCCTCTGAAAAACTTGCAAATGTGCGACATTTTTCCTATTTTCACATAATAATATTTCCGCGAATATTCACGATATTTTCATGAAATTTTTTTCAGTGAGAACTATGCAACAAAATTCTTATGAGGATTTTGCTCTATATATCCTTAAGTTTTTTTTAATATTTTTAAATTTCTTATTTCACCGCTAGGGGTACCGTTAGTAATCTCAATGGATTCTCAAGGCTCATTTAGATCTTATTTACATGACCCTAAGAGAAGTTGGTTCCAAATCAAAGGGACTTTTAAAACACCCTGATTGTAAAATTGTATCGCATTAATGATTTTTAAAATGTTTTGGTGGTACAGGAAATAACAGACCGCGGACCGGGTGCAGATGGCGGTCCGCTAGTTGCCGACTCTTGTGGTAAACCAAATAAATTGATGCAATACACATGGTTACTTTTAAAGCAAATGAATCGTCAGCTTGAAAAAAGGAATAAGTCCAAAACCAAGTTTTGAGAAAATGAAAAAAACTGTATAAGTAATGTAATTTTGTTTTATAACTACCAAATCAAACTTTCTCTGAAAATTCAGGACCTCAACACAAAACAATCATCGAAAAAATATAAATATATTCAAAAATATTCTGCAGTTTAAAAACAATCGATTGACATATTCCCTTTTTATAATACCCTTATGATCCTTATGTTAATTGCAACTAAAGAAACATCTTAAGAAGACTTAAATTGACAAATTAATTAAATATCTGCTAAAGTTCACTGTACACAAATGAGAAATAAAAAGACTAAAATTTATAAAATTTTAGTGTTGCGAAGCTGAATTATATTAGAGAGCCTGTATACGAGAGAGAGAGACGACAACTCGCTTAAAATCGTCTCTGCGCATACTTGCGCGCAGTTAAAACTGTCCAAATCTCCAATTCTGTCCAAACTGTATCATGCCGCTGATCTCGCTCCCATGCTAATTCAATGGAGGGAAATCTGCGGTGAACAGAAAACGCTGTTGACCAATCAGCGAGCTATACCGGGTTGTCGCCTCTCTCGTATACAGGCTCTCTAAATTATATAAGGCAGTTTGGAGTTTTCAATGGAGTCCAACAATCACGGGATTAAGAATAGGGAATTAAAAATAAATTTTGTTTTAGCGCAGTTTACAGCACACGCACAAATAGGAGAAGGCAAATTAACTTTAATTTCATATTAAAAATATAATGAATTAATTTCGATTTCGCCAAATTCGAGGGGCTATATCTTTGTACCAGGGGTAGTTATTATCCCCCTCTTCCCACTCATGTGTAAAGCAAAGCTTGGAGATTTTGTTTGAACGCTAAAAATCAATTTGCCAGTTCTTGAACTTGTTCCCTTTTTCAAACTCACAATTCAATAAATAAGCAATTCTATTGATGGTTTTATCAGATAAAATGATTTAAAATTTATTCATCAATCTTATTTTGGAAAAAGTTAACAAATAGGATATATATGAAACTTTATACTTCAGAAACTTTACAAACTACTAACGCTTAGTTCTACGTTTGTACAGCAAAATTTTACTAGAAAAATAAGTTTCAAATTAATTTCTTGAAAAGATTCAATTGGATGAAGAGCAAGGATATTCTAAAGGTTTAGTCAAAGGTTTGTTTGAACTTTGTTTCATTGACACTAAAATAAATATTAATGGAAAATAATTTTAATATAATGTGTGTCTTTCCTTCTGCAAAAATCATTCCATATAGAGGGAGAGACAAGCTTATATCTAAAGATATTTAAATAGGATATCTTTGAGGCATCTTTCAACCCATCATGCAACGGTAAAAATCTTGGTATTAAACTGATTTGTGGGGGTGTTCTTTGAAGTAAGGGTGAACTGGGTAATAGAAACAAGATCAATATACTATAAATGAAGGGGGTATTTCACCCTTATCGCTGGTTAGCGGACAATAAGTGTTAACTCCAACTCTCAAGCGTCGCCTCCAGCCATGGACCGGTTTCGTCCTTGTTATGACTCATCAGCACGGCACAGGAAGGCAACGCGAGAGAGTGGAGGGCAAGTACCAGTCTTGCCTTTCGTAGTACCAGTCATTTACCTTGCAAGTACTAGTCCTTTACCTTGCCTTTCGGGAATTAAATATGTTCTAGGAATGCCAAGTCATTCCAGCAGATGAGTGGATGACTAATCAATGGTCACCACTTTTTCCGTTATAGCCGGCTAGACTAGTACTTACCCTCCGCTCTCTTGCGTTGCCCTCCTATGCCGTGCTGATGAGTCCTAACAAGGCCGAAACCGTTCCATGTCTGGAGGCGACGCTTGAGAGTTGGAGTTTACACATAATATACTATAGTCTGACAGCCAAGAGAAACACTTTTGACGTCGTACAATATTGTGGAAACGGGTTTTATTCCCTTAATTTTGAAGGTGTCGGTAATTCCTTATCGCCCTGGAAAAACGCACTGATGTTAAATCTGCGTGAGTATCATTTAGATTTGAACTTCTGTTCAAAGTTTTGTTTTTATGTCGAAGTTTTTCTCGTGGGGGGCCAGACTATATATAATCAGCTAAATACCCCGGGTTAAAGGTAGAGGTCTGCAAAGTTTATTGCGCTGTAAGGATAATTTTGTGTATTAAATTATAAGGATTGAATTACTTGAGATGATTGCAGAATGGCATTGGTGATCATGTATGCTTCTTCCAGTCTGCTGTCATCCCTGGGGTTGACACAGAACAGCAGGTGGGTGATTCCAAGGAGAGGAAAAAGCAGTGCGGTGGCCTTCATGGCACGCCTAAAAGTACAATGTCCATACATATACAAAACGTTGAATAGAATTATACGAAAGTTAAAATACTATTAACTGTATCTTGACTTTGATTTATTTTCTATTATTGGTGATGTTTCTCAACAAGTCCACTCAAACTCTGTACAGAAAGATTCCTTTCGTGAAGTAGACAAAAATAGCTCACAGAACTATAAATAATCAGGGGAATATGCATTTTTGAAATCATGTACTAGGTATCACTTCTATATTTCACAATCAAAAAAATATTTTTCTTTTATTTATTTATTGTTGGATATTTATTCGTTTCTTCTTCTTTTTTAGTTGTTTTGGTGTTTTTTCTCTCTCTCTGTGTGCGCTGTTGTTCTGTTAAATTGTAAGCGTAAAATTGTAATTATAATTTGTAATAAATTGATTGATTGAACTATACCTCTACAACACGCGTATAGAACATTACAACAGAAATGTTCACATTTTCCATAAACCTCATGCATTTTTCTGTCGTGAGTTTCAATGGGTTGTAGGGGTATAGATGTGGGGGCTTTTTTGTCTACTTCACGACAGGAATCTTTCTATATTGAGTTTGAGGGGACTTGTTGAAATACAAGTGCAAGTTTTAAATAAATTTGATGTGTACATAAACATTGAAATAAAATTTATAATTTACTGTATCATTAGACGTATTCAACACAGAAAATAATACTATCAAAAGATATACATACAATCAAATCTATTTATATTTTCTCGACTCGATTTTTTATGTGTCCAATGCCACTTATAGTGTTAAAAGATTAATACCTTTAATTACAAAAGTAGTTTATAAAATCATTTTAATTCACTTAAGAAAAATATTATGTTAAATATGTGCAATGAAATAAGATGTTTCATCCAATACAGTACACGCATGCATGATGAGGAAAATTTAATTTCTGGAAAACACAATGTATCTATCAAATAAAACTAAAATTAATGGTTATGAATTGCTTTTTAATCCTGAAAAAGCTTAATTGCTAAGTTCAGATACATATTTTTTTAATTTTTATTCACTACATATAAAACTTGATGAAAAAATAAGTCCATATTTATCATAGAAATAATTTTGACTAAAAGGAATTTATCGAAAAATTCTCGTCAAAAGTATTTTTTTAACAGAACGAGTTTTGATTCTGAACACACTTTACAACGCTTATTTTTAGAACAAATTTCTAACACTTCCCAAACATATTCAGAACACTACCATAACACAATAAGGTGCTAAAGTGTTCTAAATAACACCTGACAACAAATAAAAGTGTTGTTAGTTCAAAGGAAAAAATATGTGTAATAACGTGTCTATTTTTGTGTGAAGCATTTTCAATGTAGGGGACGCATATTATAGGGTTAGTAAATGCATTATTTTAAATTGTCCCTCACCGCGTAGTATACACGATCGGAGACAGATCGCGCATGTGTTGTTTCTCTGCAAAGCTCTCTGTTCTTCGAAACTGCATTTTAATCTGCGAGTCACGACCAATAAGATCTGGCTCTGTTGTCCGCTTGTCTTTGGATCGTATTGATGGCGAAGCTGTGATTAGGTTGCTATGGAGATCGAACAAAATTTTATCATTGAAAAAGAAAAACTAGTCTTCCGTGGTGGAAACTCATTGCAGACGTATCATAATAAATTGAACTCATCAAAACATTATCAGTGCTTTTATTCCGTGTTCAATAATAAAAATAGGAGTTTTAAAAGTTCTTTGGAAAATATTCAAAAATATTGTTACAACTGCATGAAGTAACATGTACACTGTACAGGAAATTAAAAATCCTTCTAAATTTAAGATTATCTTAAAGTTATGTTTGGGGGGTATTTCATGGGAATGTGTGATTTTATGGTAGTCGTCCTTGACCCTTTTTATCTTTTAATGACATATAAATTTGATAATAACACATAATATATAAATATACTGTTTTATCTATGCTAATGCTTGGCTAATATATATGTTAATAATATCATATATAATTTTTAAATAATTTTAACTAGCATTTAAAAATTCTCTATGCTCTGATGCTAATTAACAATAACAAACTATTATTAAATTTATGTAACTTTGAGAAAAAATTATATGCTTCGGACTCTATCAATGTGAGTCACAAATACAGTAAAATTTCCCTTTTATAGTATTTGGTGCAAAATGCATTAGTAAGTTATGTACTAATTTATAAATTTAGAAAACATATGAAACTGCATTATTTTGTAACAGATCTGACCTCATTTATTTATAACTTGAAATTTTAGGGATGAAAACAAAACTCATTAAAAAACATTTAGTTTTATAGGGGAAATGTATGTTAATTAATATTAAGATGGTGCAGCATTCAAACATGCAAACCAATAAGGTCACAGACCGAATAAGATGGTTTTTCCTTTAAACAAAAACTCTAAAGGCATTTTGATTTTAAAACTCCAGGGATGCATTTGATTTTACATCATATTCTCCCAAAACTTTTTTTAACGACACAAAAAAATCAGTCCCTTATCTTTTTATCTAAACATGTCTTGGTAAATTTATCGCATTAAATACCCAGGCCCTCAAGAGACGTGACCAATTATTATAGCAGTCAAATTCAACATCTGGTTAAAAAGAAAAAACGTAAATTATTCATTGGAACGTTCTTTGATTGAAGCCTCAATCGTAGAATACACCAATGCGCATTTTTGGAGAGTGAAACGCCATGGGAATCCGTTCATATGAATTGCAAATACTTCTTCACAACGCATATGATGATGAATTTATCAGATCTCTTAATTTTATTCGGAAGTTTAAGGGAATGAAGCAAACTCTCTGTTAGGGGAACGGGGCAAAATAGAATTCTTAAGTTTATTCTAAAGAAAGGTTTCTTCTCTTAAATTAATATAAGTAAAATACGATATATTTTGAGCAACCTTTAAGGGACGATCAAATATAATAGTAGCATGTTTTGAGCAATCTGATTTTTTACCTAAATGAAGTCAATTTTTAATTTAAAAAACAAAAGAAACTTGCAAATTCTTTTTTTCCAAATCTTGCTTATATGTTCATGAATTTTTTTTCTTGTACGTTTGCCATGATAATTACAAACAAAGTTTTGAAAATTAGTTTTTAAATTAATTTTTAATCTTCTTATTTCTCGGTAAGCTATACCAATGGAATCCGCGCGGTCACTTACTCAGGAGTAAAGACAATTATTCCAAATACAAGCCGGGAAATTGGCCTTTGAAACGCCCTGTATTTTCCCAACCGCAACACTTAGTCTTGCGTAAGCCTCAACCTCTCCGCATGTGAGTGAGTAAAAATAATCGAATGGCATAACTCCTCCCTCCCCCTTAGGTGTTTACTTCAGATTTAAGCAACCCCTTTAGAAAGACGTGCAGTTCCATGCCAATGGTATGAAAAGCATTGCTTCAAAGACTGTTTGGCCGAGTGTAGAAAGAAAACTTCAAAAGCAGTATTGTTTGCTCGGTTGTGATATGCATGCAGTGCATGTTCAATCGTAGGGGAGGGGTGTAAGGAACTTGGATACAAACCTTATTTGGACAATTTCGAACGTAGAGCTCGTTTTCATCTTCGTGACTAGTATCCGAATGATGTTGATTAAGAAAATCAGATTGATCTGGAATAAAAGAAATGCAAAATGGTTACGTGAATTATTTATGCAGAGGAATTGATTCTTTCATTTGTATCGACGGCTGCTACTTTCTATATTTGGAAATTGATTTTGGGTATTGTAGGGGATGCAAAGAAAAGGGAATGTGGTCGAAATGGACCAGGATCGCGTTTTGAAAAACAAAAAAAAATTTTAAGCTTCTATCGGTTTTTATTGTAATTTCAAGAATCCATAGTAACATCGAGTGGTTTAGAGTCAATGCGTACAAAAGAGACTATGGGAATAACTTTGCATACGAAGCGTATTGACGAATTTTAGTTAATGTGTTTAGGTGGTAAAGTTTCTACGGATGGAATATTTTAGGCGTGAAAACGGTAAGTTAATTTTGATGCCGATTGGTGAAGTTGACAGTACATTTGCTGTCTGATTTCGCTGATCAAAACTTAAATCAGCGATATCTGAATCTTAATGACTCTTCTTCGGTTTAGTTGTCTGTGCACATCAAGAAGAGTAAAAATGCTTATTTCTTTTTAATTTAATTATGGAATAAGAAGTTCACTGTTTTAGGCTATACTAAGTGGTAAATGGATGATAAAAAAATCTTTTTTTTCTCCTGTGACACCATTAAAATACGTAAGGTATCACGTATCAAGGGTCGGTCGTGATATGGAGAAATGACAATTTCATTAGTTCTTATTTACTTACATGTATGTAAATTTATTTCCCCTTAATAGAGATGAATTCACATTTGTAATCCTCCTATGCAGAGGATAAAGAGTTGTGAAATTAAATAGAAATGAAAGAAATAGACATGAATAGCCCTCCAAACGTGTCGAACGAAGTTACTAGTAACCGCTTAGCGAGTGAAGCAAGCAGGATTGCTAAGCAATCCTAGGGGAACTCCGTAGGCAGTTCCCGGGGTTGACGAGTGACAGCCCCAGTTATATGATTGCCATGAGAAAATCAGCTTGTAAAATAGTTGATTTTCAATAAATAAAAACCAAAAAACAAACAAAAATAAAACACCCATCATAAAAAATAAAAACTAGTTTCATTTAAGAGAAAGGTATTTCCGAAGTAAAAACCTATCCCATTGAACCCCGTGAACAAAAACAGTTCATTGATTTAAGAACTGAAGATTCATCTGTCCGAGTGATAAGTTCTGGGAAAAGCTTTTCCAATAAGTCAAGTCCAACGTAATCAGAGAGCTCCCCTTACCAAAGCCTTTCATAAACTGTTCCCAAAAGAAAATAGAGCGAGGAATTTCCAAAGGCCTACACCGCGAAATGATAGCCTTGAAGAGCATATCGATAGTTGGAAAAACTTGGATTCACCAACTGCTTTGGATATAGTTTTAAACAGGCCAATTTAAGTTTGTTCTGCGAAACTATCTACGAAAACTACCATGGCTCATTTATTTCTCGATATTTTTCCAACTTAACAATATTATAATAGTTTTAGTGCACTTACATTTGTTATAGGTTGTATGTAAGGGTCGTAATACAGCTAATAATAGTTTTTGTACGCTATTACACCGTAACATTAAATTTTATAATGCGCTTTAAATTTAAACCCCATAAAGATTAAATTTGATTTATTATATTCAGAGGTCGGGTATAAAGTACAAATACCTCTCTCTTAAACATTTATTGGCATTGTATTTGGTAAAAGGAGTATTTTTTTTCTTGTTCTTTTTCAGTGATGATTCTGTTTTTCAGACCTCCTTTACGGCCACTTTAAATATGTTCCCCCAGGGTATGAGAAAGCTAATTCAAATTATAATTTGTAGTAACTCTCGTAGTTAAGGATGAAAAGAGGAATTTAATCCTTTTAGATGGAAAAGTTATAATGGTTCAGTACTAAAACTACTTATGGAAGAACATAAACACAACGTAGGTACAAGTTTAAATAAAAAACAAAACATTAAAGCTTCAACAAACCACTCTGATCTCTGAAACAGCTTCCAGAGTTATTTAATGGTTTTGTCTTTACCAACATTTCGTTCATGATATTTTATCTCAGCACAGTTTTTGTTTTATCGTTTTGACTATAACTACAAGTTATAAAAGATTTTTTTTCATCTGTTATCGTTATTATACAAATAACATATTTCATGCATAAATAATGAAACTCAAAAATGAAATCACAAAAAAAATTCGTTGGGACAATAATTTTCATTAAATTAAAATTTAACTCAAGGCGACGATGAATATTAGAGATATATTTCGTCGGCTTGCAGGAGAAAGGCACTAAGTCACTTTTGAAGAATCTTTTGAAAGATGCAAAAGACGCTAACAAACAAGCGAATTTTCAAAATCTCGCCAAACTGAAAAGCGATCAGTCTGTTAGCGAAATTTCAACGTGTAAAGGAAATAGGTTGTATGTATATACCGCCAAATTTGGCTTGGCCTCGTACGAAGTAGTTGAAACCGAACTTACTTAGTTCAGTATTCTACGGCCAAGCGGTATACCATTATCATATGGTTTATCTGGGGGTTTTTGTATTATTTTTCTCTCAAAAACCAGATATTATGTAGTGAATCTTTAAGGTGTAAATTTGGTCGGAAAATCGTATTACTCTACTCTCGGGCTTGTGTGATAAAGACTATCTTTGGCCAGAAAAACGCTTATAGGTTGCAGACATATTTATTTTGCATCCCTTAGTTGCTCCCACGGCGAGACTCCCTTAAACCTGGAAAAGGAGGGAGGAAAGATCTTTGCGAAGGTCCACATCCAGCACGTGCGTTTGCGGTGACGTAAGGTTCCTTGACCAATCTCGTAGCGTAATTTTTCATGAAAATGTTCGTCAAACATTCGTGAAGAGAAGTCGCTGTAAACGACATTGATGAAAACATGAACTTCCATATTACTACCGTGAGAAACCCGAAATCGCATGGTATAGTTTACCTTTACAACATGATAACCTCAACTGGACAAAATCCGGGTGATAGTGCCCTTATCTTCCAGGCCGACGATTTATTTTACCTCTCAAGTTTAATTGGTAGTTACTATACTCACCCCCAGAGCACCAATCATTGGTCCTGTTATGATCCACACGTAGGGGGAGCGCCCGTAACCTTCCCAACAACCGGTGTTGAGATGAGTACTCATTGCACTGCACCACGTGATTATCAGGGCCAATGGAATGCCTAGAAAAACACAAGAACAACGTGAGTATACTGATATTGTCAAAGAATAGTGGTTTGAGATTGATAATAACAGTAAATGGCGTTAATCGAGATAATCGTTTACCCCTTAATGATTTTTCACTTCAAAGTTGATGGTTTTATGGCCCTTCTTTCTCTCATTTTATAAGCACATTTCAGCTGTCTACGAAGTTATATCAAATTTCTACAGAGTATTTAAAACTTGGCTTTATTTCTGTCATTTGAGGATTAATAATTATTTTTCCTGTTATGATCTGTAGACAAAATACCTTTTTTAGCATTATGAAAGCACAAAAGTAAAGAATTTACCGTGCGATGTCACAAGTTTAAATAACCCTCTTGTCAAATTGTGTGACCCTATAACTTTAAATCCTCTAAATATACAACAGTTTTTATGAATGGATCTAACTTGTATAGTAGATAACTTTGATAACATCTTCAAAGGAATCAATGAAATTTTAAAGGTTTAAAAGAAGTCAACAAGGACCATTCTCCAAAAAATATCAAAATTAGAAAAATTCCCAAAACCATGTATGTTGGATTTTATTATTGCATTCCTTTACACTGAAAACGCAATATTTCCCCAGATCTAGTATGTTCTTGTTGTTCTCGTGTCCATGGACACGAAAATTTAAATCAAGACGTACCAAAAGATCTAGTATTTTATGTTATTTGAAAATGCAATGTGTTAAAACGTGAAGTCTTATTTTACAGCTCGTTAGTTAAATCGCGATGCAATCATCACTAGTCACTCTTTCGGGTATTTAAAGTTTTGTCGTTTTAAACCTGCTGTTCAGATTTCTCAAGAAGTTGTCAAACCTCTTCAAACATCGTAACTAAAAATTATACTAATTCAAACACTCATAAAATAACAAACTGGATATAATGATAAATTAATAAAGGGGTTTTAAATAAAACCAAACTTTATGATAACGTTTCTTCACCAATTATTATAACGTGCTGTCACAATCAAAATAGCATTTATGTTTTATATTTAGTTAGCTTTGAATTGAAAATCATTCATCCACTGAAAGTAGTAATGCAATTATTTAACAGAAATTACACCCTAATAATAAATCATTTATAATTATGAAGAATTTCCTGCAATGTTATAAGCTGTGAATGAGCAATGGATCTTAATTGCATTGAACTCTTTTCGTGTAAAACTAGGAAGAGGAAGAGAAAGAAGCTGAAGATGGAGAAGCTTTCTAAGGAGCAGCCAGAGGTGATAGACAAGCGCGACTACCTGTTCGAATGGAACCGAGAGCACCCAGATGAGTTCATGGATCTCCGCCTCAGAACCATCGAAGACGAAATGTCCGAGAGACAGATAGCCTCCGGCGCCTTTACAGTGGACGAAACCACTTGGGTGGACGATCAGGTCGTCGGATGCCCAGGAACCGGGGACAGTCTTGCTGGCGGTGACTGCCCCCAAGTCCCCATGTTCGAAGCTGAGTTAAGTGAGGTGGATTTTGAACCTGAAGATGAGGACAGTGTCCGGCTGACTCTCAGTGCGTCCCTCCCTGTGTTGGGCGACATCGCAGGTGACGGCCCCAATCACGTCGTCAGGAACCACCGGCGCGGCGCTTCAAGCGGTGCAAATGCGACATGGCCGCCAACCCTTCGTTTCTCAGGGACATCAATTTACTTCGTATCGTCTAAACGTGCAGAGCCTCGGCATTGAGTCTTACACCACCCATAGACAATATAAGTTCTCGGCATAAGAATATGTTTTGACCTTAGGTCTTTCATTCTTCCTTATGAAAAACTTAGTTTTAGAGTTGTCCTTCTAACTAAATGCAGATAGTTGGACAGGCGTCCAAATAGAGTTGAAATTCTTCACGAACTCGAAAAACTATTTATGAGTGGAAAAATTGCTTTTTTTTCAACTACCAGTTCAATTCCGTTAGAGTTCCCACTAAATATCAACAATCTCTCTTGAACGCTTAATATTGAAATGTAAACAATGTTTTTAAAATGTTTAATGATAAACTGGACAGTTATAGATCTAATTAAACATTTTAATCTAAATTATTTAGCAATTCGGTGTCCAAAAGAGATTGGCGATATTTAGCGGGAACTCTAAAGGCCCCATTCCACCGGGGCAACTTTTGTCGAAAGCAACAAAAATCGACCATGCGACATGTTGCCGGAGCAATTCCACTGAGGCAACAGCGCGAGATTTGTCTGGCAACACGGTCGCTCGGGCAACTTTTCGTGTGTTGCCTGACTCCCGCCAGCGATGGGAAACAAGCGACTGTTGCCTGCGACATGATCTGAGAAGGTTTGAATATTTGCATAATAATCGGGTTAAAATGTGGGAATGGTATATTTGTAGTGTATTTGATTGAATGAAGTGTTAACACGCTAATATTATCAAACATTGGTTCACTGAACTTTTCTTATTGAAAAACTCTCTAATCATTTTGTTTTAGCTTAGAGCTCAAAGATGGAGCCACGAATAAGTTTTTATTATTTTAACCAACTTTTTTCATTTTTAGTAGCTTTTAAAGTATTCAACTGAAATTCTCGAAAAGTTGCATCATATAAATTACGAATATCTACTTGGATCGATTTTTCTATTTAGAAGAACGATTTAAACCCTTTTCTAAAAACCAAGTTAACCAAGATGCCGATCATTGTGGACAAACATCTTTCATGTAGACCCATGAGCTATCAATCGCATGCGCTTCTGTTATTTTATTATAAAAATCTCTAAAATTATGTATTTTTGTTTCTTTTTCTCTTTATAAAAATCTATTTCAAACAGAGTACGAGGAGGATTGTTCAAAACTACCTCTCGGGGATTACTAGGCAACACGGAACAACTGTCGCTTCAGTGGAATCGCATTGAGGGCAGGCAACACACCGGAGACATGCTACCGAGAAGTAGAAACTGTTGCTTGCGACTGGGCGACAAAATGTTGAAGCAACAGAGCAACAGCTTGTTGCCTTGGTGGAATGGCCCCTTAACGGAATTGAACCCAACTACCTAAGTAAAAGCACCAATTATTGTGATAAATCAAAAAAATCAAGTATCAAAACTAAAGCAATCAAAATATTTCAATCGACCGTGCTAGATTTGTATTTTGTTCAATGAAGTTCTAGATTTATTTTTAATTTATTTTTGAGTACGCTATTAAAATCAAATTAACATGATTTGTGTCTAGATATTTTCTCTCTAGTGTATTTCTTCAGTGTTCTTATGTATCTATATACTAAATAACAGTGTTCTTCAAATCAGAAAGTACTGACATAAATAAATAGAAAATTTAAGACACAAAACATTTTGATACTGAAGAATTTGATACTAAAGAATTAACACCAGTTTTTGCGATAATTAGCGAAAAATAACCAATTTTAAATATAAAATATTTCAACCGCCAGCGTTGCTTTCCATTTTTTCCTATATTTTATTTCGTAAAACGTCACCAATAAAATCATATCGGCTAGATTTTTGCCCGGCTAATCCGCAAATGTCCAACGTTTTATATCCAACGTTGTGCAATAATTATGCTACATCAAAAGTTAACTTCCCATTCCATTCCTTTTAATTACCAGACTGTGTAGGAGATAAAATTCGACAATAAATCACGAGAGTAAATGATAATGAATGCACTGATAAATGAAAATAAACATAATCCCTATTCATTTTCATTTTCAGGCGTAAAATAAACGACCGTAAGAAAAATTAAGAGACACATGCATTTTGACATGTATAATGATCATTACGTCTGCTTTTTTGTTGCTTTTCTTTCGTAGAAAACTATTTTTAATTTTTTCAATGGATGATTTTGTCGCGTGTTAGCAAAATCATTCGTAATACTGGATACTTATTTTCTCTATAAAAGTATTTAATTCTCTGTTCTTCAATAATAAGTGCTCTTTATTTTTAAAATTAAGATTAAATGAGTACAAACTATTTCCATACAAGTCCGTTATTTATCTTTTTAAAACTGACAAGCTGTTTCGGACTCCAAATACTCCTATATTACTGAATTTTTATCGATGCCATCAATACAACTAAGTATTTTAATTGTTTACTTGCAAAATATGGTGACACACTTTTTATCATTTGACGGGTAAAGTTGCATGTCGATGACCTTAAGAAGTACAAATATTTGAATAAAAGTGACATCGAATTATAAATACTATTATTTCGTAGACGTCAAAATTGAATAGCTTTATCTAGGGTGCGATGAAATTGAAAATGCAATAGAAAAAATATTGCGTGCTTGGTTTCTTTCATAGAATCCAAATACATACATATGGCATTAGAATCAGTAAGTAATTAAATAGTTTTCTCTAGAAACGGTTAACCAAAAAACTAGGAGAAATGAAGAGTAGATATCCTAGATTAAAATGTTTCATCATGTCTTCCTAAAAGAAAGAGATAAATTCAAAGGATACTTTAAACTGCCAAAATTTTATTTTCCATTCACAGGATTTGGGGAAAGAACCAGGAATTTTCACGATCAAACGAATTTAATCCATAGTTACATTCTCCATCAATTTAGCGATACACTTCCAATCATAGTTGTTAAATGCATATCTTTGCGTTGGCAGATACGCTGTAAAAACGTTGAGTGCCAAATCTGTGTGTGGCTATTCTTTAACTACTTTGTACTTAATTTCAAAGTTATGTTTCACTGTCAAAGCTTTGAAAAGAAATTTCTCAGACTCCCGTATTAATCTTTACCTACGCAAAGTTTATGCAGAGCCCTAAAGCAAGACAACTTTTAAGATACCTCAAAATATCATCTAATGTACATTATGATTTGAAAGTGGATATACTTGGTTCCTGCATCAAAAGCCTCAATTTTAATCTGAAATAATTATGACAGGGAAATGACAGTTTTTGAATTCAATCTCGCAAAAGGAACTGTGTTAAATATAATCTACTTTTATATTAAGTATTTTCTTTTAATGTCAGCTCATGCCCAAGACACTATATTATCCCACTTCCTTTACAGTTATTCTACATACTTTATTATTCAACCCTTCATTCATCAGCGAGGTTCAAATGCTAAGTAAAAGCCCATTCAGATTGGATGGAAAACGCCTGGACTTTCTGGCAGCCAAAGTTAAGGAGAAATTAATGATGAATTTTAAAACCTTGCGGTGCCGGTTTGAGCGAGACCAGCCAAAGCTTATTCTAATAGTTGGAAATGCAGGAAACATTCGCTGTAAAACGAGAAATTGAGATAAATTACTCACAAGAGAATTCTCTAAATCTTGTTAGAATGATTCCTCACGTTTTCTTGGTTTAAAGTAGTCCAAGATGTCTTAATTTTACATACTTCAAAGGGTGACCTCCATTGCATAAGCATCCGCAAATTAATCTAATTTAGAGAATTAATTTTAATGAGTAAATTAAGAAATGCCAGTGACTTTCAATTATTCATTTCAAAATATTAGAAATTGTTGGCTGTTATGCTGGTTAGTATTGTTTGAATATCGCATGAGACCTGAGATCTCTTCGCTAGAAAAACGTAGTTTTTACAAGTACAATGGAGAATTGCAGCATCTCTTAAATTCTAAATATTCAATTTTAATTTATTAAAAATTCTCTCCTGATTCAAAAAATACTCTTGTCTTTTCCCAAAAATTTTTTAAGGTATTTATGACAGATTTTAATACAGAAAGCTCCTAACAATGTTACGTCACGTGTGCTCTTGGAAATGTGGGAAACACCAAGACCCTCTATATAGTATTTATATAGAGGGTCTTGGAAACACCGTTTTCGTCGAAACACTAGGCTGTAATAAAGCTAGAGCTCAGCCTTTCCAGTCTTTCAAAGTTGGATGATAATAACAAGCGGGAGCAAGGCACATTTAACGTCACAATCTGTTTCAGCTCAGACAGAAAATGAGCTATTTTTAATTGAAAATAACTTAAAATTTAGGGCTTTGAAATGTAAATTAAAATGTTTTTTTGGATGTTTTAAGCCATCCCGAACACATTAAGACTTTTAAAAAATTTGACTGCAATTATCCATTCACTACTCGCAAAAAAATCTTAACCTCAAGATACTTTATTTTTCTTGTACTCGAACTCGTCAACTTCTTATGATGAACTCTAAACAAATCCATACCTGACACAAGTTTCTAAATATGACTCGAAGTCTATCATCAGAATATGTTGGTTGAAATCTCTCTCAAAACCTTTCCCATCCTAAGTCTGTATCGAGTAAACAAATCCATGACGCGCAATGTGAATCCCTTTGAGAATCATGCCTCCACAGAGTGAAATTAGAGAAACTCAACTTCAAAAGTTTATCCAGGAATGAGTCCAAACGAATATTTTCGAGTGGGTTGATGCCCCCCCCAAATCGATGGGACATATCTCTTTTGCAAGACAGCCCAGGTGGACACTCGACGGGGTGGTTAGGTCGATGGGGAAGCTTTGATTAAAAATTCATCTATCATTCACGGTCTAGTAACTGAATTAACTCCCGGATTAATATTTAATAGGGAGTTAAATGTTGCGTACTCACTTAATTTACTAAGCAATTTCGTGTGATTAAATATTTTGGTTCGTTAATCACTTTTAATGGTGGTCCAGGTCTTTTCATCAAGCTTTGTTTTTTTTCCAGGGATTTCCACAGATGACGGGCTTGTGGCCATTTGTGATGTGTTAATAAACGGTCGGTTATAGTTAATAGAAGGTATCCCAGATAGAAATGTATGGCTTAAAAAACCTGTTTTAACCTTACCATTTAAGGTTTTTGTAAGGTGTATACAGACAACCTGTAACCTTGGGACAAGGTCAAACAACCAGCGATAGTTGAGGTTTGCAATAATATTACTGAAAAACCTTAAAACAAGGATAGAAACAGAAGTAATGGGTTTTATAAGAAAGTGTTTATAACGTTTTTATCTGCAACCTTGTTTTGCAAACCCTAATGCGAGAAGAGAAATATACTGTCGAGTATATTTCGAGGAAATCGAATATATTATCGAGGATATAAATCGAGGAAGAGAATATACTGTCTGGAAGTGATTGGATAGTCTTGAATTTTTATATTGATGTCTAAACTTCAAATAATTGGAAGTAATATGATAAAAAACCTTAATAATAAGAAAAATAAAATTTTTTAAACGAATAAAATTTGACTTTGGGTAAAACAAATTTTTAATGATTTGGAGTGTTTTTTCGGCTCTTACGATCCTCACGCTTCAGATTCTCCTTAAATTGCAAAAATATTTGCCACTAATAAAACCATTTGGCTACATCACTGCTTTCTAAGTCCCGAAGTTAATTTCATTTTATTTCACAATTTCACAAAGAATTTATTAATAAACATAACAAGGATATGCTTAAGCATTGGAATGCAAAAAAGTTGACAAGTAGTCGGATTTCATAAAAATTTGCAGGTGTCCCGTCTATTATTATAGGGTAGTGTATAATATGCTTCATGAAGTTCAAATTAAAACAGAGGTAATTAGGCAGTTTTTACTCTTTATTTGAAAAAATATCTAAAGCTTTTAAAACTAAGAAATCTAAGGGGAAATTAAAACTCGCGTAAACATTTAAACTGAAAAAGGAGAAACTTGCTTGGTTTCTAACGACACAAATAAAAATTATAGCATAAAAACCAAGAGTTTTTGCCTCAAGGAACAAACACATGAAGTAGTTTGAGTACCAGTATTTACATTCTCGGCTTTCCTTTCAAAGGATTGCAAGTTTCAAACAATGCTCTTTGTATAGCCTCTTGCGACCATTTTTTTCAACTGAAAGAAGTTTGTTTGTATCTTCGCCTTCCAGCATTTATGCATGGAATCTGAAAGTGAAAATTATTCCAAACGCTCAAATCTTTCAAATATCCTTAAAAAAGATAAAGAGTGAATTTAAAATTTGTAGAAAATATTTGTTTTGCAAAACGTAAATGCTTAAATGTAATTACAATTTTTGAAAGTAACTGTAGTGATGAATGTTAAAAACACAACAATGGCAACGATATTGCGTTCATGTTATTTTGCAAAAATAAGAAAAAAATGAAAATATTTATAATTTTATGTATCCGTGATTATGAGGGGTGAAAACATTTTTGAATAAAATATTTTACCATGGATTTTGATTCAAAAATTTCCTATCTTGGATTTTTTGACCTCCTTCACACGTTATTGCACTTTATATAACGGTTAGCGATGAAGATCGTGTGTAAGTAAAGAAGTGATGTGGAAAAATTTTGAAACATCATGTTTTTGCTTTTCCGTCATTATCAATGGTTTCCACTTTTCTAAGCCTTTTAAGAACCTAATACTGCATGCCACTTCACAACTTCATTGGCTTTTTCAATGAGGAAGTTCCATGATTTTTTTTTACTTTTTTAATCGATTCCTCTTGCAAAAATAAGCAACTACCCAAAATTTGAGGCCGATCAAGAAATTTTTTGATTGTCAAAAAAATTTTAAAAAATCCCCTTTTTAAAAGCGCGCGAAAACGCCAAGAGTTTGGATGTGACGTTATCTTATACTAAACATAGTTGTAAAGCAATGGAGTTGATGGTATTATTGTTGACGTCATCTTATAGTTTAAACAATAAACGTTTTCAGTCACGTGTTTTTTTCTCGACTTTTAAATTAAAATATTTAATTACCTGTAAATGTTTTTGAAAAACTGACTAGATATTTCATTTTACCATACAAAAAACCATACGGAACACTTGTTTGTTTTTGAAAATCTGACACATGCAACTTTCTTATTGTCTTTCTAGGAGCTGGTTTAGATCTTACAAGTACTGTTTCAAAGCTAATTGTGTTTTTTTTCATCAGAGATTACACTATGGGAATAAAAAAGTCAGGTAGTTTCAAAACTGTTTGACTTTAACCGTAACAGAAAGAGGTTAACTGCTTTACCATAAACTCGTATCATTCTCTTCCGCATCTCTCAATATACAGGGTGATTCTGAAATGGACCGCCAAACTTTGAGGGGTGATAGTACTCATCAAGACGAACAAGAATTGATGCGGAAAGGGGGGTCGCAGTTACACCGTTAAAGAGCTAGGTCCTAATGTAGTGCGAGAGCGTTACAAAAGGACGTTTTGCCAAGGCCCGTTTAACGAAAAAAAACATAATGAAATGAAAAAATTTATTGCATGAGGTACAGCAGTATCCGTACTACTCACATCATAAATTTGATAGAAATTGAACCACTTTCTAAACCGCGGAGTTAGTTTCAAAAGTGCAATATTAATCTTTTAGTCAAAGAATCACATTCCTTAATGGTATTTAGAAAAATGATGATCGGGGAAGGAATTTTCAATGATCGTAACATGGATCATTGAAACTGTTTGATCATTGAAAATTCCTTCCCCGAACATCATTTTTCTAAATACCATTAATGGAACTCCATTGTTTGACTAAGAGCACGTTTTAAAACTCACCCCACGGTTTAGAAAGTGGTCCAATTTCTATCAAATTTATGATGTAAGTAATACGGATAAGGTAAATGTGGGTATAGTGGACACTGTACCAATAGTGGCCACATACCTGATTAATTTTAAATAGAACGAGTTAGAGGTATCGAACAGCGTCAAAATTCATAGGCATAGTAGATTGTACAATCAGGTAAGCTGATAAATTACCACCGATACCACAGATCAGCATGGAAAGCATATTTAAATATTTGAAAATAACAACATCGGTCGAGGGACTGAAAATTGATTTCGCTTATAGAATCGCGTAAGGAAACGGGTATTTCGGAACTGATTTTTTCGTATTTATTACCGCTTGATTGACTTTTAAATTTATATTAAGATAAATAAGAGTGTATAAAATAATGCTGAATAAAATTTATTTGAAAATGTTGACTTTACGAGGATTTATGGGGGTGTCCACTTTACCAACACATAATCATAGATTTTCCAATAGTGGCCACCGCAATGGCTTCTAATAGAAACATAAATAATACTTAATTTGAATCAGTTTTTCTTCATAAACTGTTGACAGTGCTTTAAAAAGAGTGTTAAGTAAATTTGGTTTCATTCTGACTTCGGGAACCAATGTTTCTATTACATGCTAAATTCCTCTCAAATCAGCTACAGCGTAGACTTTGGGCCGAAAAATATAAATTTTTTTTAAATAAAGCTAATTTTATTGAATCTAAAATACATTTCGTTGGGAAGAGAGATTTAAATAGAACTAGACGACTATACCAAGAAAAACCCCTAAATTTCATGCATAAACCCCTCATATAGGCAGAAAAAGACAGGTGTCCACTATTGATGCAAGAGGTGTCCACCATAGATACAACAGCTACATCAAGGTGGCCACTATATATGCAATTTGGAGTACTTTTAAAAAATTAATTAAAAATACTTTGCCCAATCTAATTAAAGTTTTTAATGGTAAAATCGAATGAAGATGATCCAATTAACCTAAAAATAGGATGATAACCGTTTCGAAGCAAATAGATTGGTATTTATTAAGAATTTAAGCAAAAATTTTCCTTAAAGTGTCCACTATACCCACATTTACCTTACTGCTGTACCTCATGCAATAAATTTTTTAATTTCATTATGTTTTTTTTCGTTAAACGGGCCTTGGCAAATCGTCCTTTTGTAACGCTCTCGCACTACATTAGGACCTAGCTCTTTAACGGTGTAACTGCGACCCCCCTTTCTATACCAATTCTTGTTCGTCTTGATGAGTACTATCACCCCTCAAAGTTTGGCGGTCCATTTCAGAATCACCCTGTAATAATAATAATAATCATCTTTATTCAGTTACCAATAAAACATACAAACAACTAAAAAAAAGAACAATATATTAATCGCCAAGGGGAAAGAACCCGTATAGACGATAGATAGATTACTAAATAAAATTTTTTATATAATAATTTAAATATAAAGAACAAAACATAATACTCAATAATATCAAACAATATATCCCCCACCAAAATATCTTCCAGTTCTTATGAACGGTATGGTAGCTAGAAGATCTTGGACAGGTTAAGTTATTTTTTAGTTAGTAAAGTAAAGTTACCCTGTTTAAATTAAGTTAAAAAGCTTAGGTTCTCTAATCAGAATTGTACAGTATAACTTCAATATCTCGAAGTCGAAGGGTTCGAGATATTGAAGTTACACTGTTCAATTCTGATTAGAGAACCTAAGATCTTTAATTTTGAGCTATTTCATCTCATACCGAAATCACGGAATGTCCAAAATGTTAAAAAAATGTTTTATCCTAAGTCCTAACCCTAAAAAAGCTACGAAAAAAACATTCCACGCTAATTTTCAAGTCCCTTTTCTCCCGTGTCAACCTTCAATCCGGGACAGATAGTTTCGGGAATAAGCCGTCCAAATAAGCGAGTTATCTCCGATTCGCAGAGGCAAATCAACAGTGTCCTCCTCTCAATGTTCTTTCGTAATGGAATGACGCCGCGTAGAAGTTTTCTTACCCAGGGATTACATCGCCTACTAGTTTTTCTCTGCACACGTGATGGGATGGCATTCTTATTGGGATGGTCTACAATGGCAGGAATCACTTGTCGAGCAATCGATGGAGCAGTTGTTTGGAATAGGTTACGGATACAGGATGTCTCGGCAAATCCGCCCAGATTCCTTGCATTAGTGACGTAGATAATATTTTTTTGCGTTTACGACGCATAAGAAAATTACGACAGAAAAAGGTGTGATCCAGTTTGCGCTGAAAAGGTTTATGGGAAAGGTGAATAGGGTTATTTTTGGATATGTTTTTTCACTCAGTTGTTAAGTACTGAATGCGCATTAATGCGTACATCGTGGAAAATCATAGTTAAATTTTCATCGGATTCACATTATATTCGAAAAATAAAAATCGCCGTAGATGTTTAGTTCTAAGGGGGAAATTTATCTACTCCTCTAATTCTTAGAATACAGAAAATGATGAATACCGAGAACGTAATTGAAGTGTTAGATATAACTCCAATGTAAAGCTGCTAACTCACTGTTGATGCAAATTACTAAAAATTCGTTACAAAATTGTGAGGTTAGCAAGTAATTATACTTTTCACTATTATCCAGGGGTTTTTTTATTACCATGGATAATACCCTCTCTTTAAAGTATAATTAGTGTTATTCCTAGGATTTTTTGGAGGAGTAAAAATACTCCTTGTATTTTTTAGGAGGAGTGAAATACGGAAATAACATACTCTACAAATACAGATACAAATTTTCTATAAAAATACTTACTTTTTTAGTGGACAAAAAATGAAATAGAAAAAAATGAATATGCTAGATTTAGTTTTTAATAATTAAAGAATATGTTAAGTATTTGTAGAAAATGTTAAACAAATTAGAAAAAATAAAACAAATAAAAAACAAAACAATCCAAACAAACAATTAGTAGAAAATATAAAAGTTGGTGTTTAGAGTGAACAAAAAATATTAGTTGTTTTCGTTAGGGCTCCGTGCATTTTTTAAAATAAACCTTTGTTAAAAATTCAAGGCGTGAAAATACTCCTGGCAAGTTTTTTAAAGCGTATTTTCGATTTTCAAAGCGTGAAATACGCTCTTAAAGACGTTAAAATTATCTCTGGGTATAATAAATATTTTTGCCGGTTATCTTGCTGAAGTATTAGACATTTAAGATAAATTATTAAAGTGTGTATGTAAACAATAGGCACAAATAAAATATTTTATTTAAAACATCTTCTATCAAATTTATCTGTGCAATGTGACTCATAAAAAAGAGGAGTCAATTATCCTTGATTTGTATTTTCTGGGCAATAAATGCTAATGTTTTATAATTCTTAACATAAGAGTTTAAACGAAAAAAAACTACTTATAGCTTATAGTTTATCAAATAAAAAATATGCAAATGAGTTTAAATTTAAGATCCAAAGTCAAGGTTTTGCATGTTTAATTACAATCTGTGGCATAGCTGTGATTTGTTTTCAAAAAGCAATTTCCGTTATAAAAATACAACATTCAAAGAAATCCCATCCCTGTAAAAAAAATATTCCATCTCTTCGCCTCCTACACACTCCAAAACGTGTTCCATATCTCATTGGACACAATCAGAATGCCAGATATCCATTTTAATATCACGACCCACCTTTTCATCCGTATCTTAAAAGGAAAAGGGAAATTGAACTCGTAGAAACAAATTCTTCCCCTTCGCATTGAAAAAAAGAAGCCTTATACTCATCCATATGCAAAACCACTCTTTAGAATTATTATTCGAATATATTAATATTTCTTACACTTTTCTCCCGATTCTCATTTTCTTCTCAGAAAACTTTTATCGCTAGTTTTCAATGGAAAATATGAAAACCAGTAAGAAGATAGAAATGTGTCCGATACCTTCTTATTTTCCATACAGTTAGAAATCTGCCAGAGATATTCAAAACTTCCGAGGTTTTAAAAATAGTTACCTACTAGTTAAGATAAGATAAAAAAAATAAATTCCAGTAAAGAAACTAATCAAATCCAAAAGAGTATGTGAAATTTACTTAAGCTGATTAAAGTACTTATTTAATTTTTCACGTTTTATTCAGATGGGAAACAATTTTTTAACCAGTTTTTTCTTTTCTTTTTTTAAACCAATTTTCACTTTTTTAAATTATATTTTTATACTTGTATCTAATGTGTGCCGAAGAAACTAAGCGAAATGAGTAAAAAAGCTCGGTGTTAAAAATATTACTGAGGAAATCGGTTTTTAGTTAGTTAGTGCCAACATAAAAGTAAAAAGCTACAGTTTTATACAAATATGGACTAATAAAGGATTTAATATAAAGATAAAGACGATAATAAAATATTTATTCCAGCAATCAAAAAAATTTAGTTTGAATTTTAACTGAGGTTCCATCATCCAATATAGAGCATATTGTCAATATAAATGTAATTTTATACCGATGGAAATAAGAACTCCATTAAAAAAGGGGAGAGTGGGGCACCTTGGAACACTTTTTACTAAATTATTTTTCTAATTGTTTTGTACAGTTATATTTATTCAAACACAGATAATACATCAAATATAATCCTCTAGAATCTAATAACATTAAGTGTGTTGATACAATTAAATATTTAGGTCTACATTTTGATTCTAATTTAAAATGGAAATCCCATATAAACACCTTGTTAAACAAATTGCGTTTTATCAATATGAAGCTGTTTAAATTAAAAGGTATAATTGACCATAAATTTCTAACAACA
Source organism: Tetragnatha versicolor (assembly GCA_024610705.1). Lineage (NCBI taxonomy): Eukaryota > Metazoa > Arthropoda > Arachnida > Araneae > Tetragnathidae > Tetragnatha > Tetragnatha versicolor. The sequence goes on along the minus strand of JANDEH010000017.1, from coordinate 14,156,300 downwards.
GTATATTTTGCTTGGGTGCAATCAACAATTAATTATGGAATAACGTGCTTTTTGCATCTGATTATTACAATAATATTAAACCGCTCATTCAGTTACAAAAAAAGATTTTATCTCACTTAAAATATAATTCCCTGCCTAATAATATCTTAACAATCAGAGAACTGTATATTTTTCGTTTATTACTTTTTACATATAAAAATAAACATTTATATGAAACCAAAAATATAACTTCTTATCTTAGAAACGCTAAAGGTAACTTGTATATCCCTAAATCTAAAAAAGAAATATTTCATAAATCTCATGCCTTTTTGGGACCATACATATTTAATAAACTGGAAGAAACTCTTAAACTAACCAACAATATTAACAAATTTAAATCCGGTATTCATCTTTTTATCTCAGGACACTCAGATATTGAAACTTTGTTCAAAATTCCTAAATAATAAGCGCAGCTCTTGCCACATGATAAAATCTTTTTTTTTAATTTAGGTTCCCTGGGCGAGCCTTTGGCTCTTTGGGATCCACATAATCAACTTTTTTGTTTTTTCTATGTTTAAACTAAATGTCAATATATGTATATATTTCCCTCTGTGTTTTTTGTACAGTCCTTGTCTGTGTGTTCCATGTCTTATACATGTTTTGTCTTTTGTCAAATAAATTTGATTTGATTTGATTTGATTTGAATAAAATATTCATAATTCATAAAATAAGAACTCATAATAACAAACTTAAAAAATATCTTTTAGTGTCCCAAGGTTATTGGTGGTCAAAGTTTGGTTCACAAAGTTCACTGGTGGTCAAAGTTTGATTCATCAGAAAAATTGGACATAACTTGTTATCAAAACTTTCTGGTTGAGATCAAAAAATGCGGTAATACTTTCAACCACTTCGCAACGATTTTTACAGGGATGCCAACCTGAAACAAAGCTTATCCGTAATCGCCCCCGTCCGCAAAGCAAAAAAAATCCGGCGTGGGACATGGTTTGCCGACCGACGCCACGCCTACTTCACGTAGAAAAATGCCCCAATAAGTTTGATAAGTTTTAGAAAAGTCCTGAAAACGCAAATATTTGAGAAAAGGCCTTTTTTTTCTCTCATGAATTAGTCAGCCATGCAGATTAGGATATTCCGAATTCCAATTGATTCCCCCATCTCATCAGTTACTAGCATTATCGTTTTTATTTGCAATTCTAAGTAAAAAAATATGTATTAAAAGGATTGCAGCTAAAAACAGAGAATTGAGAAGAAATATTTAATACACATTGCCTTTAAAATATAATAAGCGTAGTTTCCGTAGTTTTTCTAGCTTTATCCGTATAGCGGAATTTGGGGCCGAAATGCGGAATGATTCCGCAAAATCCGGAATGGTTGGCATCCCTCGATAGTAACTTTCAAGTTTCATGCCACTTTGGTCCACCAAGTCCCTACACCAGTGATACTAGGACTAGGGCCCGTTCCCATTTACCCTTGATTCCCAATTTCCTCACCTGACCCTATTTTACATTTAAAAAATTCACATATTTCTTCATTATTGTCATGACGTAAATCACCTTAACTTTGGTAACTTTGTTTCCTTCCAGACACTTTTTTGCACCAATTTCTTAATTACTATAATTTAAATTTTTGGAGGTATGTTTTTACATGTTCGAATGTATCCCACACCTGAGTATCCCAAGGTGCTTTGCACTTAGACGGATTTTAAACTAAATTACTATTTTTGATGTTTCGAAAAAAAATTTTCTTTTTTACTATATTAATGGATACACTTATTTTAATCTCAACATAATTATATAAACATAAATAAACTTCTTTCATAAAAAATGATTTTTAAACTACAAGTGATTGTAACTTTGCACCCCGCAAAACAAGAAAACTGATGTAAATAGTTATCCAGTCGCACCAAAGATTCCAAAACACGTTGAGGAGCAGATTTAAGTTTCATTTAATAGTTCCTATAAGCACGAGATCATAATTATAAAATTGCGGAAAAGGGGGGACCTTTCATCCAAAGGTGGGCCATGTCTCAAGGTGCCCCACTATACCCTATGCGTTTTCTATTCAAAATGAAAAAAGAGTTTAACTGTTTAGCTTTAAAATACAAATTAAAAGACATAATGAAATCTTTAAATATACTTACTGGATCAACCGGAAAGAAATTCCAACCGAAAGAAAAAGTTTTCCTCAGATTAAAGAATAATTATAATTGGCAACATAGAAAGCTCTGTGTGCATGTAATGATTTTATTCAATTTACTGCTTTCCAAACCCCACACACTATGTAATGAAAGTCGAGGTGCAGTTAAAAAACAGACTTAAGCCTACCCAAGCATACTCTTCAAGAAAAAAAAAAGTTCCAACGGTAGCTGAGCTTTTCATTTAAATAATACCTCAACATTAAAACACTTCTACTGGGGCTTAGTAGAAATCTTCTTCCGAGTTTAGTACCGCATAAATAAGGTTGGGTGGAAAAGTCGAGAAGTAGTTATCTCTTGAATTATTAGATTACGAGCATTTATTATGTATTCAGAAGCCGCAGGAAGAACATCCAGCCTGGCCTTTTATTCTGCCCGACAGTGCTTATCACGGATGAAAAAAAACCGAGTGAAGATTTAAATATTCTTAACGGGAGCTTAAATTCTGCTATTGCTCATTTTTATTACGGAGAAATGTAATTTGAAGTTCTTTGTGACTTAATGTGTTGTTTTGTCACAGAGATGGATGGAAGAAAATGAGAATTTTTGTTAGTGGGTGTAATTTGAGAGTTAGCGAGTTTGAAAATCCCCTGGCATTTCCTTAAACTTAATTTTCAGCGTTGCAGGTTACCGTAACTTGTAAGTTGAAGTAAAATTACCATGTTGATGAAAATACAGGAAATAGTACCTAATAAAATAATTAAACAACACTACCATTACTCTAAAGGGTATAAAAACAGGGGGCAGTCGTGCCTAGCGTCCCTTTTAAGGAGCGCTTTTCAAGGGTCCAAAACAAAGTCTAAATAAACCATTTTAGAAAAATAAAACAACAACGGTGATTTATAGAACAAAAATAATATATAATGACAAAATAATATTGAAAACTATTTTAAAAAATTTACTGGATTGAATTTACTTAATTGAAAAGCAATTTTAACCCTATGAAATGAAGAAAAAAACGTTTTAAAATCTGCTTTTCTTTTCTTGTGTTCTCTATGTTCAACAATCATTTGGTGCAGAGTTCATGGTAGGGGGGTTTGTTCAGCTCCTTTTTGAGAAGCACCCAAAGTAGTACTCAAATTATATTAATTGAATTATATTAGTTATTATAGTGTCAAAGTATTATTAAGTAAAGGGTAGTATTAAGGGTAGTAGAAGGTAAATGTTTTCGCATACCTAAGGAGACTTTTGCGACGGAACCTTTGCTTGCCCTGGATTTTTTAAGAGTGTATGGACAATGTCTAGCGGAGCGAGGAGATTAGTTAATTAAGTAACAACATGTTCAACAATGTGATTAGAGATGCTTCAGTGTGAATCTCGATTCAAAAGAACCAGATTTGTAGAGATAGAAGCTTTTTTAACTATCCTTTTTTAGCCATAAATCGTTAAAATGCGACAATTTAATTGGCTCACCCCATCCAATGAGATAGTAGAGCTTGAAGGGGGCGTCCTTCTGGAATATGTTGGTGGTTATGCGGCTGTGCAGCAGCATGCCTTCCACGAACATCCAGTTGATGCTTGACAGAGCGGCGTACATCTTCACTGACACCACCGTCTTGCACAGCCAACTCTGGGAACAACAAATTCATTTCATTAGAAAGAATTCGTTTTTGCACACTAAATTTTCCATTTTATTTTGAAAAAAATATTCGTAAATGTGTTTTTTTCCTTAAAAATGTCTATAAAAATAATTAAGATTTTATAATAAATCCTATTTTATATAATTTTATTAGGCTTAGGAGATTTATTATGATTTTATAATAAATCCTAATAAATCTCTATTTAACACTATGTTCATATAATACTAGAGCTGTAGCAACTTATCAAATCCCAAAATTTTCTATATCAATTTTTTGTAAGCATTTCTTTTACCTCGCACCAAAATTATACAATAGTTAAGGCTAAGCGCGCCCTAGGAGACAAAGACAAAATTGCTCTCGGAGACAAAGACAAAATTGCTTCCCTGGCTATTGCAAGAAGCTAGAGTGCGCGCACATGGCGACGAGACCAAGATCACTAGGCCAAGAATTTCCTCATAGAAATGCATTGCTCTCGAGTGACTAGTGTTTTAAGTCGCCGAGACAGAAGTCTCTTAGTGCGCGCTTAGCCTTACCTTTAAATCTAACATCCGTTAATAAACATTCGGAGTTCAAAAGAAATTTATTTGAGTTATTAATTAATATCGACGACCTGGATTTATATTTTTCACTTCAATGAAGCATATTTAGTTAATGGTTTTACCAGCTTTCTGCCATCATTATTTAATTAGGTTTTACACAGTTTTATGTTTGTTGTAATTTGTAATATGTCATTTGTCTATATCAGGGTTTCTCAACCGGTGGGTCGCGACCCCCTGGGGGGTCGCGAAACAAAAATTAAAAACAGTCATATTTATAGTTATTTTTTATACCGATACAACAATTTTCAAAACTTATAGGTTATAGATTATTAGAGAGAATATTTCGTTTCATGCATGAACTATTTTGAATAAGAGTAAATGTAGGATGTATCGGTAGCGTATTGCGAGTAAAATTACAACTAAATGGTAGATAATTAATAAAGTCTTAACATTTCAGGTCTGAGGGGGGTCTCCAAAATATTTTCCCTAAAAAGGGGGTCGCGGAGTCAAAAAGGTTGAGAACCCCTGGTCTATATAATCTCTTTTTCGCCTGTACGGGAAGTTTCTTCTCCTTGGCGAATCACATTATATCTGACTTTTCTGTGTTTGTTCTCTACGTGTAATTAAGTTCTTAAGTTCTAATAGTATCACCGCTAAAGGAATAGAAACATTTATAACACAAGTACAATACCAGACAAAAATCGAAGCCAGTGACATCACAATGCCATTTGGGTCTGTAAAATTTGTTATATACCGATTGTTCTACTCTATTCATTTTAAATCGGCGCGCGCCTGAGTACATTTCTTTCCCCCACCACTGAATCGGTAACCAGGGCAACTATCAACGTCAAAGTGGCGAAGATACTATTGGCTGCGCCAAGAGCGTAACCGTGGTTACGCTTTTACCAAGGGGGAAAGCACTATTTCTCAGACGCCTATTCAAAATGAACAGAGTATAGCCGCCTCCTTAGATAATCATTCTGAAAGAACTCTGAAGTTTCCTCAAATAACGGAAAGTTTCTCTCATTTGACTGAAAAAAAAAAGATGTTTCCTAAAAAGTACATCAACTATCCGGCAACAGTGCTTCCTGATAATTTCCGTGATTTGAAGAAATAATTTTTGAAGCGTTCATTCAATCACAGTCGCTTGTGAAGGGTAAATGGTATATGGTTTGAGGCTTGATATTCTTTTTATCCGGCTTCTAGTGACGTGACAAGGGAGCCTCTCCAGAGCCTACAAGACATACCCCAGTTTCCTTTTTGATAACTATCATCGCCTATGGCCATGACATGAACCCCCCATTGTGTTGTGCGTACTTACCACATCTCTGTATGAAGGAATGCTCGGTCCTCCGACCACTGGAAGGGATATGACAACAAGCATCAAGGAATGGATGATGAGAGCCACGACGAGATTTCGGTGGACTCTCAGCCTTGAACATTGCAAGGATCTAAAATTAAAAATAATAATTTCCCATTTCGCTTTTCTTAGTACATTTTTATTGAAATTCAAAATGTCACTATCGCAGGAGTGAAACCATTCAAGCCATACCTGAGTCTGCTTTTAATGATTTTTAATCCCTACACCTTTGTCATCAAAAATCAGCAAATTGTTAATCCTGTATATCTCTATACCCCAATAATCGTCAAGAATCAAATAAGCTCTGGCAACAAAAGTTGCCAGAGCTATTCAGTGCCTGTTGACTGAATTTTTCCTGCATACCGCAATCTTCTGGCAACTTTTGAAAAGATAACTAATGGACAATGTTTTATTTAACTATCTTTAAAGACTGGTGACATCATCTTTCCTAAATTCAGAAATTTTTAATGGGTTATGTGCCTAACAAATAGCCAGACGACCCCTGTGTACAGAAATGTTCTAGTCGGCAGAAAAAATTTAAGTTACAGAAATTCTATGGTATCTTATGCTGCTGGGTTTTTCTCTTGAAAATTATTTTGTACAGTGTAAATAACTTCGCAAGAAATTTTTTTCAACACAATTTCCACTATCTTTTGTGAACAAAACTTTCAGTAAAGTTAATTCTAAAATTAAGAATTCAATTTTAATAAAAAAATAGCTTGGCTTTAAATTATGGTCAGTTTCCAAGTTAAAAGTTAATTTAGAAATTGGACTTTATAAGTTAAATTATTTTTACAAGTTAAAAGAAATTTTCGAAAATAGAGTGTTTTTAATGCCCTACGTAAGCACCACTCCTCCCTCTTGTTAGCAAAACAAGCACATGACAGTTCCGCTCCAGGTGCTTACCAGTGACGAAACGTGAGTTGCAAACAGGGGAAGCTCTATATAAACACATGATCTAAATTCCAACCATTTCAAGAATTTCAAAAAACATCTATATTAAAAAATCATACTTCGAACTTCTAACATTCCATGAAAATACCAAAAATCATTAAAACAAATTTGGCTGGATTGCGATCAGCTGCCAGAGTTCCTCTTGTCTGCAACTCACGCTTCGCCACTGCCACTAACGTGATATCTGAATGATGGCTCCCTTTACCATGACGTGTAAGATTCTGAAATGCTACACTTACTTGAAATAAAAGAAGATGAAAATGGTAACACCCAAGAAGAGCAGTGATACCAGCGAGCACACCAATAATATGAGACTGACCGTCAGTGGAACTTTATCGGTAGACTGAAAAAAAAATGAGAATTAGGGACTTTTTCTACAGTGTGTAAGACAATTTAAAATGTAAAACAACTTTTAAAATATCTTGTAGTTTATAGTCAATTTTTCCCAATCATAAAAAGGTTTTTATGTCTTGTTCATAATATATTTCATCGTATAAAACATGAGGTTTAAAAATAAGATGCGACGTGTCTCCCTTGTTGTTACAAAACTAATTTTAACTTTGTGTTAGTTTAGAAGGATTATTTCTGAAGTTAGGAATTTCCCTCCCCCTATACTTATATTTTAAGCAGTTTCCTAGAGTCAAATTCGGTAAACAAGTCTTTAAAAATATTTTTAGATATTACTTTTAACCAGGGCATGAAATTTCAGCTCTAATTTATACTCGCCACTACTTTGGATTCATATTTTTTTATTTTAAAAAATAGTGTTTGCAGAAACATTATGGAAAGTAAAACCTTAAAAGAATGTTACATTAAAATACACTGCAAAAAATAATAAACTAACTATATTTGATAACAGGTCTTAAAAGTTGTTATAAACCCCATTAGCCATCCCCATCCATGAAAAGTTTCTGTTATGATTTAGGAATATTGCTGATAGCAGATCCATTTTGCATCATCTCTTGCGTTTGAACGGGTTCATTTTCATTACCCCTAGCCCTAGTAAAATAGGAATCGATATTTCGCTCCCTTTTCTTCATAATAACTTTGATACTACCAAAAAATCTAGTTAAACTAACAACCACCGAAAAGAAAAGGTCTCTAACCTCTTACCCGAAATTCGCGTACTAGAGCAATCTTGCGTTTGCCGACTTCCTCCAACCGCTGGTCGCTTAATTTATAACACCTTAGGCGAGTCGCTCGATTGAGGTTCCTTGATTTGGACATTTTTTTTATTTTAAATTCAACATTTTTTTTCAGGGAAAAGAACTTACTCGCCAGCCTTAAATTTTTGGTCGCCAATGGCGAGTTGGCGAGCGGAAACTACATCTGTGGAGTCATAATGTTGTACACTTGAGTTTGAGTATGCGAGATTAAAATTTTATATAACCCAGATCGCGTTTACAAAAAGGAAAATTAAAGATTTGAACAAAGAAAAATTAGCATGCAACTTTTAAACAATAAAGAATATACAGCCGAACCATAATAGTATTATTTTTGGAATTTACAAAATAGCAAGTGCATCATTTTGATGTATCCAGTACAATTATATACATTTTTTTAAAATACACAATCAATTTTCTAAAGTAAAAAACTACATGTGAATTTCCAACTTATTACTACTACTTTAACCTAAATTCCTCTTAACCGGCTAATACCGGCCTCCCTTGGGGTAGTAAAAGAGGGAATCAACCCCCGCCCAGTTTAGTTTATAACCTACTCCTTGCTCTAGTAAACGTTAACTTCCTTTATTCAAGTGGTATGTACTTTCAAACAATTTTTTTTCTCGAGAAAAAAAATTCCCATACTTTCTTTAGTTACATTCTGGAAATTACGAGCTCACTTGATGCATGAAAAGTCATTTTACATCACGAAATACCACGGTTATTTCAGTTAAAGATAGAAACATGCAAACTACCTATCTTTTTCTGTCTAAACAGAGTAAATTTGGATGGGGGCCAAAGTAAATAATAGATATACCGAGTAATGATCAATACGAATAATATGGCTACTGAACCAGAACCAAATGCCCCGATGTGCTATTTCTTTGACAACGTTAATTCAATGAAGTGAAAAGTCACGGAATTTCCATGTTGAACAATAACTAGGAATGGTTTTTTCTTTTTAAAAGGAGCTGTGTTATTTAAATACCGTGTCTAGGGAAGGAATCTTAGTTTTGCCTCTCTTACACAAATTGGATATTGTAAGCGCTGGCGTTTTATAACTTTTGGAAACGACTAAGATCATATGTAAATGGTTCAGATACTGTTATAATAAGGGGATTTACTTGCAAATGAGTCACTCATTTTTAATTTGAAGGTGATGTATATGTTCTAGGACAGCGGTTCTTAAACTGTTGTCCGCGGATCCCTTCCTAGGGGGTCCGCGAGTTACCTTGAGGAATTCCTCAAACTACTTTTAGAATTCCCCAGATAGTTTCAAAATTAGATGAAACACCGGTTTTAAGAGGCAAATTTCAAAAAAATTCTGGGGGAGAACCCCAAACCCCCTCGAAATGTTGACTTCAATGTATTATTCTTTCCTTTAAATTTCCAGACCCTCACCTCTGAGACTTGGAGTAATTCAGGGGCGTATATAAGGGTGGGTGAAGGGGCCCTGCCCCCCTCCTGAAATTTGGACTTGGTGTATCATATCAAGTTAAAACCCTGTTTTTTGGATCAAATCTCCGAAAATTTTCAGGGGGAGGACCCCCGAACCCCCTTTAGTACTTGGCACTTTATAATTAAAAACTTTTTAAAAATATGTTCATCAAAATTGAAATCCTACCTAAGAATATATAGTCTGAAATTCGGACGATGTGTATCAAATCCAAGTTAATCCTGTGTGTTTTTAGAGACAAATTCATCTAAAACTTTTTTTAGGATGACCCCCCATATACCTTTTTGTTCTTAAAACTATTCTTATAAACTATTTTTTACATTAAGTTAATCAAAATGCAAATCTTACATAAAAATTTATATTCAAAAAATTCTAACTGGGGGTATCAAAACTAATTTAAAACCCGTTTTTCTAGTTGAATTTCAAAAAATTTTCTGGGAGGGAACACCCAGACCCCTCTTTGTGGGTACAACTTAATTACTCATAACCTTTTTATGTTAAGTTCCCTAAGACGCAAATTCTACTTAAAAATGTACTAAAAAGCTACTTGGACCCATGAAGTATACATGGGGGCTGAGGGATAATTTTGGTCCCCTCCCGAAATAAATTTCTATATATGCCTCTGGATATTTATAGAAATGTATTATAATTTATATACTATTTTTAATTAATCTTAACAAAAAATCAAAATCTGGTTACGGCTTTTGGTGTTTAAATTGTTGGGGGTCCGTGATGCCTGGCTGCTAACATAAAGGGGTCCGTGACGATAGAAAGTTTAAGAACCGCTGTTCTAGGACATTAAGAGTATGCAGACTCTAATTAATTTTATTTACTAATTCGTTAGAAACTATCAAAATTAGAAACTGCAAAAATAAAATGCTTTAAAAAATAAGGGAACACAATTAATATATTTCCTAGTCAACTTTAAAAGATCTAAAATTGTAAATTCGTTTGATTTTTACATATTTTCTTTATTTTTAAAGTGATTTTAGCTATCTTAAATGGAAACTCAAAAATCTTTCTCTAAAATTATGGTCATTTCATAATAATTAAGAGAGCAACCTAACGCGATCCATTTGTTGATAAAATGGCGCTACTGACAAAATAGCCTAGAATGAAATTATCATAAGTGATGGTAATCACTTCTTTCTTTTAGTAGAAGCTTTTATAGAAGCCAGATGTCTCACTTTTTGAAAGAGATCACTTTAGTGAAAGTCACTAGTGATCGCCATTTTGCTATTACCAATGAGTGTTTGAGATTAGGTCTAAATTAGATCGTCTGTAAAATAGCGCCATTTTGGCTACCGTTAAGGACTTTCTCCTAAGTTAACTCTTTCAAAAATGAGACAACTGTTTTTTATAAGAGCTACTACTGTATATAAATAAAGGGATAAAATTTATCTTCAGAGATGCAAAATAAACCATCATTACTCGATTATTTAAAAATGAGTTCCGTCTTCAGAATAAAATAAAAAAGAGTACTTAGCCATTAGAAAATCTCACGCTTCGATAGTACAATCTGATAATATTGTCAACTCTTGGTAACTCTCATATCCTCCCTCACTAAATATTTTAAGCAAAAAACATAACATACAAGACGCAATTGCCTTATATAGAGTCCCTCATACCTCCTCTAAAGGGACAAAGTCTTTGAATCTGGCTGCCCATTGGATATGACAAATATCTTCCGTATTATTGAAAATTGCTAACCTAATGAGCTCCATTAAGTGAAGGATTTCTATCGATTGAAGAGAAATTAAGACCGATAGAACCCCCCAAAAGGTGAACAAAGGTCTCAAAGATATCAACACATTACCTGAAACTGTCAGGGTTTCTCTTTTAAAGGCAGGGAGGGATCTGCAACTGTTAAAAATTAAGCGAAAAATTTCTTTAATAAGGTAAAATTCAAATGGTGAATATTTTCCTCACTGTTAGGTCTCAAATAAATTGAACCATTGATTTTCGATGAAATCGCATGTGGAAAAAACAGAATGCTCTGTCAGCCCTTTAATGTAGGAGAAATTGACTTTTGTGGAATCGGAGATTTGATGCTCTTTTTAGGAATGTTGTTGAGTCTATGCCAGCCCCCCTACATTTTTCAAAAGGAGAAAATCACGGTGGAAGGTAGTGTGTTGATATCTTTGAGACCATTATTCACCTTTTGGGGGGTTCTGTCGGCCTTAATTCCTTTTCAATCGATAGAAATCCTTCACTTAATGGAGCTCATCAGGATAGCAATTTTTATTAAAACAGAAGATATTCGCCATATGGAATGGGCAGCCAGATTCCAAAACTTCTCTCCTTTAGAGTATGAGGGACTCTATAACAGGCAACTGCATCTCGCTCTACCCTCCTCCATATACCCTTCAGAGCCCCCAAAACGGTGTTTATGAGAAAGTAAGCTTAATGAACAGGAAATTTTATTATCTGCCTTATTCACGCTATAAAATCACTCAAGGAGGCATGCATGACAGTGGGAGGGTGTCATACCCTTATAAACCCACTATTTTGCTCTATTCTGGAACCGCTATTTCATACCTTTCAACTCTGGCGGTTTTTACTTCTGCGCATGCGTGTGTATTACAATTTTTGAATGATTATTTATTTGGTATAATATCAACCTATGTTCAAACCAAATTTCATCAAAATCTATCCAGTAGATCGGGAGAAAATCGAAGAAATGTGCAACTTCTCTTAATTTTGAACACCAGTGTACATAAAATACATAACATATACACATAGCATACACATGTTTGAATTGGACCTTTTTTTATATTTTAATTGTATCACAATTTCATTCAAAAAAGGTTTAGTATCATATATTTAATAAACCAATAGAAGTCACAAAAATAAAGGAAGAGACAAATACAAGGGCACTGTTTTGAGAGATATTTGACATGGAAAAAACATCCCACAGTGGATTTTTCTGACCACAGCACCAAGTTTATATTTGCAGTATACTTATTCCTGAAGAAAATATTCCTATATTTCTGTATTTATCCATACGTATTTCGCAATAATTCAAAATATCTCTTTATTTCAAACACATATTGACCACATACGTCAAATATCTTAGCCTCGATGCATACCAATACATTTTCTTTCTGTTAGAATAACTTAAAGGCATTCTATTCCCTAGGGCATTTGTTTTGGTATCAGTGTATTACACTAGTGTTCTTTTAGAAAACTTTACAAAAAGCTTTGTATTTATTTTACCTGTAGCACATATTTGGAAAATGTTATCTACTAATAAAACGAACAAAATAACTTTTGAACTTAATTGATTTATTATTTTACCCATTATGTTGTATAATTTCTAACCGTTACAATGCTCATATTATGAAAACGTAAATAACTTCAAAAATTATAAGAACATACATTTATATTTCTTGTTATCAAAATGAGAAAAGGTAAACAACATAGTCTTTAAGTTTGTTTTCAAAAAATTAAATTTACTCGAAGAAAAATTATCCCAATATAAACATCAATGAGTATAATAAATTATTATTATGTTCAATCTATTTTTTTTAAATAAAACTCCTTTAGGTTGCCCTTATGGGTTTCTGACCCCTGGGCAACTCATATGTCTTCCTGTTTTTTTTTTTCGTGTATGTGTTTGTTCCAACTGTAAAATGTTCATATTGTGTACGTAACAAATAAAGAATTTGAATTAAGCAGAAAGGTTTGTGTGGCAAAGTTTATAATTGTATAAAACTAACGTAGACGGATCTAGGCTTTCAAAAAATATGTTTTCTATATCAAAATTTAAAGCTTCAATCTGACCTAGCTACCCTTTCAAAGGAATTTTCTGGACTGCCAGAGGGTGATAGAGGAAATGCTGTAGTGTAGACTCTCCAGCTTGACACTGGAACTTTTTCTATTAAGTTGGCAAACTGAGGAAAAATACTACATGCAAAAGTGCATGTTTTTTAACTATTAAAAATGAAATGTCAAAAATCTGAATTGTGTAAGACTAATAAAATACATTTATAATCTTTATATGGACGTTAACTTCATAATCAGATGAATGGAATCAATCAGAAAATCAATAGAAATCTTTTAATTCCATTTCAATGATAGTTTATTGTAAGAGAACACATTTTTTATTTAACAAAATCGACCCAAATATGTGTTAGATATAGACCTGATATTAAATATATGCTAACATAATTATAGTAATTATTTTAATTGTAGAAACTGAATTTCTGTTTACTTATTTTAAAATACTTAATAACGAATTAAAAAATAAGTTTTAATATGATATTTTTAAAGTTTTATGTAAACATAAAAAACTAATTGGTATGTTTTTGAAAACATTCCTCAAGCATTACACAAACGGGTAAGAAAAAGTATTTTTTTCTTCAATAAATAGGATCTTTACACGTTGAAAAACTTCTTGGAAAGCATTTTGTCTATCTTTTTTTAGGACTCCTATGTGGGATCTAAACAACTCTACATGATCTTTTACTATCTGTGTAAACAGAATTGTTTGGAAATCTCTTATCCAAGTAGTTAAATTCTTGATTTGATATTAATTGTTGCTTGACTTGCTTTGTTGTTTGAACTAGAATAATGTGAAGTATCACCACTTTACAAGCAAAATTAATTTAAACAGGTAGTTTTTAATTTATTGGATAAAATTTCATCAATGAACCACGATCATTTTATATAGATATTGTAAGATTTTGTAAATATAAAATATTTTTCAGCATGCAAAATTCAAGTTAGTTCAATATCTCCTTTATAAGTACTGTTTCTGTTTTTAAATCAAGAAAAGTCCCAAGTTAAAATAAAAAACACATGTATTGATACCGTTTAATTTCAAAGCTAAAGCTCAGTGATTTGGTAAATAAAGAGGTTTTCTTCATTTCTCTTCTTACAGGTCTATTTCCTTTTAACTTATCTTTTGAAGTCGGTTTAATTTTGTTTAACTGATTTTTATTAAAAACCGGAGCTAAAAATTTAAACACTTTTACTTTTTCTATACAACACACCTGGTTCTATTGGTGCACTTTTAATAATTTTCTCAAGAAGTAGTTTTCTAAATAAGAGCTCATTTAAAACAGTAAAAAGAGAGAGGATAACTTATTCACCAGACGACATACGTTCCCATAATCTTCCCAAAACCATAAAGTTAATGCCCTTAAAGCTAAAATAGTCATAAATTTAAAACTCTTGTAAAACTAAAACTATATTTCTCTCGATAAGAATATACTTATTTAAATTTCTCACTTTGAGAAATCAATATTTATATAAATATCTATATCATACCTTTGTCAACTTGATAATCAGCCTTGATTTCATGTATAATCTTTATTTTCAGAAATAAATTCCTTAAATTTATTAGATGGTTTTCTCGTAAAACTCCAAATTTATCGCAGATATTTTCTTGCCATATCTTAATATAAATCTCTAACAACTAATGATGAATTGGGGATAGGATATAAAGACATTTTTTTAGGATATCAATTCTTCTCCACAATCTAAAACATATTTTAGGAATTTTTTGGTACTGATAACTGTACTCATACACTCTATTATTGATAAGTTTTGCGGACTTTTTGTCTACGTTGGTTTTAACCTAAACTCAAAATTTGCTGAATGTGTTTCTCCGACTTTCAATAATACAAGGGATGGTTTCAATTTACCAATGGCAGAAGGCGTATAAAGAGAGAGACAGACTCCCATTATTAAGAGCACTGTTTAATTTAGAATAAGTTGATCAAAAATATTTTTTTAGTATTTATTAGAAAACTAAAAATATTTTTCCAACTACAGCACTAATTTATTAAATCAAATTTTCTATGCTTTAACTGGGCTTAAAGTATAATTTGATTTTGAAATAGCATGATCATTAGGGTGGAGTGAAACTGGCCAAAAATGACCAACTTTGGAAATTAAAAACGCCTGAGGTGGGAATAGGTGCCCTTTACGATAAAAACTAAAAATTCAAAGCTTGAGTTCGATCAATTAATATCTTCAGGTTCCACATTCACGTTAAAGTTTCGAAGTTTCATCAAATTTTACGTAAAAATGGTTATAAATGATTCCCACACAATTTTAGCTCCTTTTTCAAGCCATAACTGGTTGAGTTTATATTCTTAGGATGTCAAACAACATTTTAAGACCTTCTATGGACGTGAAATGGGGGGAATTTCCGATTTTTCAAGCCCGAAATAAGGGCGCATGCCATTAAAATAGTCTAGCGACCGAAAAACAAATTTTTTAATAACGGTACCAAATAGAGCTCAAAATTTGCGTTTTACCCTCCTTATTCATGGAAAAAAAATAAAAAAATTCGTAAAAAATAATGTAGGTGTGTTTCGGCCATAGAATTTGAAAAAATGGATCTTTTGCATAGCGTATAATGGGAAAAGTTTTAATTAATCAAATTAAAGTTTTAAATGTTGTAAAAGCTTATAGTTACCTTAGTTTAGTGTATTAATAGTCAATAATACTTTTGAGTTCATTATTAAATTTTTTAAAATCAAGTTAACGGCCTAAAATTGGAAATGTGGATGAAAAAACTTTAAAATCCCAAACTTTATAAACTTTAAGTTCAAATATTTTGTGTAGTCTGTAATACACATTCTTGTTTACATAAAATGCTTTTAAAACATTAAGATTGATATTTTTACAGAAAACAGACGAAAAAAGCGTTATATTGCACTTCAGGCATTTTATTCCAAACTTTAACCTAAACCACCACTTTTTGTAACAAGTCTTCAAATTTTAAGTGACGAAATATCAAATAAAAGGTTATGATTTGTGTTATACATAAAAAGGGAAAATTCAGGATATATTTTAAGTAATTTTAATGCTCTGATCTAAAAAATAAACATAAATAAGTATAAAAATGAATTTTTCTCTCATTTGGCGATTCAAAGCTGTATGTCTTATTTACTTAGCTCAAATTACAATCCAATACCCCTTGTAAATAATTTTTTGACGATTAAAACACCTATTTAAGGCAACTATAAGTTTCTATTACATTTAAAACTTTAATTTGATTAATTAAGACTTTTCCCATTATACGCTATGCAAAATATCCATTTTTTCAAATTCTATGGCCGAAACACACCTACATTATTTTTTACAATTTTTTTTATTTTTTTTCCATGAATAAGGAGGGTAAAACGCAAATTTTGAGCTTTATTTGGTACCGTTATTAAAAAATTTGTTTTTCGGTCGCTAGACTATTTTAATGGCATGCGCCCTTATTTCGGGCTTGAAAAATCGGAAATTCCCCCCATTTCACGTCCATAGAAGGTCTTAAAATGTTGTTTGACATCCTAAGAATATAAACTCAACCAGTTATGGCTTGAAAAAGGAGCTAAAATTGTGTGGGAATCATTTATAACCATTTTTACGTAAAATTTGATGAAACTTCGAAACTTTAACGTGAATGTGGAACCTGAAGATATTAATTGATCGAACTCAAGTTTTGAATTTTTAGGTTTTATCGTAAATGGCACCTATTCCCACCTCAGGCGTTTTTAATTTCCAAAAAAAAAGTTTTTCGCTCCACCCTAATGATCATATAACAATGAAAATCAGTTTGAACATGTTTTGAATGGTCAAATTTAAAAAAAAATTGAGGGGTCGATCCACAGACCCCCCATTTTGTAAAAAGTTTGTCAATTCACAAACAATTGGGGCAAATAGTTGACCAATGACCTTAAAATCATTGAATGGAGGGCGGTGAATTCAACCGTAATTAGATACTGAAATATTGTCAAAGAATTTCTTCAGCTAAAACTTCATACAATTCATTAAAATAATTTTATATGGATCATAAGAAATTCCTTCAAGCTATTCAGTATTTTACTTACAGGCGGTGGGAATTCCAAACACCGGGTATAGTTCGTCCAGTTTCCCCACAACCATGTTCCACTGCTGGCACAAACTCTGTAAGCTCTAGCCTCTGTAAAAAAAATAATAAAACCATGATTGGCAGCTAAGCATTTTTTCAAGCTCTATTTTTCACAATAGATCTTCATAAAAAAGATCATAAGATAAGAATCTTTTCACATTCGACCATTAGTAAATTTTTAAGTAATTAAAAACTACATGGCCAGTAGCTCAGCTCTTGTGTTCACGTTGTTGTGACTGTAGGAAACTGTGGGCCATTCATTCTGTGTCAAATTAAAAAATTTTTTTGGGCATTACCATCTCGGATTTTCTTGAAATTTTGGTACACATGTTCTGTTTATACTATATAGATTTGAACAAAATACCAACTTCATTATATTAATTGGTTCTGGAAATATACACGTGCGAAGTGGCCCAAAATACACCAAGCTTTTTTAGGCGCTAAATATTCATACAGCGCCTAATTTTTATGGTTTCCATTGGTATAACAACATAAATTTTAATCTGTTTGTTCACAAATTTTGGTGTCAAAAATAGTTTGGCGTTATTTATACTCTGTTCATTTAGAATAGGCGCCTTAGGTGTAATGTATAAGAAGCAGTTACTATTGTAATTATCATCGAAAAAATTTTCTTGTGCAATGAAAAGGCAGTTAGTAGTAAAATGCTAAAAGTAGTTAAAATACAGTAAAAGAATCGGTCACTGAAGTTGCGTGAGGAGCGTTATTAGGAGTTTTTGAGCGTTTTTGATCCTGTTTCAGGCTCCTATTCTAAATGATAACACTATAACAGGACAGATAAAGGAATTGAACCACGAACACTTTAATTTGAGGAACAACTCTAAGTAATTGTGCTTTGTAAAAAAACTATTAATGCATCCAGTGTGTTTACAGTGATGAAGAAATGCTCAAGAAATACAATCGCAACTCACAAGAAAGACACTGATGATAATTCAACTTAGGATATTGAATACTTTACGAGAAATCGATCAAACGTTTTTTCGCCTCATTTAGACAGCACTTCTTGTGATTGTGATCAATAAAATGTTTTGACGATCCTTACGCGAGTCTTATTACTTTTGACGGCAGTGTTTGACTGATAAAACAAAATGCAGGCGACCATTAGATGTCTAGTCTTTTAATGGAATGTTATCTGAGGCTGGATCCATTAATTCACAATCCAATTTACTGCGTCTTGTAATCTGTTTAAGCAAATTCAAAATAAGCTATCTGAGAGAAAGTGATTTTATGCCCGAAAACAACAAGAAAATCTCCGAAATAAATATTTTTAGCGAGATAGGGGTAATGTACTTCACTGACAGAAGTCGTACTTATATGAATTTAATGTTAAATTGCTGAACAATAATATTTTTGGGGGCTTTCATGATAGGATTATAAAATAATTTCTAAAACGTTATTTGCAATAATAATATTGTTTTTCAAATATTATTATTGCATGTCGATCTTTTACAGAATCTTTTTTTTGAATATTTTTTTATTAAAAAGCTATATTTTTAATCAAATTTTTACATTTCTAGAAGAAGAGGGAGAAATACATTCTCTAGGTATTTAAAATTTTACATGTCTCTGAGATTCTGACTGTATAAATGTCAAGTACAGATTCTTTTGAATCTCTTAAGAAATAAGAGTTAAAGGATTTAAAGTATAAATGATTACTAATTCTAAGCAATATGTTATAAAAAAATTTAAACAAGAATTTTTCTGGTTAGATGCCACTGAAAGCGCCTAGAAACTTCTAATCTATTTCTCTCGGAATATGCAGATACACTCAGCATTCATGTTTATTTTCATCGTTCAACTCCTTAATCGTGACGTACATTTTCATTTCTGAGTAGTACATTAAACTCTTAGTAAATCAAATTACGATTAAGGATTAACCCTCTTAAATATTAGGAAAACGTACTAATCTTACCCAACATGACTCTTATAAGTCTAGATATTGATTATTTTTATGTAAAACATACCGTTTTCCGTTTAATGAATTTTTCTCTTCTAATAAACAAACAGCGAAGTTCAGATAAAAAACATTTGTCCATTAAATTCGTGAAAGAGCACGTTTTATAGTTATAAAATATTTTATGAAAACTTTTAAAACTTCTGAGTATCTAAAAACAAAACGGAAATCTTTTAAAAGTATGAATGTGTCCCACGGATGGAAAAAATATATCTGGACTTCATTACCAAAATAAGGACAAATACAGAAAACCAATCATTTTCAACACCAAATTGTGTGCATGCCTAAATTGGTCAATTTAAAGTTCTTGTTTTATTTCACTGCTTCGTAAAAGCAATGAAGTCTAATAAACATATTAGCTTTTTTGTCCTATTTGTTTTTGTTACTCGTAAAATTTCAAGGAAAAGTTTTTTTAACACTTAAAATTTAATTTGTTAGAGTGAAAATTACCAGAGAAAGTAATAGAAATTGAACGAATGATAATTGTTTTTTTTCAACAGGGGTTCATTCTGTTTTTGTGAGTGCAATCAAAATCTGAACTAAGAGAAGATTAGTGTCTGATTTTTTTCCCGAAGAGTCATATCGGTTGAGAGAAAAGGAATATTAATCAGGAATATTAAAAATCAGTTATAATAACACAACACAACTTATTAGTTATAATAATATAGCAGTTTTATAAGAATATTTTTATGGATATTATGGATTTAAAAGTTAGTTAGAAAATTCTGGGTCGTTGGTTTTTGTTAAAGTTTTTAATGATCTCTTTAACACAAAAATTGATTATGTTATAATCCTAAAGCCATTACGTGGAAGTGCAGATATTTAAAATGCATAGTTAATAGAATATGTTAAACCAAAAATAAGGTTATTCTTTCATTTTGATCCATTAAGGACAATTTTGAACTAACGCAAATAAATAAACCTTGATCATCCATCACTTTCAGGGATAATCTAAACTCACACACAAATCAGTTCATTTATAATTGTAATGTAATCAATTATAAGTCACAGTTTTTTTAATTTTTTGGAAAAACTATTTTTGGTTTTGAGCCTTGGGTCAAAAGGAATTTTACAAAAGATATTTAAAATCGGCTTTTTTCTTGATGCCAACCATCTATATAGTGTGTACTTAAACACTTAGACCATAAAACACAGAGGTTAGGGGTGTATCGAAAAAAACCTTTTTCTTTATTTTGATGATGCATTAGTGCGGAGAAGTGGTCTAAGGTGGCAGAGAGTACATGTGATTTTTTTCAGAATTTTCGGATAATAACTTAAGGTGCCATATTGACCCGGAAGGTTCCCCATATTATCCTACGGAGCACGCAAGCCAAATAGGTCATTTCTGTTCTAATCCCACGTTAATTGTCTTCAGTACAGTTATGGGCCCTAAAAGGTGTATGCTACCCAACAAAACTTCAACAACATCCTTAATCTCTATATTATAGTTTTTCGTGGGCTCAAATTTCGTCGAAAATCGCATCTTTCCTCTTTCAAATATGAGCTGACAATCAACATAATATAGAGATTTAGGCTGTTGTTCAAGTTTTGTTGCGTAGCATACACCATATGGGGCCCATAACTCGAGTGAAGACAATTAACGTGGGATTAGAGTAGAAAGGAAGGACGAAAAACTGATTTTCGGCCTTTTTGGTTTGCACGCTCCATAGGATAACATGGGGATTTGGGGAACCTTCAGGGCCAATGTGGTACCTAAAGATATTATCCGAAAATTCTAAAAAAAATCACAGGTGCTCTCTGCCACCTTAGTCAACATTTCCTCACTTATGCATCATCAAAATATAAAAAACGTTTTTTCCGATGCACCCTAATAATAGAGGTCTAAAAAATATAACCCATTCTTATCGAACTGGTGCTGTACGTTCGCATACCTAATGGATACACCAAATCTTTGACGTCCGTATTTGCGTGATTCACGACTTCCTGGCAAGACCTCCACACTGTCTGGCCCGCTCGAATCGACGGCCAGCACAGCACTGTGTCCCATGCAGGCTCACAGTATGCCTGTCCTAAAACAAAAGAAAAACAACATTTAGTGAAATGAGGGGAACTTATTTTCTAAATGAAGAAGAAACGTTTAAATTAATGGTCAGGTTAACCCGGGAGGACGCGCTTTACTTTCTGTTACACGGGAACGCGCGCGGGGTCTCTCAGACCCCACAAACCGTTTTCCGTTCTAAACGTTCAGTGCATGCAAAATTTTTATCACGGATAGTTTAAATATATAATTTAATTGTTTAATGTGCATTATTAGTTGACTGCTTCTTATTAATATATAATATAAGACTAGGAAAACAGGAAATGCAATGGAATGTGAGCGGAGCTAACGAATTTCTTTGGCTAAACTGAACCGATGTTTATTTTCTAAAATCCTTTATTTTCTAATTTCTTTTTTTGCAAGAAAAATTATGGATTATAGTTACCTCTTTCTTACTTTTGGAAACCTCTTTGGCTGTTTAACTCGCACCAATCCTCACAGTTTTGGAAGCATTTTCCTTAAAAACAACAACCTAACTCGGAAAATAACATACCTACTTTATTTAAACTTCATGAGGTGATAGGTGGAAACCTTTTAGGCAGCTACACGGAGTTTCATATATTTTCATTAAAAATTAGAGTTTTTATGAAGGTTTATTTAAGCGTTGGGGTCTTTCAGACCCCGCGCGCGTCCTCGTGGGTTAAGAAAGAGAATAAGTCCAAATAACGGCAAATTGACTTTAATATAATATGCTCAAAACAAATACATGCTTCGCTCTACGCATGAGTGGGAAGAGAAGAAAAGTAATAAATAACCATCTGAAAGCATATATCGGGCCTTGAATTTGAAAAAAAAATCGATGTCCACCTTATAGCAATTTTTATTGAATTTGAAGTTTAAGTTAATTTGTGTTTCCCTTCATATTATTTGTGCTCTAAATTAAGTAAAAACATATTTTTTTTTTAAATTTAAAAGTGTTTTTACATATTTTATACAGTGAACGTAACAGTGTATGTCCAGTGAAACATATTTTTTAAATTTATATTTTTTTTTACCTTTTATATCCTGTGAATGTAGGGATTTATTAATATTTATTAAAATTCCTTAAAATCACTTAGTTTCGTAATATAGTTTTGACTTGTATTTGTCTTACTACTTCTCACTTTTGTGCTGATAACTGTGATTTATTTTTCAATTTTTTTTTCAGCTTTATAGGTAATTTGTTCATCATTTTTTTCTACTGTAGAATATCTCTGTTGATATTGATCATCTGTTTGATATTGATGCTCTTAACATGAAAGAAACTTTCACTGTGGAATATGTTCTGTTTGTGTTTAAGTAAAATATATTTGAAGACCGGAAAATTCTCCCTCTCTTAAATACCTCAAAAATTCATAGTAGTTCCTTCCTACACCAGGTGGGATTAGTCATACCTACCTATGTTTTAAGTAGGAAAAAAGAACACTTCAGTGATCTTTTAAACAAAAGTGTTATTGGCTTAAGAAGTATTTTTTGCTACATCCCCTTTTGTAAGGTAACGAAGATAAAAAGAACTAAAAATACAAACAGTTCATTTAGTTTTCATTCGTTTTCTCTAATAGCATATAACAAATATAACAATACACACAATTGTTTTCAAAACTTATATAAAAGGGAAACAAAAAGTACAAAAGTATCTAGTTAAAAGTAAAGCCCTGGATACTCTACCTATAAGGTAGAGGATCTAGGTCTTTAGTTAAAAGGGATATGATAACATTAAACTTTCCTGATTGTACATCAATTACAATTTTTTTGATTATTGCGGCAACTTCAAAACGATAACTCCTTAAATTTTCAAAAGTTACTTAAATTACCTCTTCATTCCTTTGTGAGATCTAAATAAACAAAACACCTCTTAAAATATGAGCTATTTTTTTAAAAACTCAAAAGAACCACAATCTTTACACGTACTCATAGTACTCAAGTCCCATCTACTTCATATTCATAAAATATCAAGGATTTTTGCTTCTCAAAGAGTATGGAACAACAAAAAGCTGAGCCTAAGCGAACTATAGCTCTATTTAAAAACGGCCGCTTCATAGAATAAAGGATCTAAGAGTGGAGAATTTCGCTAATTAAAGGAGTTTAAATCACAAATTAAAAGAACGAGCTTGACAACGGATCAGTGGAGTGGCCTTATAAGCTTCTTTAGTGGAATTTTTATTCCGCTTTGGCTGCACAAGAGCCGAGCTTATGGGAAGCCGAGTGGCTTTTTTGTTTGAGAATTAATTGTTGCTGAGGATAATAATTTTTAGAGCAATTACTGGTACTTTCCAAGAAAAGGATTGGAAGAGTTTAACGACATAAAGAGGTTTAGAAGAAGATATTTTAATTCATGCATGTTTATTGCATTGAAAGACGCAATTTTAGAATTAAAAAAATATTTTTTTAATGTTCCATTCTTATTAAATTAATTAATTTTATTTATTTTGATATATAAGTAGCAAAAACAGCTTAAGGTTATCCCACTTAAAAACATCATTTTAGAATTAGAATTAGTTTGTTAAGCTTTAAAACAACATAAAAAGTTTTGAGTCGTTCTTTGTTGAATTTAGAAAAGTATTTACTATTAAAACTGAAAGAGTTAGGGGAAAACTATTTGCAAAACTTGAGTCAATTATCAAGAGCTACTACATTGCTTTGGTACAAATAGATGGTGGGTCATTTTAATGGGTGTTTTCGTTGCTACAATTTTTCTTGGAAAATATGATAGTAAATTTTTTAAGATAATGATGTTATTCAGTAAACATTTGATGAAAAATAAAATCATCATTAAGGGGGTTCAGTACCCCAACCCCTTAAAAAAACGATTTTGAGATTTCGTTAAATTATAAAAGAGCGAACATTTAGCTTTCCAACAGTGTATTACAAATCGGTTTTAAACACAGGTTTTAAATCGGTGCCTGTAATCGGTTTTAAAGCATACTACAATTTGCTTTAAAAATCTAAACAACCGAAATTCTCTATGCCGCGCTTACTTCGAATGCAAATATCTCAAAACTGTGTTTTTAAACCTTCGGTACCTTTTCTAGCAAACTAACAGTTGAAATATCATTATTTTTTGCACACATTCTTGTTATGATGTAGTTAATATACTGAAATGAGCTTTTAAAAAAATCTCTGTAATTTTTTATTTTTTAATTAAAAAATTATTAAATTTATTTTTATTAAATTTTTTTATTAAAATATATCTTTGCTATATTTCAAAATAATATAAAAAATGCTATATTTCAAAAATTTTAGAGATGGAATGTAAAAAGTTCTAGAAAATGGGTTCTAATTAAATAATTACTTAAAGCTCATTTCAGTATAAAAACATCATAACATGAACGTGTGCAAAAAATAATGATGTTTCAACTGTGTTAGTTTGCTAGAAAAGGTACATCGAAGGTTTAAGGGGTCATAGGACTCTTAACAAGAAAAGCAGTGAAAACAACTTTACAAATTTTTAAAATTAAATATATCCTAAACTAAATTTTATAAAGTTGTTCTGTTTTCACATTTAGAAAGAACTACTCTTCATGAATATGAATAATATTTTTAAAACTAAATATATTTTTTAAATAATATGAAATAGACTATCGAAAAAAGCATGTTTGATAGCGGTTTTTCATACACCATGAGCTTGCGCGCATGATTGATTCCAAACAGTTCAATATTAGTGAATTATTTTTACATACAATTAAAGTAGATGATTATTATTATATATTCCAGCAGCATTTAACTATTTTAGAGAATATTTAATATTTTTAAAATGACATAGTTTTAGCTATTCAAATATGGGCATAATTTTCAGACTTTTATCATGATTAAAATATACAAAATGATTGAAAATGGATGAAAATGTTGGTGGATATTGAAGATAATAATGAAATTAATAAATCCTGGAAGTTTCATACTTATATATACATTAGTTAAAAAATAATCATGCGCGCAAGCTGAAAAAAACACGTTCTGAGAAAAATGACTTTAAAGTTGCGTTTGTTTACAATTAGGGGGCTTAGTTTACATACATTTTTGGCTATAACTTTATAAATAATTGGAATTTTTTTATGGGGTTTGTTTTAAATGAAGCAGAACTGTATACAGAATAACATATATTTTTTTCAAACAATCGAATTTTTTGAAGATTTAAGAGTCCTATGACCCCTTAAAAACACAGTGTTGAGATATTTGCATTCGAAGTTAGTAGGCGGCATAGATAATTTCAGTTTGTTTACATTTTTAAAGCAATTTTTAGTATGCTTTAAAACCGATTACATGCATAAGTAATACACCGTTGGAAAGCTAAATGTTTGCTCTTTTATGATTTATCAAAATCTCAAAATCGATTTTTTAAGGTGTCGGAGTACTGAACCCCCTTCAAGAGAAAAGCTTAGATGAAGTTAAGGTGTAATATTAGAAAATTAACAGATTATATTTATGTATTATTTTTAAATAATACATTATATTTATCATATTTATATTACCTAATCAAAAAGAGAATGTAGGAAGAAAAGGACTGGGTTTTGAACAATAAAAGGGAATGCGGATAGAGTAAATTAATAAAACGACCTTGTAGTTAATTCATATTTAGTTCTTTTTAACCTTGTTTGTAAATTAATTACTGGAAAGAAACTGTAAAAAATTGAATATAGTTATCTGAAGATTCAATATTTTGGGGTTAGAATTCCGAATGGTATATTTTAAAAAATGTTGCGTGAATTCACTAATGATCGAGGTAGACAAATTGTAACCAAATAATACATATTTCAAAGACCATAAATGAAAACATGGGATGATGCGTGACGTTATCTGGACTTGGGGTTTTTAGCAACATTCCTTGGTCTTTGGAGCAATTTC
The DNA here is from genome assembly GCA_024610705.1 of Tetragnatha versicolor. Classification (NCBI taxonomy): domain Eukaryota; kingdom Metazoa; phylum Arthropoda; class Arachnida; order Araneae; family Tetragnathidae; genus Tetragnatha; species Tetragnatha versicolor. The sequence continues at coordinate 14,130,332 of JANDEH010000017.1, read as the reverse complement.
GCCAACTTAGCACGATTTCATTCCATGAACTCCGTTTATTACAAATTTACAGGAAATCTAAAATAACCTTTCCTTTGATACCTTTAAACTTGATAGATTTAAAGTTTCTTGTGATGTTATTTATACACATTACATATGAAATCTGATGTCATGCGTAAAGAAAAACATCTAACTAAATTAACTTCCCTCTTATCTCAGCACTCTGATATTTTTGTTCCCCTTCAATTGTTTATTATTTAAATAAATAAATTGGTTAGAAGTAATCTAATATTTTCAAAATAAAACTTAAATATATCCTTCCACTGAATTCAATTATTTATTTAAACCAAAATCTGTGTATTTATTTCTGGATACAAATACTGGTATTTATTTCTGGATATACAACTTCTAATGTTACAAACAGATTTAAAGCAATCCAATAAAATCCCAGGAAAAGATCCTTTGTTTCTATTTAAACAATTTAGGCGTAAACTCTTCTATCTTGATCATTTGAATTTTTATTTTACATGAAATGAGCAGAATACTATTAAAATAGGGGAAAAGAGGGTAAGAGTGTGCAGTCGGGTAAAAGTAAGCAGCGTTTTTTCCTGTTGGCAACAGTAATCCGCAAAAACAGAAACCGCAAAAAATGCAACCCTGCCTTCGTAATTGTTATATTCATTCCTCTAGTCATTTCACTTTAAGTATAATTCATAGAGTTCAATCGTCTAAAAAAATCCATGAAAAGCGTACTATATATATTTTACTTTTACAAAATCTTAAATTTTACTCTGTTCACTTAAAATTGACGCCTGATACTTAATATATTAAAAGTATTTACTATTGTAATTATCATCGAAATATTTTTCTTCTACAATGACAAGGCAGCCTAAACAGAGATAGTAAAAATATTGTTAAAAAATCGGTCACTGAAATTGTGGGATGAGCGTTATTAAGCATTATTGAGCGTTTTTGATCATGTTTCAGGCGCCAATTTTAAATGAACAGACTATAGCTACTTTTAGCTTATATGAGTCGTAGTGATGTTGGTCGGAAAAGTTTCAGCGGAAAATTTTCCAATATGTTTTTCCGGAAAATTGTCCTCTATTTTTCCAGAAAAAATGTACCTTTAAAATTCTTAAGTTTAAACACAAAGCCATATTATCCACTCATCTAAGCCACTCATCTATGATATCTTTATTTTCTTTGTTTTATTAGTTCCATTTTGTTTCCAATTTGCTTCTATTTAAAGAAGTTAAATTAGTTTGATATAAATTTAATGTTATTGTTATTTTTTTGCATTGAGATCATTGTCTTTAGTGACTTTTTAGTGGTATATTGGAACTCGAAAATAGTAATAAAAAGTCAGTTTAATTTTTTGGTAGAAATATGGCCCTGCCAGTAATTTAAGAATACTACTTTTTTTCTTTTCCGTTATCCATAGGTCAATGTAGTAAATGAATAATGAAGTAATTTCTCCTTATATAGCATCTTTTAATTGAATACATATAGAGACATGTTTTATACATTATGTATAGTTATTTCAATATTTACTATATTGTAACATTAAATATGATTTTAAAATTTTAAATCACGATTTCAATGCTTATTAATTAGTTTTTTATTGTGTTTTATTTTTGGATGAATCTCAAAGAATTCATCCCAGAATTGATGAAAATACTCCAGTTTTGTTACTTTTTATTATAATTTAGCGACTTGGAAAATCTTATGGGTCGTAAGCTTTCGAAGGAAAAAATGAATATATGTTAAAAAGCTGTAGCACTTAACTATCATGTGGTGAAGAGTAAGATAAGTTCTCTCTCCAAAATTCTCGAACATCTCGTATAAGCTTACTCTTATAACCCAGTACATAGATTCTCTATAACGTCCGTCAATCAAACCTAAATTTAGCCACAGTGAAATTCTTACAATGTCAAGTCGTGACATTGAAATATGAAAATAATATTGACGGTTTAAGATAGCTTAGGATACATGCATCCATGTGATTTTATACTTTCTGTGTACTGAGTACTTTTTTTACCCGACTGAAAACTCCAACTTTTTTCCCCAATACTGTTTAATAATGCTTTTAAAAACTGTCAGGATACTAACTTATGTCTCAAGTTATCAAAATGTTTTTTTTCTTTAAAACAAAGATTTTCTGAGGTAAAGTTAGCAATCAAACTTATAAGTATCCGAAAAAAGACGTCGTTTAATTTTTTTAACTATTTTAAACTTTTATTTCTATTGAACAATATTTGATCTCCGTTTGTTTTTTTAAATAACTCATGTATTATTAAAAACTAATAACATTTAAAGATACAAAATCTAGTAAAAAATCATTCCATGAATTAAGAGGTTTAAAAGATATACAAATCCATTTTTAAGAACTGTTGGATTTCCATGTCTAACCCTGGGAGCAACGATTATATTCCATACCCGCATATATTACTTTTTTTATCCCAATTTTGAAATAGTAAGCGCTTATTCACTGTTGAATAATAAATGAATAACAAAACTGCATCAAAAAACTAATAACAATTTTATCATTCATATCTAAAATCCTAATTCAAAATTTAAATTGATATTGTTATGAAATGAGAATAGCTGATGACATAAATAGTTGATGATTTAAACACATCTTACTCTTATGAAGTAATTTACATTTTTCGACATTTGTAATCCTTTTATATATTTCAAAATATCTTTCCATAAAAATAACTTAACTAAAAACTCAAAAGAAAACAAGGCCACACATCTAATAACATTTCGATGAAAAATGATTCCGCTTGAACAATTCGAGCCAAAATTTGTTTTCTGGGAAATACATTATCTCACCTGACACATTATGTTCATTGTTTTAAGAACGTGTATATTATACTTGATCTTACATTTTTCCAAGTAAATTCATTTTAAATGTATTCAAACGCGTTTTCCCCCGCATCAATCATCTCGTACGGTGCTAAACTTGAGCATAATGATATTTTCATAAGATAAATGGAATCATCTGTCATCATCTGAAACGAATGACTCAAACGTAAACGGTCAGCTGTCAGTGTTTTTATTCTTCCAACAGTAGTTTTTATCAAAGTCTTATTAGTAATTATCTTAAAGTTGAGTGTTAAAGTCAAGAACTTGAGATAAAATAGAAACGATAATAAGTATAAACATCGATACTTCCAGAGTTGCTCTAGAATTACCTATATTATTTAAATTATATGATTATTTATATTATTTGTCTTATACGTAGTAATGATCACGACTTGGTTCACTGTTTTAAGAGTAATCTGCTTATTTTCCTAAACTTGTGCTTAACGTATGAAAGAAAAAACGTATATTCTCTAAACTAAAAGTTGACGTGAGATTTTGAATGACTCCCCCCTCTTTTGACCTCACGTGATTTAAAGACGTCTCCAATATACTACACGTAGGACATTCTAAATTATGTGGACAAACTTCGGATGTGGGTAGAGGGGACCTAGACAAGCATATTTAGCATAGGAATTGGGGGGGTGCAGCCTTACCGTTTAAGAGCTAGGACCTAATGTAGTGCGAGCGCGTTTCAAAAGGCCGTTTTTAGAAGGCCCGTGAGACTAAACAAAACATAATAAAATGAAAAACATTATTGCAGGAGGTAAGGAAGTATCCCTGCTACTTAAACCATGAATTCGATAGAATTTGAACCACTTTCTAAACCTTGGAGTGAGTTTCAAAATTACAATATTAATTTTTTAGTCAAAGAATGGAATTCCCTTAATATTATTAAGAAAAATGATAATCGAGGAAGGAATTTTCAATGATCGTAACATTGATCATTGAAACTGTTTGTTCATTGAAAATTCCTTCCCCGATCATCATTTTACAACGTTTTTATTAGGTCGCTTTCAATCTTGTCTGTCTGTCCGTCCGTCCGTCCGTCTATCTGTCTGTTCGGGAGGAATTTAGTAATCAATTTTAAACATACTTCCCCATGAGCTAGAGACTTGAAATTTTGAACATAGTTCAGATCTGGATGACAATACGATATTATCTCGTTAGTTCGGTTCAATTTGCTGTCCCTGAACCCCCAGGGGGACTTAAAGTTTAGAAGTTCAACTATAGGTGTTGAAGTGTTGATAGCGGCAGTGTATATTGCGCCGGAATTTACTGTTCAACAACATCTCACATCACTGAGCCGGAAAATGCGCAGTATGACATTGCGCAGCTTTGTCGTAAATTGAAATTCCCCGCGGTCGGTGCATTGCATTAGCAAAACACAGACCACGATGTGTTTTGAGAGCTATGATTTATTAGCGGAGGCGATATCAAATTTTGAGAAAGATAATCATGTCACCTTATGGAAGAGAGAAGCAAGGACCATCAAATCGATGTGTCGAAAAGTTTCGCGCATTAACGGGGATTCAAACAACCTTAAATATTACTGCATCAAATATGCCTGTATTTTCGGTGGTCGTATCCACAAAAAAAGAGCCACTACTGGCACGAGACCTTCTTCGTAAGTTATTTATTTTTTAGTTTGAAAACTATTACTAAAACTGGTTTCGACTTAATACGAAAAAAAGTTCTAGTTGAAACATAATTTGACAGTGTATCATATTGGTTGGTCATTCTAATATTAGAATATAAAAACAAATGATTTCATACTGATGAACTATGGGGATTATTCCGTAGTCGGGTACGGTCGCCAAGTTGGTCGCCAAATTTGGCGACCAACTTGGCGACCGCAACTCTGACCGCAATTTACGGTAATAGTTGGATAACGACCAACTTCGCGACCGCAACTCTGACCGCAAACGCAGATGTGACCGCAAACGGGAATTAAGAGACGGACTTAACGGGATTTTAGAGACAGATTAAAAGATTGAAAACGGGGGCCGCAACTCTGACCGCAAACGGGAATAAAACGCAAACGGATTAAACGATTTTAGAGACGGATTTAACGGATTTAAAAGATTGAAAACGGGGGGTTGGGGGGGTGTCCCCCCCACATTAAAAACCACATATTTAATACAAAAAATAGAATATTAACCTTTAATAGATAGAACGGGGGGTTGGGGGGGTGTCCCCCCCACCACAAAATAATTGGAAAAATTGAGGATTAACGGAATTTAAGGAAGATAATGGATTATTGAGGATTAACGGAATTTCAGAAAGAGGGCATGAAGATAATTACATGAGATCGATAATTTAACGGAAATTTAAAAGAGTAATGAGGCATAAATGCAGTAATGAAGAGAAGAATTAAAAGCGGAATTGAGGATTAACGGAAGACATCCGATAATTGAACAGAATTAATAAACAAGAATTAAAGCATTTTTAACTATAGGAGAATAATTTTAAAAGGGGGGTTTGGGGGGTCTCCCCCCAATATTAATAATAATTTAGAAAGGATGAAATTGCTAAAAGAATTACTTACATGTAATGATGAATCCTTCGGGTCCGCGTGTATCCATGGGATCTTACCGCGATTTTCTAAAATTTAATAAATTTTAACGCTAATCCCTTTAAAAAAGGACTTTAATTAATAATTATATTCATAAAAAATACAAAATAATTACGAAAATTAAATTATTAATTAAGAAAACTGCTCAAAAAGCATTACCATGCGGACCCGAAACGCTTCTCTTACCGCCATTATTCAAATAGAACGCTTCACATCGTTGCCAAAACCGACTTCATAAACCTATCCCTTCGGTTACGAAAAACCTTTAACTGCGCGATAAAAATTATCATTGGTCGAAAATAAAACCCAGTAGGCGGAGCTTACGCAAAACTCGTTCCGATGTTTGAGAGCAGTCACGCTACAACTCAACAGCTTCCGCGTCGGTTCTGACCGCAACTTCAGGGTTGCCGTGGTTTCGACGTCGGGGAGAAAAATTCTTGCGCCCGGGCTACCACATCGGGACGGATAAAAAAAATGGCGCCAAATTTGGCGGTACCCGATTATGGAATTTCTCCCGTATAGTAGAATGATATTTGACTTATAAGCATGCCAAAATAAAAACCCCTTCACCCCTGTGTAAAAATATTTGATTTAACGGATCATCTGTTCTCACTTTGTTCTATCATCATAGTGTTCTACTCACTATGAAAATAATAAATTTCATTAAAGCACTAATAAATACATTAAAAAACGATAAGAAGAATTATATGAGGCCCCTAGTTTCAAAACCGGACATTTGCATTTTGACACAGCTTTGATAAAAGAATCGACCATTTGATGACCGCGAATCAGTCGCCAAATGGAAGACTAGTTGCCGCTGTATCACGGCCGGTCTCCTTTCCGGTCACCATGTTTTACCACGACTCAAATAAAGATTAACCAAAGTAAAAGGATGTTATAACAAGTTTTTACGATTTCAGTATATCCCGCTGGATCTGCGGTATGGTGCACGCTCTGCATGCGGGAGATATATATTTCAATCCCCGGTAACTGTTTAATTTAAAAATAAGAACAAAATTATGTATCGTAACGCACTTAAGTGTTATCATTTGAGTCGGTGTAAAACATGGCGGCCGGAACGGGCGACCAGCCGTGATATAGCATGATACCGTAATATTCCATTTGGCGACCACGTCGACTCTTACAGAAGCTGTGTCGAAATGCAAATGTCCGGTTTTGAAACTAGGGGCCTCATATATTATCTGCCTAGTGGAAAAAGCCATTCAGGCAGAAGAAAACACTATAATTTAAAAAATAACTTAAGAAAGAACACAGAAAGAATTAAGAAAGAACACAGAAGAGAAAGAAAAAATAAGGCACAGCTTGCATAAGTGTCTTCCATTTGGCGAACCAATTTCCAATCACCAAGGGTGAATTACCGATCGGCCATAAGAGTGCCAATTTGGCGACCATATCGCTGGAATACTCTTATGCTGTGCCAAAAATAATATGTAGTATATATGTGAGGCGGAAAGCGAAAAGGGACCTCATGTCGGCAAAGTTGATTTCTAGAAAAAGCCAAAAAACCGGAAAAAAAAGTTAAAAGCGGAGTTAAAAAGGAAAATAAATAAAATACATTTGTTCTGAAATGAAACCAAGACATTACAATATTTTGAAAAGCTGGTTGCTAGAATTGTTTACTATTGCTTCATGTAGAAATTTAAAAGTACATGTCGTCAATTAAAAAGTGAACATTTAAAAGATGATTATCTTAATAAATGCTTTCGAAAAAGTGTTTTTTAATTTAGGAATAGTTGGAGAAAATGTTTTCTTTTAATTCACAAATATTTTTTTTGCAAATAAAGTGTGATACCATGTAAAAAACCATATCTTAAAGGAAGAAGATTAATATTTCGTAAGTTATATGGTTCAATATTCGTTCAATTAAGCAGAGTATACATAATGAAAAAATTATTTCTTAAAAAGCTAGGTATGCAAAACTGTTCAAAGTAGAGGCCCAATTTGTTTGGATTTACCCTGATGTTGATAACTTTCCTTTCATGTTTTGTAGGACATTTAGGCAAGATTGTCCTGCCTTTATTAAGGTTCTCCTCTCAGCGGACCAGAATTTTTTGGTTGTCACTGCAATTAATATGGAACACAATCATTTGGTTTCAGAAGATTTAAATAAAACTTTGCCAAAGCATCGCAGACTAGATGACGAAGAAAAGAAGAGTGTGAATAAACTTCTGAATCTTCAAGTATGTGAATTTCAATCATTTAAATTATATGATTTTTTCAACAATTTTTATTTGAAATTGGATTTTGTTTCGGGTGTATATAATCAAACATATTCTATATAAAAGTGATTATTTTTCAAGCTTGTCTTTTACTGTTAGGTCAACAAAAAACTGCTTCAGCAGGATATTAAAGAACAAACAGGCAAGCTTGTAACCTTGAGAGATCTGTCTAATGTTGCGGCAAAGTTCAAAGAAACGGAAAAATCATTTGATGAGGTATAATATTTTTGTCTACTCAATAAATTAATACTTGGGATATCATAATCTACAAATGCAGTAAACTGTACTGAATTTTTTAGGTAGATTTTTGAATTTAATTTTGACTGAATAATGGGTAAATATGGTTGTCTTAATGCCACAGAAAACATTTAAAATTTAAATGATATTAAATGTATTTTTTAATTATTAAGACCTTAGACAAATGTAATGAAAGAGTTATGGTATGTAACAAAATGTTTTATGTATGGTTTTTTGTGTGTTTATTCATTTCAGCATGTGGGAACAAGGGAAAAAGGTAACTGTTGTTTGCCAAGATGATTTGGATTCAGTTGTTCCCTCTGTAAATGGTCATTCCGATCATGATTACAACAGAAATTTCCCCATTCTCACTGGAGCTATGGCACAGCAACATGTAATAAGTAAGTAATATTTATATTATTATTCATAAAAACTTAATTTAATCCATATTTATAATTTGCCTTTGTTTTTTAGGTACTGAAACAGAAAAATTATCTCAGATAATTGAAGAACCATTCATTACAAATATATTGAATGAAAATCTGCTTGGTAAACTGATTAAATTTTTCTTTTTAAAACAACTCAAATTATTATTTAACTTTTGTAATACATATATTTTTTTTACTGTTACCTCAAAGTCATATTTTAAATCTTGAATTTGATCACTTGGGTGTCGGGGCTTGATGTTTTCTATCGATTGAGGTAGATTACATTCAGAAACACCACTCCATGTCCATACTCGCTCCATGTCCAAGCCCCCTGATGAAGAGACATGTATTCAAGAGTGAGTTTGGGTGTCTGGCATTTGCAACACGGCTTTCTTGCTGACTAACATGCTGTAAGGACAAGACACTCCTTAAGTTGTCCTCTGGCTACCACTGAGGAGTCCCTATTGTTTATTTGCTTATACAGTGAAACCCCGAATTAACGTCTTTCAGTGGACCAAAGAAAAATAACGTTAAATCTGGGTTTCCCTGTTTATATATTTCTTGGTTATAAAGCCCATACTTAGGTCATACCTAAATGGTTTTGTATACACCTTAGATGCTGATGAACCTGATGTGGCAACAATACTGTCTACTGAAGATGCACATAATTCAGGCGTCAATCCTGTAGTCGAATCAGGTAAAATCCAAATAAATACATAATTTATCAGCTTTATTCTTATGTGAGAAAACTGTCAAGGGGTTAAAAATTAAAAGGGCATTCACAACTTTGAAATGCCTTATTTGTATGAAAACATTGTCTTTGTTATCCTAAGACTGCTTCATATATCACTGCTTTGAAATTATATTATTTGATTCTAAAAAATATTCTTTTATCCTGTTTATACATCATAGTTTGACTTTAATATTTTGCACACATCTTTTAGCACCAGATAACAGAGAACAAATCATAATTCCAAAAGGATAAAAGGAGGGGCCGTGCTAGAGGTATATAAACCACCAGTGTTCAATTCCAAATTGTGTTTTATGTTCAAACATGTTTGTCTTTAAAAATATTTTTAAATTGGCTTAACTGTCTCAAATTTTTTAGGTTATGGATCTACTGTTATAGGGCTTAAAAAACGAAAACATGATAGGCCCATCCCCTTTTTAAACCTGCCTATAGCACAAAGGCAAGAAAGGATAATTGGATGGTTTGTGTCAAAGGAAAAGGCCAAGGAGTTTGTTAAAAAGCAGTCTAAAATTGAGGAAAATTTAATTGAAAAGTTATTCCTTCCAATATTCCAGATGCCTGTTTAGATGACTGTGTAAATCTAGATGAAGTACGGCAGTTTTTTACCGAGGATGCTTGGAAACTAGTTCAAGAAGTAGTAAAAGTAAAAAAAGAAACTGTTATTTGGTGTTGCAACGTTTGTAAGTTGGTATGTGGGGACAGTCCAACTATATTGTGCAATTGTTGCATAAGCTGGATCCACTACACTTGTGCTGGGATAATTAAAAAGCCAAGGACTACTTTTTGGTTCTGCCGCAAATGTGCATCTTTGTAACAGGCATGAGATTATTTAGTTCAGTATTTATTAACACTAGAACCACCACTAGAACGTTTTAAAAAAATAAAAGGGCAAGACATGTTTAAGGTTTTGATTATTTATAGGTAAAAATGGGATTTCTAAATTAGTTAATATCTAAAGTAAGAAGATGTTTAATTTATTTCTCACGGGGATATAGGAATACTCAAATATCGAAATTGAGTTCTAAATACATACACATTTTCAGCCCTGTAGTGAAATTTCTGAAATTATATTTTTAGACTAAATGTTATTTACTATTTATAAGTTCTAATGATTTGATAACTCGTTTTACTATTGCACCAACTAGATATCTTCTATTGATGATTCATAAAAACGGGTTTCTTAACACATTAACAGTTTTATAAATGCAAGTTTTTCTGGTCTGATTATGGCATTAGAGAGTTTTTCTTTTGTAATTAATTATGGACTAATTATTTATTAATGAAGTAAAAAAAGTCTTATTTAAATATTTTTTAAATCAGCAAAATTGATAATAGTGCAATATGTTTCTGAATTTGCTGAAATTCAAATTGTGCTCTTGTTATGTTGTGCAAAAAGTTTTATAAATGCAAGTTTTTCTGGTCTGATTACGGCATTAGAGAGTTTTTCTTTTGTAATTAATTATGGACTAATTATTTATTAATGAAGTAAAAAAAGTCTTATTTAAATATTTTTTTAATCAGAAAACCTGATAATAGTGCAATATGTTTCTTAATTTGCTGTTGTTCAAATTGTGCTCTTGTTATGTTGTGCAAAAAGTTTTATAAATGCAAGTTTTTCTGGTCTGATTACGGCGTTAGAGAGTTTTTCTTTTGTAATTGAGGACTGTCAGCTTTCTACTTCATTCTACAAAATTTTTTAAACTGTATATTGATTATGTTATTAAATAAATAATTTGATTTTGTAAGAATGAGTATTTTCTTATTAATGACAAGTCACAATTTTTTGTAACTTGTAACTAATTTTAAGTTCAAATGTACTATTTTATCTGTTAACAAAAAATGATTGATTATACTCATTAAGATATTACCTTAATAAGTATTTATAAATGTGCTATATTTAGTTTTTCCATTAATAAATATTCTTAAACGGAATGGGCAGGTCAAGAGAAAGGGGCCATGCCCCCTCATAAAATTTCAAAAATTGTTCAAAATTTTTTGTTCTAAAATTATAGTGATAAATTAATACTTTTAATTGACAAAGTTGTCAAAAACCTATTAAAACCTGGTTTTTCAATACCCCTCATATTTACAACTTTATACTGCACTACCTGATATGCCCGGCCTTGCACAGGTGAAGTTATTAATTCCTTCTTCAAAATTTTAAAACATTCTGTACACCTTATTTAATTGGGTGAAATGTTGTAAATTCATCCAGTTCTCGAGCAATTATAGTTTTGATTCCCATTATAAGTAGAAAAAAATTATCCCAAAAATTACTTATAATATGCTCATTTAGATAGATCCCTAGGAATCTGAATTATATCAGGAATTTAATTAACTTCTTCAGTAAAATTATTCAATATCAATAGTTAAAACATTCCTTTTTGTAATTTAAGAAAAATATCTTTCTAGTTAAAAGGCCTTTAACTTTTTCCATGGAGACTATGAGGGACTTGCATGATTTAAAAAAATTTTTTTTAACAATTTTATCCAGTTCTCCACGAAAAGTTAAGCTGATAAGCAAAATTTCGGGTTGATTAAGAAAGTTTTTCAATTAAAAAATTTTTTTAAGAATCGCCTTTTTTAAAGAGCCTATATTTTTTCTTGGAACCCACTGTACCGGAAGTAAAGACACATATAAACATGTTGCGGGCAATTGTGTGTGATAAATCTGGGTATTATTAATAATACCCACGTATTTGGGGCAAAGTGATTGATAAATGCCATTGAATCTTTCCCATTGCCCGCCTCAACTTCGGGTATTAATAATGCCTGGGTTCATCATTTTGGCCATAACATATGTTCACAAGTTGCAAAATTCATATTGTGTTCATCCAAAAAAAACCTTACTTTTACTTAAACGAAATTAATAAAATGTTCTCATAGGACCAGTGGAGTCTTGTATCCACGAGAATCCTCAAGAAACACAAGAAAACTGCCTTAACCACACTAAAAATTTTATATTGTTTTATATATTACACTGGAGCATAAGTGGAACTATTGGAAAGTTGTGCAAATTTGTTGAATCAACATTCAACTCAAAATTTTAAAAATTTATATTTGTGTCAACTTCTATTAAAACTTCTTATATCGTAAAAAAATTATACATTTTGCAATGCATACTATATACCAGCGGTTCTGAAACTGTGGTCCGCGGACCCCTGGGGATCCGCGGTGCCTTCCCAGAGGGTCCGCGAGTTACCCTGAGGAATTCCTCAAGTTACTTTTAGAATTTAGAAGAGTTTCTAAATTAGATGAAACAGAAGTTTTAAGAGGTTAATTTCAAAAAATTTCTGGGGGAGAACCCCCAGCGCCCTCGAAATTTTGAATTCAATGCTTAACTTTTTCCTTGAACTTTCCAGACCCTCACCTCAGAGACTTTGAGTAATTCAGGGGCGTATATATAAGGGAGGGTGAGCCCTGTCCCCTCCTGAAATTTGGACTTGGTGTAAAAAACACTGTTAAAGTTAAAACCATGTTTTTCGGATCAAATCTCCAAAAATTTTCTGGGGGAGAACCCCGAACCCCCTTTAGTACTTGGTACTTTATTATTAAGTACTTTTTAAAAATAAGTTCGTCAGTATTGAAACCCTACCTAAGAATATAGTCTGAAATTCGGACGAAGTGTATCAAAACCAAGTTAAAATCCTGTGTGTTTTAGGGACAAATTTATCTAAAACCTTTTTTGAGGATGACCCACCAGATACCTTTTTGTTCTTATAACTCTATTATTATAAACAATTTTTTACATTAAGTTAATCAAAATGTAAATAATTTAAATTATATGATTTTTTCAACAATTTTTATTTTTTTTGTTTGAAATTGGATTTTGTTTCGGGTGTATATAATCAAACATATTCTATGTCCCACCTCTTTTTGTACATCGCGCTCGCGCGAAATCTATTTTTCACACTGTAGCAAATTAATTTGGTTATGATGCGTATTCGAATATAACAAAAGTATAAAAAAATAACATTGAACCTATTTAATTGCATATGGGTATGGAGTTTTAAGAATAAAATTGCTTATTTAGTAAAATTACATAATGGACGGCATTTCTAGGACTTGCATCAACTTGCGCCAAGCAGCACGGCCCTGGTCAAGGCCGAAATGATCATGGACCATTTAAAGTTTTCATTGTTTTTAAAATATTAATTAACCTAAATCTCCGGCTATTAAACAACTCCTCCATCAGAAAATTTCGAGAATTTGACTCTTGAAAATAGTCCTTCAACGCGAGTGCATAGACCCATAGAGTAGTACTCTATGGATAGACCGCACCTTTCAGAAAATTTTCAAAACTAGTTAACTAGTTTTTAAAAAAGTAGTTTATCTCTATTCTATGGAAATCTATTGTTAACATAAGGGAAGGAATGAACTTATCGTTTTAGGAGAAATAAAGCTCAGTAAAAAGACCCCCAAAAAGGTCAAAGATCCAATACTATAATACTTATTATAAAACATCAATTTAAAAATTGATTAAAAAGAACATAAAGATATTTGAATCATTGTTAGAAAATATTATTTTAAAATTACGAATTTAAGTTTTTTTAATTAAGTATTTTTGTTATTTATCCGGCGGGCGACTGCTTTAAACTCCCTCAACCCGCCTGTTTGGTTTATTTCCTCCATTTCATCATTAACTGCGCAGTGTCATACTGCGCATTTTCCGGCTCAGTGATGTGAGATGTTGTTGAACAGTAAATTCCGGCTCAATATACACTGCCGTTGATAGCTTTGTATAGGACCTTATTGTTAAAAAATCATTGTTGTGCAGTTTGCCTCCTCTCGTTATCAAGATGGCTTTAGAAGTGTTGTATAAAATATTAGTAAAATGAAAATTTGTAAGAATAAAAGTAATACACAGAGCAGTACTTCATGCAAGTTTTGTATTTGTAATACATCTAAGGGACTGACTTTATTAATTAGTTACTGAAAAGTTTGTCACCAATATATTTTTTAAAACACTTTTTTATATTACTAGTGGTTCAAAAATTTCCAACGTCATCCAAATAATAGCTAGAGGCAAAAACTGTGCAATGATTTTAACAAAACAGAGTAAAGCCATGTGTTAAAGTTCAGAAAAAAAACACTTTTTAGTTTTATTAAAAAGAGAAAGGAATCAAATTATTGGAAGGCGTTCAGGGGTTCAGGTCGCGAATTCTAAACTTTACACAACAAAACTAAAAACCAGAAAATAATTAATGAAAAAAAACCTTTTTAAAGAACAACGTTTTTAAAATGCACTAAAAAGTATAAAATAATTTTTTGCAACTTCTTGTAAAACGAAAAACGTGGGGATCATGCATTAGGTAATTAATTCAACTTAATTTCATCATTCATTTAAATAATTTTTAACTGTGGATATAATGGTAAATAGAGTGACAAGAGTAGTGGCTGTAAATATTATTGCATGATTCCCACGTTTTTTGTTTTACAAGGAGTTGCAAAAAATTATTTTATACTTTTTAGTGCATTTTAAAAACGTTGTTCTTTAAAAAGGTTTTTTTTCATTAATTATTTCTAAATACCATTAAGGGAACTCCATTATTTGACTGAGAGATTAATATTGCACGTTTTAAAACTCACTCCACGGTTTAGCAAGTGGTCCAATTTCTATCATATTGAAGATTTAAGTTGTACGGATACTCTTGTACCTCATGTAATAATGTTTTTCATTTTATTATGTTTTGTTTAGTCTCACGGGCCTTCTAAAAACGGCCTTTTGAAACGCTCTCTCACTACATTAGGTCCTAGCTCTTAAACGGTAAGGCTGCGCCCCCCATTCCTATGTGAAATATGCTTGTCTAGGTCCCCTCTACCCACATGCGAAGTTTGTCCACGTAATTTAGAATCACCCTGTATATGTTACGGGAAATGCGATAAATCGCACGCAAAAAACAGTTCTGCTCTCATAACGGAAAGTGCGTATCTCCCAACCGCACCGTTCTGTCGCTATAGGACTGAACGAACAGCGCGTATGCAGTGACCGCACCGGTTCGAATGGGAGTGGTGGGATTGCGAGAGTCGAAAAGAGCGGTTGTGACTAACGGCTTGCGAACCTCGAATTCGTTTGGGGGAAACATACAGAGCGGTTGGAGCAAACGTTGTCAATACGATTGGCGCAAATGGAAATAATACGGTTGATATAACCTGAATACTGATATATACGGATTTTCTTTATACAGGATAGTATTTTTAAATTTAAATTACCCATGCTTTTATATTTCTAGAAACATATTTGATACTTTTTTTAACCATACTTATATTATATTAAATTACAAAAATATCCGATGGAGGTTTCTGTTTACATGTTTTGTTTACTATATGTTACAAACTTTTAAGAATTTCTTTTCAAAAATTGCAATCGAGTTTAAAAATAGAAGCTCGTAGGTACTTACCTTGCATTTAAAACTTTTTGTGTCTTTACTTACATCTTTCATCCAAATTTTGAAATAGCTAAAGAGTGAATTTTAAAAGTTGAAATTGTCACATATGGATCAGTCGCTTCTATCCATCATCTTCAAATTCAACCAATAAATACTAGATTCAAAGCATATAAAACTTCAAGATACTATTTCAGATTTGAGGATACCTACTTAAAGATTAGCCGATGCAAAAGTCTCTTCAATCCAACAATGTTGGCATGTTTTTATTTACACACATAAATTTATAATAAATTATCTGAATTTACCAGCAATTCTACAAATTGGTACATTTTGCTTTCTTTTTGTTCTGATAACTTTCATAATTCCTGAGTCTAGCTAATCCTGAAGAATTTAAGAATGTTTTGATAGTTTTCAACTTTGGGAAAATCAGTTCAATTAAGATATCAAGTCCAATTAAATACTACCCAAATATTTTGGATGCCAAGTATTACCTAATTTTTATTGCTGTCATTGATATAACTACATTTCAATTGGTTAAATTAGCAGTTTTGGTAAAATTTTTGTAAAGAATTAAAAACAGATTGTGGACATTTAACAGGACAGAATGGAATTATGATTGGATGTATTACCTCAATATCAACCTTCAAGTTTATTTTAAAAATAAATAAACCAAACAGTTTTTCAGTATAAAAAATTAATTTTATTTTTATAATTTCTTTTTGAAATATTCAGAAAATGCAAATATCTTTGTCACAAATTGTGATACTTTTAAAGAACACAACATATCAATTCTGTAAAATACTAAATTCAAGATCAAATTTAACACAATGAAATCATTTAACAAGAAATGCAGAACACTGATGAACAAGAAAAGAGAATAATTCAGATAATTAAAGGTAAAGATATGATTGAACCAGATGAAATTGGAGCTAAGCTTTAAAAAAATTTCTTGTTTACTTTTTGAGGACTCAAAGTTAGAAAAAATTTGAAAACTTTTCAAGTATGTAAAATAGGGTATTTTCATTAAATATGCAGAATATCACTATTTTTGACTTTGTTTACCTTATAAACCCTTAACTTTTTAAAAAATATTTGAATGATTTCTAATAGAAGTAAAAAATAGTACAGTAAAGCACCATTTATACGTCTCCCATTTATACGTCGTTTTCGCCAAGTCCCAATTCATTCAAATAATCAAAATTGTTTTTAAATATACGTCTTTTCATTTATACGCGGGTCCCTTGAAAGACGTATAAACGGTGCTTTACTGTATCAAAATAACTTTTAAACATATTAAGGCAGTTATGGCTTAGCAAAAACAGGTAAATTATTGAATAATAAATAATTTTATTAATTAATTTTTTTTAATGTGAATGAATCATATTTAAACAAAAAATTCAAATTCAAATAAACTTATTTTATTAACACCAGAGAGAAAGATCACATAAATGCATATTTTAGTTTAAAATATTATAAGCATTAATAACAATAAAAGTAATAGGAAAAAGTACCTTTGGTCAGATTTATAGCAATATTTATGGGTGTAACTTCCGATACGAGGGCACTATTACTGCATTGTTACCCTGAACTAGAAACACTCGTCCTGCAACACAAGTGTTGATGGTGCCGACTCTGGTCGTGATGGATACACCTCTAGAACACTGTCACCTGAGCGGCGCACACTAACAGCTTCGGCGAAGGATTTTCAGTCGTCTAAAAAAATGTGGCGCCCGACTGTGAATACCAGTGAACCTGGAGAACTTTTTGACGAGTCAACAGCATCTACCAACGACAATCACGCAGACTTGAAGAAACAAGAGTACCAGGTTTCAAGCTGTCAGATGAGAAGCAAGAGGACACAGAAGCTCCTTGCCGTCGTTTTCCAGGGAGTCCCGAGAGGTTTTCCAGCCCTGCCAGGATCCTCGGTGTGAATGTCAAGCTGGATAAGAAGAGGCCGAGAATGGCGGTTTCTGGGGCACCTCGCAAGAGCTCGGAGAAGCAGTGCTCCATAAGTTGCAGTGGTGAACACGCGCTTTGCGACTCCATATTCTGATGCGGTTTCCTGCATCCATTGCAGCTGTGAGGGGCACCTTGCCTCATGGAGAACGAGCTGAAGCGGTCAACCCAGAGGATCAACCAGAAGCTCTGCCCCAGACAGATGTCAATCGGGACTGAGAAGCAGATCCAGCAGTTGGCAAGAAGACGGCCCCCCCTAGAGCAGCTACAATAAAAAAAATTATCATATAATATCACATACTGAAATAATAATTAAAACACTGCTGGCATCCAAAAAACTTGTATCTCAAATTTAGGGAGTCAACAGAGTATAAGATAATTGTTAAATTATTCACACTAATGAATGTGACAATGAAAGGTCGGAATCCTTGGTATAATGCATTAATCATTGTGTGAATAGTAATAAAACTTGACCCATATTGACACCAAAGAGGGAATTGTTGTAATAATCCTAGAAATACAAATACAAGTAATACTGCATGGAATTACTTAGTTTTTGTTCTACTTTTCAGAATATCAAAATCCATTTTCATTGCCTGAGTAAAAATATCGTATTATAACACCTACACTGGTGTGACTAGAAGTCGACCAGCCGCCATGTTTACTCACAGCTCAAATTAGATCTATATTGTTGTGTGTCATCATTTGAGCTGTGGGTAAACATGGCGGCTGGTCGACGCTTATCCCAACTGTACCTTGAATGTTTGTGAAAATCTGTCTCGTACTGTATATTCCCCAAATCTGAGATACAAGGTTTTTCGATGATGCCAGTGACAATATAGGGGCCGTTCAAATATTACGTAAGCAACTAAGGGGGGAGGGGGGGGTTTGCTCTTTGCTTATTTTTGCTGACAAGGGGGAAGGGGGGATATGAGTGATGCTTACTTAAGATGGTGCATTTTCGAAAATATCTTGTATCTTGCAAAAATAATTTCAAAATTCAACCAAAAATAAATGTAACAAAAAATTGAATTCGGAATTCTGACGTAAGCACTTTTTTCTGGAGATGGACCACCCTAACATTTTGAAATTGTAACCCCGAAAAATAGTGTTTCGACTCATTTTTGAACCCTTAGGGTTACACCCAAAAAGGACACTCCTTGAACGAGTCACCTAATTTTCAAGGAAAAAATAAAAAAAACAGTTCTTACTTATAGGGATGTCAAAATTTCGGGGGAGGGGGGGGTTGAGGTTTGCTTATCTTTGCTGACAAGGGGGGAGGGGGGGTTAAAAATGACCCAAAAAAGTGCTTACGTAATATTTGAACTGCCCCATATAATAAAATTTGGCACAGCTTCGATAAGAGTCTACCAGCCGCCATGTTTACCCACAGCTCTCCAACCCCAGGGAGATAAGGCCTTCCCCTGTTTAGTTTACCATTACCGCCAAACGAGCAGACTAACTTTAAACATAGCGGCCGGGTTTTCAGCCGGCGCCAAGATGGCGAAGCAGTTGCCAAAAGCGGACCTTTTCTAAAGCTGTTCCTATGGTACATCTTTAGAATAAGTCCGCTTTTTTGCTGTCGCCAAGTTGGCGGTATATCAAGAGAGTATTTGTTTATGAAGAGTTTTAAGTTATTACCAGATCTAGTTCCCAAAAACAAAGCAACTAAATAAACAATGTTTTTTTACTTAAAATAGCTAAATATAAAACTTGAAAACAGGATGAATAGAAAATAAGATAGAGAAACTATATTTTTATTTCAATTTTAATAACAAAAATAGTGAAGTCACCCATAATTATTATAATATTTAATTATAGCATTTCCCTGTGGCTTTGTAAAGTTTAATTTTTGAATTTGATTGTTTAATCAATAGAGTAAATTTTGTATTCCGATGTTGTTAAAGTCTAGTGTTCTCTTTGGCGATGTTTTCAAATTAAGCGGCATGGTCAACCGCTTAGTACGTATGTACCCGGACCTGGAAAAAGTGCCTGAACCTACAAATCTGATTCGGGAGAAGCCCCTTCCAGCTTCATAGGAGTAATACGTAAGGTTTGGGAAAATTTTATTAGGTTCAGGGAAGGTTAAAACTTTTTTAAGTCCGAATGTACCTAATTTTCAATTTATTCATATTAAAGATACTATTTGTTTTAAGTTGCACATTGGTTTGTTCAGTACTACTTACTCCAGAATCCCGTCAGAATAAAGTCACGAATAATGATGCAACAGCTGGTAACCCATGTTTGTTTCCGAAGGTCATTTGAGTGAGCAGCTGTCGCCAAAAAATCTGCTTGGCATGATTTCTGAAAAATAAAAAATCTGCGTGAAAAATCTGCAGCAGGGTTTTCAGCCGGCGCCAACAGCTGACCTATTCTAAGGCAGTTCCTAATATTATGTTAATGATTAAGACCTCTAGGGTTGTCAGTCATCATTTGAGTTGTTGGTAATACATGGCAGTTGGAGGACTCTTTCTAAAGCTGTACTCCCAAAACATTTTGATTAAATACTTGAAATTCAAAATTACACCTACTATAATTAGGATTTTCTGTGGCTCAGTATTCTAAGCCACAGAAAATCCTAGTAGTTTTAATAACATAAGCAATGTGTTTATCACATGATAAATATACGTTATAAATAATTGAGAAGAGATCGGGAGCCATAGGCGCCGACTTTTATGAAATATTGGGGGGGCCCAGTACTAGACAATGAAGGAAGATATTATTAGTTATTTTATATAACAGCGGTCTTTAAACTTTCGATCGTCACAAATGCTAGACATCTCCCCCCCCCAAGATTTTGAACATCCATAAACTTATTCCTAAAGTACCCCTAAGGAATTTCTCAAATTATATTTCAGTAACATTTTACAATTACTCGAAGTATAATAGGGGGTCTGGGGAGTTCCCCCAGAAAAAATTTTAAAATTTGCCTCAAAAAGTAGTGTTTACAGCTTATTTTGAGAAATTTTTGGTTCCCCCAAAACATAGCAGTTCCTTGTAAAACATAGAATTTCTAAGGAAAATATTACAATTAGAGACGTCAAAATTTCGAGAGGGGCTTGGGGTCCTCCACCAGAAATAATTTTGAAATTTGAAGAATGAGTGGATTTATACCGCCTTTAAAATCAACGGCACAGAGCCGTAACTAAACTTTAGTTTCGGGAGGGATTTTGAATAAATATTTTTTCTGATGTACCTAACTTACGAGTACTTTTTTACTTCAAGTGTTAGATGACTTGCACATTTGATATTAATTTTGTTGAAATTAATTTCAAAATTTTATAAACATTGAAAATTCCAAGCGAAGCGATATTTGGAGGGTCCTCCCCCCAAAATTTGAAAATTTCCACCACAAAATAGCATTTATCTCGTTTTGAAGCCTATTGGGTGACCCTTAGAGCGCCTATGGTGAAAGAAGCAGAATTTTTAAAGAAACCCAGTAGAATAAAATAATAAATACTAGTAGAATAAAAAGCAAAATTTTGAAATGGGGTTAGGGGTTCTACTTCAGAAAAATTTTGGAAATTTGTCCCTAAAAGTGTTTAAATTCATTTTGTAGACTCTTTCTTATTTTACACAAAAGAAGGATCACACCTCAAAAATCACGGAAGTTTCGGAGGAAAACGGTACAATATAGATTTTAAAATTTGAGGGGGCTTGGGGGTCCTCCCCCAAATTTTTTTTTGAAATTTTTACCCTTGAAAGTAGTGTTTTAAGTCATTTTGAGAACCTTTGAGAAGACCAAGTGAAGGGGACCAAAAGAATGACGTCCAATACATTGCCTTCTTTAGTTCATGATAGAAAATAGGTAGATTTTTACTAAAAATATTGGGGGGGGCTTTGCCCCCCTTCTTCCAACATTGGGGGGGCTCAAGCCCCCTCAAACCCTATGGAGTCGGCGCCTATGTCGGGAGCTGTCTCAATTTCGATATCAACCATGATCATAAGAAGCAGAAATGACTCTTATAATCATATATTGCCTAGTTTAAAAGATTCAGGTAAGTGATTGCCAAATAAATGTGCGAGAGAAAACTTTAATTGCCATGACTGTCTTAAAAATAGAGTTTTAGAGCATTCCAGAAGATTCTAGACACTACAAAAAGTATAACTAATAAAAAAATGCAATACCTATAAATTATACATCTAACTCACTAGCAAGGAAAGCAGAGATAATTGCCTGTGTACTTATGGCAATTTAAATTTAAAAAAAAACCCAGTATATTTAAGAGAATGGGGGCAAATTTCGACAACATTAACCGATATATGTGATTCACATAACACTATACGTAGTTCATTTCAGTTCAACTAACGGATGGTAAACATCCAAACTATTACGATCATAATAGTATTAACTCAAGACTACAAGCACATATTTTTTGTTGAAAAATTACATAAATACTAGGAAAGAAATCTTTTACGTACCTTCATCTCCATAAGTCTTAAGCTCTTAAGCCTAATGGGATGGGTCCCATCGTTGGCAGATTTCGGGCGGGATCGATAGGTGGCGCCGCGCAAATGGTGTAGCAAACGAATCAGAGCGGTTCTCAGGATCGAACTTAGTAACCGAATGCCTTGGGTTGAAAGAAACGGACCGGCGGGGTTTCGGGAAACGGTAGGCCCGGTTTTGACAAATAAACACCTATCAACCGAACTTGGTTTGGTTGATAGACGACCACCATTTTTTTGCGTGCGGGCATTATTAATAATGCCAGAAGTGGAGGAGGGAAATGTGATAAATCGGGCATTATTAATAATGCCAGAAGTGGAGGAGGGAAATGTGATAAATTCAAAGGCATTTATCAATGAAATTTATCACTTTGCCCGTAACATATAAACAAGTGCTTTCTACAGTTTAAAAAAGTAGGATCGTTCGAAATAAAAAGAAATTACTTTCATTATAGTGTTACCTTTTTTATCTTTCAAAGTAGAGCTTATATTTCCGAGTCATATCATTCTACAAATCTTTTGCTGATGTCAATTTGGAAGGAAATTATTTTTAAGGAAACCTAAGTCTCCACTTAAGCTCTATAATCTCTATATCCTTCGGAAATTGAAATATGTTTTCTCTATAAATTTATCAAGGATAAAACCGTTCTACAATACTTAAAAAAACTATGGGGATATGTCCTCTGGTTTCTATTGCTCACCTACTCTCGAAACTGCTTCAGAGATCTACAGATATCTTCACGATCTCATCGAGTGAAGCTCCCTTATTTATCTTACCAATCTAGCCCATCCCGCTAATCAGCTTCTTTTTAACACCGAAACTACTTATCTTTTTTATAAATAATGTTATCCAAACTATTCCTCCCAAATAAAACCGTTGCTGAAATATTCCTTTCAAAACTCCTCAATTATTTGATGGAAATGTTTTCCCAAAAATATAATATTCAAGCAAGAGTCTTCTAATAAATATCTTAAACTTCAAGAAAAAGCATGCACATAAGAAGCTTTTGATTTAGAATAAGCATGTGGGTATTTAGTGGTTCGTCAAAATATAATCGGACACATAAAAACTGATCAGATTGACCCTAGTGAATGAACAGAAATAGGAGAAAAAATAGAGACTTTGAATCTTGATAGTTCCAAAATTAATTGGAATTTTTTTAAAAACAAAACTCCATCTTTTTATTAAAAAAATAACGTATGTGTGTTTAAAATATCATAGTTCTATCGTGATTAGCGTATCTTTTAAATTGGGTAAAATAAAAAAATGTCAAAATTTTTGAAACTTAATATTTTAATTAAGTCAAAACTGATTATAATTTAGAATAAAAAGTCGACGAGTTGCACATCTTCATATCTAAGGGTAATAAAAAAATCATAATTTTGTTGTCAATAGATTTTGCTAGGGGCCAACTTGCAACAGGAAAAAAAAGATTTTTCCATTTTGGCATTTAATTCCTCTCTTACACTTATTACTCATCAATAAGCTTTTGAACCAAAAATGACCCTCAAATACCTATTTCTTATAGGTTGAAAACTTCATAATATTTCATAGAATAGTTTCTTGCGTTGTGACCGTTCAAAATTGTCAAAATGATGATTTTAAAGCAGCAGCAGTGGCGACGGTACCTTTATTTTAATATAGAGGGATACTTTCATATTTTTGATTTGATACTGATAGTAAAATACATGTTTGTTAAACAAACAACGTTCGTTTTTAAGGACAATCGTTTTATGAACAGAAATAGTCCCACATGAAGTCCCATACAAAATTATAATTTTTACTCCAATTTTGTGATTATCTGAGGTTTTAAATTTCCATTTACGTCAATTGAAGGTCGGTTCTAATTTTCTCAAATAAACGCAGTACTCGAAATTATTTTTTACGTACGGAAATACGTATCATATAAAGAAAATTTTATATTGGGAATATTTCTAAATACATGTATTGTGTAATTTAAATTATGGTGGAAAACGTTTTGAGGGTTGCGGACGAGAATGATATGGGGTGGAGCAGTTACACTTTTCCATTTACGGTTAAAATGAAACAAATTTTGAAAACAAAGTATGTATCTAACCCCCTTATTTATTATTAAGCTGTGTGATCTGTGAAAATTTTCAATTTTTGTTTCACTTTAACCGTAATTGAAAGTGTTAAACTGCTCCACCTCGTATATCATTCTCGTCCGCATCCCTCAAAACGTTTTCCACCAAAATTTTTTTTAAGTCCGGTGAACGGTTTGGCTTTCGAAAGACCCTAAAGTAGGGTAAGTTATTTTATGGACACCCTGTATATAAAATTTTATTACACGTTTGTTAAAACAACCGTTTACGGCATTTTGTAAAACGATTGTTCTTTTAAGTGTAAGAAAAGTTAATAATTGTTTTTACACAAACCGGCTGGCCCTGTTTTTGGCAAAAATCTCAAATTCAAACTTGTCCCCGGATTATATAAGTTTGTTCCACCAGATAAAGGTAATTCTTATAGAAACCGAACATGTCGGATGGAATTCATTGAAAAGGCAAAGGCCAAGAGGCTGAAATCGTTCGAAAACAATTTCAAACTCCGTTACTTGAAGTTGAAGAATAAATTACTTTTCTGAAATGCCGCTCAAAAGTGAAACATAGTATACCACGATAGGACCGGAATCGTGATTTTCCGGAAAGTTTAAAGACTTGTGTTACTTATTGTATGAGAAAAGATTACGCTTGTTCGATTTTTACTATTGCAAGCCTGATTTCACAATAAACGTAATATGTGTATCGAACATAACCTTTTATTTTGAATGGTTTTGTTTACAAAACGGTTTTACTGGGAAGTATTTTTGTTAAATAAAATAAAATCTTGCAATATGCCAATATTTATAATGTTTTTTCCAAGTTCCTGCTCTAAATTCGTTAATTAAATATTGTTATCATTAAATTTTAGCATAAGAGCCTTACCGTCTTCACTGTGATTTTTTTTTACCATTTTAAGTAAAATTACTTGAAGCCGAAAGTAGTTTGTTATTCATCACAATCAACTTACAAATAAATATAACTTATTTATGTAGATTAAAAACTCAAACTAAAATATGATCATAACAAACAAAAATGATTTACACCAATAGAGAAAAATTGGTATTAGTATTCATATAGAAAATATTAAAAGAAAAATCATTACATGTTGATATCAAAAAGGAACACAAATATTTCACACAAGCTTGTTAGTCAATATTCCCAGTTATTAAAAAATACTGCAGCACAAAATCTTAAGTGGGATACAGCTTAAAATTATTCAAAATCAATAAATATTAATTTTCCTAACATTTCCAACACTGATATTTTATCTTTTTATACAGTCTTTCCCAACTTTTAATCAAGTTTTTTAACAAAATAACTAAACTTATCACAGAAAAAGTTAATTACGATACAACACCCAGAAGCGACTTATTCGAGGCATCCATATGACGAATTCTTTCGGAAAAAACATTTTCTAGAATGCGGGGAGGGGGGAGTCCTCAACACACAAAAATCCCGACACCTGATTATGCCAGTGAAACTTTTCTAATTAAACACACATAAAAACAGTTTTAAATTAGAAACTACTAGAACAGTCACACACCAACAGACAAAAATAAACGTAAACATTCACTGGAAAAAACCAGACAATGCCAACATTTTTCAACTAAGACTGAAACGCAATTTACCGAGTTAATAATGCTGTGATCTCGTTTAAAATATGAACGTTTTGAGGGGGATTCAGAATTACAACTTTTTTTCTCTTCACTTATTTAATTTATTTCCCGAGATCCATTCAATGGGAAATATTCCCTCAAAGGGACGAAACTTTCATCATCTAGCCTTTAAAAAACGGAATGCGTCGAAATCTGGCAGCAGAAAAAAAAGACAGCGGGATTTTGAATTCATAAAATAAAATGGCGGTGGGAGTAAATATAAGTGGGACAAACTGGGATTGTGTTTCTCTAGCTATTTTTTTTCACTGTCGCTCTGGGATGGGGGAAATGAAATTTTTTACGGAGCAGCTTCACCTGTTGCTTTTAGCGGTTTGCATGTTATGAAATTCCATTTCGTTTTGTGTATAGGCTAGCTGTTTTTTTTTTCGAGGCTTGCATTTTAGAGGGAGGACAACAATGACTGCTTGTAGTAGAAATTTAGAGGGATTTTTTTTAAAGGAATGAGGGGGAAAGAGAGATAGGTTTTAAGGCGGAAAGAATATTTTGGGATGTAAAAAAATTTAGATACAGTTGGATTTTATTCAAATTGTCTGGTGTCCAGCGGTCCATAACTTTAGGGTAGTGTATACTATGAAAAAACTAAATAAATTGACTAAAACGTGTGACTAAAGAAAATAATAATAATAAAATACTCAAGTGCAAATCTTGTTGTTTCCTAATTTACCAACAATAGTTTTATATTTTAAACTTAATGGATAATTGCAGTAAATTTTTTTTAATCTTAATGTGTCCAGAATGGCCTAAAATTTCCAAAAAATTTTTTCATTTGCTTTTCAAAGCCCTAAATTTTAAGCTATTTTCAATAAAAATTATCCTCTTTTGTGTCTGAGCTGAAACAGCTTGTGACGTGAAATATGCTTTGTTCCCGCTTGTTGCTATAATTCCGCTTTGAAACAATGAGCACTAGTTTATTTACAGACTAGTGTATCGATGAAAACACTAGTCCCACATTTTCAAGAGGCACATGTGACTTCACATTGTTAGGACCCTTCTGTAATAAAATACGTCATCATTACCTTTAAAAAAGTTTGTGGAGAAAGACAAGCGTATTTTTGGAATCAGGAGAGAATTTTTAATAAATTAAAATTGAATATTTAAAATTTTAAGATTTGTTGTAATTCTCCATTGTTGTACTATTCATTAATGACAGAAAGTTTTTCAATTTATAATTACAACTAGGAGATGTTATGTCATAATTGATTGCATTCATGGGCTTTTAACCATTAATCACAATAGTTTGAGACCGCGTTATTAAAAAACTTAAGAAGTTTGATTATTAACTATTCAAATAGGGGTAGGTAGAATGTCATGCCGTCTGCTTATATTTACGGTTAGTCGATGAGATAATTTTATGTGATTAATGGTAATTACTCCTCTGTAAGAGTATCCTAACATAGTATGAAAGTTAGAAATATAGGAAGCACGAAAACGTCTGATTGCATAGGAGAAAAAAACAATTTCCTTCATTAGAATAATGAAAATAAAGTATATCAAAAAGGTTTAGATACTTCATGTTTCAGTCTCATATTCATTCTCCTTAATCGGAAAACAAGTTTAAGTTGATTCCGATATCACATACGGTTACTCTCAAAAATATTTTTTAAATTAAAACATTATACTTAAAAAAATCATGTTACTTGAAAAGCCCATACACGACTTCCAATCGAAAATGAACGACCGATACACACTTTCCCCGAAATATAAACAAACAAAAGATCCTAAATAATTATCGAAGAAGTAAAATACAGAACAAATCCTCAAGTAAAAATTGCTTTCGCTCATGTAATGGGTCACGAAGCTTCAGTAGATTAATGTCGGATATCGCCCTATTTCCCACAATATTTGTCATCTTAAGAACTCTAAGACACCTTTGCCTTACAACGTATTGTTTTCTCCCGAGACCTTGGATTAAAGTAATGATCTCTTTTTGTTTTTGGAAGAAGCGTCCCTTTTCGCTAAAAAGATAAAAAGTTCAGCCCTAAATCGATGGTGGTCCACGACCGTACATGGATAATAATACCCCGGCCGATTTATTTTGATGGGAAGCTTGTAATTACAAAATCCTTGCCAGAAGAAGTTTTTAAGAAAATTAAAGTGATTTACAACGGTTCGGTTTATTTATTCGTAAATCACTGCTCAAGTGGAAGTTTTCCAAACAGTAGCAGAGTAAAGAAAAAAGCAAAACCGTTTCTGGTAGAAATAAAAATTTAATTACAATTTATCCAGAATGTTTCGCAGTCTTAGTTTCAGCCCTTTTATAACCTCCTTGTCTGATCTAGCAAATAAAATAAACCCCACAACATCAGATTCCATCGATCTTTTAACATTCCTAAATAGTTTGTTTGAAAATAGTTACACAAATGGAGACATTTCGGATACAACATTGAATTTCAAGAGATAAATATTAAGGAGTGAGTTTTTAATCCTCATAAAGTAACATGTAAGGTACTTAAAAACATTATTTAATGAGAGTAAAATATCCTTTCGAAATCCAGTATTTACTTTTTTTCTTTGATAAAAATATTCGGCACCCATTCCAAGCATTGAAAAATACTTGTATTCTGGTTTCATCTTGATAGTTTGATTCTAGAATTTATAAACAAGCAAAATTCAAGATTAGATTCCATTAAGTTAAGACAGGTAGTATAAGTTAAGAGTTAAGACACTTAATATGAAATACCTAAGTAGTATTTAATTCACTTCTTTTATTTGAACATCAGAGATAATCTTTAATTCCTCACACATCAAAGAGTACCAAAGAAAGATATAGGATAGGAATATCATGAGAAGAATGAAGAGATTGAGAAAATGGGAGACGAGTCATAAGCATTTGTTAGGTATAATTTTTTCTCTAGAAAAAAATATACATCCCACTAAAAAGATACAATTAAAACATTCATATAGATTCGGTCTTCTGGCCCTAGTTAGCCTTTGTTGCAATGCACTTGCTAAAATCCCCTTTAAAAATAATTCGAAAAATTACATTCTGCTGAATTTTTATCTTTCCTTCTTTTTCTACACTGAACAACTAAAAAATACAATGCTTTACCCCGCTATAAAAACCGCAATGCCCGAGTAAGGAGCATTGGGCCTAATGACATTGTCCCTGAAGAGCTCGCTATTATCTTAGCAACGCTTCTCCATTTCTTCCCACGCAATACAAGAGCTTAACGCTTATTTCTCTGTAAATCAGAGGAAAATTGGCGACCAATTCACTCGTCATCAGGCCTACTTCCCGGTAAATGGTGCATATAAGACCGGAATCGTTACTCCAGGTAAATGGCTGGGCATGGTATTCTTTTGGCAGTGAAATGAACGTTATATTATAGGGGGGTTGGCGTGCAGCAGATAGTTTTTGAGATGGGGAAGATTTAGGGAAAAATTGCTGCATGGGGAATATATTGATGATATGCTTTATATCAAGTTCACGCACATATTTTCCTGTCAGTCTTTCCTTCATTAAAATTCATAGTTTGAATCTGATGATTATCACCTGCTAGATCAAAACGTTATAGGGGTAGATCAACGTTATATACTCACTAGCGTTAGGGAACGTACCCATACTACGTGACCCGTTCAGGGGAGTGAGGGGGTCTTCAAATACCATGCTCGGTCACAGGGGGAGAGGGAGGCTTAGGGTTTCGTCACGTAGTCAATTTCCTCTAGTCAATACGACAATATTAAGCCAAATTAATTACTGAAATTTGCCAATTTAAGACAAATTAAGCCAAATTAATTACTGAAATTTGCCAAATTAGTTATTAAAATTAGACAAATTAATATTTTTTTTAAACTTTCTGTTTGCAAAAATTGATTGAAAACCGTATTTATGAATTACTACGTGAAAACTAGAGGGGGAGGGGGTCTTGGCATATACTACGGATGGTCACCAAGGGGGGGAGGGGGTCAAAAATGGTAAAAAATTGGTCACATAGTATTGGTACGTTCCCTTACGAGGGTAATAAATAAGCAAAAACAATTAAAATTATCATAAAACTTTTAAACGTATTGTGTTAAGGACCTGGTTCTTGGAAAACTTCATCTAGGAGTACTAACCATTTCATTTCTACCATCTCCAAAGTTTCTATGGGATTAAATAGAAATTGTTGAGCCATCGAGGATAGCAAAGGGTAAAACACTGCCATTAGGATGTCGTCCAACCTTAAATAGAAATGAAAGAACTAATGATTTGTACGGATGAAGACTAATAAAGGAACTATGGGAAGTTCATAATTCAGTCATTCAACGAATCGTTCACTCGAAATCGAGTTCGCTTGGATACTCGACCAAATAATTCAGAATTAGACGACAGCAATCAGAGATCCATCCGGGCTCATAATTTTATAAACGAGTTAAGGGATGTTTTCGGCTCAGAAGATTCTAGTAAAGTTAAAATTAAGTTTGGAATTTAATTCAGTTTGTGGGGAACTCATTTTCTAATTAAAAGCGTCTATTTGCGAGTGTTTCTTTTGTGTGAACAGAATGAACTGTTCATGAAAGTGCACTGGGAGTCATAAATTTGTGAAAACTTCAAAATAAAAAGAGTTGTTACATGGGGATAAAATTTTGGTTAAGAGGTCACTCTACCGACTTGCACAAGTGCATGATCTCTTTTGCATGTATTGAAAAATGATTAGCTCCTTTCGTTTACTACAATTCTACTGATACTTTTTCCATGCAGGTAACACGAACAGAGATCAAACCAATAGCAAAAAATAGGGAAATAGACACATTACTAGCTAGACTAAGAACCAAAACCCTTCCAACAAAAGCAAATCTGTTCAAGGTAAAAGTAGTTTTTTCGGGTGTACTAGATATAAACAACGAAAATAAACACATACAAATAAAGGCACTGTCAGAGTTTCTAAAAACCATAGAAAAATATTTAAGTTAAACTTAATTTATAGAATCTTTCTATGTAAAAAAGAGAACAAATGAAGATGACGAGGACGAAGCAACTCGCAAGAGTATGCAAATGTCCCTACGTAGCCGATGGCTGAAAATGAATGAATGAATGAATGAACGAACAGAGATACTCGAAAAAACGTACTTTGCACCTTCACATTATTTTCTCTCAGCATAACTTTCACAGAACAATAGTTGTGGATTCAATAAGCAAAAACTTTTAATCATACCAATTTTCAATCACATACCAAAAGCATATTGAGAGTTAGAATAACAAGTTACTTTTCAGTTTTTTTAGAATATTAAATTTAAATTCCTCTAATTATTTTCGCCAAAACCATATTCATGAGGGGGGACTCGTGAAAAAAGAACATGGCATTGTATGGCTGGATAGGGTACACTTTTTGTCTTGAAATACATTTATAAATAAGGATTTAAAACCAGTTATTATTCAAATAAAGTGTTATAGTAACAAAATCAAAATTATGAAAGCTACGAAGCATCTCAATGAAAAAGTGGAGGTATCAAATTTATTAATCAATTTCTCGACTCCATAAAATAATAATCTTTTCTATCCCTCTAATCGTAATAAAAGAGAAATTTAAATGAAATTATTTAAATTTTGATAATAATTCAGTTTTTCAACACCGAAGAAATTAAATTAAAATATTTCGTTTGTAAGAAAGGTATATTTGAAACATATCTGGATACGAACGAGAAAATAGGAGGTTCCTTTAAATCGTAAATGCTAATAAAAGCAGTTGTTCCCAGAAACCATCAACCTTTTACATTGAATATAGATTTACATTAAGATGTTAACCCTCTCGGCACCAGAACATCAAAAAAGTGAAACAACTTTTTTTTCTTCTTCTCAATACATCCAAAATGCCCCTATAATTTGTATGGAAATTTTTTTTCTTGTGGGCACTCCTTCCTAGTTATTTTTATGAGCCTCATATGAGGCCATATTTTTTTCATTTAAACAGAAAATACTTGAAAAAAAAAGAGTTCTTCACCAGTAACCTCTGGTTAGAGGAATGTGTGAGAAAACTCCAGCTCTCAAGCGTCGCCTCCAACCGTGGACCGGTTTCGCCCTTGTTAGGGCTCATCAGCACGGTATAGGAAGGTAACGCAAGAGAGCGGAGGGAGAGCTTTTAGTCTAGCCGACTATAACGGAAAAAGTGGTGACCATTGATCAGTCCTCCACTATCTGCCGGAATGAACTGCGCATTCCCTAGAACAGATTTAATTCCCGAAAGGCAAGGTATGAAAAAAAGAGTTCTTCACCAGTAACCTCTGGTTAGAGGAATGTGTGAGAAAACTCCAGCTCTCAAGCGTCGCCTCCAACCGTGGACCGGTTTCGCCCTTGTTAGGGCTCATCAGCACGGTATAGGAAGGTAACGCAAGAGAGCGGAGGGAGAGCTTTTAGTCTAGCCGACTATAACGGAAAAAGTGGTGACCATTTCTCACACATTCCTCTAACCAGAGGTTACTGGTGAAGAACTCTTTTTTTTTCATATCTTGCCTTTCGGGAATTAAATCTGTTCTAGGGAATGCGCAGTTCATTCCGGCAGATAGTGGAGGACTGATCAATGGTCACCACTTTTTCCGTTATAGTCGGCTAGACTAAAAGCTCTCCCTCCGCTCTCTTGCGTTACCTTCCTATACCGTGCTGATGAGCCCTAACTAGGGCGAAACCGGTCCACGGTTGGAGGCGACGCTTGAGAGCTGGAGTTTTCTCACACATTCCTCTAACCAGAGGTTACTGGTGAAGAACTCTTTTTTTCATACCTTGCCTTTCGGGAATTAAATCTGTTCTAGGGAATGCGCAGTTCATTCCGGCAGATAGTGGAGGACTGATCAATGGTCACCACTTTTTCCGTTATAGTCGGCTAGACTAAAAGCTCTCCCTCCGCTCTCTTGCGTTACCTTCCTATACCGTGCTGATGAGCCCTAACAAGGGCGAAACCGGTCCACGGTTGGAGGCGACGCTAGAGAGCTGGAGTTTTCTCATGAATTGAATGATGAATTGATGATTGAATGATGAATTGATGATTGATGAATTTCTCATGAGTTTTCTCATGAATGAGGTTCATAATATACTTAAATTGAGCAAATTGTATTTACAATGCAAAAATTTTGAGGGATCATATGCATTTATAACATTTGTGAATGTTTAAAAATTCAACGTAACGTAATAAATTTATGAAATTTCATAATAATTTGTAGTTAAAGAAAGAAGAATATTTCAGAATACATAAGAATTGCATGAATGGTAAAGTGATTTGTATTCTCTCGAATTTTTACTGGAACTTTTAATTTCATAAAGTAAAAACAGCAATGATGGGTTAGTGAATCAAGAAAATTTGTATACATGAAAAATATGTTGGATTGAATTTTCCTTCATGGGCAAAAAGAAGGGCTGTATGAAAAAAAAAGCTAAAAGTAACAACAAGCTATTGCTTACTGCAACGGTAAGTAAATCACTTCCAACCAATTTACTATAGCAGGTGTAAAGGGATTGTGATGTGTGAAAGAAAGATGATGCTATAAAAAATGTTAAAAAATTCTTGAGACGGAAAATTTCTCCCCAGATTGTTTCGATATAAATTTAAGAACCCATTCATAATTTAAGCATATTGTAAAATACATTCTGGACTGCAATATTTTTTAATCATCATCAGAACAATAACGGTGTGTGGGTTGTTCCGGATAACAAGACAACTAAATTGTTGTTTATTTGAGGACTAAAAGATGTTCTGAAATGTCCTTATTTTTGTGCAGTTTTGCAGTGTATGAGAAACAGTAAAAATCTTTTAATTTAAAAAATTGAAATGATTTCTTTGTTTGCAACATAAATCTTTGAAGAATACTAAAAGTTGTCTGCTCCAATACATAAAAATTAGGGCACTAAGGTATCCAATTAAATATCTGTGTAAAGAGGAATGCCAGAAAGTTATTTTATCCTATAGCCAATCTGATGTGGATGACCAATGCTTTTGAACATGAACAGTCTAACTAAAAATTAATTCTGTGGTTTTAGTCCTCTTTTTAAAATTAAAGATTCAACTTATTTTAAACTTTGAACGACCTTAAATAACGTATGAACAATTTAGAATGCATTATTAAATTTACTTAAGGAAATGTAGATATATTTTGAATTTCTAAATATATCTTTTGAATTTCTAAATATATCTTTTGAATTTAGCAAAACTTAACACGTAACAAACATAAAACACAATGCTACGGTTATGAGTTACAGTTCAACCAAATTATCCTAGATTCAACCTTTTTCTCTTGTTCTTCAAATTGTCTTCATAAAAAATGGAATTTTCAATAGAGTGAAACTAGTGTCCTTTAATTAAGCAAATTGCACCCTTGAAACTGAACGCAACACAAACAAACGATAAAAATAACTGCATTTTGGAATGTTTTTCCTGGAATACTGCTAAAAGAGTGCCTTCTAGAACACAAGAATAAAAGTTTAAATCGAGTTTTCCATATTTATCACTGGATAAAACCAAAAAAATATCTCCAAGGGTATTTCAGCTTTTGTTAAAGGATTTTGTTATAAACTTTTCTGAAGAACCTAATAAAGAATTAAGGGGCGTAGTTTTAAGTATAGGAACTAAATTTTAGCTGGAGAGTATTTACGGCGAATTTTTATTACTTTACTCGTAGGCAAATATCGTGAAGCTTAAGAAGGTAGAAAGTAGTTTAATTTAGAAAAAAAAATCTTTCCATGGGGTGATTTATGGATAAAACTAAGTTCCACACCAAAAGCAAAAAACTAAATCCCCTTTGCATTGTGGTTAAACTTTTAATTAGTTGAAGAAAACGAAAAAAAACAATAAATACACATTTATTTTCTTAACACTTGTATTTTCTTTCTTGTTAAAAACTACCAAAAGTAAAAAAAACTATCTTAAAAGTAATATTCATAGATTAACCATGCTTTTATTCAAACCGTAAGATGTTCTTAAGATCATACAGCGTAGAATAAGTCTCCACCGACTCTAATAAAAAACCAAGTTTAAGAACCGATGCTGCTTAGGAGTGATTTTAATTGTAATAAATATTCAGCGGAAAAGAATGCACTGGTTCGAGAGTGTCGGGGGATTATCTTTTAAAAATCCATGCCGCCCGAGGTTTACATTGGACCCTGTTGAACATTCTGGGCGGTTAGGGCTTCAAGAGTAAAGCTAAAAAAATAAAAGGAAAATCGTTTTTTAAAGGTGAAGTATTTCCACACAGAGTTCGTTATGCAAAGAATTCACAACCAACTTTAATGAGAAGAATGAATCCAGACCAACGAGGGTATAAAAAATGGCTAAATTGCAGGAATGTGAAGAACGTCGTGGACAAAAAAAAGGTTGTTTTTCTGCTAACAAGTCAAGTCGCGAAACAGAAAAATAGAATGTCGGAAAAAATTAAAAGCTTTTTTTAATGCGAGAAAAACATCTCTTGCGTGCATGTGGAAGGGTGATTTTTTGCGTTTTTAGGGACACACAGACCTGTCGAAATTCTTTTCACTCATTAAGCAGAAAATGGTATGGCTGGATCATATCAAAGCTGATTAGAGAGTCTGCCTGTATTAATGGTGTCATATTCTTTGATGGAAGCTTTTTTGGGAGGCGTAAAAAGTCCAGTAAGTACTGCAATAAGGATTTCAGTTTGGAAGGATATTGGAACTCATTTCCTATTGAATGTTTTTACATTATTCTCTTAAATGATTATTGAGGGTACCGTATTAGTTTTATGGTAGTTTCTTATCTTCAAATCAGGCAGCTTTAACTCTTTATTGTTCTTTCTTATTGGTTTCTTTTAAAGAGGCTAAGAGTTTTTTTGGAGGGGTTTCTGGAAACTGGATACATATCCAAAAAAGCGTTTTTGTGTTGCTGCAGTTCAATATCATAGTGCGTAAAATTATTTTCATTTTTGCTGGTTTTAATTGAAAGAAATAAGTGATTATACCAAGTGGAATTATAAAATATAGAATCGCAAATAAATTAGGTCAGTTTTATGAATGTTAAAGTTGTTAAACATCCTATATAAAAAGCATTTGATTACAGTTATATGGAAATCCCACTGTATCAACAAAAGAAAAGCTACTTTTCGTCTTAGCACCCTCAATAACCATTTCCTTCACCATACCCTTGCCTTTCTAAAATCAGATATCAATTTAACGATCTTAATTGACATTCACATGGGGGCAAATAGCGCGTAAATCGGCGTTTAAGACGCGTAAGAATTCCGGATTTTCTGTCAGGATATTGGAATTTCGGCAACCAATGGAAGAATGGGTGACAAGGGAGAGAATCCAGACCTTTTACGATACAGAAGAGCTAACAGAGAAAACCCTGGTAAGACAGTTTCTGGAAACCGCGACTTCGTGCAACGCCCTGATGAAACTGCCCCTGAGGGATACTTCCGACGAAAAGGTTTCATTTCAGCGGAGAATAAACACTAGATTCTACGCAGAAGATTCTGACAATATAGTCAGGGAAGATGGTTTTTTGATTAAGATTTGGTGTCTAAACTGAAAGTCTTACTTTTCTTGTAGTTTTTTTGTAGTGTTACTTTGAGGCGTAAATATGCTGAAAGTTTTTATAAATCTAATTACTTCTACGGTAAAATCAGAAAATAATCGTAATGAACATATGAACAACTTTAAATGTAATTAGTTACTTTTATTGTTCTAAATTATAGGTAAGTACTGTAATACCCGCACTGTAGTGCACTGATAGGGCATCTGTATACATCGAAATAAACTGTTTAGACATTTCACCTAATCATAACCAGGCCATGGTGGTTATGAAATAAGGAGTAATATTACGCAAAACCTAATAAAATAACAAAGAAATAGAATATGTTTTTGTTTAGTTGTAAACACTATCTGAATGAGCTATTATCCAGGATATTTATTAAAAAATACTTTTTTAAATCCGAGATACTTTTTAAAATAAACTTAAAATTATAGATATTTCCAACCTGTTTTTTGAAATTTCCATGTATATTCCAACTACTAACCAACTATTCTTCTAGAAGATATTCTATTTCTTAGTACTTTTTCATTAATTTGGAATGTGTTACATGTTTACCAAAAAACATACGTTTAAAACTCATAAAGGGGAAACATATTTTTAAAATCAAATATTTTTATGGGATTTTAAATCTTAATTACTATTAGTAGCAGTAAACATGACATTTTCGTTTTCCTTTTGAATACTTCTTGCAATTTTGAGCATCAATGGCACATTCTACTCCTTTTGAAAACCTCTTATAAAATCTCCCAGTTATCTTTTAAAACTACACATAATTTCGTATTTAACATTTTAAATTCAAATTCAATTTCTACAGTCGAAAATATCCACACTGTAAGTATATAAATCAACCCAAACACACTAATTATATATTAACTAATTAACCCACTACGACGTATTTTGAAAACAGTTTACAATTGGCGAATAATATATCACATCACGTAGACCCTCACAACAAGGACAACGAAGAGGGAAACACCAGGAAATGCATAATTAAATTGCTTATACCGCGGTGACAGGGCAAATGGAATACTCGGTGACTCCCAAAACAGTTCCAATGTGTCGCCTGATGATAATAATCGAATTCATAATAATGGAATGTGATCGGAGCCAGGCTCTCTTTTGAAACAATACAATATTCGTTTATTACAGGTTTCAGATTTCGGTTTGATTTTATTAACTGCTTCAGCGGTGACTTCTACAATTTGTTCCACAGACTTCCATGCTGAGAATTCAAAGGATGGTTTTAGATTCCTCACACATTCTTCGTCTTTATTGTTTCTTGCTCAGTGGTCGTTTAAAATTACAAAATTAAATTTAGGTACGTTTCCACTTCTGTAGATGTGTGTGAACTCTGTTAAAATGACAATGTGACCTTTTTGAATTAATAAGCAATGTAAATTAATGATAATGTTTATAATGGGAAGTCAAACATTCTATAATATTGAAATAGATGCATAAACAAAAAGTTATAATTTTAGTTTTAAAAAGGATTACATTTGAAACTCTTCTACCTCTTTCTGCATTAATTTGGAATGAAATCAATGTTCCTTTTAGTAGGATGCTTTTACTTAAAGAAGCTTTAACTTTTATTCAAAAATATCTATTTTTAGCAATGTAGTATGTTTTTACGTGTTTTCTATAGAAATATCCTTGACTAAAAACTGTTGAAATCCGTATAGAAATTAAAAATTTTGAATTGCTTGATTCTTTAAATAAACAAATTCTTTCACATCATTTTATCTGATGGTGCAATGCATTTTTTTACAAACTGTGTTCTTTGCACACACAGGAGGACGCAATCAATAAAATTTGAATTCAAATTAAAATGTTGTACTTTTATCAAAGAACATAAAATAATAATAATTTTTATCGAAATGGAACTTGAGGCTGTCCAACCTTTTCTTTACTGTTCTCCAGATGTTTTAAACTGGTTTGTCCATTTGCTTTAGAACACTTGCTAGACCACGAACCTTTGAAGTGCACTTGAGAATTTCAGAAAGATGTTTATTTAGAATAAAAAAGAAACCAGTCATTGATTAGGAATTTTCCCCATCCTTTTATCAATAAAATATCAAGAAAAACTATTCAAACAGAGCACTAAAAATACCGAGAATTTTTGATAGCTTGGATTTTGAATCAATTTAAATATTTCTTTCGCTAAAGTAGAGAGTTACCCTTTTCTTGAAAACTATTTCTTTTTGCATTTAAATCAATTTGCTTTTCCATATGATTCAGTATTCATCGAAAAATATTTTCATAAAACAGTGGATGTCACTGTCTCCAATCAATATTCAATGTATTCCTTTTCACAAACTTCCAAAATTAGATCGGAGGAATTCTACAGCGTGACTTTATCAAAAAATAAAGAGTTCAGACACAATATGGTTAACAAAACTTTAGGTTTCATTATAGAAATTGGGTATTGGATTTTCCGATCTCGTTTGTTACAGAGTTTTAGAATCTGCATAGTTTAATAAATTGTATTTTGGAAATATTTTTCTAGGGGAAAAAATTTTTCCATTTTACGTGATGAAGCTAGTTACATAAGCATCATTCAAATTTCCTATAAAATGCTGTTTAATATCGCTTCTTTGCATCATAATTGTTTTTATAAGAGTGAATGCAAAATGATGAGCATTTTCAGAAGTGAAATTTAACCAATACTTACCGATGATACTCTTTAAAAAAGGTGATCTCCTTTTTATATAATTTCTTTTACTAGTTACTTCGGCTAATAAGTCACATATTCTCCCTTGTGAGGTTTAAAAGACACCATACATAAAACTTGCTTATGGCTCTAATTATAGGGTAAATATGTCTTAAATGGCAAAGAATTATAATTATTTTACTCTAAAAAACATGTTCTTGAATAATTTGTCTAATTTTTGTTGAATTTAAGTTTCTGTCGTTTTGTGTCCTCTTTTGAGCTTTATGATTCACTTTTGTTTGTTCCGTCTGAAACTTAAACTGTGAACTGAATCACAGATATGAACTTAAAAAGATTATACTTTTTCCACAACAATTCAGTTATTGTTCTGAAAATGTGTTATGTGTTACCCTTTTCAGCAGGTATCATAACTTCCATTGAGTATATTTTAAATTCTAATGACCGAGCGCTAATTCATTGCATTAGCATTTATCATTAGGATGCATTAACATATCTTTTCAGAAATTCTTCAAAACCATTTTTTGAATTTTAGTACATATTATTGAATAAATGAAAACTATACTATTTTTCCAAGAAAACTCAATAAAAAAAACTATTTACAAGCCATGAATTTATATTGTTTTTTGCAAAGAATTTTTTCCACGGAAAATAATGGCGTCTGAGTTTTTTTTTTGCTGTTACTATTAGATACTCAAAAGATTTTAATTAATAGTATATTTGAGTTAGAATAAAATTTAAGAAATGGCGAGTAATTCAAAGTTTCTTCTTTTTGTAAAAAATAAAAATTTCCAAGTAAAATCCCTTCTAATAATTCCCTTCTAAACGTTTTAAACGAACATAAAAAATTATGTTTTATCAAGAATAACACAAAAAAATAAAATATTAAGTTTTATGTGTTACTGTTTTACCGCCATTCGTGCCTGGAGTCTAAAAGATCCCAGAGGGAGAATGTGTTACTTTTTCTCCCCCGACACTTAAAGTATGAAAAATAATCCCGAAATGTTTACCCATTTTAAAACTTCGAGTATACTTAAGGAATACTTGCATTGTAAATCGTCAAAACAAAAATACATGGAAGATACCAAACGCCAAAGTATGTTTGGGGTCTCAAAGACCCTATGCGTGGTAGGAAGGTTAATATAATTTATTTTAATAATAAGTTCATCAAAATGAAAATTCTATTTAAAAATGTATGAAAAAGGTACATTAAACCTATTAAATAGGCACAAAAGTGGCTTAGGGTTAATTTTAGGTTTCCTCCCTCTCCCGGTATAAATTTCTATGCATTCCAAACAATAAAAATTAAATTTCTTAGGTATTTTAAATACTCCACTCCAGGAATATGACTGTAAAGAGCTTAGGCACAGTTAAAGGGTTATTCCAAATTTACTCGCAGATTTCAAACTTTTTAAAGGTAAAAATGTTTTTTAAAAAATATTTTGGTAATAATTTTTGCCTTTTATTAGTTCTGAAGACCTAAACTTTACAAAACAGATAGCTGCCACGAAAAATATTTTATTTTAAAATCATGTTATGTAAACCTCTATAACTATCATGTATAACCTTTTTTACCAATATATTGTAACAGAGTTTACATTTTGGAAGTAAAAGAATATTCTGCCAAAGCAATTCTTTAAATTAACCTAAAAGCACAAAGAATTAATAAAAGAACAATATTTTTACTGGCTTTATTTGTCACAGTTCTAAAATCTATTTCAAAAAGTGTTTAAAAGTGAGTAATAACAGGTTTCTTGGAGAAAAAAGACGCACCATAGAAAAATACTAATTTCTCCACTGATGCTGTTGTTTCGATGGCTAAAGTAGCTTTTTGGTCCCACATTACCGGTATTTTAGCACTGTGCTGAGATCTTCTGGAAAATTTAGGAAAAAAT
Organism: Tetragnatha versicolor; assembly: GCA_024610705.1. Taxonomy (NCBI): domain Eukaryota; kingdom Metazoa; phylum Arthropoda; class Arachnida; order Araneae; family Tetragnathidae; genus Tetragnatha; species Tetragnatha versicolor. The sequence continues at coordinate 14,089,715 of JANDEH010000017.1, read as the reverse complement.
TTAAAGTTAGTAACAGATGTTGCGTGAAAATGTATGATTTGTTTTTAAGCATTGATAACAGTCTTGGTTATTATGGAAAAATAGTTTTTTATACCAATAAAAACATTAAATAGTAAAATAATACCATATTTTTAAAAAACGTCATTCGGTACAACTAAACACACATTTAAATTTTTTTCAAATTTTTTAATTAGAATTTTAATCAAAGCCATTTTTTTCTTTAATGGGCAAATGGTATGCATTAAAGGTTAGTAAAGACATTTTGTAAAAGAACCAAATACTTCACAAGAAAACGATTCTCCCTTTTTGGAACATGAAATCTGCGAGTAAATTCGGAATGACCCTTAAACAACCTGTATAAAGCAAGAATAAATAAAACACAACTACCTAATAGCATCTAAGTTATAACATTAATCTTTCAAGCTCACTAATAACACTGACCGAAAACATTGGAATAAGAAGCAAGTGTTTGTTTTGCAAAGTCATCAGAGGATATCCCGTCCTCCAGGATCAGCAAATGGTGGGGTAAGTTTCCCAACTCTTGGCAATCGATAGGTGACATCCAAGTGACCACAGGAGACTAAATTATTGGACACAGCCCCCAGTCAGAGCCGAAATCGAGCTTCTAAAAATATATCCGCAGGAATGCTGACTCGGGAAATGTTTCATTATCGAGTTTGTTCGTGAACCTCTTTCAGCCCAATAGAAAGAAAACGTTGTGTTTGACTAAGGAAGGATTAGGCTAGTTTTACAGGGTTATACGTGAAAGATTTAGCTTCCCTTTATTGTAGGCGTTAATTATTTCAAATTAAAAAGGTATTAAAATTTTGAGAATTAACTTTTTGAATAATTCATAAAATTATTTAAAAGTATCAAATGAATCTAAATTAATTTTATGATGTTTTATTAAGTAAACTGAATATTTACTATGACAAACACTAGATAAGTTATAAAACTTATATCTACTAGTTTCAACATCTATACTTCACAACTGTTCCTAACTTAACATATTTCAAAATTTCGAGGGGTTTTGAGGTCTTTCCCCATTTTGGAATTTTTTCTCTGAAAATTAAGGTTCTAAATCATTTTGAGACCCTTTGGGTTACACCCAAAGATAACCCCTCTTTGTAAGTCACATAAGTTTTAAAGAAATTATCAGAGTATAAAATTTTATTGCAAAATTTGGGGGGGGGGGTGAACCCTTTATCCCTCCCCATTTTATACGGATCTGATGTAAATGTAAATAGAAGTATACGAACACAAATGAACTATTTATATTTCATTACAATTTTATTTTATAAAGAAACTTTTGATAATTTATTGTACTCCCACTAATGTAATGGTTTTCGTTTTTAAGCGTTATTTAATAGAAAATATATTTTAAATGATTCCTGTGTAAGCTCTTTGTCTGAGGTTTGATGGATATAAAAGAAGAGAAATCATAATTAACTTACGTTTCTGAAAAGAACAATACAAAATGTACTATTTTAGTTCAAAATTTTTCATTAATCTGTAATTTTTTAAGCGTTTTCACTTTTCTATTATTTTATTTATACATTAGATACTAAAGCAATCGTCAGTTCTTATACCAAACACATATTTTAACATTCAATATTAGTATTCCCATTGTTAAAATATTTCTGTTACCGTAATCTACGTCTTGTCAAGAGTAAATAAATTACAAAATCCGATCAAATTTAATTTGAACAATAAAACTATCACATTGAATTAGAGCTGTCAACAACACATGTATCGGTTTTTCAAATCCACCAATAGAAATTTAGGTCTTATTGCTCGACCTGAATGTCAATATTTCAGCTGTCAGATTACAAAGATCCCTGAACTTCAAAATCGCGTAAGTGCAATAAACTTCCTCGCAGTCAGAGTTAGAGTCATTATAAATGGGCCCCTCGGGGTCCTTTAACTTCTGAGAGATATTGGAATACTCTGAATTCAAAAGCTTAGCTCTATAATTCTCCAATCTGTGGAGGAAAGATAAAGGGGGGAGTAGTATACGAATGTCTTAATTGTCTGGATATCTGAATTTATTTCGTAAATATTTGATGGCTTGTTGGAATGATTAGTTAAGTACCGATTATGAAATCGGTTCACGATTTTGAAGCTATTAAGTTCAACCGGAGTGCCAGTTGAAAAATACGTTAAAGCATAACTTCAAGGGTTGTGTAAGTTTTTAACATAAATTATTTTATTTCACTTTTTAGAAAAAGGAGATAATATTAATTTGGTAAAAAGGTCTCCCATTTTAAAGTTTTCATTTTAGTTTTTTTACACTTATTATCTGACTCAATTATTTTTCAATTATACAATTATAGTTTTACGATTTACTTGATATATTGTTGTCTATGGGTGGAAAAGTTAGTATGTAAACTTTTAATAATTCTTACGCCTCTTTCAATAATAATTTAAAAAATGCATATTTCAGAATGTCCAAATGTTTAATTTTCTTTAAAAAACAACTTATAGGATATTTTTAATGTTTTTGTAACCCTAACTCAACTCTCCAGAGTATAATTTTAATTCATACCTTTTTCTTCAATTTTAATTTGAAAATACAATATAATAACCTCAGCATCTCGAAATTGAAGGGACCCGGAAATAAGTAACAGGAATGAAGTTTTCGAGTTAACAAGGTTTCACCTAATGAAAAACTAATTAGTACTATATTTTAAGAGGGAAAATATTTTTAGAAGTTTTAAAGGTTTTTCTTTTCTAGTTCGTTCTCTAAGTTCGAGATAACGAGGGTTTGATGTATGCCTAAAATAAATTACGCTCTGACATAAACCAAAAGCTACATTTCCTTAAAACCAGTAAAAAACCTCAATTTAGGTTAACTAGAATAGCAATTACTTCTGAATAAATCTGTTAATTAATTGTTTGTATAGACATCCCATTTTAGCTACTTCCCCATATCATCCGGGAGACAGAACATGTTTACTTTCAAAGAAGCTATATAAAGCACAAACTAATTCTCCAAAACATCAATATTTCAATGTTTTAAAAGCTTTATTAATTACATCCGAAAAGTCATTAATGGTCAATATGTTTGCCACTTAAAGTCTCTCGCATACAAAGATAAATTTCATTAACAGAATGAATTACGGAGCCATTCAATCTGTTTCTTCAAATCATCTCACCAACCTTCGGGCAAAGATTCATCTCAGAGCATCATTAACCAGTGCATTTGTGGACGTTTTGAAGTTAATAAGTATCAGCGCACACTTTACCCAAAGGGAAAATGAAATTGTCCCGTTTTGTTAACGCCGTTGGATATTATGCTGATGCTGTTGCGGTAATCAAGCTTCATAAACTTAATTTCACTTGTGGCCGCTAACACATTAACTTACAAAGCAGATTTGAAATTGCTTTAATATTGGGGGATTTTTTTGCAGCTGTAGTCTTTCCTTATTAGTTTTTAACGGACTCATGATGCGAGTTCAAGCGAGAAATAGGATATTAATTGCATTGTAAAACTTTGTTTAAAAATTTGGAGCTATCTGTAGCAAAATCTGAAAGTAATTAGTAATTGTAAGTTGTCTGATAGATTTAAGGGTGTTTAAAAGTTAATAACAGTATAAATGGGTAATTCAAATTAATATAGCCTGATATTGTCTTATATTTAACAAATAATTTAAGCATCATTTAAAAACAATATTTAAGAGTAAAATCATTAAAACTTCCATTGACTAAATAACAATTTATTCAATTATTTTCTATGATTGTATTATGAAATACCTAACAATCCTTGAAAATTTATCAATAAATAGCATTTTTACAGGGTGTTTCAAAAGTCCGTTTCGCGGCTTTTATTTGGAACCAACGTGTCCTAGGGTCACGGAAGTACTGTCCAGCCCTAGGTAAGTGACCCTGGAGAATCCGGCGAAATAAAAAAGTTGAAAAAAAATTAATTTAAAAACTTTAGGAGATAGAGCAAAAACCTCAGTGAGAGTATTGTTGCCAACGTTATGAAGAACTCACTGAAAAAATTTCATGAAAATAACCTGAATATTCGCGGATATATTAGCATGTGAAAATAGCCCTTTTTCAGACCTCAAAAAAGAAAAAGTTCGCAAATTTGCAATTTTTTTTTTGAATTTTTTTATTACATTTTGCCTTTATTCAACTAAAAAAACATGAAACTACACAATACGAGTACAACTGAAAAAATTGAAAAATTTACGAAATTCTTCTTTATTGAGGTCTGAAAAAGTGCTATTTTCACATGCTAATATCTCCGCGAGTATTCAAGTTATTTTCATGAAACTTTTTTCTGTGAGTTCTTCATAATGTTAGCAACAATACTATCACTGAGGTTTTTGCTCTATCTCCTATAGTTTTTAAGTTAATTTTTTAAACTTTTTTATTTCGCCGCTAGGGGAGTTGTAAGTCCTCTCAATGGATTTTCCAGGGTCACTTGCCTAGGGGTAGACCTTACTTCTGTGACCCTAGGACACGTTGGTTCGAAATACGTGAAACGGACTTTTGAAACACCCTGTATATTATGTATACTGTATATTTTTTTAGAAAAATAGAGGTATCTCTCGATTGACTATTTGCCGATCTTTCGTGCCACAAAAATGACAAAGTTCAAGAAATAATGTGTGATCTCAGATACTTATTTAAATTATGATCACCAGTAATGGTCACTCAAACTACAATCCTTGTTTAAATAAAAACGTTGCTCGAGTTTTAAAAGAGACAAATAAATATTTGATCCAATTTTAAGTCCGTATAATATTTTATTTAATTTTCTCGGTCTCCGTAATTATCAATTTCGAACTAAGCATTCCTCAACTATAGACCAGTTGTAAACACAAGAAACCGATACAAGTTGATGTTTAATGAAACGTAAAATGTTTAATGTTTAATGAAACGGTTTTTATAAATCTGACTATTTTTGTGTGCCGGATCCTCTCTTATAGTTGCTTTTATTAAAAAATAACCCTCTCAAGTAAGGTTAACATTCTGATGAAATCCAGGATATTATATTGTTGTTGTTGTTGTCGTGTGCCACTTGGAATACCCAAGCTCCACAAGGATTCAAGGCAAAGGGGGTGCGGCTCCTGAGAAAGTGAGGCCCATAAAATGGCAGGAGTCCGACTTCTGCCTAATGAGATGATAGATGCTGCCACTATCTATCTCCACCTAGACAATTTTGCCATGCATCTGAAGGGGAGGGAAATAGTCTCCAGACACCTGGACCCAAGGTAAACTGCGCCATGACCGACGGATATTATCCGTCGGTCATGCCGCATGGATATTATATTACTTTGTTCTATTTGATATATTTTTTATAATTTTCTCAAAATAATTCTGAAATAAAATAAGTATTTTTAAAACGCTTCGTATTTACTATAAAAAGATACATTCTAAAAGGGCTTTGAATAGTAACAGATTATATTATAAGTTTCAAAACATTTTTAAGTCGATTAGAAATTTATTTTGAAAAGTAATTTTTTGTATCTATTAAAAAGTGAATAGCTAATCCGGCGGATTAAAAGATAAAGCACAAATTGTTACTATTTGTGTACCTCTTGTAAAATAAATAGTATTTTTGTTTAAATATTATAACTGGTTTAAGTCTTGCAATAAATCCCTGTGTTCATTCCTCTACACAAAGTTCATGAAGGAAACAAAATGAATTTTGTTTCAAAATTATTACCCACGGCAGTATTGCTCCATTTTGAAGAAAATTTAAAAGCTCGTATAAAATATTCAGTTTAAAATGATGGTTTTACTTGAAGTAATCATCTTTTAAGATATTCAAAATATATAATCTTAATTTAATTAAACTGAAACTAAAAATTATTTAAATTTCAAAATAAATATTTAAGTGTATTATAGGTATTGACAGTTAAAAATTATTATTATTAGTTATTGGCAGATTTTTGACAAGAGGAGTTAATTTACTTTATGAGATTAAGTTGTTAGGAGTTTAAATTGTTTTTTCATAGATTCAGTTCATATGAGAAGCTCTTTGATTTAAGCTTTAAATCGTTAGGTATATAAAGTTTCTGACTTACAATTTTTTTATTAATTATCTTGAAATATACGAGTTCAAAAAGGTTCTTTTTTTATCCATTCTGGATTTTAAAATTTCAACATCCCTAGTAAAAAACCCTTCTATCTGAAAAAAATACTTTTTGAGTTACAAACATGAAATCTTAAATAATTTAAGTCATGTACTCAAAAATCTTAAAACAAAAGGGAAGGCTATATTCATCCTACTACTATTATAATTGTGAATGTTTGTCCGGATGTTTGTTACTCTTTCACGCAAAAACTACTGAATGGATTTTAATGAAATTTTACCATAATGTAGCTTATACATCAGAATAACACATAGGCTATAATTTATAAAGAGAAAATCAGTCCTTCATTCTTTTTTTCCCGTTTTTCCTGCTTTTTTTCACTTATTTTTCCGTGTTTGAAAACCTGTTTTACCAGTCATACAACGAGTTAAAAATAAAACATTGTTTCAAATGAGACACAGATCACTAGACTTTTTCATTTACTAGATCTTTTATTTTAGTTTTAAACACTGGTTTTAAATTTCTTAATTTGTTCACTAGACTTTTTACTACGGTTTCAAATTTGTTATTTTATAAAGGCACCAAGATATTATTAAACATTATCAGAAACATCGGAATTGTAAAAAGTGACAAGAACACCGGGATTGGAAAATTAGCGAGAACATCGGGAAGGAAAAATTACCGAGAACACTGGGATAGGAAATTTACCATAAAGACACCCAGAATACCGGAATATAAAAATTACCGTAAACACTGAGATAGGAAAATTACCGGGAACGCAGCCGGGATTAGAAAAATTACCATGATCACCGGGCAACGGGATAAGATTACCGGGAACACTGGGATAGGAAAGAGGCGCCTGGGATACCGGGATGATTTGTAATATTGCTAATTTACAAAATTATAAATGTATTTTAAGAAATATTTTAAAAAATAAATTTATACACCCCACCCGTGCAAGGCCGGGTATAACAGCTAGTAATTCATAATCATAACACAGGTCTGCAATGAAAAAGCTGTTTGAATAATTTTAGCGATTTCCTATGTGTTTTGGAGTGCTGATAACGAAAAAAGTATTGAAAAAAATCCTATACTTCAGGATTTTTCACAAATTGAAAAAACATTTGATTCGAATTTGCCCATTTTTCATTGTTTTTGTAAATTTCTTACTCCTTTATTTTTAAAAATTAGGAGCTGTGGATGATGCACATAGTAAATCTCATCAGGACATTATAGAGATGGGGAGAAAATATTAGGGAAGATTTAATCGTGCAATAATGAAGGATTTTTGTTGTATAGTTCAAAGAAACGTTCTTGATGCTACTCACAAGGGTAAATATACCAAGAGAAGATTCATAAGGTTGAAAATTGGCTTTAGAGTGTGCAAATGAGTTCATTTTAGTTATATAATGATTTTCATGAAGAATATGTAGTAACAAATTTGTTTTATGAACCTATTTTCATTAAAATTGAAGTAATGGCTTTTTTTACAATTTTACGCAGATTGTCAGGAAGCATGTCATTCTAAGGTGAAACAGAGACCCTTTTTGAGTTCAGGGCACCAAAAAACATTAAATCTAATGACTTTATATAATAAATTTTGTTTAAAAAATCTACTTCTGAAGTGAAATTACATTTTTGTGAAATGTTGCTATATTTGCTCAATTTGTTACAAAATGAGTTGCCTTAAAAATCAAAAGAGGTCATTTTAGGATTCAGATTACCAAAAAACATAAAAAATGATTTTCAGATAAAGTTTGAGTCGAAAAATAATTTTTGGAAATATATACTTTTATTTTCTTAAGAAAGCATTTTTACTTAAATTGTGAAGAAAGGTGCATTCTTATGATAAAACGGATGTCAATTTTAGATTCAGAACATCAAAAAACATAAGAAATTTAGTACAGAGGGTTAATTTTTCAAAATTTTAAGGCATTTTCCAATAAAACCTAAAAACCTGAATTGTCAAATCAACGTGACGTCCCAGGAAAAAATAAAGGTCATTTTTGGATTCAGCGCACCAAAAATCATAAAGTTCAGGTGAAATAACCCTAACAGCTCGAAAAAAGTTTTTTTTGCAGACCTGTGTAATCATCCAAGTAAAATAGAGAAACAGATTTTGGAACCTAAAATGAAAACTAAATAAAACATTTCTTACGGCCGTATTCATGCTAACCATCAATCGAACTTTCAAATTAGTAGTTTAGGAAAGGGATAAACCATTTTAAGCCAATCAGATTTGACGAAAAAGCTTGATTCCAGACTGACGTTACATCAAATAAGAAACTATCAAATATCCCACTAACCAATCAACCTGCTAGCTCAACAAGTGGTCTCATCACAACCAACACCATAAGAACCCGAGCTATTCATATCGGCTTCCGATAATACAAATAACAGGGAAAACCTGAGCTCCTCCGGTTTCCCCAAAAATCCTTTAATTCAAAGGAACCTCCCTCCAAAGGATAACGACTTCAAACCTGAATGCTCTAAAGGGCAAATTCCATGCAAATTGTTTCGGTTTCAGCTTGCCCAAAGGACTCGGGTGTTCTTAAGAAGATCCCATTATCCTCTCTTCCTCCCTCTAAAGAGAGGGGCTCCTCCCTCTTTATTTCTTCCAGCGCATGATGATAAATTATCCCTCCACCTCCCCACCAGACCTTGCTTTTTTTTCTAAAAGCGACCCTACTTTAGATCATATTGAATGGAAGTTTTGGCTTGTTAGGGAAACTTTGGAGTCAGGCACCCATTGCAGGGGCTTGAGGGAAGGGGGTGTTATCGATTTCTTTGAGGGGGTGGAGTTGCCAAAGTCATTTCCTACTTTTTTTTTTCCTTTCGTGTGTGTTTTTATTTTGCGCTTGTTCGTTTCACTCACCCTTAACCCCATATCAATTTTATACTTCCTTGAAGGTATGTCTTCCCCAAGTGAGAAATATTATTTATTCTAGCCAGTTTCCATAACAAAAACTGCAGTTCTCTAAATAAATGAGATAGATATAAAACTGTATAGGGGGCATTTCATGGTAGTTTTATAGTCTGTAACATTTCATTTTGTCTTTTAAAGTTGTATGAATTTTTTTTTCAATATTTTTATTTTTTTATACTAGCATAACCTGCTTATACATTAGATCAGGGGAAAATAAATACACAAAAAATACGTGATGTTACACACAATCTATTTATCCTATCATTTTTCCAACTATAAGTGAACCTCTTGGACCTACCATTAAAAGGGTGCTAAAACCTTTCGTGGTTGAATGGTTAAATATTAGTTTACCTGATTTTTGGAAGTAAAATTTTAATCGCCATTAATACGATTTAAAACCAATATTTAGATGAGTGGGTGCGGGTAAAAATGATCCAAAGGTTACAAGTGACGAAGGATTTTAAGTATTCATTGTATACTTAAAATCCTTCCGTATAAATAAATACCGTATTTAAATAATACCGTACTTCCGTTAAAATACCGTACTTACAACGCGTATTACTATTTTTAAATTAAAATTTCATTGAAAAAATTAATTTCAACTCTTATGTGGTTTGATATTTTAGTGCTACTATTTAACCTCAAACATATTCAAATAACATCCGGTTATAGGTAAATTTTTATTAGGTATCATGACATGATGGTTCAGTTTAATGAATTTGGTCAGAATTAGAGTATATTGTCCGATAAAATGGTTGGTGAAATTGGCTTCTATTTGGAACAACTTCTGAAAATAATTAAAAATACAATTTTAAAATCACCAGGATTTATCATCATGCTCGACAACACGCGGAAGTTTACTTTACATTGAATTTGCTTTAATTCCTCAAATTATGACAACAAAATGTTACATTAAATTTACACTTTCATTTTATTTAGTTTAAATATGACAAAACAAACAGTTATGTAATACATTTCCTTTTTTTTCGTAAAAGACAAATAGTAGTTACATTTTTTGTCCAAATTAAATTTTTAACAGCATTCTGTATCGATATAATTTTAAAATATTTGATGCAAAGCTTATTATAAAGCAGTAATGTACCTTTGCTTAGTATTATTCGAAACACTTTCCAAAGAGAAAGTAGTATTTTTACGAGCATCATTTTAAGACCTTTTTTATTTTAAAAAAATCTACAAAATCTGGAAAGCCATCCATCCAGACAAGGAATCTTTTTCTCATAGTCAATTTTTTCTCAGTGAATGCATCCGCAGACTTTCATTATTCCTTCCAAAAAAGTATTACCCCGTGTTGGTAGCGTCTGGAGTTTTCAAAATGGTCTGCTACATAAATCATAAAAACCTCAGATTTATTATCTAACTAAACTATTTCAGATATTTTTCGCATTATTGTTTGATATAAATATTTTGTTTAAATCTTTATTTGCAAAGCTAAATCCATAAGCATCTTTTTTTTAAACGTTTTGTTTTAAGAAAAGAAGTATTTTTATATGACTTTCCAAACGGTACATATAAAAAAGTTGTTTTCTCCTTGCCCTATATAAATTTTTTACTAGGTACAACTCGTAGGGTTTTCGTTTCCCTAAGTAAACATGGCTTAAGATCAGTAGGTGCTTTTTTGATATGGAAATGCTTTTTGAGTTTTGCTTTCCTAAAACTTTCACTCATTGATTCAACCATCCGGTTTTAGAAGAAATCTGTTTTGTTATTTTCTACAAGAGAGATAGGATCTTGGGCGTGTTTTTGTGGATGATTACAATTTTAGGGAGTATTCTCTTCCTTTAGCAGTAATGAAGACTAAAGCCTTTAGTGAAGACCTGTAACTAATAGCGGGTCAGATACTGTCCCAAGAGAAAGTTAATGATTATGAACTTATAGAGTATTTAATGAAATCAAAAATCTACTCTCTTGCTTTATCATTAGCAAGGGTAAAAGTTCTAAAATGAAAAGAAAAATTCATTTGTAGAATAAATGTAAATAAAATAAGATGAAGCGTCAATTATCCGGTTTTTTTAGTTGAAAAAAGAAGTTTTTTTAAAGATGTTTAAATATAGCTAAGAACTTATAGAATTGCATTAAATTATTCTTTATTTTTTTAAATAAAAATTCGACGGTATTAAATAGAAAAGTAAAAGCTAAAACCTAACCTCTAGAACAGTGGTGCCCAACCTACGGCCCGCTAGCCAAATGTGGCCCGCGAGGCTGATTCATGTGGCCCGCGGACTCGTTAAATCTTAAAAACAAAAACCACTTTCAGAAATCTTTCAAGAAAACCAAGACATCGTGCGAGATATTATGGCTCTTCCATCTAAAAAAGATGATAAAAAAGGAATTCTTCAACATTCGGTAATATTTTTTTTACTTTTTTTGTTTTGGTTTTTTCTAGATATGGGGAATTTGCCATTAGATAAATGTTTTTCAGTATCAGTTATCCATTTGAATTCAGTTTATAAGGATCTTTTTAGAACCAAACTTCGAAAAAAGTCCGATCTTAAAAAGTTGAAGATTCACTCGAAATACCGAAACATTCAAGAAAAGTGGACAAATTCATAATTCTTCATTCAGCGAGAAAATAAACCGTTGTGTCTTATTTGTCAGAAGACTGTGGCAGTGTTTAAAGAACACAATATCAAGAGACACTACGAAACGAAACAGATAATCAAATCATCTTAATTCAGTTTTAAGGATGAGTGTTACAAATTTGGAGCCGAATTTACAAGAACTAGTATCCTCCAAACAGGTGCAAAACTACTCATTGAAAAAACGGGTTTGTAATTTTTCTTCATGTTTAAAAAATCCTTAAATCCCGAAAAATGGGGTAAATACCCACATTTGTGGGTCTTTGTGCCCACGTGAAATAAACATGGATAAACAGAATATTTTACTATGAAAGCACTAGAAATAATCCTCGTAATATTGTTTTATTATTCCCAAGTGAACCAACAATATAATAAACATAAATATAATCATTTCTAATGAAAATTGCCAACCTGTTGATCTCCATTAAGGATTTCCGTCCACTAAAAAGAAGTTTAGGTAGGACCAAAAGGATCCCTCAAAAGGTGAATAAAGGCCTCCAAAATGTCAGACACTGCATCTAAATGTTGAAAAACAAACTTCCCGTTTTTCTTAAACCCCCACCTACCCTACGTATTTAGAAGACGCCCCCTTATTAACACTATACGAAACGTTCTTAATAGCGATTCTTTGATATTCATTTATGTAAATTGAGATTCACCGTAAACTCAGAGAAAACAAAGCCGGAATTTTCAATTTTCCTTTCAACAGAGAGAGGCATATGAATACCAATGAAAACTTATCGTAAACTTTCTAAACTAATTACCTCTTTCATTTAAAAACCATAAGTGAAATAATCACTCATTGAAAGCCTTATCGAACTCACTTAGTAATGCCGTTTGTTACTTATCGCATTTGGAAGGGAAAAACCTTTCAAAGAACTAAATGAATATATTTCAATTAAAGAAAAAGGGTATTCTCTTAACTCAATGTTTTTCAGATGCAAATTAATCCGTACTTATCAATAGGTTTACTAATAAATCACTTTCCAGTTCAATGGACTACAAAGGAAAATATCCTGAGCGGCGTGGGGAAAAAATCCAAAATGGCGATTGCAGCCTTGACTTTCAAAAAACAGTCATTGACAGTTTCATTATATATCACGCTTAAGTGCGCGAGATTTTTTTTTACTTGGTGTTATCGTGAAAGAACAACGTGTTCGTTTAATTAAATCTTGTGGGAGATATCAGATTTCGGAAGACGGGCATCTTGTTTCAATTAAGTGAGCAAGACGTCCAAGAAGGGAGGTAGACTTTAATATGGATAAAACTGAAAATTTGATTAATTTTCAATGATAAACAAGGCTGTATTTAAGGGTTTTTTTCAACGGTCCGTGTAGATACTTTTGGTATTTACCTTCATGGTATTTGCCTTCGGTAGAAATTGTTGACTTTCTCCAAGAAGTCTTTGTAGAACAGGGTGGAGATAGTTGAAATGTATTTTAGAAATTTCTTGAGCTTTTAGAAATTTCTTTATCATCTTTCTCTTTCTATATTTTTCTTATTTTTGTACCATGCTTAAAGAGCATTTTTTTAACTTAAGTTAAAAAATTTATTTTTGAAATCCGGAAATGACTTCTGCAACGTACTATTGTATGCAGGGTGTTTCAAAATTCCCTTTTACGGCTTTTATTTGGAACAAACGTCTCCTAGGGTCAAGGAAGTAAGGTCTTGGCAAGAGACCCTGGAGAATCTATTCAGATGACTAACAGTGTCTCCAGCGGCGAAATAAAAAAAGTCTAAAAACTAATTAAAAAACTAATGGAGAGAAAAGCAAAAAGCGTACAAGCAAAAACCCCTTGGTAAATGTAGTGTTGCCAATGCTATGAAAAACTCACTGAAAAATTAGCATGAACATATCATGAACATTCGCGGAGATATTCATATGAAAATAACACTTTTTCAGACCTCAAAAAAGAAAAAGTTTCCGAATTTGCAAATTTTCAGTGTTATTAGGTAGTTGTGTGGGTTTCTTTAGGTAAATGAAGACAAAAACCAATCTTGCTTTTAGCTTTGCAATTAGGTTGTCTCTCTATTCTAAAAAAAAGTTTTTGGTGAACGGTTTCCAGAGAAAAGCTTTTTAATTACTGATCCGTATAACACATATTTGGTATCAAACTGTCCGGATTCTTTTGAGGATGTGCAAAGTGCCTTTAGAATTTCTAAAAAAAATCTCAATTTTAAAATATTTCCATTTTTTTAGATTTCGGATAAGGTCGCAGTTACAAAGCAAGAAACTATGAATTTTTAAACAATTGAAAACATATTTCACTGGTTTTTTAATATTCAAATAGATTAAATAATCATCTTTCTATTTATAACAAGAATTTAAAAAATATATTTTGTGTTATTTAACAATATGTATATTTTTGTTGTTCAAAGGGTTTAATTGTTGTTCAAACGGTTTTCATTATATTTTAAACTTATATATAATTAATTTATTTTTTATTTTTTAAATAACAAATTGATATTTTTATATTTATCTTTGTAGTTGTGGCAACCTACTCATTACTATATTTACAATAAAATATACACTCGCTTTCGGAAATTTTGCATTTTGCATTTATTTTATATATCCTTTTGCAAGTATGTTTTTTAAGGTAGTAAAATGTAACTCTTTATTTCATAATGACAAAACGCAAACAACTAAATAACATGGGTGAATGTTTTAGAAATAAGGATGAAAATGTTGGAAGTCTTGACATTCGGTGTCGTTGCTATGAAAATGACACAACTTCGAAGTTTGTTTCTCATGAAGATAAAATTCTAAATTTTCGTGATGTTTAAGATAATTACTACCTTTTTAACAGTCAATCATTACAAATTTTAAGAAAGTTAAATTTATTCCTGAGATATTTCAATGCTTCCCTTAATGTATCTGTGAAAAAACATTACCTTAGGGAAATGGGTAAAAGAATGTTTACATTGCTTTGTTGTTAATTTTCTTGGGGTCGAATTCCGTTATAGTTCCCGCTAAATATCGCCAATCTCTTTCGAACGCTCAATATTCAAATGTAAACCAATTTTTCTAATTTTTAATGATAAACTGAATAGTTATAGATCTAATTAAACACTTAAATCTATGAATTTGAAACAATTTAGCAATATTTATACTTTATAGTGTCCAAAAGAGATTAGTGATATTTAGCGGGAACTATAACGGAATTCAACCCCAAGAAAATTAAAAACAGAGCAATGTAATCATTTTTTTACCCATTTCCCTAAGGTAATGTGTTTTTCACAGATACATTAAGGGAAGCACTGAAACATTAAGGGAAGGTTCATATTTAGCGGGAACTATATATGAACCTTTCTTGGAATTATAAAACGATCCGCCAATTCATGTTACCATAAAGGAAATGATAAAATTCCACCACTGAATAAATATTCGCCATTTTTGAAAGAATACCACGGAGAAGTACTACCCCTGTGTTAAGAATGTTTTATAAAGTGAGTAAGTGCAGTGAGCTGGGTTTTGTGGGGAATTGTGAAGCGGTCCAAAAGTTACTGCGTCAGCAGTTAACGGGGGTTGGCGAGCGATAGCGAGCAGGGGGTGGTAGCCCCCTAGTATTTTAAAAATAAATTAAAGTAGATGAATAAATCACTATTCCAATAAGACCTATAATTTCATACACTGAATTTTAAAGCTCATTACAATAGTATAATAGCTATGAGTTTAATAAGATTAGCACTTATAAGACGACACATTTTGAAAACAAAATATTTCTCAAGTTTCGAAATTTCAGTCAGACCTTTTTAAAGTTTTTTTAAACAAGTATTTCTCTAATCCACCAATTTTTTAATGACAATTAATGATAACAGAATAGGTAGTATATTTTAAGCAGTTTCAGCAGATTTTTCTCTTCATTATTACTTTCCTTTTTTACAAAACAATATTTTTTATTATAGCTGTACATAATCAAAGACCTAGTAAAAAAACCTTCAGATCAATGTGAGGTTTATCTATTCTTTCGACTCCAAAAACTTTGAATTTATCATTAGGGGTTTTCACACCATTGCATAATATATCGATTCGAAAAAGTTTCGTGAGAATAACGTTACTTTTGAACACAAAATTTATTTTTTGAACCAAATTTAAGTAACATAAATAGAACAGAATGCCCACATTCAAAAAGGTTAGTAGATTCGTTTAGGATTAGTTTAGGATTTAGTTTAGGATTTTTAACACATATAAACATTTTGTATAAACATTTAGTTTAGGATTTAATGAAACTAGGTCCTCATAAGAACATATAGCACCAAACGAGAAAAAAAAGGTTATTAAGTCCAATATAACATATATTTAGTTAATTTAATGCCAATATTTTATTTTGAGAACTTGTGCAAAGATAATTTACATTGAAATTATTAAAAATAATCTTAATTAACAATAACTCATGAGAAGTTTTTGAAGAAGCACAAAATCTAAGACAATATCATTTTCTCTTAGCCTGAAATCTACCATAACTTCATGCACGTGATTTAAAGCTTCTATAGTAAAGAGTTCAAGATGTCTGAGTAAACAGTTCTACGAAAGTTTTTAAGAATCTCATTATTATAAAACTCCTGTAAAAGTGGGCGGTTAAATTATATTCCCACTTTATAAAACTATTGTAAGTTATAAAATTTAAAACAAGTTTGTTGTACTTTTTTTTCATATTTCATAAACCACTTCAAAAAGTGTTAAATGTACTCTATGAAAATATTATTTAATAACCAAGATTTTTGTTATTTGGATTGATTGAACCGTCAGTGTGGAATAAGGGAATAAGCCCAAAAACCAAGTACTAAGAAAATCGAAAAATTACACTAAAAAAGGGAAAATGCAATAAAAAAAGGAAACTGCTGGATCAACTTTTAAAGTATAATTGGTTCTATTCCGTTAGAGTTACCGCTAGAGCCATGCTCTTTTGGACACCAAAAAGTCGAAAACCTGTTAAATCATTTCAAATTCATGGATTAAAATGTTTATGTAGATCAATAACTGTTCAGTTTATCATTAAGAAACAAAAAAATTTGTCGATATTTGAACATATGGCGTTCAAAAGATATTGGCGATATATAGCGGGAACGTTAACGGAATTGAACGTTATAATTATAGTAAATTACGAAAAAAGAAGGGTTGAGATCATTTAAAATCCACAAATCAATTTACGGAACAAACCAGGCAAATTCGCTTTAAATTAGATCAAATCGGTATGAAGAAACCATAATTACATTTTTAAACTCAATTCACCGCGTTGTTTTCAAACTTCCTGCCACATTCAATAAATCTCTTTGCATTGTCACCTAATCGGCAGACACCAATTATTAGTTTTAGGTGAACCATATTTATGTGAGTTGATCAAATTATCCCGGCTTTATTGGTCACTTCTCCGACTGACCACTGCACCCCCGCACGTTCCTTGGGCTTATTACACGGGTATTTTACGCAAATGTCACCCCCGAAAATTCAATTATGGAGTATTAGAAACTAGTAGCAACAAAGCTTTGAGAGGTTGTTGATTCAGGTTTTTATCAGATAGTAAGTAATTTTTTTTAAAGAAAGGTCGTTGAAGAGGTGTAGTTTATTGGACAAGTTTATCTATTATACTTCAGGAAAAGTATATTTCCTTTCAGAGTTAGAGCGGACTTGTTGAAACAACCTTTATCAGAAAAATCAATAATATGTTTTTGCAATAATGTCAACTTAATAACCTTCCATCTTTAAGTAATTAAATGCAATTAGTGGTGGTTTCTTTTGTTGAACTTAGTGTTTATTAAAAAAGAGAAAGAGATAAGAAGAAATCATACATAACCACCATGAAAACAGCCAACATTAAAAAAATATTCAACATCACCGTTCTCTATTTTAGGAAAAAAATATTTTATTTTTCTTTTATCATTATTATTCATAGAATTCGTATTTAAAAAGGTAAAACGTTAGTGCTCTTGTTGAAAAGAAAATACCATAACCTAAATTCTTCCACCACCACAACACAACAGATTGCTAAAGTGGTGGATGATCTACAATGTATGATTAATCTGTTCAAATATATATATGGAAAGTTTACTTTGTACAGTGCATTATGGAAAGTAAAATATTTATTTATTTTTCTATTTATCTTGTAGTTCATTTCGCTTGGGCCCTCTTATCAAATCAATGTTGTTTACTTACAATCTCCAGGTTCTTCCAATTTATGAACAGTCATTTCTGTTGTTGTTGTTGTTGTCTTATGCCATTTGAAATATCCAAGCTCCACCGCAAAGCGTACAGTATTTAAGGCAAAGGGGGTGCGTCTCCTGAGAAAGTGAGGCCCATAAAAGACAGGTGTCTGACTTAAGCCTCGGATGATAGATGCCGCCACCATCTATCTCCACCTCCACAAATTTTGCCATGCATCTGAAGGGGAGGGAAATAATCTCCAGACACCTGGACCTAAGGTAAACTGCGCCATGACCGACCTCAGGACTTTGGTTTGATTATTGTTTTATGGCGCATGAATCAATTTTGATTATAATGCACCAACCTCAGGACTTTCGAACCCACAGATTTAACGAGCACGTACTCCGCATATACTCGATGGGTCTTCAGCGGTGTCGGGAATCGAACCCGGGACCCTCCGACCCCAAGGCCGATGCCTTAACCACTAGGCTCCCCACGGCCCTACAGTCATTTCTTCCCCACCTATAGGTATGTTAATGACGATTTAGGATTACTAGTGAAGCTTCAGACAGTGCTTTGATAAGACGAGGGCGGAGGAGTGTTATAACTCATGATCAGAATCTTAACTCCTCCGCCCAGAGCAAATGCGGATAAAGGGGTTTAATCTGACTAATAGTAAGAGGAGTTTGAGAGTTAATTTAATCCATACTGAAAGGTTAAGAGGTGTCCTTTGGGCTTGGTAGAGAGCTGTTAAGTTTTGAGTTTGAAGTTATAATAACTCGGATTTACGGTGGGTAACGAGGTCATGCTGTGGCTTATTAAATAATTTTTGGAGTGTACAAAGGTAATTTCATGGATGAGAGGGTTGGCGTGTTCCAGACAGCTCTATGAGAAATAAAGCGGGATTATCTGTTGATTCTGAAAGGGTTAATTGGCTCCATATATTGAGCAAATGGGTGGGTTGTGATAGACTAGTTAAAACTAATTTGACATAATTTGACATTTGACAAATAAGTTTTATTTTAGGATTCCTTGCAATTGCTAGTTCCAATATCCATATACAGATTGATTATAATATAAAGAATCCTTAGTTTAAGAAAGGGGTAAAAACAAGTTTTAGAAAATTGAAAAAGAATGTATATGTTACCGTTTAAAGTATATAATGCAGTTATTTCATAGAATACCTAGTTATTCCATGGAATAACTGATCGTGTCAGTTAAAGTGTGTAATATGTTATAATTCGACACTTTAACTAGTTATTCTATGAAATAACTAGGTATTCTATAAATTAACTAATGAGAGACAGTTAAAGTGTAAAAAAAACAATTTATCTAAAATGATATTAAACTGGAATGAATTTAGACAATTAAAATGAAAAAGAAGCAAATTATCTAATTTATGCAGCGTATGAATGGTATTAATGGAAACAAACCATAAAATCATTTGTTTCAACAAGGGTTAATAAAATGACACTTGGAATTACAAAGAACCTTATTTCTAAACACGGGCGTCACCGCCTTGAGAGGCCGCGTCCCCCTCAATAATTGAGAACATAGTTTAAAAAACTGTTTGTAACTTTTCAGGGCGACCGAACATTTACTGAATATGTTTCTCTGACTTTTGATCATAAAGGATGGTGCCAATACACCAGTGGCATCTAATTTAAAAGGCGTATACAAGAGGGGGCGGACACCCCATTTTTAGAACACGATTTCATTTAGAGTAGGTTGAAGCAAGTGAGAGAATGGGAAATCACTATCCCAATAAAAAATTATGTTTCTAGCTAAAAAAACAATAATAATAATTTAATGATACCCCTAAAAAAATCCAGCTACAGCACTGGTTAATGCATAAAAAATTTATTTTGAAAATGTAAAAGTATAACACTTAAAATGAGTTTAAACCTGTATTTAAAAGGTCAAATTTCTAAAACTCTTCTGGAGGAGGACCCCCAGACCCCCATTTTTAGTGAAACGTTACAAACGGTTTATAAACCATTGGGACAGAAGTTAAAACAGAAGAACAGAACATTGGACAGAAGTTAGTTGATTCAAAACCACTTAAAAATTGTTAAACGAGGGCGAAACCTATTATTTTTGGGGTAGTTAACCAGTAGTTTGAAAAAAGTTTTTGGGAAGGAAACCCGAATCCTTGAGGTGTCCCCCCCCCCAATGTTCAGGAGTCGATGACGCCAATGATTCTAAAAACAAAAACGTAAAATAAAAAATTTATCTAAAATGAAATTAAACTATAATGATAGACAATTTAAATGTCTGTCTAAATTAAAATATTTGTCGTGCGAGATATTATATGATAAAGATTATTTCACACTTTAACGAGCTGCAGATCGTTATTCTATGAAATAACTAGTTAAACCATGAAATACAAGAGAGTTTTACACTTTAACGGACACGATCAGTTATTCCATGAAATAACTAGGTATTCTATGAAATAACGGATTTCATACTTTAACGGTAACATATATATAAATGGAATTCAGCTTACAGACAGACACACACACCCACACACACGCACCCAAAAATAATGTTCAGCTGAAAAGAGATGGACTTATTCCCTTTTTCAAACTTATAAATGAAAAAAAAACCTTAAAAACCACTTAAATTGACAATTAAATTATAGTTAATAGCACAAAGAAAAACTGGAAAAAATACAAAAGTATTATGAAACCAAGTCACATTAACCCTATTTAATGAACATGAGTAGAGTCCAATGTTCACTAGATAAAAACAGTAAAAATTAACTTAAATTTGAAATTAAATTGAAAATACAATGAATGAACATCTATTCCGTCAAACTGAAGGGGCTATCTGTAGGGGATATTTATTGTTCCATCTTCCAACTCGTGTGAAGAGTGAAGTTTGGAATTTTTTTTCAGCACAAAAAGATTATTTGCCACTTTTTGGTCCTATTTCCTTTCAACGGGTAGTTATTGTACAACTACCCGTTATAATTTCAAACGGACGATTCAATTTAATTTTTGAATTCAAAAGGCTGTAAAAAGAGAACCACTGATTACTTGTCCTGAGTATTCCTCAAGTCGGGGGAAGATTTTGGACTGGAGAAAATAATAGTACCAAAATTTACTAAAGTCGTCATAATTATTTAGATTGAAATAAAAAGTTGTAAAATAGGTAACTAGAACTATGTTACACGTTTTTAGTTTGGTGTAGCCATGCTGGTATCCCCTATTGGTGGATGTTGTTACTGTTTTTCCGTGCACCAAAAAATTCCCAGGGGAAATATCAAGTGATTAGTGGTTCTGTTCTTACAGCCTTTAATACCTAAACTTTAATAATAATCCCCCTGTATTTTAAAACAAAGAAAATTAAAAGGTTTCTCCCCCAAGGACAGATCACAGCTTACTATGACATTTCTCCGACATGTCATTTATTAAGAATTAAAGGACTTTATTCCACACATAATAGAGATTTTTCTCTATAGTTAAGTCCTCTGAAAAGTTATTGGTTTTATATGAAAAGTATGTCATTTCGTGTTCTAAATTGGTATATCAATCTCTCTTCATCAAAAATTCATAACATATCAATGAAATAATTGTCATGTAAGAAAAATTACTCCATCAGACTAAATCAAATGTCACACTATTACTACCGAATGAAAACTACAGTTGCCCTTAAATATTTCGGTGTCATTCAAATAAATGCAGGCTGTTATTGTCATTTTCTATATATATTTATTGTTTGAATACACTTTCAAAAGAAAATCGATAAAAATCATGAAAATATCTCTGTTCTAAAAAAAGTTTTTGTTAATGGTTTTCAGAGAAAGGATTTTTAATTACTGATCCGTGTATAGCATGTTTTTGATATCAAACTTATAGGATTCTTTTAAAGGAGCAGTATAAGATATTAGAATTTCTAAAAAAATCGTTAATTCTATAATACATTTTTCTAGATTACGGATACGGTTACAGTTAAAAGCAAGAAACTGTCGTACAATTTATTATCCCTCCAATCACAACGACCAATCGACGCTATTATACATTTTATGATGAAAATAATTCCTTTCACGCTTCAAATAAGCGCTTCAAAATACTTTCTAAATAAGATATCTTTAAAAGACTGATAAGAGTTTTCTAGAAACTATATGTACTATTTAAATAATGGATTTTACACACCAAAATCAATTGGTTGTAAAAATTGAGTGTAATGTTGGTTTTGTCTCTTATTATTTTCAATAGCTTAAAAGGAATTGTTTAAAAAGTCTGTGTTTAGTTCATTTTATATTTTATTTAACATTTTGTTAGTAAAGATTGATTGATAAATCAATAACTGTAATTAGGCGATATTTTGTCTTGCTTGAAAGGATTGTTCAATCCATGGGAATGCTTTTAAGCCCTCAGATAATTATTGCAAAAAAAAAAGGTTTACATTTTCAATGATCCGTTTATCCTTGGTTTTTGATGAACCATTAACCTTTGCGAAGGTAGGCCGGTTCCGACTACTTTGGCTAATAGATGTTCTACTTTAGCCACTAAGAGTTCAAACAGTTTTATAATACGTTTAAAAACTGTCTGAGACTTTCCTGACTTTGAGACTGTTTGAGATTTTCCGTTTGAAAACAGTTAAAAACTTTCCTTTCTTCCAAACAAAAATCTTGATTCTATGTAAATAATAGAAATTAGAGGTGGATACAGTCGTAAGTGTTGAAAGCTAGTTAATCTAAGTCAGAATCTGAAAAATTCACTACCTTGAAGTGAGTTGCGTAAAAATATTTCTACAGAAGTAGGCAGCGGTATTCAAACGTTTGGGAACTCCTGTAATAGAGAATCCATTATTTAGTGAGAAAATCCATATCATCTACATTCGTTAGTGAAAATTGGACATCAATATGAAATTTATCTATTTGCTCGTCACTAAAGTACGAAATAAAAAGTTTAACTTTTCCCCAGACGCCCATACAAAGATCTCAATAAATGCCAAGATAACATCTTGTCCATCATAAAACTCCGATTACTCGAGTCAGTATCTAAAGCATTATGACAACCAACTACCCCCGCGACTTCAACTGCAACAAAGCGGACCGACGACTTCGAACAACAGCTCCTTATTCCTCCAACACCACACTCTCAAGAAAACGCCCTTGAAGCCACCCAAAAGGATCCGAATTATTTTTATCCGCTGCCATTCTCTTGTAAATAACTCTACTTTCTTATCGTTACATCACGGAACACTAGTCACTTTTAGAAATGACTTCGCCGGTGATTGATGGTACGATCGGTGACAGCCCCCCTTGTTTCAATCGCAAATATGACGGAGTTATCCTTTGACTGACTTAAGACCTTCCACGAGCTGTTCTTGAGAAGCTTCTAGAGAACTGTGAAGCCGTTTATTCGATTCGAACAATTATGTTTTGAATTTTTTGTTGATCTTGGATCGTTAACAGATGAATCAAGTGGAGGATATTTATTAGATGTGTGAAACCCCTTCATGAGAAAATGTTCAATTTTGTTGTTGTTGTTCAATTTTGTTGTAGTTTAATTTGCAGCTGTGGAAGAATTAAAACTTCAAGTTAAAAATAAAAACATTATTTACAATATTTATGATATTAGAAGCATACCTCTTTATTTTAATTATGAATTATCCTTTTTTTCTTTCAAAGTTTTGTCATATTTGATTAACTTATTCACGCCACACACAAAAATTCTGTAGTCTTCCTCTTCTCATAACCAAATATTACAGTTTTACCTAATACTGGTAGCTGGAATTAAGTCACTTATAATTATTATTTCTTTGCTCGATAGAAACACTTTTATGAGATAAAAATAAAATAAATACTATTAGGGTAAGCTTGGTAGATATGGAACAGCGTGTAAGCGATTGATACTAAGTTACTTATTTGAACTCTTAACAGCTGTATCAAAATCTGTCACGTATTATATCTACTGTTGAGGGGCCTCTACAGTAGACTACATTATCTATTGTAAAGTTAACTAATAGTATAAATTAATGTGTGAAAAGTTCTCTAAATTATTACTATTTTTGCATCTGAAATTTGGATTGTGTTTAGTTCTCCATGCTATATGCATTTTATATTGTACATTATAGACCAAGAAAAGCTCTAGTCTCATAATCTTCCGTATGGCGTGACCATCGCTGATCACACCACTCCCAATTATTCAATGTCCTACCAACTCTAATTATCAATATCATAAATGATATTTTGAGCCATTTTAGGATTATTTTCTGAATTACTTTCAATGAAATTTAACGAAAATTATAGCGAATATGCAGCAAAAAATATATGAGACCTCATTGAAAATGCTCATATTTGTATTAATACGGGAATAGTTTTAGATGTCAAAGCCAGTTCTTGGAATACGGCTTTGATTAGAATATCTAAGAAGGTCCTGATAAGGACATGGATCATTATTCAATAAAAATGAACCATCGCGAAGTTGACTCGAGGGGGGTCAGTGAGGCGTACGCAAGGGTTGACTATTTTAACCTTTGCATTGTGTAACTTCCGCAAAAAATAACAGCTAGTATATTTCATTATAAAAACGGAATACTGTTTACAGATTTTATGTTAAAATTACTTTGACCAAATACATTTTTAAATGATTCTTTACCCCTTAGAAGAGTGCAAACCTTGTTCTACTACATAATTTATCTTTGAATACTGTTATATGAACTCTCTATACTTAAAAGTAAAGGAGAAAAATACAATTCAGCATCCCTAAAAATCCCTTTTTTCAAAACTAAAAATAGTAAACAATTCAATTTCTTCCATTATACGTATAATGTTTCTAATTCGTATAGGTCAAATTATAAACTATGTTTTGGTTAGAAATAGTTTAAAATGTTAAAAGTTAAACTTTTAATCTCATTTTTATGTAATTTGTTTCATCATGAAAGTTTGAATGTCTTATATTGGGGCGAAAATAACGGTTAACTGCAACTGCAAATAAGCTTTTCTAGGAACAAAGTTGCTAATGAATTCTCATAGCACTTAGAGTCTTTTAAATACTCACTCTTATTAATTAAACAAAAAGCTTCTTATCAACCATCTTTTATTATGTGCTTGAAAAGTTTCACACACTTTTTTTGTCAATTAAAAAATTAAGAGCTTCTTAAATTTTAGTTTTAATTAATCTTATAAATCTAAATTTTTTTATTGTCCTTTGTCAATAAATTATTTCATTCAAGTGATGAATATAGTAAGTGAATTGATTAATTTCGCTTATAAATAACTTAAGAAAGCAAGTGAAGAATAAATAGTTAATAGTTTTTAAGATTCAACAAAGATTAAGTCAATAAATCATTTTGGTATATGGGCATATATTATCATTACTTTTGTTCCGTAACTATTTATTATTATTTTTATATTACTTTTTTCTACATTTAATTTAAAAAAGAAGCTCACACAAGTTTTTTAATATCCTGAGAAATATTATCTGTCTGAGATGTAAAACTTATAATTAACAGTGCATGTATTTCAATGTAATTTCACTATGAATAGTTTTAATTAAAATCATCTATGACCTAATTATTATAGCTTTAATTCTAAACAACTCTCCCCACACAAGTGGATGTCTTAATCAATATTAATGAATGACATCATCATAAATTCACTAAAGTGAGAGAGTGATTGTGTAAGTTATAATCTAATCAGGAGAATAGTATACATTACGCATAGAATATTTGATTTAATATATATGGTGTAAGTACAGCTAGGCTTTTTATAAATATGCTATTTGTTGCTTATTTATTTTCATAGAAAAGGTCAAGACGGACATTAAAATAAATCATTTTATTAGTATCAAATTTATGGACCTTTATACTCTAAATATTGTTTAAAAAATAGGAATCCTTCGAAACTCCGCGAATCATTATTCATAGTCTTGCTTAGAAACAATTTCGAATGCAGATTTTAAATTAACTGAAACAAAGATCAATTGAAACCGTATATATAAAATTGTCTCATTAAAAAATTTCCTCATAGAAATGTAGATACCTATATGCAGAAATATTTTTAACGTCACTGAGAGTGTATTTCACGCATTGAAAATCGGAAATACGCTCTTAAAAACTAGCCAGGAGCATTTTCAAGCTTTGAATTTTTAACCAAGGTTTTTCTAAAAAAAATTCATGGCGCCCAACCGAAATCGAAAAATATTTTTTCTACTCAAATTTGTAATATCTATATATATATTTCTCTTACGTGACGCTTGAATTTGGCGGTATTTGTTTTCTCCCGTTGGCAACGGTTGGTTTGTTTTGTTTAAGTTCCGTAAATTTAAAAGCAATCTAAAGATGGATTTGTGACGGTTGTAGCTCCAAGCAAGAGTATTTACAATTTTGTTTACAAAGAAGTTTTAGAGGAGTGATTAAATAATGGGGTAAGTAAAAGCACCTATATCAACTTCTAAGTATAACATATACATGTTAATAGTACTCATCTGATGTATTTGTTGGCTTGATATATGGTGGCTTTTCTTGACTAATGCAACAGTATCCATGAATTTGATAAACACTGTATACATATTTTTCATACACATATTTAATGTTTCCCTGCTGCATATTACTATACATAAAACTCTATTTCAACCAATAAATTTAGTTGGTAATAAAACACAGCTAGGCTGTACCAGCATATGGCAAGCGAGCGTAGCGAGCACAGGATTGTGAAGCAATCCTAGGGGAACTGCGTCAGCAGTTCCCATGGGTTGGCGAGCGATAGCGAGCAGGGGGCGATAGCCCCCTAGTTAATATATATTTCATTTAGAATGTTTAATTTAAAGTAAATTATTCTATTTATAATGTTTAATATTGTCTATTAATACTTTATTTTGTCCAATAAAAATATTTTTTGAAAAATTTGTCTCTATATTTGAAGTTATATTTGTATTTATGCTATTTCTGTATTTCACTCCTCTCATAAATGAATTTTCTGCTACCTAAAAAAGTCTAGGAGTATTTTTACTCCTCCAAAAAATCCAAAGAATAACACTTCCTATATGTTGTTAAGTAGTGAATTTTTACAAATTGCCTTTTTGTGCTTCTAAAAAACTTGAAAGCAATGCTTATTTACTCGTCTCTAAAAATAATGTAAAAACTTTTTGATTAATGGAACGGAAATTAATAAAACTTTATTTACTGTGTAATGATGTTTTAATTTGGAAGGTGATTAGTCTGAAAAATATAAATTCATATAAAATATTTCTTACTATACGTTTTACTTACAAAACAAATTATTTCATTTCCATGACATTTATCTCTAAAAATAAGCCTTAAACTCCAGTGGTTTAAAAACATTCAATGAAAGTAATTTATCACTGAAACAAACAATGACGTCACAAAAACTAATTGCATTGTTGTTGTTAAGTAAGGAATGAAGATTTATTTGATTGGTTTTTATACTGAGTTCAATTCGAAACATTTAATTATGAAATAATAAAGGTTGGGCTGTAAACAACTAAAAAGTATTAGGAATGTGTAAAAATAAATGTTTTAAATTTTAATTACACTTTCCTAAAATAACTACTTATGATAAAAAGTGGAGTAAATAACACAGAGATAATTGTATAACATAAATTACACGCTTTTAATTTACATGCAGTAATGAGTAAACATAATCAATACTAGTAAATGAATTAATTCGTAATTAAATTTGATACTTTCATCATCCTTCAGGGTTAATTATGTTTTTAGAACTGACGACAGCAGTTGCTGTTTTTTTGTCCAGACATCACCTTGCTGCAAAAAGGAATTTCTTTTTATGCATCTCTACGGAACGTATGAAACAAGTCCCTGTTAAAATCTGTGGTTTTTTAGAGGACTGGTTGAAGCAAGCAACTTATTTTAGTCACTTTTTCACTGTTACCTCCAGTTACTCACACGAAAGAACGCAATAAAAAGATGCATAAAAAAGCTGAAAACATTCTCTTCAACACGGATTTTTACATCACTCTTCTTAAATTCCCACATTTTTTCCCACTCCCATATATCCACGGTTTTTTCCCATCAACTTTCATCGAAACAAATCATAATGAAAGAAAAGCAATTAAGGAACTGGGAAAAATTCTCTTCCCTTTCAATCAAATCAAATTGCTGAAGAAAGAGTAACCCCGTCAACTCGACTCATCTTTAGTCTCACCCTACCTCAAATATTTGGCATTTAAATATTTGAGTTAGGGAGTTAGAGGTCGTTACATAAAAGCTAATTGAAATGTAAAATTTCATTGCTTTGCACTTTGAGAATATGAGTTTCTAAGTCAAGCATTTTATAAAGTTTAACCTTTGAAATGGTAGTTGGTTTACCAAGTTTTTATAAAGTACTTTCTTCTGCATCAATGATAGGTTTGATTTTCTGTTTAATTGAAATAATAGTTAAATTACCTCCATAAAAACTCCAGTTCAAAGATCCAATATTTTTAACCAATCGAAACTCGCAAAAATATCTTAAGCATCATATTAAGCATATGTATAAGCAAAAATATCTTAAGTGAAAAGTGTGAAATGGCGTTTCAGTCCTCCACTCTTTTGTGGAAACTATAGTGATTCACAGGAGTGAATCACTCATGAAAGTGAAACAGTGTGAATGAGCCTTTACAAATCTCCTTCCTATATACTCCTGTTGGGTGGCCCTTACCTTCTACCAACATTTATATTAGCCGAGATCGTTATATAGAGTTTAGATTGCGTTGTGATTTTCTAAAAGTTACATTTAACATAAGATAACATACTAACAATACCCAGGACAATGGAATCTAGAAAATGATCTAAAAGGCTTGGATTTAACGATAAAACACATTTATTTACACTTAACACAAATACTACACAAATTTTAGACAGTAGAAATAAATATGTGGCATCTATACAAATTTTAGGAAGCTATCATTTATCTTAAGAATATTTCATTTAAAATTTAGTTATATATATTAAGCGGGCTTTCAATACTAAACAATAAACTTTCAAAACATATATACACTGAGAGAGAGCTGGTGAAATCGGGGTAACTGTATCCACTTACCCATTTTTATGCAGACTTTGATCATTCTAGTGGTTGGACGTAGAGCGGACCCTCAACTCTGGCACTATGGGAAAATTTTGGGAACTTTTTGGAATCTCTTGTAGGAGCATTTATAGGCCCCCTTCTTATGATTACTCCGCCCACCTAGAATTTTCTAGATAATAATATTGGTCCTGGTCCGGAGTACGGACGTCCCTCAAAAATCTAGGGTTCCCAGTGGTTAGTCATTTGGAGTTTATGTCAAGAGATTAAGCATTCTGGTTGGTTCCCCCATCTTATTAGCATTCACTCTTTCCCGGGCCTTCTTCTTATCCCCTCAATAAATTATGGGAACCTCTATTCTTATTTCTGACAATTTAACAAAGGGTTTATGTCTGCACCTGGAATCTATGGTTATTGTTAAATATAGCTTTCGGGGGCTATCCTTGGACCCCACACGTTGACCCGATCGAGGAATGTCCACCTGGTATGGCAGATGGACTTATAAAAATATAATGATGATGGGTAACTTTTGTACCCACTCAACATTCCTGCCACTTCTCCAAGAAAAAAAAATTTAAATATTTTTTTTAATGCGGATTCAACCTTAAATGAAATTAAACCTATGGGTCACAGCAGTATCTCTCTCAGCTTAATGTGTCAACTTCTCTAAAATGAAGGTAGCATGCTATACCCTAACATTTAAACAACACAAGTAACAATAGAAACACAATACAAGACAACACAATACAATTACAGAAAATTGGTTAAAAGTAGTAGTAAAAAAATTTAGTTTTCCTTAAAGAGAAAAAACCAGTAATAACTCAAAAAAATTTAGGTTCTTTTTTCAATGGGATAATCATTAAATCTCGTTAGTCTATAAACATTATTACTACTACAACCAAATATTTGAATTTCTAGGTTATATAAAGCGTTTTACCTGAAACCTGAATAGCATAAAATAAGATAAAATAATAAACAGTTATTCATTAAGAGTATTAATTCACTTATATATGAATCATTCTAAAAACTAAGGAAGTACTAAAAAGTTCACTGGATTCAATGTTTTCTTCCTTTTGCACAGTTCACTCGACTTCAATGATACTCAGGCAAGCTAAATCACTAATGTTCGCATGATAATTATAGCACAAAAGTTTGAGAACTGGAACAGTTCGGAACTATTCGGAATACTCGATGTGGATGTTGAACAGTTTTATCAGTAGATGAATGCTCGTCGGAGCACCCCAAAACGTCCGTTATTGGATAACCGCGTGCACCACAACCACAGAGTCCTATATAGCACTAAGTTCGATGCCGAATCTAGTAGTATGACTTCCTTCAGCAGTGGGAAGTGGCATGACTCCTCGTGTGGATAGAGATGCAGGGACAGTCAATATGCCGGTTGGCATGAGGTACTAACGGTTGGCATTTTGAAGCGAAGGATGAGTCGTAAAACGCACCCGCGGTCGTACCGGCATGGTTCAGTCATAAATGCCGGTTGACATGAGGAACTAGCAATGGGTGGTTCGCGATGGAGAACCCTTCTATCATCCTGAGTGCACTCGAGGTTGCAGGTTGCTCCTGAACAGGCACCGCCAAGGGAGGATGCCAACGTTAGGATGAAGTAAGTGCTCTATAAAGCTTAAGCAGTCGCAATGTTCAGTCCAATGGAAGGGCATCTTCCCGACTGGGGATGGCCCAAGTGGATCCGGTGGAGTCGGCTACCACACTGTTGTCCAACAGATACCCGTGGTTATTTCAGGCAATCACACAAATTCATAGAAGTTTCTGGGTGTGACCCCGAATTGTTTTTGGTTCACTGTAATGGGCTTGCATTGGTTATCAGCCCGATTACCTAAGTTCCAGTCTATAGGTTCAGCTGGTTATTCTAGATAAGGTTGCAGAGGTTGAGTTAGACCACATTTCCCGAAAATGTTCGTGGTCTCTGACACAGCGTATGTCATCAGAGAGCTGTGGGCTGTAAGCAAGAGTTAGTGGACAAACAGTGACCGAACAACACCATCTCTCTCAAATGTACATAATTTAAATTTCATTTTCTTACTAATATTAATTCATTCCATATTATTATTTATTTATATTCATTTATATACAAAATTTAAAAGCATTTGATCGCTTTTGAGATCAATATTAGCAAATTTATCTAGTTTAATTAATTGCTGTTACTCAAACTAATGTCAGCACATTTTTTATTATACTTCACGCCTACACTCAGAACCTCATTTTATTATCTACCATGACTGTTTCATAAGGCTTGCACATTTACTATAAAAATAAATTAACACAATGCACGTACAATAATTTAAATTTGAATCATATATACACACTAACAGAAAATTCTTTAGCTGATTTGAATTTTCACCTTTCATAAATTTAACAACTAATTTTCATTAAGACATTACTTTAAAAGTCATTTACGAACTTTACTTTGTCCTTATGTCTTACTCTGTCAAATCTACAACACGAAGTATTTAGTCATTAACTCTGCTATATTTATATTTACATGGATGTTTTACTTATTATTTAGAGTATCCATCCCAACTGTTTATATTTTGTACAAATTCAATCTCAATCCTGTTCGGATAGTTCCTTTTTTTTTCAATCATCAATTCATTTGTAATTTTTTAGCGTACAATATGTTCATAAATGTGTTTCATCTTTCATTTATATCATTTTATTACCATTAATGACACATTATTCAACCTTTCCTTCAACCATTATTTTTTCTCTCTTATTCATTATCGTTGTATTCTTATCATTCATTTAGTCCTTGGGATGTTTGTCCCGTTATTTATCAAAGTATTATACATTCGCCATATACTTTCCAATACAAGCTTTTTTTCTGCCCGAATTTCGTGTCTCCGAGTGCCCAATTACCTCGCTCTTTTTACGATCACCTCACCATTGTAGTACAGTGTGATTACCTTCCCCTCCTGTGTGAAGCGTCCGTGTCGGGCTTGCGCGGTTGTGAATCGACTAATTCCCATGACAAATTCATAGCTCTGGGGTACTAGTAAGATAGCTTTTGCACTCATGGTGTTTAGCGGTGTCGTTTGATCCCTTGAAAGGCCCGTATGTTGTCCGTGCACTTTTCCTCGGCCGAAGGGATGTTACTAACATTGGTTTGCACTGTGACAGAGCACATTTGAAGAGGCAGTCGTTGGACAGCACCTCGGTAAAATTTCGTATCGTTCCCTGATTACTTAATTGTTTTCAAGCATTCCTTATTTCATGTCTCATAGGGCTCAAATTTACATTACTTTTTATTTTGCCTCTTTCTTTGTATGATTATTTAGCACTTGGGATTACCTCATAAGATTGTTGCATGTTTAAGAGTCTTGAAACCTTTTATATTCATGGCAATTTTTTTTTCCAAATTTTAATGCGGTTTACACCGTGGAATTTTAGTCCTTTTTCTTTTCATTTAACGCGCTATGATTTTATTATTTGTTTGTTTGTGACCTGATGTTTATTTTCCAATATTTTAGTTGCATATGAATTATTATTTAGAGAAGATATGATATTGAATTGCTAATAGGAAGATATTATTATTGTTTCAAGAATCCTGTCGGTTAATCCGAAGTCGTAAGTTATTTAGTTATTTTTTTTTCCACAATTTTAACTATAAGTAGTTTATTAGAATAAATTATGTAAGCGGGTTCACCATTCATTAATTTCCGGTTGATCAGGCCGTATTTCAATGTCTAGTGAACCTCGGAGAATTTATTAAAATAGTGTGAAATTTTACATATTTGCATTGAATAAACAACACATAAACAACATATACACCCCATGGTACCCTGTGGTATATATGGGTTTACCTTAGTTGTTTTCATTTGATTAACACTATTTTTTATTACACTATTTATTTAATAATTTTTCTCATTAATTTTTGTTTATTATTTTTTTTTTATATATAGTTGGATGAGTTTCACGGTGTTTATAGTTATATATTTTTGTTGTGCTATTTTTTTGTTTTGTTTAACTTGAAGAACCTGACCCGCAGGTTTTCCGTGTATCTGTGTGTTAATACTTGTACTCGTTTATTTCTTTTCCTCTTTTTTTTTTTTTTGTATACATACATTAAATTTTCCTTTCAACCCAATTATTCCTAATACAATTCAGGACCTAATACAATTCAGTACGCAATTATGACTTTTTTTTTCAGTTACATTATCAATCGCAAATTTACAGGTTTACATTTGATTTTATATATGAGTAATTTACATTTATGCAATGGCTCAATTTTTCCTTTTATTAGAATTCTGATGATTATTCATTTATTTTGTATTACCATTCTATATTTTTTTCGTGATATCTATAATCTTTATGCCTATATTTTCTGTAATTTTTTTCTCATCAATTCATTTCCAAGATTAATTCTACTAACTTATACACATTTTCCTGTTTCATGTCGCATTTATTTTCCTCTCCGCGTTTTATTTCTACAATAAACCTATCTGTGCTGCTTTTACTGTACACAACAGTGTCGCTTGCTATCCGAGGCCAATTGTATACATAATAGCGGATCGACCTTTTGAGCAGGCCGCTCCAGGGGTTTCGACCTTGAGAGGGGTTGGGAATATTCTGGCGGTGACGCTTCCTTTGTTATTGGGGGGTTTGGCAACAGGTTTGGAGAGAAAATATTATATTCTGGGATTTGGATTATTAGTTAGAAAAAAAAATCAATTGACAATTTTTGTAAATATCAATTATTTGTATCGTGATTTTATATTTCTTAATCACCTTTTAATTTATCCGCCATTTTATCCAAAAAGGTCAGTATTGAGGATTGTCCTTCTCGGACTTCTTCCTCCGGTGGGCGCGTGACTCGCTCCGCCCAGTTGAATAAACGAGTGCCCCAATCTTCTGCATGCACCTCTGCCACCGTATTGTCTCTCCGTGGTCGAAGGGAAAAATCGCGTTTTGGCAGATTTTCGTTAATCTGTTTCCGTTTTCTTTTGGGTTTTGGATCATTTGTTTGATTGGGGTCAGAATTACTTTTTCCATCATCCTCTTTATTTTTAGTTTCTACTACCTGTGGTGTAATATTGTTTTGTGGAGTATTTGCCTGATTCTCTGTATTGGTATCGCGATTTTCTGTAACTATATTTTGATTTCCCGTATCAATTCGATCTCCATTATCACTTTGAATATTTTCAGACATTGTGGGTATGTTAGGGGAGTTTTGTTTTTCTAATCTGTTGGTACCCCGTCTATTATCAGACAGAATGGGGTAGGGAGTGTAATCCCCTTCATCAAAGACAGCATGGGGTAATTGTTTGGGTAATGTGTGTTCTATATTTTCTGGATTTTGTTCATTAATTATTAGATTGTCTTTTCTGGAGGTATAGGGTATAAGTCGTGAGGAATGAACCCTCATTAATTTAGCCCTTGGGTTATTTATCTCTTCAATAGAGTAATTTACTGGGGTATGTTTTTCTATTATGCGAAAAATACCTTTAAAATTCCTTTTCTTAGGTAAGTGACAGTTCCTGTCATAATGGGGTTGGTGTAGAAACACTAATTGCCCTATTTGAAATTCCCTTAATTTAGCATTTCTATTTTGATAGTTCTCTTGGTTTTCAGCTGATTTTAAAAGATTTTCGCGAATTATTCTCTTAATTTTAGCCAAATTTTGCATCCTTGCTTCTATGTACTCAGGGTAAGGGTTATTGATATCTGACATTGGTTTATTATTATGGTTAATATCATCTGGTAGATCAATATCGTATCCGTATAAAAGAAAACTGGGCTTTTCCCCGGTTGTAGAATGAATTGTGTTGTTATAACACATTTCAAAATTTGGGAGTTCCTTATCCCATTGTAGGGTCTCTCGCGCTAAAATTGATATTGTTTTACGCAAGGCTTTATGACTGGCCTCATTAGTGCCATTTGTTTGGGGGTGGTATGGGGTAGTATATAATTTGTCTATACCTAATTTTTCTGCAGTTGTTTTAAAAAGCTGAGCTGTGAAGTTTGTCCCACAATCAGTTAGTAAATATTCCATTTTCCCAAATTGTGTGATGTAATTATATAGTTTTTCAGCTGTATTTATCGCTGTTTGATTTTCCATGGCATACAATTTCATGTATCGCGTAAAGTGGTCAATAACGACCATTATATATTGGTTATTCTGCGCAGTTCGCGGTAATTTTCCTACAAAATCTATCGACACGACCTGACCTGGTCGATCTGGGATTAAGTTTCTTTGAATTGGGACTTTTTGCAGTCTATTTGGTGACTTAAAACCTATACATTCTGTACAGCTTTGCACGTAATTTTTCGAATCAGAGTACAGATTATCCCAATAGTACTTTTCCTTAATTTTCTCATAAGTTTTAACATGACCAAAGTGAGCACTGTGAGCATTAGCTAAAATCACTGGTTTTAATCTGTCAGGGATAACAATTTGTTCTACTTCGTTAGTTCCTATACTTCTTTTTATCAAACCCAAGTGCATGATTAGGTCATTATGAATAAAGTAGTTGTTTTCTGAAGGGGTTAGTTCTTCTGGTCGTGTTTCTATTTTATTTCTAAGTAATGCCAATTTTGGATCATTTTTTTGTTCTATTATTATTTCTTGTAAATTTGGTACATGCCTAACTAAGTTTACGGAGTGGAAATCCCTCGAAAATATATCTGCCGCAAAGTTTTCGGCTCCGGGAATTCGTTCAAAAACGTAATCAAATTCAGCCAAGAACATAAGCCAGCGACTAACACGATTTGCCGGGTTTGGTAGGTTTTTTATTGTTTGCAGGGATGAATTATCACACCGAATTATAAATTTTGTTCCATATAAGTAATGTGTATAGGACTTTACACTTTCAACAATAGCCAATAGCTCTTTATGCATTATGGAATATTTTAACTCAGTGGTATTTAATTTACGTGAAAAATAGGAAATGGGATGAATTATACCCTGCAAATCTTTTTGCCCTAACATCGCTGCAATAGCGTTATCTGACGCATCGGTTGACAAAATGAACTGTTTATTATAATTTGGATGGGTTAAAATAGGTTTCTTGGCTAACCAATCTTTTAGAGTATTAAACGCGTTTTGTTCTTTTTCCGTCCACACAAATTTATTCTTTTTCTTTGTTAATTCTGTAAGTGGAGTGGTGATATCGCTATAATTTGGCAAAAATCGTCTATAATAACCGCATAAGCCCAAAAACCGTCTCGTTTTCCGTACTGTGGTTGGACGTGGAAAATCTTCTATTTTACGTAAATTTTCGTCCGTGGGAGTGATACCATTAGCATTCAATTTATGCCCTAAAAATTTAATTTCCCGTACACCAAATATACATTTTTGGGGATTTATGGTCAACCCAAATTTCCGTATTCTTAAAAACAATTGTTTTAATTTACCGAGCATTTCCTCAAAAGTATCACTTCCTAAACAAAAATCATCAATATAATTTGCGATATTTAGTTCTTTGATATCTGCCACAAGCTTATCGGTTAATGCTTGTAAGACTCCCGGGGAGAAGTTAAGTCCCTGTGGTAATCTTTTATAAGCAAAGTTTCCGAAAACTGTATTGAAAGTAGTTATGGCCCTGTCCTTAGGCTCAAGTGGGACTTGAAAAAACGAACTCTGCAAATCTAAAGATGCGAAAAATTTTGATCCTCGTAATTTCTCTAACAGGTGGTTCGCGATGGGCATTTGATATTTTGGAAACTTAATAGCTGCATTAGTTGCGCGGTAATCTTGGACAATACGATAAGTAGGTTTATTTGGACTGGAGGTGCCTTTCTTTACTAGAATTACAGGGTGTCCTATGTGCGAATCAGACCTTTCAATTATATCCGCTTTTAACAATTTTTCTAATTGAGTTTGCAATTCTTCTCTCAGCGCATGTGGCACTGGATACGCCCGTTTACTTTCAATTTTAGAATAATCAACTGAAAAATTTGGTGAGATTTGGTCTGTTAACCCTATGGTCTCAAGATTATCACTAAATATGTCTGCAAACTCTTTTAATAGGTTTAATAATGAGTTTCTCTGAGATGGTTGTAAATGATTTAATTTAAAATTTTGGGGATTGAACTCTCTTATTCTTCTTTTTCTTATATCCTCCATTGTCCTAAGACAATCTGGCTTAGAAATACTCGCGATTTTAGTATGTTTATTTAAAGATATCCTATCCGATGATTTATTTACTAAAGTTAAATGGGCTTCCTTATATTCATCTACGTCAACTCTCTCATTTTGGATTTTTATGTCAGGGTTATTTAGGACAGATGTGATACTGATTGTATCACCTTGCTTAACAGGACCTTCAATTAGTACAGATACGTTTTTTATTTGGTTGGGTTCCAGAATGCATTTACGAATTAATTTTGCGGAATTTCCCTGCATGTTATTTGTTGAGGGTACTGTATTTGCGTCTCTTATCTTAATAGTTAAGTTATTTGATTTTAGAATCTTTTCGTGAAAATCAATAATGAGTGAATGGGCTTGAATAAAATCAAAACCGATAACCAAAGAATAATTGGCATGGAAGTCCTGCTCAACTACATAAAATAAATGGGAGAAATTTTTATTGCCCAACACAATAGGTAATTTAAAAGCACCAGTAATATTTAGCTCATGGCCTGTTATTGCATTTACTTTCAGAATTTTGTGTATTTGTTTAATTTTGGGGTCGTGTGTAATCTTATCAAAAGTTTTCTTTTGTATTATGGATACACTCGCTCCTGTGTCCAAAAGACCCGTTAAAGTTTCCCCATTTATTCTGATATTTATTACTGGTAGGAAAAAATCATTTTGTGTGTTTACTAGTTTTGTATTTACTATGTGTGCAGTGGGTTCGCAGCTTAGTGAGGGGTCGATTTGATTTTGCACATTATATTTTTGAGAAGTTTTTAAAATCGACCCCGACGGAAGTTTCCCTGATTTCTTATAGGAGTTTGTACATACTGAGAATTATTAGACCACCCCACTCTTTCTCTACTTACACTACGGTTTCTTTGCCCTCGGTTAAAATTATTGTTGGGGGAGAAAGCTCTACCTCTGTTATCCCGTCTCTCTCCATCCCCGATCCATCTATTAGTTTGGGGTCTAGTTTGAAAATTTCTATATTGAGCCCCACTTGATCCCTCATTATATAATCTGGGTGGGTTTTGTCTATTCGTCAAACTGTTATAAAAGCAGTTTCTAGTTATATGGTTAGTTTTGTGACATATTTCACATTTAGTTTTAAAATTTTGGGAGGAATTTTCTGGCGTATTCTTTAATTTTAATCCCTCTACTTCTTTTGCAATGCCTGCTATGAGCTCGTGGGTGTTTTGTATGTGTTGGTTGAACAATCCCTCGTTTGGGGCTACAGCATTTAGCATTTGGGGTGGCAATATTTTACAATTAGATTCTAAAATCTCTAGAAATTTTACGGCTTCAATGATGGTTTTGGGGTCTTTTAGTAGAATATGAGCTTTATACTCGTCTTTCACTCCCTCTATGAATTTTGATAGTTTAGTTTGTTCAAATAATTTAAGTACAGTGGCTGAAGTAACGTCTGTTTCGCCAAAAAAGTTTTCTGTGGCAATTTCCACCCGATTGGCGTATTGCCTCACAGTTTCAGAGGGGTGCATTTTTATTTTTGAAAATTCACATTGTGATGTGGCTCTGCTTATTTTTGCCTCAAAAAAGTCAATGATTTTTTCTTTAAATTGTTTATAGATCGTTTCGTTGGACAAGCTGGCTGAGTTTATCAAATGAGTTAAGGCCTCGCCTCGAAGACGCGACTTCGCAATGATTAGCCTTTCCTCATCCGAAAATTCTTCGGAATTCGCTAATTGTTCTATCGTGTTAAAAAAATATTTTGCTGTAACAGCAGATGCATTGTCAAAAGCGGGAATTAAGGTTTGGAATGCGGTTAATTTAGACAAACTGGGTGTTTCCATTTGGGAATTTGTCAAGGGGGTTTGGGTTTCAGGGGGTGCCATTTTCTTTATGTACTACGCAAAAATTTTTGTTTTGTTTTATCTTCACTAATAAGTATCTAAAAGTCCCTTTCCTACTCTCTTTCCCGAGTTATCAGTTTAAAATATTTATACACACAATTTATAATGCTATTTTACCCTCATTTGCATTGGTTAAATAAGTAGGTGAACAATTGTGTCAATATAGTAAATTCATAATTTGTATCCAAGTCTTCCCAAATCATTCAATCTAGATTTCCATGACATCCATTCCCTCTTATAACTTATCAATGATCAACCCACTTTAATTTAGTTAAAGGGAACGGCACCACTTTTGTTGGGTGGCCCTTACCTTCTACCAACATTTATATTAGCCGAGATCGTTATATAGAGTTTAGATTGCGTTGTGATTTTCTAAAAGTTACATTTAACATAAGATAACATACTAACAATACCCAGGACAATGGAATCTAGAAAATGATCTAAAAGGCTTGGATTTAACGATAAAACACATTTATTTACACTTAACACAAATACTACACAAATTTTAGACAGTAGAAATAAATATGTGGCATCTATACAAATTTTAGGAAGCTATCATTTATCTTAAGAATATTTCATTTAAAATTTAGTTATATATATTAAGCGGGCTTTCAATACTAAACAATAAACTTTCAAAACATATATACACTGAGAGAGAGCTGGTGAAATCGGGGTAACTGTATCCACTTACCCATTTTTATGCAGACTTTGATCATTCTAGTGGTTGGACGTAGAGCGGACCCTCAACTCTGGCACTATGGGAAAATTTTGGGAACTTTTTGGAATCTCTTGTAGGAGCATTTAT
This sequence comes from Tetragnatha versicolor, assembly GCA_024610705.1. Lineage (NCBI taxonomy): Eukaryota > Metazoa > Arthropoda > Arachnida > Araneae > Tetragnathidae > Tetragnatha > Tetragnatha versicolor. The sequence continues at coordinate 14,050,218 of JANDEH010000017.1, read as the reverse complement.
AGGCCCCCTTCTTATGATTACTCCGCCCACCTAGAATTTTCTAGATAATAATATTGGTCCTGGTCCGGAGTACGGACGTCCCTCAAAAATCTAGGGTTCCCAGTGGTTAGTCATTTGGAGTTTATGTCAAGAGATTAAGCATTCTGGTTGGTTCCCCCATCTTATTAGCATTCACTCTTTCCCGGGCCTTCTTCTTATCCCCTCAATAAATTATGGGAACCTCTATTCTTATTTCTGACAATTTAACAAAGGGTTTATGTCTGCACCTGGAATCTATGGTTATTGTTAAATATAGCTTTCGGGGGCTATCCTTGGACCCCACACGTTGACCCGATCGAGGAATGTCCACCTGGTATGGCAGATGGACTTATAAAAATATAATGATGATGGGTAACTTTTGTACCCACTCAACACTCCCAAGCTGATGAAAACAAGAAGATAAATCAGTATTGCTCGTAAATAAGGTTTTGAAGGTAGTACGTACAAAAATTATTGTTTTTTTACTTTTATATTTCCAAAAAAATCACCACAGAATGTTTCAGAACAAAATGTATTCCATGATAGGGTGCTAAGGCAAGCACTATTCGAAAGAAATGGAGGGGGTGCAGATCCACCGTTATAGAGCTAGAACGTAATGCTCTAATCTAATGAATGAAAATATTAATTGCTAAAGGTACAGCGGTTTTGAACATTATATACTTTCACCATAAATTTCAAATTGAAACACTTGTCAAACCGTGGCATAAAAGGGCAACCTTAAGAGTTCAGCCACTGTGGGAGAAAGGTAGAGACTAAAGAGTGGATGATCAAACAGATCACAGTGAATAAAGATGAGGTAATGCAGTTGCAGATGCTTCTCTGTAACTCCAATCTTTGGATAAAGATTCATTTTTCATAACTCATATCTCACCGTTTGATAATAGCTTCAATCTCAATTGAATTTATGCTGATAGAACATGCATACTGCTGTAGTACCTTATGCAATGAATCTTTTCACTCAATTATTTTTTATTCATTTAAATGAGATTTGAGAAAATTGTCATTTTTAATGCCCTCGTACACTACATTACATTCTAGCTCTAAAACGGTGCATCTGCGTCCGTAGCATTCCTCAAGCTACACGTGCTCCCCGGGTGGTGCTAAATGTGTAACCTCGATCGCCAACTTCCGGCGGTCGTTACTGGGAGGCTCGGCGTCAGATGGCCGAAAGGCCAAGAACGGGCGTAGTATAAAGTAAAGTAAGTAAGTTTTTTGCGTGCGCTAATAGATTTCTAGAGCTGTTTCCTGAACAGCTGTATGCGCACGCAAAAAACAAACTTTAACAGGATCTCAAGCGTTTAATATTGCATGTATTTACGAGAAACTTTGGACTTAAGGATTTCGAAATACAAAATGATGTTTTGGCAAAGTTCTCACATTTTTTGTGGCTTTTTAACTTTTTTCATAATAAAACAAATTTTAAAGTGAAAACTTTTAAGATAAATTTGAAGATCATATTAAACCACAAAATTTGAGACCCTAATTAACTTTTTGCCAATAGTAGTTCTTCTACAAATTGAATTTTTCAATAATTTTTTGGGGTGTCGCTCCATTTTTAACTCCCTGGGATTTGGTCTGGGACCCCAAATCCTATGTGATTCTGACTCATCTAGGTGTCTACTATCGCCCCTATAAGTTATGAAACACTTATCTAAAACACCCTGTATATTATATCTCCTTCTTCCTCTTACCCCTTTCTAAGTAAAGCCATAGATCACCATGTTAACGAGAATTCCGTTTACCTTAGGCATTACGAACCGCTAAAATGGGGAAATATTCGAGAGTTAAGAGACTAGCTTGACAAACACTCGTGGAGATACTCGTGTTGGTTAAGTAAATATTAGTTGGATGGTATAAAAGTTTTATAAGCACTTCAGTTTGACTGGAATAGCTCGTTCTCTCTATTGCATAAGATATTGTAAACGAAATCGGGAGAATTCGGAGTAGTTTTCTTATAAAATACTTTATTACATATCTTTAAATAATAAATAGAGCTTATTTTATTTTACCTTAATTATTATGAACAAGCAATAACCTTAAATTTTAAATATCTAAGTGGTTAGTGTTACCCCCCTCCCAGATGAACCATATCGTCGGTGAAGAAGTGATACCTCGTAAACGACAACCTGAATGAGCTTTACTTTGGAAGGTGATTTTCGCCATAGCAACTATTGGCGCCGAATGAATTGCGCCAAATCCGAAATTCTTGATAGCTATCTACAAACTTGGAATTTGAGAAAAAAAGTGATGAAAGTGTCATCCGATCTTTTATAAGTTTTGATCTCTCATTTATAGAATCGAAAAATTTATATTTAAAATGAAACGTTATCATTTCTATGATAGAGATAATTTAATAAGCAAATAAATAATAAAAAGAATTCCTCCCAGTAAAATACACAGATTTTATTAATAAATTAACAAAAAAATTATAACAAATTATAACATCAATGCTTTTGAGTCGTAGTTTAATTGATTTCATCTTCTTTTTGATTACTTCTTGCTTTTTTGGAATTTCTTTCTGGATCAAGGATGGGCAAACTGTCATAGTAAGAGTGATACTCTTTTGGAATCACTGATTTAAGCTCCTGTAGATGTTTATATTTTTGATCAGTTATTTTCAAAGGTTCAGTGTGCAGATTTTGAAAGTTGTTCACAGTTTTAATTGCTTCTGAACGGTTTCTGGTTTTTGGAATATTCAAAAAAGGACCATCAAAGTCTATTTTGGCTTGTATGACACCATCAGGAGTGTATTTTAAAACTTTAATATCGTTTACCTGCGGATCAAATGTTTTTTTCCCGGGCCTGATGGATTTATAGAGGACAGGTTTTGAGAAATCTTTGATCATGTGGTGGTGTACTTCTGTAGCTTCATAAGATTGCCGATACAAAATGATGAAAACTTAGTCACAACCCCCAAGTGTAAATTAAAAAAAATTGATTGTCGAGATGGATAATTAATGAAATTAAAATCAGTGTACGCAATTATCTGATCAAAAACCCCACAGTAGGTATTGTTTGGATTTGCATTGATCGAACACCAGCTTTTCACTCTAGCCATAATGCCCTTTCACCATATAGTCTCCACAGTGGAGATTACATAACTCAATTTTTAGAAAAATGATTAATAAATTGACGACTTTATAAATTAACCATTTAAGAGAAATTTTTAGAAATTGAGTTTCTCCGAAATTCAGATCGTCCAGGACTCTTGATCCAAAAAAAATTTTGTGTTCATTGTAATAACCAGTATTCCTAAATATTACAACTCTTTAATTATCTATTTTTTACATAAAACTATCCAATCATCCAAAATATAGAGAAAGAAAAATGCACTTTTAAGTAAAATTAAAATTTCTTGTCGCAGATACCGATTTGTGTGTCTTAATTTTAAAAATCTCCGACTAAACTGCAAGCTCAAGTAACTTTATGAATATTCAACTCCTTTTTGGCGAATAATCGCCTTGGCGGAAAAGGTTCTTCAATAGTAAATCTGACTAAGGTTGTCGTTTACGAGGTATCACTTCTTCACCGACGATATAATCTTTTAATATTTTAATATGTAAAACGTCAATTCATTACCATGTTTGAATATCAGATGCACAGAGTACTAGAACAGATAGTCCGTCGCCATAGGCGCTAATGGAAATCGAAAAGTTGGACGGGTTGGGTGGCGCTGCGATAGCATCAACGTCACGAGAGGCGGGACGGAAAAGCCTGATTGGTTGAGAAAAACTTTTTCCTTCTCCTTCGAAATAAAAGCTTGCGTGACAGCCAATCACAGGTTTGATCTCCCTGTCAATCATTTAGTTGATCGTGGCGCCCTCAAACCCATCCAACTTTTGAATATATCGTTTTGGACCCTCTGTTAGGATTTTTCTCTGTGATCAGATGCATAAACATAAAAATCACGTGAATTTAAACATATTTTATATAGCTTTAAAATTCAGTTTAGGTTTTTTATTATTAGAATTAAATGCAAAATGTGTCGGTGTTTCCAAGTTTATTTTTTTTTATTTTAATTGCATTTTTTGGGTTTGTTCGGCATCTGCTTTAATAAGTTTATGGTTTTAATGTTATTTAATGTAACTTTAAACACCAATCAAGTTATTTCAGAACAATTCCCCTATTTTCCCTTTAAAATGAACAAAACATTAAAAATTCCAAACAGTTTTAAAAGTAGAGTATAATCTCGATAACCTTAAGGGGAGTTGGAACCCTTGTCACGGCAATATGGCATGGTACATATTAAATGTACCTTTTCTCAGGATCTATTATAGATACCAGCTTGAAATTTTTAACATACCTCAGGTACATCTATTTCATTATACTGAAGTAAAAATTTGGCAAAAAAAATCATTATTTTTTTTATTTTAAATATTTTTACACTTTGTCAAAACCATAAAAGACCGTTTTTTCAATGTACCTTTTCTCAGAATCTGTAACACATACAGATTTGAAATTTTAAATATAAGTTAATTATAGATGTGATATTATACTGAGGTTAACCATTTGTAAAATTTGTTAATTTTTTAAAATTTTCAGTTAATTCCGTAAAAAATTTGAAATTTATTGCATTTTCCGCACAAAATATTTAAATTAAAAAAAATTTGTGTTTTTTTTAGAAAATTTTTAACCTCAGTATAAACTAGGGAACATAATGAACTACCATTAAAAAAATTAGATCAATAGGTTCAGTAGATTCTGAGAAAAGGTACATCGAAAAAACGGTTTTTTATGGTTTTAGAAAAAGTGTAAAAAATTTAAAAATAAAAAAAATATTATTTTTTTGCCAAACTTTCACTTCAGTATAATGAAATAGATGTAACTGAGGTATGTTAAAAATTTCAAGCTGGTATCTATAATAGATCCTGAGAAAAGGAACATTTAATATGTAGCATAGCACGTTGCCTTGACAAGGGTTCCAACTCCCCTTAAATCGGAAGGACCCTAAAAGGTTTCGAGATGACTAGAAAATTAGAGACATATTTAATTTCAAGAGGAAGGATATTTTTTCGAGATATAAACACTCTTAAAACGACAGTCTCAAAAATAAGTAAAAGTTACTCACATCTGAGTATGTCACGCACTCAAACAGGCTCCGATCCAAATTTACTCAAAATTGAATACATGCATGTACTCATTTTTGAAAATGTGCAGATACTCAAAATAAAGCATCAGGTACGCATTTTTTAATTCGTCCATGACATTCTTATAAAGAAGGTGCAATGCGTTACAGTTATGATGACCATATAGCCACGTTACTATGACGTGGGAAGTAGACCAGTAAGTTGAGTGTGGCGTCGCAACGCTGTGTTACACATCACACCAACTTAATGTTACTTTTGATGTATCAAATATTTCAATTTTCAAATATAAACTAAAAACAAGCATAATTTGATTGGGGACTATTAAATTGTTTGAAACTGAGTATGTCTGGTGTTTCAAAATTGAAAGCATTTGGTCGTCATATTTGAATCAAAAAGTTTCATACCAAAGTGAGTACTCAAATCATCGAGTTACTCAAATTTGAAACTGTCATTTCTCTGAGTAAACGCGGACGCGTTTTGTAGATATTAAAGTTTGAGATCCAGTGTTAAAATAATTTTGCAGTTCTCCTGACGCCCATTCTTTTACTCTCTTTCATCCGGACATTTCGATTAATCGGTTTTGAACATTTCCTTCACTGCAAATGCGTGAAACACTTTTGCAGCTCTAAGTACACACAAGAAGCGTTTCCAAAAAATAAATTCAGATAGAATAGAAGTGTTTTTAAAAAAACTTTGAGACTTAAAACCGATTTTAGAACACATTTCTACACACTTCTAACACTTTTCGAAACACTGCCACAGCAGAATAAAGAGTTAATGTGTTCTATGTACTGTTAAATTCCACAATCAAAATCAGAACTAACACCAAAAGGCGTGACCTTGGCGTCAGCTATACTCTGTTCACTTTGAACTGGCGCTTGAAAATATTTCCTTCCCCCACCACCGATCGGTAACCATAGCAACTTACTATTGGCTGCGCGAAGAGCTTAACTATGGTTACGCTTCTAGCGTGGGGGGAAGCACTATTTCTCAAGCGCCAATACTAAATGAATAGAGTATATACTATGTTCATTTAGAATTGGCATCTGAGAAATAGTGCTTTCCCCCTCGCTAGAAGCGTAACCATAGTTACGCGCTTTGCGCAGCCAATAGTAAGCCTTCTTCGTCACTTTGACGAGGATAGTTGCTATGGTTACCGATCGGTGGTGTGGGGGAAGGAAAAATTTTCAGGCGCCTATTCAAAATGAATAGAGTATAGCGGTGGTCGTCAAGGTGGTACTGTTTTAGGGCCTTGTATAACAGGGTTGGTGACTAATGCTGCCATTTTTTACCCCAAAACTAACTTCTAGGATGTGAATGTTCTAGGAAGATGTGTGTTTCTGAATGTGGAGATAACTCATTGTTGCAGCAAACACCTTAATTAGTCCTACAATTACTAGTTAGTACAATTAGTCTACAGTTAGTAAAGTGTTCTTCAATTAGTCCTATCGATTTGATGAGAAGAAAGTGATCATAAGTGTGTATTTTTGTCTGAAGTGTTTTCAGGGTTCGGTTATTAGAGATCCAAACTGTGTTAAAGTCTTAAAACATTCTAGCCAGAAGGTTATCAAACATAATCAACTTCTCTCGAGCTTACATCTTTTAATGTCTTTTAAGAAGATTCCCTCTACTTTGGGAGTTATCGCGAAGATCTTGAGCAGCTATTATCGAACCCCCAAAACTCATTTTGAAACTGGGGAGTCTTGGAGACCATCAAAGTGTCATTAATCTTTCATTGAAATAAAAAGCGATGAAAATTGCTAAGTGGTCGGGTTGGAGACGAGTGCTTAAAGGTTTTATCGCGGAGAATTTGAGTGGTCTCAATAAAATCGATTCAATTATTTAAACTGTGTGGTTCATTAGAAAATTTAGTGGAAATAAGGCAATGAAAAGTTATATCTCCTGGTCATTATTAGAAACTTTATCATGGTAAATTTTACCATTTTAATTGTCACTCTGATAACAAATTCGAATAATTCTAGGTGTCTAAATAACCGCTAGTCTGTGCATCAATACCGAGACAGCAATCTTAAAGCGTTGTGTGAAATGGCATTGATCTCATCTTCATTTAATTAATAAATTAATTGAAGAAGGTAAGATCTTAATACTTTAGAAAATCAGGCAAGAATTCCTCATCAAATTTACAAAAGTAATATTGTATTAATTTATTCACAAGTCTTATTCAAGACAATGGACACTTTCTTAATGACTTGCTAACATGTGTTATTAAGTCAATATTTTTTTCAAATTATAAATGAAATTTTATTAATACTAGGGAGCTACCGCCCCCTGCTCGCTATCGCTCGCCAACCCCCGTTAACTGCTGACTGCCACAGATCTCTTTGCCATCCTCACAAAACACAGCTCACAGCACTTACTCATTTTATAAAACATTCTTAAAACAGGGGAACTACTTCTCTGGGGTATTCTTTCAAAAAAGGGGAATATTCATTCAGCGGCGAAATTTTAACAGTTCCTTTATGGCAATATGAATTGGTTGATCGCCATTTAATTCCAAGAAAATTAGTAACAAAGCAGTGTAAACTTTCTTTTACCATTTCCCCAAGGTAATGTTTTTCTCACACAGATCCATTCAGAAGCACTGAAACATCTCAGGAATAAATTTTACTTTCTTAAAATTTGTAATGATTGTCATTGATTGTCTGTGAAAAATGTAGTAATTATCGTAAAAATCACGAAAATTTAGAATTTTGCTTCATGAGAACAAATAAACATCGACTAAAACATTCCCCCGCCATATCTAGTTTTGCGTTTTGGCATTATAAAAAAAGTTACCTTTTACTACCTTAAATAATATAACTTGCAAAAGGATATAAAAATAATTATTATTGTAATAAATAAATGCAAAAGTTCAAAATTTCTGAAAGCGAGTTTATATTTTATTGTAAATATAGTAATGATTAGGTTGCCACAACGACAAAGATAAATATATAAATATGAATTAATTATTTAAAAATAAAAGATAAATTAATTATATACATTAGTTTTAAATATAATTAAAATCGTTTGAACAGCAAAAATATAAATATTGTTAAAAAGAATCCAATATATATTTTTTAAATTAGTGTGATAAATAGAAAGATGATTATTTAATGTATTTGAATGTTAAAAAACCAGTGAAATATATTTTCAATTGTTTTAAAATTCATAGTTTCTTGCTTTGTAACTGCGACCTTATCCGAAATCTAAAAAACTGGAAATATTTTGAAATTAAGAATTTTTTTGAAAAATCGAAGGGCTTACTCGGAAATCCAGAAAGAATTCGGACATTTTGATACCATATATGTGTCATTTGGTTCAGTAATTAAAAAGCCTTTCTCTGGAAACCGTTCACCAAAAACTTTTTTTTAGAATAGAGAGATTACTTATATCTCGTACGTAAATCTTAAAAAAAAAACGGGGAATTTCTTAGATATTAATATCTCAGATGTAAGAATATGTTGGAAAATACTACCTATAACAAAATAACTTATGGTATTTTCATGCCAAATATTAATAAAAAACAGTCCTATACAATGCACTGTTGTGAATTGGATCTTAACCCTTTCAATACGACCGGCGGGTTTTATGCCATCCCATCAATAAATTTAAACATTAGCTTGTAACATCAATGTTGTCGTTTATGTGCCTCTTATACCACAAACAGCAAAGTTAGTTCATCGTAATAATAACTCGGATGAGAACTAATTTTCCCGGTAACTACACTGTAAAAAATAATCCTGCAAAAAAACAGAAAATTTCTGGCAGCAAAAGTTGCCAGAAAATTTCTGTAGGCCGAAAAATCCTGTAAACAGAAAAAAGCTGTTACCTACAGGTAAATGCTGTAAAAAGAAACTTTCTGTCAAGTGAGCTACAGATTTTTCTGTTGCCTCTCAATAATTTTCTGCTTGTGCGCATGCACTTATTTTAGTAGAGTTTTTTCTAATTTTAATTAATTAATATCCGGGGATAGAACCCACGACCTACCGCATGCTAAGCACGCACGCTACCACTGAACCAACGAAGATTCAGTATAATGTTGCCAATAGCTGTATTCGTTTTCGATGCAGTAAGTTTCTGTTTAAGTACAGATAAGCTAAAAAACTAGATAAAAGCTGTTATTTTACATAAAATAAGTAGAAGTGCGATGGGAATGTTACATGACAGAATATCTCTGTAAACATAAAGTCATTGTTTTTGAAAATTTCTGTTTTTCTACAGTTTTTTTTTACAGTGTAGGCGCACTAAACTGATTATTTTTGCCGTATTGAAAGGGTTAAGTTACGATATATTAACTTTTTTTGGGGGAATTTGGGACCTCTTGGGTTTCTAAAGGGATTTTCCCCTTGGTCATCCTCCTTAATGATTAGGAAGTTAACTCTTCTTACTACGCCACTGAAATCACCCAGTATAAAAAAATAAATTTTCTTAAATAAGTACTTGATTGGCCTTTTGATACCAGCTTTCGGGCTATATAATAGTAACAAATTACAATACAACCCTTCACATTTTTAAATATCATCCAATACATTTCAAAACCAAAAGGTTCAACCGAAAACTAAAAACACCTCGTGCAATCGTCCTCCCTCTCCCCCCCTCCAACTGTGCCGAACTTTCATTTCCCAGACCCCGAACAGTGGAGGATGCCTGGCGGGCCATCTCCCCCGAATAGTCAGCATCCGATGCTATCGTCGCCCATCATTAATGGACTGCTATTGTTGAGGTTTGTTTGTCACGAAGACTTGGAAACCGCTTCAGTCCTGGCCGTCACATATTTGCTTTAAGATTTTATAGAAATCTCAGGCGGTTTAGATTTGAAAGGGGAGAATCAACAAGGCTTCGGTACGGTAGGCACAAGAGAAGAAAGCTGGTTTCTAGGCATACGTGGGTGGTTTGTGACGACTTGGAACTCCATGTGTTGCCATAGGGAGAGACCTAACCCGATAAACGGGATGGATGCCTGTTGCTACAATTGAATCGCCAGTTTGTTAAAGGGAATAAGGTGTTTATTAAACTGCCTTAATGACTTACTTTAATTAGTCTTCTTACTTTTATTTATCTTCGTCTTTCTCATAGAGTTAGTACAAATATAGAGACAGCTTACTCTTCTCGGTAAGGCAACCCTGCATGTCGAAAAGAGACGGACCTGTGTGAGTGGCGGAAGTAAATTTTTAACATGGGAGGTTCCGTAGGCGGGTGGAATTTGAGGTATAAAAACTACTCTTCTTCCCAGAAAAATGATGAAAAAAAGATACCGACAATTTGAAACTAAAGAAAAAGCCATGACGAATCGTTCAGTGAAGAAAAAATTTCTCTATCTCAATTAGTTTTTTATCAGTAATGTTTTTAAATTCCGCGGATTCGGAAAAAACAACTTTAAACTTTATTTTTATAATGTTGCGGGGGGAATTTCTTTAAAAAAAATTCACACTATATAATATGAACCCTCCTGATTCGATACGAGTCATTTCCGATTCGTTTAAACAAGTATTTAAGGGAGAAAATTGCTGATTTAGTGGTCGAGGTAGGAACTGAAAGTTGGCAAAGCTTGGCTCTTGGCGGTATGAGCTTGGCGGGTGTTTTTGCCGTAGTTTCTTTACGAGTGAAGCCACGCGAAAAACCGAAAACGCCAAAAGAGGGATTTAGTGGCCAAGTTTGTTCAAAAAGTCAAGAGTGAGTGGCAGAGCGACCGGTCACGCTTAGAACAGCGGAACAGATGTTTAAGCTGTCTCTATATTAGTACTAACTCTATGGTCTTTCTAGTGTAGCAGAAAGAATTTTTTAATAAATTTTTAATAAATAATTTTTTCAAAATAATTAAAATTAAAATTTTCAAGTTAAAATTTATATTTAAAAAAAAAGTAATAACGCTTATCAACTTTATTCCACAGTAGAATATTTTTGCGTGTGAATGTACTTAAGGGAAAGTGGGAGCTTATTATCATGTATATGTATATTTTTAATTTGTTTATTGGGTGTGTTTTTTCTTATTATTTTTCTTACTTTCTGTATATAAATTGCAAATCAATCTCAACTGGCCACCTGAATGGGTCTATGACTCCTTGGTTGCTTATATGTAATTTTTTTTTCATTTGTTTACTTTGTTAGTTTTATTATCTCTCTATTCTAAAAAAAGTTTTTGGTGAACGGTTTCCAGAGAAAGGCTTTTTAATTACTGATCCGTATAACACATATTTGGTATCAAACTGTCCGGATTCTTTTGAAGATGTGCAAAGTGCCTTTAGAATCTTTCTATTCTAAAAAAAGTTTTTGGTGAACGGTTTCCAGAGAAAAGCTTTTTAATTACTGATCCGTATAACATATATTTGGTATCAAACTGTCCGGATTCTTTTGAGGATGTGCAAAGTGCCTTTAGAATTTCTAAAAAAATCTCAATTTTAAAATATTTCCATTTTTTTAGATTTCGGATAAGGTCGCAGTTACAAAGCAAGAAACTATGAATTTTAAAACAATTGAAAACATATTTCACTGGTTTTTTAATATTCAAATAGATTAAATAATCATCTTTCTATTTATAACCCGAATTTAAAAAATATATTTTGTGTTATTTTTAACAATATTTATATTTTTGTTGTTCACAAAGGGTTTAATTGTTGTTCAAACGGTTTTCATTATATTTTAAACTTATATATAATTAATTTATTTTTTATTTTTTAAATAACAAATTAATATTTTTATATTTATCTTTGTAGTTGTGGCAATCTAATCATTACTATATTTACAATAAAATATACACTCGCTTTCGGAAATTTTGAATTTTGCATTTATTTTTTATATCCTTTTGCAAGTATGTTTTTTAAGGTAGTAAAATGTAACTCTTTATTTCATAATGACAAAACGCAAACAACTAAATAACACGGGTGAATGTTTTAGAAATAAGGATGAAAATGTGGGAAGTCTTGACATTCGGTGTCGTTGCTATGAAAATGACACAACTTCGAAGTTTGTTTCTCATGAAGATAAAATTCTAAATTTTCGCGATGGTTAAGATAATTACTACATTTTTAACAGTCAATCATTACAAATTTTAAGAAAGTTAAATTTATTCCTGAAATATTTCAATGCTTCCCTTAATGTATCTGTGAAAAAACATGACCTTAGGGAAATGGGTAAAAGAATGTTTACATTGCTTTGTTGTTAATTTTCTTGGGGTTCAATTCCGTTATAGTTCCCGCTAAATATCGCCAATCTCTTTCGAACGCTCAATATTCAAATGTAAACCAATTTTTCTAATTTTTAATGATAAACTGAATAGTTATAGATCTATTTAAACACTTTAATCTATGAATTTGAAACAATTTAGCAATATTTATACTTTATAGTGTCCAAAAGAGATTAGTGATATTTAGCGGGAACTATAACGGAATTCAACCCCAAGAAAATTAACAACAGAGCAATGTAAAAATTTTTTTACCCATTTCCCTAAGGTAATGTGTTTTTCACAGATACATTAAGGGAAGCACTGAAACATTAAGGGAAGGTTCATATTTAGCGGGAACTATATATGAACCTTTCTTGGAATTATAAAGCGATCCGCCAATTCAAGTTACCATAAAGGAAATGATAAAATTCCACCACTGAATAAATATTCGCCATTTTTGAAAGAATACCACGGAGAAGTACTACCCCTGTGTTAAGAATGTTTTATAAAGTGAGTAAGTGCAGTGAGCTGGGTTTTGTGGGGAATTGTGAAGCGGTCCAAAAGTTACTGCGTCAGCAGTTAACGGGGGTTGGCGAGCGATAGCGAGCAGGGGGCGGTAGCTCCCTAGTAATAATAAAGTTATAATAAGTTTATTTATAATAATAAAGTTTAAAGTTGTTCTCTCCTATTCTCTCTTTAATGGCGGGAAAATTGATTTTTTCCATATTATAAATAAAAAAAGTATTTAGTCTGGTGGTGATTCAGTACTTTAAAAACAAAGAATTGTATACACAGACATGATATACAGGGTGTTTCAAAAAACCTGTAACGATAGGCTATTTCCTAAAATATTTCCCCTAGACCGATACTTTCAATGGCGAATTTTCTTCAAATGAAGTGAAGAATTATATGAGACCAGTTTCAACTCCATGGGGGGTCTATTTTAGGAGATGCAGAAAATAACTTTTTATACGGCCCCTGTAGACTGAAACTTCCAATGGAAAAAATTTTCTCCATTCACTTCTCAATACGATAGAAAAAGTTCTGTCTCGATATCTTCAAAATTCACTGAGATATGCGGGTTTATATTTTTAAGGGACCGTCCGCAAGTTAAAAAGCGCGTCATTCTATTAAACAATAAAGCAGTGTTTGGCTAAATCGGAACTTATAGGTATTAATCCCTGAGTATCAAGTGTTTCTGGGAGTCACACACTCGTGCTACGATTATTTTTTACGTAGCTAATAGGTATGAAGGGGTACCTGATTTCGGGGCTCCAAGAAATATTTTTTATAATCTTTTCGATAACTCAAGGTAATTTATAAATAAGTATTGATTTGGTATAAGTATTGATTGGTAGGAGGGTTACTTTCAAACCAATGACGTCACAAATCTGAACGCAAAATGAGAGCTGATGGGCCCCCTCTGGGCATCGCTGATAATATGAGTAGCAATGACAGGTATCTGGATTTAGCGTAGTTGAGCGAGCTCAACACCATGGCAGAGAGGAGTTTTTCATGTAGTCCTTGTTACCTCAAAAAATCAAAGTTTTACGGTAGTTTGGTTTCTAAAATGTTCAACTGTAGTTTGTGGATGGCCCCTATTTTGCAGTAAAATTATGTCACTCATAGGTATGATAAAGTGGTGTAAGTCATGAATTTTAGCTTTTAATATCTTGGTGAATTTTGAAGATATCGAGATGAAATTTTTTGTATCTGATTAAAAAATGAATGGAAAAAAGTTTTCTCATTGGGGGTTTCAATCTACGGGGGCCGTATAAAAATTTATTTTCTGCATCTTCTAAAATAGACCCCCCATGGAGTTGAAACTGGTGTCATATAATTCTTCACCTCATTTGAAGAAAATCTTCCATTGAAAGTATGGGTCTAGGGGAAATATTTTAGCAAATAGCCTATCGTTACAGGTTTTTTGAAACACCCTGTATATGACCTTTTACACAACTTAAAAATCTACTCCCTTCTTTTTATTTTGTATGATTATACGAAAAGTTGACGCATTCATTTCGAAAATGCATATTACAGATCATCCTCTTTTAATAATAGGCGGGTTGGGTTCGTGCAATCATTTGTACAACAAATTAATATTACCTTTTGATCTGGTGTCTCAAGTACTTCTGTTTGACTTCGGAGTCTCAAACACATTATTCTGAAAGCTTTGAACTCGCAAAGAAAACTTTTAAGAAGTAAAAACCAAAGACAGACTTTATTCATTGCTTTTAGTAAAACAAAGGATTCAGTACATTTTAGGCATCGATTGATTTTTACATAACGCTTATGCTGAAAAAATGTAGGGCAGACCTTTCAAAGTTTTTAACAAAAGAAAAAGCAAACTAAGAGAATTTCGATTTAAAAATTAAACTTTTATAATACGTCTAGACTAATTCTTTTCTTAAATCACCAACCTCTCACAGTGAAAAAATACTGATAGCTTCCTACTCCATTTTGGTTTTAAAATTCAGAAGTGATTTTAAAACCATCACGAAAAGTGAACATAAACACAGACGGTTAACTATCAACACTATTAATACAGGGCACATTAAAAAAAGTCTTGTTAACTCCCTTAAATTTTGAACCCCTACAGAGTCGTGAAGTTGTGCGCGTGTTCTATTTTCTGAAGGAATCGATTCCGGAATCGAATGCCTTGGAATCGATACCAAGGAATCGAATGCCTTGGAATCGATACCAAGGAATCGAACCCTTGAAGGAATCGATTCCAGTAGGAATCGATTCTTAGGAACCATACTTAGTGTTCTTATTAATACATATTATTAACAATTTTGTTCACTAAATAATTAGTATTTTGATAATTAATTAATATTTTGGGGGTTATTAATTAAATAATAAATAATTACTAACTGTCCTTGATTTGTGATTGAATATATAAATTCGGTTCTACTTTTTCGATACTGCAGGTGTCTTTTTGTACAAAATCGATGTTGCTCTACAAATTTGTAAGGGTTGAGATATGGTTGAGATATCGATAGGGTCGAAAGATGGTATAGAGTTTAGTCAAAATTTATCTAATATTTCATTTATCTAAATAGGAATAGTAACAATTACTGAGCAAGAATTAAAGAAACTGGAGCAATTTATTTACTTCATCGGTTTCAAATTGAATATATAATTTCCAATTGAAGCAAAACATTTAGAAACATTATTCAATAAAAATGTTCTTTGAGTTGTATTAATTTTTTCAACTATGACTATTTTGAAAAGAGGATCCGTAGATAATTATTTTTCCTTAAAGATCCCCGCGACTAGGAAATCTTTGGGAATCACTGCTGTAGGGGCTCAAAAATAAGGGGATGGACTTCGGCATGACTCTTGAAACACACAGCATTTATCAATCCATATCAATCAATAGGGTTACGTTTTTTAAATGTTGCTTAGATAATGGACTACTTTTGCTAATTATTCCGAATACTAGAATTAAAACAAATTTTAGAATGAAATCAAAATAACGATTTCAAGTAAGAAATGAAAAATGGTTCAATTCCGTTAGAGTTCCCGCTAAATATCACCTATCTCTTTTGAACGCATAATATTCAAATATAAGCAATGTTTTTTTAAATGTTTAATGATAAACTGAACAGTTATAGATCTAATTAAACATTTTAATCTTTGAGTTTGAAATTATTTAGCAATAGTTATACTTTTCGGTGTTCAAAAGAGATGGGCGATATTTAGCGGGAACTCTAACGGAATTGAACCTGAAAACTTTTTGGAATACTCACAAATAACTTTCACAAGTAATCTTACAAAAATACGAAACTTATCTAGCAATTAAACATGTCAAAATGACACTTAACACACATTAAATATTTTCTACATGATACATTATTAATGAAAAGGAAATGAGTTGAAATAAGGAAAGTTCCAAAGTAAAGTGACATCAACAATTTTAACGAGGTAAAACGGAATACGAAACTTAATCGACAAGAAAATTGCTGTAACGAGCGTATGATAAAATACTAAATGCCACATCAAAGATTTGGATCTCAACTTTTTGCCTTTAACGTCAAACAAGATGTCTTGATCATTCGTAGATGACAGAAAGATATGACTGAAATTCGAGGAAACTGTTCAGAACGTCGTTAATTTCAAATGCGGAATTCAACTAGTTTTAATAAAAAAAACCTCAATGAAACTCAGTGCTCATAACATTCTTTTCAATCCCTTAATGAGGAAAACACTTTTCATAAAATGGCGATTTTCTCATATATTTTATCCCCATATCAATTATTGTAACATTCTTCCATCCTACATAATTTTAAAATTTTACTCATTTCAATTCATTTAATGATTTGTACGAATGCTTAGTTATTCAAAAATACATAACTTCGAGTAAAAAATAATAGGAAATGTGTTGTCAAACAAACAATAATTAAAGTCAAATAAATAATTCTAAATATATATTCTAAAAAAGTTTTTGGTGAATGGTTTCCAGAGAAAGGCTTTTTAATTAGTGATCCGTCGTAGAACATGTTTTTGGTATCAAACTGTTCGGATTCTTTTGAGGATGTGCAATATAAGCCTTTAGAATTTCTACTTCCAATTTTCTGGATTACGGATAAGGTTGCAGTTAACAGCAAGGAACTGTCGTACAATTTATTATCAATCCAATCACAACGACCGAACGACGCCATATATTTTATGATGAAAAAAAATCCTTTCCCGCTTTAAAAATGCGCTTCAAAATATTGTCCCATAAGTTCTGTTACTTTTTCCGAAATTTCGTGTTTGAAAATTTTTTATGAAAAACTGGTAATAGGTGGAGATTTCAAACAAAAGGGATTTTGATCTATGTATATTTATGAACATAACGTGTGACTTTGGTAGTTCTCGTGATATTATTTCTTTTCAAAATGGCGGTTTGAAAAAAAGACCGCAAACGACGATTTTTGCGTAATTTTTTTCTTTTGTTTAAAAAACTAGGAAGAACGCATAATTCATGGCTAAAAAAAGTTTTACAGTATATTTGAAATATTTCGATTAAGGTGTCATAGTTTCAAGATGATTCAATAAGTTTAAGGTAGGAAATTTTGGCTTTAAAACTTCATATATTGCTAATTTCACGTGTTTTTTAAAGCACGTCCATTGTTTTCCTAAGCAGCTGGTATGAAGCAAATAAAAGGCAGATGTTTTTTGAACCCTAATTCTTTTTTACACAGTTTAAACATTGAAAGCATCTTTTCATATTATAGTTGAATAGATTTATTTCTAAATTCCAACGAGTTGTTTTTATTGTAGTGTTTTCGTATGAAGCAAATAAGTGCTTTGTTCGCATAGCGTATAAGTTCAGCGAGTGTAATTCGGATAAGCTAAAACGTTGCGCGCTTGAATTGTGCGCACTACTTTCTAAACTTAATTACAGAGATAATTTAATATACTGCATATTTTGAATACTTGGGTCTATCTGTAAGCTTTTTTATTGTTTTTGAGGATTTTTTGTGAGAATTTCTTTGAAATGACTAACATTACTGAGGAAAGTTTTTTGCAATAGATGGTATGTTTGAGACCGAAATTTCCGAAGTTAAACTTATCGAATTATCTTGAAACTATGACATCATAATCTAAACATTTCAAATATACAGTTTAACTTTTTTTAGCCATGAGTTATGCGTTCTTCCTAGTTTTTTAAACAAAAGAAAAAAATTACGCGAAAATCGTCGTTTGCGGTCTTTTTTTCAAACCGCCATTTTGAAAAGAAATAATATCACGAGAACTACCAAAATCACACATTATGTTCTTAAATATACATAGATCAAAATCTCCTTGGTTTGAAATCTCCACCTATTACCAATTTTTCATAAAAAATTTTCAAACACGAAACTTTGCAAAAAGTAACAGAACTTATGGGACAACCCAATACTTTCTAAATAAAATATCTTTAAAAGACAGGTTATAGTTTTCCAGAAACTTACAGAATATACTAAGGTACTTGTTTCCAATATGGACATGGACAGGGCTCTCAATATGGACACCCCTAATATCTTAAAAAGTAAGAAACTTGATCGAGGGTTGGCACTACATGTTCTTGAAGAAAAGCAGTTTAAAAGATAATTTAGTCTGGAAAGTGCAAAAAAGCGTGCTGTTCGCCATTTTGAAGGAAATTTGTGTTTTCATGGTGTGCTGATAGTAATTACAGGTTAAGTTTAAATTCTTATTAGATGTGGTAAAATTACTTTAAATATTAAAAAGTGGAGTGTTTTAGAAAGCGGATGAAACATATTTTCGTTAGCTACTGCGTATAATAGCTTAAAAATGTTTTCTTTGTTTATTTATTACAAGATTAAGTAAAACTACGCCCTGTTCACTTTATGAACACCTTATATCCACATTGGAAGAACAGCAAGTGAATCTTCAGATTCAGAAATTTGTAAAATAATTAGGGTAGGTGGGGGCAAAGCCACGCAATTTTTAGTGTTTTTAACATTGTCGTCGAAAGGGGGTAGATAATCCCGAAATTTCAATTGGAGGTGTTAGATTGAGATCCTACCTACAAAATCAATCCAAGTTTAAACTCTTATCTATGGTATTTTAGGAGAAATTTACAATTTAGTAGAAAAGAAAACCGCGGGGCTTTGCCTCGCAAAATGGGGCAAAGACCCGCACTTGCAAATCTTGGTGCCCAAGAGAAATAAACATGGATAAACAGAATTTTTCATTATAAAAACACTAGAAATAATCCTCTTAAGGTTGTTTTAATATTTCTAAGCCAACCAACAATATTAAATATAAATATGATCAGTTTAAATGAAAATCGTCAACCTGTTGTAGCAATTCATTTCAGATTGCTCAGATATCTTTCAAAAGAGAGAAAGGATGGTTTCAAGTAGAGGGTTAGCATCTCGGACACCTTTATTAACCTCTTTAGGGATCAAGTAGTCCCATTTTCCTTTTGGAACGAATTTTTGAGCTTTTTAAGCTGCGTGGATTTGCCCCAAAACATCTGCGTGGATTTGCCCCGTTTTTACTTTATTTTTAAAAACAAGCCTTATTATTTTTAGAGACATGTTGGGGCAATTGTTTCAAAATGAAACTGAAGTTGAATTGCTATCTTATCATTGGGCTATTTGTTTGTATTTCTCCCCAAGCCCTATTTTGTGCAATGTTTAAGTTAAAGATCAGAAAAATTACATCTAAATGATGAAAAACAAACTTTCAGCATTTTTTAAACTCATGAGTGACTTAGGGGTACGAACTTTCGTAGAACAATAGGTTACAATAAGACAAACCAACCACCTGGTTTTCAACTTTTGAATCGATCATTAACAATTAAAAATCACGGTGCGTGGTTTTGCCCCGTGCGGGTTTTTACCCCCACCTACCCTATATGTTTTATGTTATTCTATTTAGCTAATTCATAATAAATTTATGTTTATATGTATTTTTAATCTTAATTATAGTATTCGTACATAACATTACGAAGTGCATGTTCTGAAGATATTTACTGTGCCCCCTCCCCCGCAATACTTTAAGATATATTTTTTTATCCCCTCTCCTCTAAAATCCCTTGGAAGAGTGGTTCTTCCACACACCCTGTGTAGAAGGTCAACAAGTAGCCACCTGTCCATAATAGGGACAGGTGGTTCCTAATATGGACACTTGCAAACATTTTTTGTTTTTATCATTGAAATTAAACCAGAAAAATTACAAGGTCGCTAATTTTAATAATGATAGTCAACAGTCCAGGGATAATGTCATACATTTTTGGAGTCCTATGACGTGTGAAAGGGGGTGAAAAAAATTTCCTTAGGGCGTCTTCCTTCCATTTTCCTTAGGGTGTCCTGTCCATATTAGGTACAGGTACCTTATTTCGAATTAGTAGTTTGAATTTTCTGATAACTTTTATTATTTAATAAGTATAAATTTATAATGTTTTTTGTCTTAAATTTCGTTGTAAATTTAAGAAGTTTGGAAATAAAATTCATCAGTTAGGTAAGACGTCATTTTAAGATGGAGAAATGAATGGGAGAAGCAGACATTCTGGAAGTTAAGGTGGTGGCCTACCTATGGAGGCTTTTTTTAATAATTAAAATGTTGACCGAATTTGTGATTTATACAATTAAATGCATCTACAAACAATGTATAATACAAAAATAATTAAATATTAATTTAAATTTTCATATTATTGAATAATTTATACATAAAAAGCACAATAAACAGCCTTTCTGCAAAACATCGTAACTCAAATTTATATGAAGATATTTTTGTTTTGTAAACTTTATTATCCTCGTTAACACTTATTTTAGGAGGCCTATTATTTTTATGTATCAATTATTTTAATATATCAAAAGTTATAGCACTAAACTTGAAAAATAAAAAAAGACCCACCACATTTCAGTAAAGTTTGAAGTTATACTATTAATAAAATAAAAAATATTACACCCACTGCCAAAAAAGTAGTAGAGCTCTTAAACCATTTTATGGCAAGTATTTTGTCCAAGTTTCATAGAAATTCACTTATAATATTTTGAGTTATGTAGTTTTGCGGAGAAGGAAAATAGCAAAAATGTGATTCTGAGAAAAACGCGAATTTCTTTACCTTTTCCTTAATAAAATGCCTTTTTAGTTTCTTGTAAAATTTCTGTAACTTTGGTTCTAGGAAAGATTGAGACAAAACTTAAACTGATTTAGAAAGCTTAAGATGTGTTTTTTGAAATAAGATAATAAAATTTTTCTTGAATTTTTGGCCCAAAACGGCATTTTTAGGTAGGCAGGCACCTTAATAAAATGCCTTTTTAGTTTTAAGTAAAATTTCTGTAGCTTTGGTTCTAGGAAAGATAAAGACAAAATTTAAACTGATTTGGAAAGCTAAAGATGTGTTTTTTTAAATAAGATAATATTTTTTTTCGAATTTTTGGTCAGAAACGGCATTTTTAGGTAGGCAACCACCTTAACTTAACTTGGTAGGTGAAATGGTTTGTTTATTTTAGTAATTTCGTGAATAGTTACGAGCAGACTTAGTAGCTATTTACAAGATAATAATTAAGCTTGCATGATAGGGTGGGCCGAAAAAAACTTTTTATTTTATTTTGAAACGCTATACCGCGGAAAACTTGCCTCTGGGGTAGAGAAGAAAAATGCAACAAAAATTTTTACAATTGGTTAAAAATTGCATTAGCGCATTGGACCTAAAGTTTGAAAAAATTAGGCTATTTTCATAACTTTTAAAAAAAATCAAATTAAATCAAATTACTTCTATAAAACGTATCTAAAGGCATATACTAGAAGAAAAATGTGGAGAAAATATATTTTATTGAAAAAAGGTAGTATTTTACAATTTATTGGTAGTATATAACATCTTAAAAACACACGTTTTTACCAGAAATCCACATATTTCGTATAAAACCAAAAAAATTGTGAAAAACAACTTTTTATTAATATAATACCTTGCTAGCTATCACTCACCAACCCCCTTAACAGTTAAACAGTTTTTTACAGATCGCTTCGCGATCGGAGCTCTCTGGTTGCACAACAAAGCCGCATCAATATCTCTCGCCGAAAAAAAATTATTTTTTATTTTGAAACGCTATACCGCGGAAAACTTGCCTCTGGGGTAGGGAAGTAAAATGCAACAAAAATTTTTAAAATCGGTTAAAAATTGCATGCACATTGAACCTAAAATTTGAAAACAAAATGCTATTTTTATTATTCTTAAAAAATCAAAATATACCAAATAGCTTTTATAAAAAGTATCTAAAGGCATAAATTAGAAGAAAAATCTTAAGATATTTAATGGAAAGAAAGATGATATTTTACAATATAAGATTGCACTATAAGGTTGCAATATTAGGTAATATAAGAAAAAGTTGAGAAAAATTATTTGAAATCATTGACCCACAGTGATTGAATGAAATGTCTTTTTTGCTCATCCTGAAAACTTGCTTTTGAGCATAATCGTAGATAAAAGGGATATCAAATAAGGGAGTTAGGTTTCAGAAGAAGAATTTAAGGCTCGAAACTCAGCTTCTAAAAGAAAGTCAGTTTCCCTCACCCTCACCCAAACTTAATTTGCAAGCTACAGACCGTATTTAAATGATTAGCTGGAATACTGCTTCTATCCCCCACATACACTACGAAGATTCGCCAATCAAGATATATTATCTATGATAAAATCTAATGGAACAGCAGATGACTGGAACTTTGACAGATTCCCATGTCACACACACAATCAAACAGTGGAACTTAGTGCAAAATTGGTAACAGAGGCATCACGAAAAATCGTTGGTATTGAATGCCAGAGATGGGTTTATAACTACTTTTCTTTCAAAATCTTCTCTATGCCAAATTTTTCAAGCAAATTTTCTTTTTAACTACCAAAAGAAGTTACTAACCAGTGAAGAACTACATTTTATTACACATCAAACCAGTGGCGTAGCCAGAAAAAAATTTCGGAGGGGGATGTTGATATTTCGGGAGGGGATATGGGGTATTTTTAGTGGTTTTCTATGGTCAAAAAGGAAATTTCCTGAGTTTCGGGGGGATATATCCCCGAATCCCCCCCTCTGGCTACGCCCCTGCATCAAACTATGCAACATCTGAAAACAACTTTTTAATTCAATGGAAAAAAGCGATTTTTGAAAAAAAAGGCGAAAGCCAAGTGCAACCTTATATTGTAAAATATCATCTTTCTTTCCATTAAATATCTTAAGATTTTTCTACTAATTTATGCCTTTAGATACTTTTTATAAAAGCTATTTGGTATATTTTGATTTTTTAAGAATGATGAAAATAGCATTTTTTTTCAAATTTTAGGTTTAATGTGCATGCGATTTTTAACCGAATTAAAAAATTTATGTGTTGCATTTTACTTCTCTACCCCAGAGGCAAGTTTTCCGCGGTATAGCGTTTCAAAATAAAAAATAATTTTTTTTCGGCGAGAGATATTGGTACGGTTTTGTTGCACAACCGGCGAGCTCAAATCGCGAAGCGATCTGTAAAAAACTGTTTAACTGTTAAGGGGGTTGGTGAGTGATAGCTAGCAAGGTATTATATTAATAAAAAAATTGTTTTTCACATTTTTTTTTGTTTTATACGAAATATGTGGATTTCTGGTAAAAAACGTGTATTTTTAAGATGTTATATACTACCAATAAATTGTATAATACCACCTTTTTTATATAAAATATATTTTGTCCACATTTTTCTTCTAGTATATGTCTTTAGATACGTTTTATAGAAATAATTTGATTTAATTTGATTTTTTTGAGAAGTTATGAAAATAGCCTAATTTTTTCAAACTTTAGGTCCAATGCGCTAATGCAATTTTTACCCGATTGTAAAAATTTTTGTTGCATTTTTCTTCTCTACCCCAGAGGCAAGTTTTCCGCGGTATAGCGTTTCAAAATAAAATAAAAAGTTTTTTTCGGCCCACCCTATTGCATGATATTTAATAGCTAATTTTAAGAGAGTGTTATTCATGAATATAACCTGTGTTATTTTGGAAAGCTGTTTGACGTTTCTTCTACTAATTATATTAACGCGTGCTTTGTTTTATAAAATAATTTGAGTGAGCAAGGTTTTGTGGTGATTGCAAAACGATCCGAAAGGCCCTGCTTAAGCAAATCACTGGGGTTGGTAAGCGATAGCGAGCAGTTGGTGGTAGCTCCCTAGTAGTTAAAAATTATAGAGCATTTACAATCACATGATTCGGACCGAACAACGGTCTTAGCAACAGACGCGTTGACCTACAGCAGTTAACAGTATAAGAAAATAACTGGTCATGAAATGCTTCTAATGGAGCTTTTGCAATCACTTGATTCGGACCTAGCAACCGCCCTAGCAACAGACGCGTTGATCTACAGCAGTTAGCAGTTAAAAGAAAATAACTGGCTAATAAAATAAAATCATCGGAAAAAACTCTATATAAACATTTAACACCAGTAGCGATTGAAATATAAGAACTAAAGATTCTTTTGTTTTATTCAGACTTTTCTGCTTCAATATATAGGGCATACGTGTAGAGCATAGCGAAAATAAAAAAAACTTTGACGAGCAAAATCACTCTAGAATTAAAATTCTTCACCTCATCAGCCGAGACCCCTTTTATTTCCCTGGAAGAGAAGGAAAAAAAGCTCCTTTCTGCACGGGGCAAATCGGAAATGGATTATTTGCCATGGAAGTGATGATCCTGTTATGCATTTCAAACTCTGTCGGTAGCTCTGATGGGGCTTAAAACGAATACGCGAATCTAATAACCCTGCGAAGGGCAAACAGAGAACAGAAATAGCGAAGGGGTAAAAGGGGAAATGGCTTTTCCCCGTACGAAAAATGTTTATATGATCTCGGTACCAGCTAGAAGGTTTTTTTAATGAAGAAAATGTCCCTTTTAAGTTGCATCATGATATCTCGTGATTTCGTCTAGGTGTGTGAAATGTCAAATGTGATACTTAGGTATTAAAGTATTCAGGAGATGCTTGCTATTAGGTTGTGACAAAGACTTCCTTAAAATTTGCCTTTTGGGGAAAGAATGTTGGGTTGTTTACTGGCCCAATGTCAAGATAATCCAAAAATAGTGTGTTAAATCGGCTTATTTTGGAAACTTTGATTTAATTTAAGCTTTTTTTTTTAAATTCAATCCTTTAGTATTAGGACAGCAATGTCCTTTCAACTTCCTATCATTTTTTTTCAAACTTAGTTCTAAAACATGACTATTCCGTAGAATTTAAATAAATTAAAATACTATTACATGTATTTTACAAAAAAGCAATGAATAATATACCAATTAAAACTGCGATTAATTTTAAGGGGTCTTATTATTAATAAGAGTAGTAATTTGTCAAAACAAGACTTTTTATCGTGACATATGTTTATCCAACATTCTAATATTTAGCAAAAAATCTCAAACTAGCCATCAGACTTTTCTATAAGCTTTCTACTGTTTGGATTAAAGAATTTTTTAAATCATTTTAAAAATCAATACTTTGAATAGAAAACTATAATTCCCTTGCTGTTGCATATATTAAATATCTGCATTTGCATTTTAGAACGAATCTTATTTTAACGATGGAGTAGGCGGAAAGTTTTGAAAACACGTTCACTTTTTTTCAAATAAACAATTAAATTTAAACTTTTTACTACTATATCTCACCTGATATTATTTTCATAAAGCAGAAGATAAGTTTTATAACGCAAACAAAAATTAATTTCCATAAAATATCACAACGACAACCAAATTAATTCATTTCTTTTTTCTTAATGAAATTCAGTCGATGTTTTTATGTGGTTATACATGTACACGTAAAAAAGGTAAAAACACTTCTCAGAAAGACTTTCTTGAGATTTCCCCTTCAAATAAAAAGCATCTAGTACTTCCGTAGGAAAAAAACCTGAGCCGTAAATCCGAATTCCACAAAACTTATTTGTGTGACTCACGCAATTAGGCTTAGCATAACACTTCTTTTCATTCCTCCCATCAGAGAAAATTAGCAAGCTCCCGTAGCCTCCGGTCTGTTATTCCCGACCCTCCAGTTTCTTCCACAAGTCCCCCGAGACGAATACTTGGGCAGGAAGGAACTTTTCTGTCTGACTAAAAAACAAAGAAATCTCAGGGAAAAAGTGACATTCTTTTGTGCTCGGCAAAAAAACGCTCCTAGAAAAAGAAGGAATGGGGACTCATATGTGCGCTGCTGAGACGGGCTGGAACTACCCATAATGTGTGTTTTTCTTCAGTTTCCGTGTTTTCTTCTGTCGGACATTTAGTTCTGTTTGGGTTTTCACTTCACTTGTCACGGAATGTACACAGAATGCCAGGCGTGTGTAGATGTACCCTAGCCCATTTTTTTTTCTTAAAAAAAAGTAAGGAAGGAAAGAAATACTAAAAGGTAAGGAAATTTTGTAAGCTATTGATTTTTCAATTAAAATTTGACTCAAGTACACAAAACTACATGACAACACTGAATACACTCTTAACATGATAACACTTTTTCTTTTTTTAAGGCCTGAAAAAGTGCTATTTTCGCATGACATTATCTCCTTGAATGTATAAGATATTTTTACGAAACTTTCAACTATGTATGAAGTTTTTGTTCCATCTCCTCTAGTTTTAATTAATTATTAAACTTTGTTCGTTCGCAGTTTGGGGTGTGGCGGCTAAAGTTCGACTACGGTTCGAGTCCCACTGCTATTGTTCTATAATCTCCAGTGTGGTTCGAGTCCCACTTCTAATGTTCTGTAAATTCCAGTGTAATTTATGCAAATGAACTGTTATGAAATTTAGTACATGGGTGTGGCAACACATCCCCTATCTTATAAAAGGCGATCACTGTTGTTAATCGTTCTTCTTGCCTTCTCTTCTTGTTGCCGTGCCGGCACAGCCTTTACCTTGATTTTTAATGTTCAAATAAACTTGTTAAGTTTTATCCAATCTGCCTTCTTATTAAAGCCACCTTCTGAACATGAGCAAGTGAACCTGATGAACTGCTTAAGAGGTTGACACAGTGGTGACTAGACGTGAGTTGAACTGGAAATGAATTTGTTTTAAACCAGGTAACCCTTCTGATCTTCGCACCGCGTGACACCTCTGGTTCTTATAGGGTTTATTAGTAATAATATTTATTCAGTATGAAATATTGTGCCTTTTTTGAATTTTTTTGGAGCCGTCGTCTGTGAGGTGGTATGTCTCAATCTCCCGAAAAAACCAATGCCCCCGTTCCCAACCCCAATGTCCCGATTGATCAAAATGAAGTCCACGCAGTCGGCTTTAAGCCACCCCAATTTTGGAAATCAAATGTGGTACCATATTTCCACTTTATTGAAGCACAGTTTGCCACCTCCGGCATTAGTGCTGATCAGACGAAGTACTTTTGTTTGGTAGCTGCTTTGGATGAGAGCATTCTTTCTCACGTCAGTGATCTAATTTGCTCTCCTCCTGCTTCGGGGAAGTATGCCGCGTTAAAGAAACGTTTGGTCGATCAGTTCTCTGAGTCTGAGACGTCGAGACTGCGGTTGTTATTGCACGATCTGGAATTGGGGGATAAAAAACCTAGTACCTTATTAAGGGAAATGATTGAATTGGGAAAGGGATTTTCGGATGAGTCTGTGAAAACGCTTTGGTTACAGCGCTTACCGGTGTCAGCACAGCAAATCCTCAGCGCTTCAAGGGAAGACGTGTTAGCGCAGGCTGACATAGCGGACAAAATTTTGGAGGTTTCTAGAGGTGCAGGGGCTTTTGCGATAGATAGAAAGCCTGATAGTGAGGTTTCCGAGTTAGCTCTATTGCGGAAGGAAATTTCGGCGCTGCGCGAGCAGGTCTCGAGAATAGGTAGATCTCGCAATCGCTCGAAATCACGCGGTAGATTTCGCTCGAAGAGCCCGAGGCCTAAGGATGAAGGGGATAGCGAGTTGTGCTGGTATCATGCTCGTTACGGCGAGAAGGCTCGTAAATGCAACCCGCCATGTACCTGGAGGGGTTCGGAAAACTAGCCAACCCGACCCTCGCGACGACGGAGGAGGTCGAGTTTAGCGGCAGTCGTCTCTTTGTTTTTGATAAAGTCACCAAGTTACGCTATCTTGTCGACACTGGGGCGGGTGTTTCCGTAATTCCGAAGGATAAATCAAAAAATTTGAAGCCAAATCAAAACGTTAACCTGTATGCTGCAAATGGCTCGCGCATACGGACTTTCGGCATGCAATTCGTAAACGTTGACATTGGATTGCGGCGTAAGTTTCCTTTTAACTTTCTGATTGCGGAAGTCACCCGGCCCATTCTCGGCGCGGATTTCTTACATAAGTTTGGTCTTATTGTAGATGTTAAAAACAAAAGATTAATCGATAAGGAGACAACTCTCAGCATTAAATCTAAAGTTTTCCAGGGTCCTTCTCTTGGGTTGAGTTTGGTGTCTAACGATTCCCCTTACCATGACCTGTTGCAAGAATTTCCCGAGATTCTAAACGCAAACCTATCAACTACCAACGTATTACATACCACTACCCACTGTATCCAGACGACGGGCCCACCCGTTTTTTCTAAGCCTCGTAGATTGTCGCCAGAAAAACTGAAGATCGTTCGACAGGAGTTTGAAAGGTTGCTCGCGGAAGGCATTGTTATTCCGGCCAACAGCCCTTGGGCCAGCCCAATACATTTGGTTCCCAAAAAAGATAAGTCTTGGCGCGTTTGTGGGGATTTCAGGCGGGTAAACTCTGTCACCGTTCCTGACCGTTACCCGATCCCCCACATCCACGATTTTTCCCACTGCCTTTCGGGGAAAACAGTCTTTTCAAAAATTGACTTAGTTAGGGCGTATTACCAGATTCCTGTCGAGCCATCCGATGTTTCAAAAACAACAGTAACAACCCCTTTCGGTTCTTTTTCGTTCGTTAAAATGCCTTTTGGATTAAGAAATGCAGGGAATACCTTCCAAAGGTTTATGCACGAAGTGCTTAGAGGGCTGGATTTCTGCTTTTCCTACTTGGATGACATATTGATAGTCTCAGAGGACAAGGGATCTCATAAAGATCACTTAAAGCAAATATTTAGCAGGCTGAAGCAGTACGGGTTGGTTATTAACCCTGATAAATGCATCTTTGGTGCTAGTGAGTTAGTGTTCTTGGGTTATCTCATTTCCCCTGCTGGTATAGCACCCGTACCCGAAAAGGTATCAGCCATAGCTAATTTTCCTCGTCCTGAGACTGTGAAGGATCTGAGACGTTTCCTTGCGATGCTTAACTATTACCATCGTTTCATCCCAAGGGCAGCAGAGATCCAGTCCACATTATACGCGTTCATTAACAGCAAAAAAAAGAACGATCAGTCAAAAATTCAATGGCACGAAGAAGCCATTAATGCTTTTGAGGCATCTAGGGAATGTCTGGCGACATCTACTTTGTTAGCTCATCCAGTAATGGATGCAGAAATTTCTCTCATGGTTGACGCTTCTTCGGTCTCTGTCGGAGCTGTGTTGAACCAAGTGGTCGGTGGGAAAGTTCAACCTCTTCAGTATTTCTCCCGGAAACTAAATTCTGCTGAAATTAAATACAGCGCTTATGACCGAGAGTTATTGGCTGCATACTCGGCAGTCAAGCATTTTCGGCATTTTTTAGAAGGTAGAGAATTTGTAATTTTTTCCGACCACAAACCACTTTCGTTCGCATTCCGGCAGAGATCGGACAAGTGCTCACCAAGACAACAGAGACATTTAGAGTACATAGGTCAGTTTACCACCAATATCCAGTACCTACCTGGTGATGAAAATGTGGTTGCTGATGCTCTGTCACGAATTTTCAGTTTAGATTTTCCTAATCAAATAGATTACAAATTATTAGCTAATAGTCAAGTTAATGACCCCGAATTAGAGGTGTTGCGTGGTCCGGGATCAAACCTGGTCATGAAAGATGTTTCGATTCCCGGAACAAATTTAAAAGTTTTTTGTGACGTTTCAACTGGTGTAGATCGGCCGTATATACCAAGAGAGTTTCGTCGTCAAGTATTTGACAGTGTGCACAATCTGGCTCACCCAGGTGTTCGCTCGTCCATCAGAATGGTGAGGTCAAGATTCGTCTGGAAAAATTTACGAGCAGACTGCGCCAAGTGGGCCCGGTCATGTGTGCCGTGCCAAAAGTCAAAAGTTACTAGACATACTAGGTCACCTCTTGGAACTTTCCCCGAGCCGGACGATCGTTTTCGAGTTATTCACATGGACATTGTGGGTCCTCTTCCTCCATCGCGTGGCAATCGTTATTGTCTCACGTGTGTGGACAGGTGGACTCGTTAGCCCGAGGCGATCCCGATACCGGATCAGACGGCTGAGACAGTGGACGAAGCTTTCCTTTCAGTCTGGATCGCCAGGTTTGGATGTCCGCAGACCATCATCACAGACCAGGGAGCACAATTCGAGTCTCAACTTCTCAAGCAGTTTTCGAACCTTTTGGGAGCTGAGAAGTCTCGGACTACCGCTTACCACCCCGCAGCTAACGGCATGGTTGAGCGGTTTCACAGAGGTCTTAAGGCTGCGATTCGCTGTCAAGCCTCCGAGGACTGGGTTGCGAAACTCCCCTTGATCTTGCTTGGTCTGCGCTCCGCCATCCGCGAAGACTTGGACGCCTCGATCACTCAGTTCGTATTCGGCTCGACACCACGCCTGCCCGCGGTGAGTTCTTCGCAGAGGCTACGGTCACGCCAACACCTCGCCAGCTTCATGACTGCGTCAAGCGGTTCCGGACAGGCATGAACCTCTTGAAGCCTGTTCCTGTGGCATGTCACTCCAGACCAGATGTATTCGTCCACAAGGAACTCGGTACATGCTCTCACGTGTTTGTTCGGGTCGACTCAGTGCGCCGCCCTCTTCAGCCTCCTTACGAGGGTCCATTCAAGATTCTCCGTAGGAATAGAAAGAACCTTCAAATACAGTGTGGTAACCACAAGGTAACAGTTTCGATTGATCGAGTTAAGCCAGCGTTCCTCCTTCAGCCACAGCTTGAGACGGGAAGCTCTCAACATCCCCGGACTGTTCCTGTTCAACCCGCAGAGACTGTTAGTCGTTCCGGAAGGCGAATCCGTTTCAGGATACCCCTTGATCACTGAGGGGGGGTACTGTGGCGGCTAAAGTTCGACTACGGTTCGAGTCCCACTGCTATTGTTCTATAATCTCCAGTGTGGTTCGAGTCCCACTTCTAATGTTCTGTAAATTCCAGTGTAATTTATGCAAATGAACTGTTATGAAATTTAGTACATGGGTGTGGCAACACATCCCCTATCTTATAAAAGGCGATCACTGTTGTTAATCGTTCTTCTTGCCTTCTCTTCTTGTTGCCGTGCCGGCACAGCCTTTACCTTGATTTTTAATGTTCAAATAAACTTGTTAAGTTTTATCCAATCTGCCTTCTTATTAAAGCCACCTTCTGAACACATGAGCAAGTGAACCTGATGAACTGCTTAAGAGGTTGACACAGGGGCACTGAAAGTCACCTCAATGAATTCGGTATGGTCAATTACCTAGGAATACACCTTACTTCCATTCCCCAAGGAGAAGTTAATTCCAAATAATAAAAACTCCAGGGAAACAGACTTTTGAAACACCCTGTATTTCAGTTCCAACAACACCAACCTAGAGATCCTGTATACGAGAGAGACGACAACTTGCTTAAGGTATCCGACTGGTCTAAAATCCTCGGTTTTTTTTTCAAAAAATGTGAAAAACATTTAATGATCTATTATTGAAGCCAGTTTAATAAGGTTTCCAAAAATATCTTACTTTTTATTCTAGCTTAATTAGAAAAAGAGTTACATCAATTTTAGTATCCAAAAAGCTATCTCATACTGTGGTCAGAAATATCTTTACACGCGTTTTGTGAGGAATGGTATTTTTGAGCACTAGGGTTCACGGTAAACGTGATTTCTCCTATACTATTTTAAGTATGATTACAAAACTTTCTGAGTTTGTTGTTCATATTATTATGAATGTTTTGTTCTATTATCTAAAGCCAGTTCTTAAATAAAACTTTTTTCCAAGTGGTTTTGCATAAAATATCGGATTTTTTGGTAAATTTCCATAGAAGGTGGTTTTGAACATCTGTATCTCTGAACCTTGTGTTAATATTTTAATTTCTGTAGTTCACGACACAGATGTATACATAAACTTTAGTTTCTGCCAAACAATATGTTTGTGTCTTATTTAGAACTTTTATAAACGTGTTTGGCGTAACGTGAAAATTTGCCTTTATTTTCGTACAAATGTCTCAATATTTTGAAAAATTATTTTTAAAAAAATTTTGCTTTTTAGTTTTTTTGTAGTTTTGAAACATATCCTACTACAAAATAACCTTTTAAAATTTATTTAAGGAATATTTTTAAAAAATTACTCCTAGACCAGTCGGATACCTTAAAAGCGTCTCTGCGCATCCTTGCGCGCAGTTAAAACTGTCCAAATCTCCAATTCTGTCCAAACTGTATCATGCCGCTTGCCTCGTTCCACTGCTAATCCTACGGAGGGAAACCTGCGGTGAGTAGAAAACGCTGTTGACCAATCAGCGCGCTATATACCGAGTGGCCACCTCTCTCTCGTATACTCTCGTATACAGGCTCTCTACACCAACCTAGAGAGCCTATACGAGAGAGAGAGGCGACAACTATAGCGCGCGCAGATCGGCTAACAGGTTTTCTGTTCGCCACAGGCGGTTCCCTCCATACGATTAGCATGGGACGCGAGACAAGCGACATGATACAGTTTGGACAGAACTGGATGAGCAGAGACGCTTTTAAGCGAGTTGTCACCTCTCTCTCATATACAGGCTCTCTACACCAACCTTGATTTACTATAATATTATAAGAAAAAAAGTTATTTTCAGACATGAAAAAGAGGGTGAAGACATAACCCACTAACTTGACCTTTTTTTCTAAGGGTTTCAGCGTTAACAAAGCATACGCTCAACTCAACGTCTCAAAGGTTGCACAACCATAACCGAACGCTATCGAAATAATGCGACACAAACTTAGCACCATCGGAGCGTTTATCCAAAGAAAAAAAATCCCTCAATTCATTCCACTTCGCATTTCAAATCAATGCCCCCAGAGGGAGCGAAGGGGTTTATTTTTCAAAAGCTCTTCAATATCAAAAGACACACTGAAAAGAAGCGCGAGGACGAAAATTTAATATTGTAGATAAACAGCTTTTGAAGGGGGTTCAGAAATTGAGATCGCATGTGATTCATCAAAGAATTTAATCTTCTCCCCTCCACGTTCCTTCCTGAAGATCGTTAATATTTGGGCTCTTTTCGGTTGTTATTTTTTGGCGAGGTTACCAGGTGGACAAAAATCCCGTGTCTGGAATTAATAACCGTGTCGGAAAGACTTATGGTGGGTTTACATGGCTCGATATTTTAGACGCGATTGTTCCGAAGGCGTTAAAAATATGACGTTGCTACAGGGCCTTAACTAGACTTTCGTTTCGGGGCTGGGGGAGTAGACTCATTAGTTTTTTCTGAAGTGGTACTCATGTTGAGATCCTTATAGTTTGCATCAAAGAGGGACACTCCTTGTAACTAACAAACTTTTAAATGAAAAACCGTAAATAATAAATTTTAAAATTTTAAGGGGGATTGGAGACCTTCCCCATAAAAATTTTTACCCTTAAATAAGGACTTGACTCTTTTGAGAACCTTTGGGTTACACCTTAAGTGGACCGTTCTATGTAAATCATACATTATTTTAAAGGAGTTACTATTGTAATTATAATCGAAAAAAGTTTCTTGTTGTGCAATGTCAGCCTAAACAAAATACTGTAAAAAAATCGGTGACTGAAGTTGCATGATGAGCGTTATTGATCCTGTTTCAGTGGCCTATTTTAAATGAACATACTATAATATTCTATGTCAAAATTTAAGAGGAGGGTTTAACCCCTAAATCTCCCTTGGATACTGACCTGCGTAACTGTATCGTAAGTAGAATCAAGAACACAGACTTGCGATGAAAAAATACAAGATAAATAAGAGCTGAACTTGATGTATTTTTCGGTGCTGATTTCAGAAAAAATAATAAAAAAAATTCAATCACATCAAGTTTTTTTGAAAAATTCAATTTTAGGATTTTCATGAAAATTACCATTTTCACGTTGAATTTCTTTCCTACTTGCATGACCATTATTCTACCATAGTGAAAACTACAGAACACCACTCTGTGACACCTCCATGTCACTATCCCTCCATCCCCGTCGAATTCTCTCAACAATTAGCGTCGTGCGAAGTCATAGCGTCATGGGCGCGCTAATACAGTGACAAGTGGAAACTCCATCAAAAAACAATTATAACAGCTACTTTTCTTGTGATGCAAGGCTTCGAGTTCGAGACGTTTTTATAATTTGTCAGATGATTTTTGTTACATATGTATCGAATTAGAGGTATTACAAATTGCATGAATATCATTACAAAGTAAGACAAGCTTATCTTCTGTGTTTAGCTCTGAAACTTGGAGATCAGGACAAATCATGAGCTTATCATAAAGTTTGTGTGCAGGGTATCAATGATCTACGGTTTTAGCTCAAAGGAAAGAAGACTGCTGACTTGGAACTCTCCTATGCCATAGAGTAGGGAGCCGAAAAACGATTCAGATGATTGTTGCTTCTATACATGCCATGTCCGTGGGTTCGGGTAACCTGTAGGACTCTCGATGCAGTTAAAAGAAAACTATGAAAACCTCACACTCTTCTTCAATTAAATATAGTATACCAAACACTGTTGGATCATTTGCTGTGATTTGAAAATTAACTCCATGCTTTTTGGTCAGCAAGAATGGTCACTTAACATTGGGTCAAAAAATAACGTTTAAAATTACCAAATATTGAGCCAGGCACCAGGAATGTGATTCGAAAGAGACAAATTAAGCAAAATAAGTATTTTTACACCCTCTACATATAAAATATGGTGTTATAAACATATTACGAGCAAAACTTTTCGCGATAATTACCTTTAAAATAGGATTTTAGCAAAATTATTGAAATCGATAATACGAAAATTCCTGATGTGATTGAGGAAAATGGTGGTCATTTTCTTTTGTATTTTTCAAAAAGTTAATTTTCGCCGGCCTGTGGAATCAATGGGCGGACCCCAATAAGGAACTTGCATGATTTTTTTATTTTTTTAATCTATTCTTCAAGCAAAAATTAGCCGCTACACAAAATTTGAGGCCGATTGAGAAATTTTTTGATTGCAAAAAAATTATCAAAAATCGTCTTTTCCGAAGCACCTGAAAACGCTTAATTGCATGCATAGTGACGTCACAATTTATTGACATTGCCTAAAATGTTTGCTTTGGATTTCTGACCGTCACCAGAAGTGTCTAGAAGGTAAATATTGATTAAAACATTCATATCGGACACTTCGGAAAAAAGAAATCATCAACTAAAACATAGAAATTCAATTTTGATTGCAATTTTGCCCGATGGAATTCTACGTCACTATGCATGCAAACACACTTCGCGTTTTCAGTCACGTGTTTTTTTCTCGACTTTTAAA
This sequence comes from Tetragnatha versicolor, assembly GCA_024610705.1. Lineage (NCBI taxonomy): Eukaryota > Metazoa > Arthropoda > Arachnida > Araneae > Tetragnathidae > Tetragnatha > Tetragnatha versicolor. The sequence continues at coordinate 14,014,962 of JANDEH010000017.1, read as the reverse complement.
TTACTTGTACACTTTTTTGAAAAATTGACAAAATATTTCATTTTGTTTTCCAAAAAACTATACGGAACACTTGAAAGTTTATGAAAATCTGACACATGCAAGTTCCTTATTCTTCGTTCGCAACCTAAGATGGGAAACTGTTATATTTGTGTCACTATTACAGTTGCCTAGCGTTTCCTTTGCCATATAAATTCGCTCTTAGAGGTTGGTTATATAAAATATTCTGAGGAGAAATGTCAGGAAATATTTGTGTCTGGGGGTATGATGAATCAATTAACGTTTTTTATGTGTGGGAGTGGGTACTGAAGTTTTATGGGAGATTGTTGCTTGATAATGTTTTTTTAATCTCTAGAACCTTTTCTATGTGGGTTAATTTTTATATCTTTCAATATGACTGATCTGAAAAATAAAAGTATTGTGTACAATATCGTATTATACTCTATTCATTTAGAATTGGCGCTTGAGGAATAGTGCTTTCCCCCACGCTAGAAGTGTAACCATAGTTACGCTCTTCGAGCAGCCAATAGTAAGCTTTCTTCGTCACTTTGACGTGGATACTAGTTGCTATGGTAACCAACCGGTGGTGGGAGAAGGAAATATTTTCAAGCGCCAGTTCAAAATGAACAGAGTATAGACATTAACGTGTATAATACTGTAATTTAAAAAGATCTAAATTATTTGTTATTTATGTACCCATAAAAAATGTGCATTTTGGAATTATTTTATTTAAATCAACCTTCTAAAAGACACCTTCGAACAAACTTATTTCAATATGAAATAATGTGATTCTCCAACTTTTTATTGAAAATAATAGCTCCCACAGGCTGAGGGATAAGGAGGGGCCGAGCGATGCACGATGGAGGGGGCACATAACCAAGGGATGTTTTGAAGGGATTATATCGAAAATTATAGTCCCCTCCTACGCGTACATAATTTGTTGAATTAGTATTTGGACATTTAAAATTAAGTATTGAACCTTAATTAAAAAATTTGGTTCTTACGTATTATACCGTCGACCGTTAAACAACCGTCAAATCCAGCGGTACAGCTATAGAACAAACAATAAGATTTGATAACGTTTTTGGAATAAGCGGCAAGGTCTACGGTATAATACGTAAGAACCAAAAATGTTGTGTGTATAAACAAGTTTAAAAACAAGATATAGAGATAATTGAGATAATTTTTTTTAGAAAAATGTGTTTTTAGAAATAAATAACTGAATATCATCATTCTTTCGGGGGTTGAAGGGCTTCTACAACGCAAAATTTTCATATTCCAACCCGTTTTAAAACAGACACCACTCTCAAGTAAAACATTAAAAACCTTCAACCTAAAGTTTTTTTAAATTACTTATGTGATCTTCAGTATAAATCTGGGTAATTCAAAATACTTGGATTGGGAATTTTCAATAGGTACTGTCCTAAGTCTGAAAAACTTCGAATTCTGGAATGTCCTGGACTTTCGAATATACCTCCTTTAAATTCCAATAGTAATAAAATCCCCCAAAGATTAAACACTTCCCATTCGAATACCTTTAGTCCAAGGCGGTATATTGATACTCAAAATTGAATCTGTATCCAACCCTTACAATACGAGACGTCAATAAAAACGATACCTTTTAAGAAAAGTTCTTTTTAAGACATCAACAAAGACTTCCCATCTCTGATATCAACCATCTACAGCTTCACATGAAATCCGCCATTGTGACTCGGCGAGGGCATTTGAATAGAGGTGTAAATGCACACGGCAAACTATAAACTAGTTTCGCGTACTTACGTACTGGTACGAAGAAGTATTCCGCAGACGATCGGGAATATACCTTGAAGTCGAGAGGCATAATCGACCGTGAAATGGCCAGGAATACAATCTTGGAGCAGCAGCGGCGAAATGGCGATTCAATCTTCTTCCCTGATCGAGAAGCGTAAAGTGTCGCACTTAACGCCTGAATCGGCTAGAAAGTGCGATTGAGAGTTCGCGTTTTTATGTTTTTATAGGAAATTTGCTTTTATGGGAATTTTTTTTAGTTGAAAAAGTGAAGTTTTGTTACTTTATACTTTCCAGTTAAGAAAAGGTCTTGAGAAGAGAACGGCTTTATGGGAGTAGTTACAGAGAATATTCTTCGGTAGACAAAAATCCCAAGGGGTGACAAGTGGCAAACGTTTCATATACGAAATGCATTGGCGAAATTTTGAAAAACATGTAAATTGGGATAAATTTTGAAACTTATAAACAATATCCAGACCGAATGCAACTTTAGAAAAGAGAGATAAACGTGGCTGACTAAATCGATAATTCATAGTTGAAAAATATTAAAACCACCTATAAGGTTGACTTGTAGAAAATAAAATCTGGTTTCTGGAACACTTCCTTTCTTCTTCGGCACGTTTTGGTGTTTGGTTGACTCGTTTTTCTTGCATTTGGCATTAAATGAAAGTGGCCAGTGTGACAAATTCTTGACACGTTATAGATATCAAGTGTGACGATATACGGAGACATTTTCCGTATACCATAGAAGAGATATAGTGGTGGAGTGAGCGATTGTAACCCTAAAGAGTGACTAATTTCCATAAAGATTGCCTAGGACCGCAGTCACGTGATGGCGGTCTAACTTGAAATTGTTTTCACTGCCGAACTTTTACCGCTGTATTCACCACTAACTTAACCTAAGGTTAACCTGGAATCAAGCTTTTAATTGGTTGTTGAAAAGGGGAAGAAAGCTTTAAACCAATCAGAGTTGTCAAAAAAGCTTGATTCCAGGTTACCCTTAGGTTAAGTTAGTGGTGAATACAACCGTTATTCTTATGTTAGTAAAAAGAGTGGATTTTGGAGTTGGTTTTCATCGCCGAGCTGCGCATGTATGTAATCATAGAGGAATAAAAGAAGTGGAGTGAGCCTGAGCACTCCTATTAAATCGACTCCAAAAAAGAGTGCCCGTCATTAAAAGGACTTCTGACGAAGGACTGGTGCGTTATCGTCTGCTTATTAGCAATTTCAAAAATATTACAGCTAATGTCGAATACTCTTTTTTGTGTCGATTCAATGGAAATGCCCACTTCAGTTTCTATATTCCTCTACGGCCTAAACTTTGAATAATAATCTTTTCTAGCATAGGCTCTTGTTTTAGCTAGATAAAATAATAAAAATGTTTCGAAAGATATTCTCCAAATATATTTATTTCATGCCTACTCTGATTTCATTCCTTTTTTATCCCTTCGGCATCAAAATACTGCGAGGTGGTATTGATCAGATTCTTTCAACTCTTTTATAATAGTCTTTCTATTTTTCAAACCAACACAAACTGCGGTGAGTCGTTATTATATAGCATGAATGTACTACGTTAGAATAATAGTATGTCTGAAGAATAATGGTATACTGGCTGTTTGGAGAAGAGAATGTCGAATGTCGATACTGAGGATATACGATATGCGTTAAGATCGTGAGATAAATCTCCGTTATTTTAGACATAAACTTAAACAAAAACTTAAGCTAACTGCTTAAGTGCTACTATGAATGGATCCCTTAAAAATTTCAAGAAGGCTATAAAATGAAGAAGAAGAATGAAATTGCAACATCATGGGATTCCAGAAAGGCCCCATTACTTCGGCAAGATGAATGAAAAAACGATAACCCTTCCCACAAAAGATCGGTCGTGTTCTTTCCCTGTTTGAGTGCCCAAATTATTTGGAATGATATTTTTAGTTTTGAGAATTTATTTCAACAATAGGACCCATTTCCCTTTTACTAGTAAGCTAGTAAGGTTCGCTTTAAAATAAATCGGCACTCTTCGATAAAAGTTGGTAACATTATATTTCATTATATACAACACTTTTAGCCATTTTTATTTAGAGTCATGATTTTGAGTCATTTATTTTTAACTACAGGGCACAATAAATTACTATCGTTGACTTCGTAGGGTAACAGTACCTCAAGAGAAATGGAGGAATATTAATAGTCTTTAAATTGTTTTTTAATTTAAGTTATATTCAGTCAATGAAACATATCAAATGAAAAACAATTTATCGAACCGAAGAGAAAATTATAGCACTTATAATTTGAACTTTTCTTATTTCTAACATTTTGTCATCATCATAACTAAACTTTTTTGAAACACGAGACCCTCGTGACCTATCAACTCAAATATGGCCACCCTAACCCCTATTAAAGTATTGTTAAGAAAATTTAATCCAGGACTACACATTTTCACTCTTAGATTAGGCAGCGACATTAATTACATTTTAATAAAAAAACTGATTTGAGTCATTTCTTTAAAAAAAAACAAGTCATCCCTAATTTTTGGACACGAGTGTATTATTTAATCATTTAAGTTCAATTTGAAGACCCAAAGTTAAATCTATCTTCAAGTACCTTCATCCAGACTCCTTATACCGCTGAGCCCTTCCACCATCCATGAATATAGAAAACCGATCATTCCTCATGGAGCTGCTACGAAACCCCGGGTCAAAGAGAATACCGTTAGCAAAGATTTATCGGACTAACCGTAGGCATATCGAGTTATTGCTATGGTTATTATCGTAGTAGTATCGGTCGTTTATCAAGCTATATCTCTGCTAAGAGAAGGGCCTGAATCCGACATGCCGGAATTAATCACGAGTTAAACATAGATGACGGAATAGTTATGGAGGGAAGAGCTCTTAATTTACAGCATGGAGGATTGGGTGGCTTTGTTGATAGGATATGAGATGACCATACAAGCTAAGGATGAGGCAATCGATTTATTTTTTAAATATAAATAAAGGTAGTATTCTGTTTTGTTTGTGGTTATACCGTACCATATAGGCCAATTAAAATATGAAAATCATTAAAACTTTGAGACACTAAAAATTATGACATTGACGAGAAAATGGAACACGGGAAATCTACTCAAAAGTATTTACTACTGTAATCAAGATGCATATGTTTATCGGGATAAAGTTTGCCAAGATAGGCTCACAATCGCCAACCGTCTCGTCAAGAAAACGCTCCTTTGTTTTTCCTTATTCGTCATTGTGTTGCCCTATTGGTAGGGTAGTAGAGTATGGTGTGGTCCTAGAAAAAAAGGGTCAAATAATTCCCCTAATTGAAGAAACAGCCAATATAGTTGTCGATGTTATACCAATTAGGTTTTATACATACAAATCTGGTGCAGTTCCATAACCGTGGTGTTATCACTAAAATGTAATCCTTTTGTGCGTGTTAAAAAGGGGATTTGATGGGTTACTTTTCAAGGTAACCTAGCGTTCGCAACCATTTTTTTTCTATATACACATCGTATTTATCGGTATAGTAGATCTCTAAATATCCGAACTATAACTATCTTTAACAGCTTTGAGAAGGGAAAGCGAAATTTGCTAATGAAAATTAAGCATTTCATGAAAAAACATTTTTGGAAATTATTTATCTACGGTACAAGAAGTGGATAACTGTGAACTGTATTATTATATAAAATGCAAACAACATTATGTTTTTAGTCAATTCATTGAAACTAATACACTACCATAAAATTAGTTTTAAAACCACAATACTTTCAAATTTTTTTACGTATCTAAGGTTTCTCGTTTACGTGCTGCATTTGTTTAATCATTATCGAACTATCCGGACAGGATCCGGTCCGTATCAATCCCTGAAGGTCTACTTTAATTAAATATTTTAACTTTTCACCAATATCAGAGTAAAGCGCACTCTTCTATACTAGAGATCCCGTTAATACTGCCTTCCTCTGTAAGTTAATGAACATTAAACGAGGCAGACGACTTTTTCTTCCTGTCCACCCCTCGGCTTAATCCTCCCCCAATCCCCGCAGGTGATTAATGACAGTGTCCGGCAAAGGGGGGGGCGATCCAGGGGGTAGATTGATTCAGGACAAATCCCTTCCCTTCTTCCTCTTCAGATGGACGAAAGTGAGTGAAAACTCGATGACAACAGCGCACTAGCAAAAAAAACTCGAATGCTTTTGAATCGATCGTAATGGATGTATATCAGAAATCGATTTTGCGATCTTTTCTACATCAAAGGATTTGTTTCTTTGGACGCATCTGGGAGAAGCCAGGTACTGATGGCGATGATGAAGAGGTTTCTGATTTCTGCGAAGCTTTTTTGGATGGTTTTTCCTCTGCCATATTGCTTTTATTTACAAGAAATTTCAGACATGCTTCCTCCTAAGGATTTTTCTTTATAGTGGGTAGGAAGAACTGGTTGTCATTATTACTTCTGGTGTGTTTGAGATGATTTAATACGAGTAAATGATTTTGGTAAGTTTTATACCAGTAGATAGATGGTTTTTTTTCTGTAAGCTATTTTCGTTACCATATTTTAAGTATCTGAAAATATATTTTAATAACTTAGTTGACATAATATTAGAAAAAAATAATTACAATATAACTTGAAGAATAGCGAGAGAAAAGCTCAAAAGGAATGACATTTTGATACTAAATGAAAGAATTTAACTTTTTAGAATAAATTTTACTCGTAGAAATTTTAAAATAAGTTTTTGTTTTTGAAAGACCCTTATCTAAGGCATAACATACCAATGGCTTCACAGTTCACACTTTTAATTATATATAATAGTTAGTCTTCAAAAGTTCTTAACTATGGCCTTGTTATATCTAATTTTTGACTTTCCGAGAAAGTAAACTTGTATGCTTTCTAGAGCTTATAAAATTTAGGAAGAAAACTGAAATCACTGCATTAAATAATTTTTAATATTTTTTTCTATCAAACGGGATCAACATTGAAGTAATTATAAGCTTTTAAAACCTTTTTGAGCTAAATAGAAATTTTCAACTATTTTTCCATTTTATGATGGCTGTTTTGTCAATTTTCTCTACTTTAAGGACATATACTTGACTGAATTATTGGAAAATAACTTTTTCATTATTTTTTCATGAATTAGCATGATTGTACGCAACTGTTGAGTCCTATTTGTTTTCGCTATTAAAAAATGTATTTTTCCCATCATAGCCTATTTCAGTGATTTGCGCTCTTACAATCAGCTTTATAAATTGAAAACTTCGCCCATTCTAGAACTATGAAAGGTTTCAAACTTCTATTTGACCTTCTATTAGTAAGAATTCAACCAGTTATGGTTTTAAAATAAAGGTAAAATGGAGCAGAATTATTTCAAAGTCATTTTATGAAAAATGTGATGAAATTCGGAAATTTCAAAGTGATTTAGGGAACTGAAGATATCAATGGATTTAGCTCAGATTTTGGGATATTAATAGGCATGATATTCCTACTACTACTACATGATATTCCTACTACAACTATTCCTACTACAGCTCTTTCCAATTTCGAAAATTTTTGTTTTTCACTCCACCCTACTAGACACTCTTTACCTAAGTTTTAATGAAAAAAACAAAATCAAAAAGTAGATGCATAGTAATCTATCATAACACTTTTAAAAAGATGAAGGTATTGAAACCAAACAAAAAAATCCAATCACCTTTTATAAGCTTCATAAATCGACATAGAATTGATTATATGAAAAGAAAGTTTCCACTTAATTAAATTTTCGTGATTAATGGTGGACTCTTGATTGATGAGTGTTTCTTTAAAACTTCCAAATTCATTAAATTCTTTTCCAAAAATATTTTCATAGGTGAATCCAGGTTTATTTTTTAGTGAAAGGAGATATCAAACATAATATTAATTTTAGTAGGGGAACTTTGATTAAATTGTTTACTTGAAGGTTCTACATTTTTTCATTAGTTAACCCTTAACTAATAGCGCTGATGAACTTTGTTCAACATTTGAGGCCTCTGTTTTCATTTAAGCTCCACCCTCAAACTTTTCCTTCTATCTAACCTTTATACTTTATATCATTAACCCCTATTAGTGAGACAAATAAATTTTCATATAGTACCTAAGCATCACAAACTTTCAAGATTCGTCTTTATTTTCGTCATGTTATGGATAAATTTCGTTCACTTCTAGTTGCAGATCAGTAAACCTAACCTAAATATTCGAGCTGCGCTACTAGCGTACTGTAAGTTTCTGGTAAACATAAACATCAGCTGATAAAATGGATAATTGCAGTCAAATTTTTTTTTAATCTTAACCCTACAATGCATGATTTTTTAAATTCACTTGAAAATCATTTATGTGACTTCTATTATGGTGTACATTAGTAAAAAAATACTAAAAAAATTTAATTTAATTTTTTTCTACTTTTTATTGGCAAAAAACTTTGTCCTTGTGAAATTAATTTGTGTCTCTTGTGAAATTAATTGTGAAGTGAAATAAAACCAAATGCTCTAAAAATATAAAAAAACAACTTATCTTTTCAAAACATTTTTTGTTCAAGCTGAAAAAAATGTTTATTTTAATTTATATGGTCCTTTTATTTTGGCGTTTTCTGTGTCTTGACTTTCGTTTCACTAGCTACTAACAAATGTCTCAAAATAGTACCCCTGCTGTGATCTACTGGCGATCTAAAGTGCTAATACAATGAAATGTTATATCTATTGTACTTATTGCATGGTGTTGCCGAGTGGAAATGAAAGTTCGAGTAGGAAATGGGGAAAAATGTCGTGTTGCCAAATGGCATCAGTATGCACTGTAGGGTTAATGTGTTCAGAATGGCTTAAATCCTCCAAAAACATTTTAATTTACCTTTCAAAGCCCTAAATTGTAAGTTATTTTCAATTAAAAATCGCCTTTTTTCTGTCTGAGTTGGAACAGCTTGTGATGTTAAATGTGCCTTGCTCCCGCTTGATGTTATCATCCCGCTTTGAAAGACTGAGCTGTAGTATTTTTTTACAGCCTAGTGTTTCGATGAAAACGGTGTTTCCCACATTTCCAATAGATACATGTGACGTCACATTGTTAGGAGCTTTCTGTATTAAAATATATCATAATTACTTTTAAAAAAGTTTGTGGGAAAAGACAAGCGTATTTTTGGAATCAGGTGATAATTTTTAATAAATTAAAACTGAATAGTTATAATTTTAACCCTTTTGTCCCTACGGGACTTGTAAGTCCCACTTCCCAATGTTCCAAATTCGTCCAATCTTTGTCATGTAAGGCCAAATTAGTTTACTTATAGTTACAGTTACTTAAACTTGACATATATTGGATGAGGATGAGGAAAAATAAAGGGTTAAGAGATGCTGCAATTCTCCATTGTGAAAACTTCCACGGCTTCTGAATAGTTACTATTTTTATTATTGATACATTTTCTGGGATCGTAAGATTTAGACTTTAGCGCATTATTCTGACACTTCACTCGTTGCTTCGGAGGGCATCCTCAGTGGAAACTAAACAGTTAATAACTGTGTACGTATTTATAGACCAAAATTGAACATTAACAATCAAATTTTGCGTGAATGCTCTTATTTAAGTGAGCTTTAAAGGCTCATTTAGACTTATCAATTTTTGTGCACATTTGGAGAAACATCCAAAGTGAAAATTGGCGATTCACTCCTTCCCTTTTCTATGGAAACTGGAGATTCACAAAAGTGAATCACTCCGGTTGAACTGAGAAAATGAAACAGTGTGAGTGAGCCTTAACTAAGTGAAAACGAACTATAGAAAATGTAACTCATAACTTATTACATTGCTATTTCCTCCTTTTATAAGAGCCGGGTGCCAAGTTTTCCAAACATTATTGCACTTGTTCAAGACTAAAAAGACAATCCCAAATATTCCAATAAAAAATATAACCAAAATTTCAAAAAAAAATACCACTTATTTCTACTTTGAAAGTTAAATGCGTTCCGATTCACCCCGTTTTACGGTATATGATAATTTTCAAACTTTCACTTCACTCTAAGTCCCACGTAAGATTTTACACCAGCCGTTCGAAAGCAAAACTTCAACCTCATAACACCCAGCATTGTATTTAAACTATACATCAATCCGGCAGTGATAGTAATAGACCCTAACGACTCTCGCCTTAGCCACCTTCCTCCCTCCGAACGGGATATTGAATTGTCGTTTGCTTTTCGGGAGCCACCCGTTACGGCCAATCAGCGTCGCCTCAACGGATCCGCCGTGCCGTATTTATAGACAGATTGAAAGCTTCCGAGCGCTAAATTACTACTGCTGTCCCTCCCTTTCCATCCCAGATCGCCCGAGATTCCTGGTTGGGTACCATAGAAATTTCGGGGCGGTGGGGACTTAAGAGGGGGATAAATACTTCCGACTTTTAACGCGCTACGGGAGAGGAAATTAACCATATGCCGGTTGTGTAAAAGGTTTGGAAAGAAAGTTTCTGTAGTTAAGTCTGAATAATGCGGCAGGGGTCATGTTTTATCTTCCGGGCGTTCAGGAACTGGTGTTGAGAAAAATGGACTTGGATAGGCGCTGTTGTGAACTTTTGAATGGATGGAGGGTTCATTACAGGTGTTCATTCGTTATGTGTCGGGAACTTAATCTTCCGTAACTTTCTCTAAAGTATTTAGTTCATAAAACTATAGAGTTTCTAGAACTAGGAAAATGAATTTGGTCACACAATCTTTATACTACGGTTCCGTATAAATGTACTTTAACCCTTTCAATAGGGCGGGACATATGCTGTCTCATCAATAAATTTAAACATTAGCTTGTAACGCATTGTTGTTGTAACGTCGTTATGGGGTCGTTTATGGGTCTCTTAGACCTTCGGACAGCTAAGTTTTCTCATGGTAATAATCCCTTGGAAGATGAAATAGACGTTCCTGGTTATGAAGCGCACTAAATTGTTTTCTTTGCCGTATTGAATGGGTTAAAATTGACATATGCAATTATTATGCACGGTGATGAAGTAGAGTAGTAACAGGAAAATCGACTGCCCTTCTTTGAAAAAAATTGTTGTAGGTGAGAAGAATTTATACGTACAAAACAATGAAGTATCCTTGGTAGTTAATTATAAAAGAAACCGGGTTAAAGCTACTCCAACAGTGATGTATATTGTATAATCATTATTAAAAAATTTTAAAACTATAAATTGAGATTGTTGGCGTCGTTCAGTCCATCTTACATAAAAACTTACTTTAACAGCTCAAAATTTCTTGTCCAAAAATGATGATTAAAAGTTATCTAAATAAACCGTATCGCAATGATATTTTCTAAAATAAGCAATTGTTTCTAAGTTTTCGATCTCTTTTGTCAAAAGGAGATGTTAAACTAGTTGATGGGTTTACTCTTTGATCGTAAATTTGTTTGATTAAAATGCAGTAAAATCGTGAGAGAAAATAATAACAACACTCCAAACAACATTGAGTATAATATAAGAACAAAGGCTTTCACGACCGGATGGGTTAGGATAAAAATTTTCTTCCGGGCAATTAGGCCGTGGTCGAAGAGTAGATGTTAAAAGTCCAAACGTTTCGTCTGCAACTTCGGCAGACATTATCAATGGAAATAAAAGGCTAAAAATTTTGAAAGTCAAAATTAAAATTAAGATTACTGCCGTCTGCGTGGTCGAAGGTTATATACACTAGGAACATCAACAACCGGATAACCTTCGACTACGCAGAGGCCGTAATCTTAATTTTAATTTTGACTTTCTAAATTTTTAGCCTTTTATTTCCATTGATAATGTCTGCCGAAGTTGCAGACGAAACGTTTGGACTTTTAACATCTACTCTTCGACCACGGCCTAATTGCCCGGAAGAAAACTTTTATCCTAACATTGAGTATAGTTTGAGTTACATTGAGTGTACATTAGGGCGTATCACGAAAAACTTTTTTTCGAAATTCAAAAAGGCATACTGAAAAAAAGTTGCCTTAGGGGTCACATATTCACCATGAAAAATTTCAGCCCGATCAAAAAAAGTTTAGGTCCCCCGGAATTGGGTCAAAGTTTTGGAAATTGCCTCATTTTTCAATAAATTGACCGAAACCTCCAAGATAAAATAATTCAATAATAATAATAATTCATAATTTTTCTAGGATAATCTACTACCAAACCTTATAGTTTGCCAGTTGGTTTTATATTTTTACTACTCTTCGTTTAGAAGTAATAATTTTTTTAACAATACGAGATATTCGTGAAGTTGTTTTTCCTGCATTACTAAAGTTACCATAAATAAAGTTCTATCTACTCTAGAAAGTTGTAGTTTGTGTCATTTTGATAAGTATTTTATTTTTTAACATATTTTGTGCCCTGCACCAATTATTTTGGTTTTGTTTTACGCGAAACGCCCTGTATAATTATAAAAATAGTACTAATTTTGTCATTTACACTAATATTTTTTAAACTGCTATGATATGAATTTATTAAAAGAAATTTATCCAAAAAATGCTCAAGATCCTCAGATAGCAGTACATAATAATTTAACTTTCATATGTTTACTAATAATTCAAGCTATTCTAATTAAATGGAAATTATTTGATTTATCCTTTTTACAGACAGTTTTTTTGGTAACGAGTGAAAATTCTAACTACAAAGGACAAGTAAAACTAACGAAAAAAAGGACAACATTAAAATTACAAATAAGATAACATTTATTTTACATAATTAACAAGTATTTCTATATTAAGTATTAAGGGATACATACACTTACTACATACATACATTTTTATTACTTTGTTTATGAAGAAGCACCTGAGAAATCCCATTTGTTTCGAACTTGGGAAGGAATTTCCTGTCTAATAACCTGGATTTAATTAATACATCCCTATTTCTGAACCCACAAACACGAAGGGAAGCTTCAGTATGACTTCCTTCACAATTCTTTTAGCTGCTTGGGTGTGCGAAGGAATTTTAAACTCCTTTCTATCACTCAATCCAGTTTCAACGATTAGCTCGATTTCTTCTTTTTATTTAAGTTTTATTAAGTGGTGGTTCAGTTACAGTAATAGACTCCCAGTTTATGATGCCTACCATATCATCCGCCTCGAAATTTACTTGAGGGGGTAGGAAAACCCTTTTTCCTGGGTAATTCACAAAAGGCACTTAGAATATGATCTAATCGATGAGTTTAAATCTACCTTACAAAGGAACGCCTTTATAGTGCACCCAGATCATCTTTTTGAAACGTTATTTGACCCTCAAAAAACATTAGTTCTGTATATGGAAAAATAAAAAATACAGGAAGCTCAAGAAAGAGATTCCCTAGAAAAAAAGGTGTTCAAACCCCCTGAAGTAAATTTCGAGGAGGATGATATCGTTGACATCATAAACTGGGACGGAAACTGAACCACCACTTCTATATAACTTAAAAAGAAGAAATCGAGCTAATCGTTGAAACTGGATTGAGTGAGAGAAAGGAGTTTAAAATTCCTTCGCACACCCAAGCAGCTAAAAGAATTGTAAAGGAAGTCATACTGAAGCTTCCCTTCGTGTTTTTGGGTTCAGAAATAGGGATGTATTAATTAAATCCAGGTTATTGGACAGGAAATTCCTTCCCAAGTTCGAAACAAATGAGTAATAAAAATGTATGTATGTAATATAAGTAAGTGTATGTATCCCTTAATATAGAAATACTTGTTAATTATGTAAAATAAATGTTATTTTATTTTTAATTTTATTATTGTCCTTTTTTTCGTTAGTTTTACTTGTCCTTTGTAGTTATAATTTTCACTCGTTACCAAAAAAAATGTCTGTAAAAAGGATAAATCAAATAATTTCCATTTAATTAGAATAGCTAGAATTATTAGTAAACATATGAAAGTTAAATTATTATGTACTGTTATCTGAGGATCTTGAGCATTTTTTGGATAAATTTCTTTTAATAAATTCATATCATAGCAGTTTAAAAAATATTAGTGTAAATGACAAAATTAGTACTATTTTTATAATTATACAGGGCTTTTCGGGTAAAACAAAACCAAAATAATTGGTGCAGGGCACAAAATATGTTAAAAAATAAAATACTTATCAAAATGACACAAACTACAACTTTCTAGAGTAGATAGAACTTTATTTATGGTAACTTTAGTAATGCAGGAAAAACAACTTCACGAATATCTCGTATTGTTAAAAAAATTATTACTTCTAAACGAAGAGTAGTAAAAATATAAAACCAACTGGCAAACTATAAGGTTTGGTAGTAGATTATCCTAGAAAAATTATGAACTTTATATAAATATTTTATCTTGGAGGTTTCGGTCAATTTATTGAAAAATGAGGCAATTTCCAAAACTTTGACCCAATTCCGGGGGACCTAAACATTTTTTGATCGGGCTGAAATTTTTCATGGTGAATATGTGACCCCTAAGGCAACTTTTTTTCAGTATGCCTTTTTGAATTTCGAAAAAAAGTTTTTCGTGATACGCCCTAGTGTACATTTTTTATTCAGTACTACTACGTTTTAGGTTCAAATAGACGAATTCAATTTTGTGACTTCACAAATACCTAAGATATTTCCGGCTGTGTACCTACCCAGTAATACTATTTATCTTAATTTTTATGGAATATGCACCGGAAGTGCTCGGGGTCTTGCTTTGGTCCCCCCAACTTCCGTTTAAACTTTTCTATACTACATTAAGATTTTGTAGAGTTTTAATTTCGATGCAATATTAATTTTTAGCGACATACGATAGAGAACATGAAAAGAGAGCTAAATTAAATTCAAACTGCAGAAATCAATGCAAAATTAACTCAAATAGGCACTTTGTTTAAACACAAAATTCCAACTAACCCGCGAGCTAGTCTGGAAACACCGCAAGTCAACTTAGCCCCAATCTGAAATCCTTTCTTCTTAACTGGCTTTAACTAGGAATGTTTGAACACCGTCCCCTCAAAAGAAAAAGAAGTTCCGGGATCAAACAACGTAAAAGCACCACTAGGGGGAGAAATATCTGATACTAATCAGTTTCACCCGACTAGCGACACAGTTTTACACTTCACCGAATTCTCCCCCCCCCTTTTCAAAAAATCGTCTCTACATTTTTCAACTGCCGCATTATTTAAGTTCAACAATGTTTGAGGGTAAATCGAGTCGAAACAACAATAATAATAATGTTTCCCCAAAGAACACAAAGTTTTAATTAAATCTAGGGGATTTCAGAACGCACCCAGCGAGGATGCGGGTATCTGCCGAGAACTTTTATCTCTCCAGATTTAAACAAGTGATACTAATTAGCAGAAAATACAAACACGGATGGTGTTGTTCAAGCCCTTTTACGTGTCAGGAACGAAAAATAAAGGTTTGGGTGGGACAATGTAGCAAGTTGTTAGGTTTATATCTCTGTTTCGAGAGGCGATTTTACATATATGCAAGGAGACGGCTTGAGAGCTGTTGCGTTAAAAGCGATGATTATTTTTCGAAATTAGATAATTTAAGAGTCGTCTAGAAGTGTGAAAGTGTGATTATTGAGGTTCTTCTTGTGAATATAAGTGGATTTCTTGTTGGTGTCGTATAAGGTTTGGTGGTATTTGTTTGAAGTTTAAGTCAGTGTTTGTTGATTTACTTTGTTTTTAAGACTAGAATACTTTTGAGAGATTCACAATGGTTGGAGATTGCAGTCTTGAGTTTAAGTCTGAATTTATTGATTTATTTCGTTTTAAAACTCCATGATACTTTTGAGGTATAATTAGGTGAAATTTATCATCGTCACCGTGGTTTGGAAATTGGTGTTGTTTGAGCTGATCAGAGCGTAACAATGGTGTGTCAGAAAAATTATGAAATTTGTGAAACATTGGATTAAGGTTTATTTTTAGATGATTTGTTTAGTGGGGCAGTTGCCATAGTCAAAATCATAATAAACGGCATGTAAGGATTATCTCAAAAATGTCTTCTCTTCCCTAGGAAGTCGCTGTTATTAAAAAAACTATACTTTCTCGAAACTACGTCAGGTTAACTTACTCCTCCGTAATTCTGAGGAACTCTTTTAGAGGATGGGAAATGTGCATCTAACAGCTATATTCACAGCCATCAGCGACCACTGAGCTATAAAACAAACTGGAGTGATAACCTCCGACACTATAACAAGCGACCGATCGTGCCTGCGTGGAAGGTTACATTGCCCCGATTGCTTGAGCAATCGGGGCAAGCTGGAAGCAAAGTTGGAAGGGCATTTCCCCCTTTAAATCCGCCCATTGCTGTTTTTTAAAATATTATGAGCAAAATTTAGAATGGTCGTTTCATTATGTGCATACGACTGTGTTAACAGATGGGGAAAATTAAAAGAAGATGGAAATCCTTTCCGCGGTGTGGTGCGGTTTCGGCACGCTCACTCGTCACTCCAGTTTGTTTTATAGCTCAGTGTCAGCGACAGTGTTAAATCCTTGGTCTAAGAAGGATTCTACCCATCAGAGGCAGCGAAAAGCTCGTTCTTCTTTCTTTAGCTGTCGATTAACCGGGACGGCTATTTACTAAGGCTCAAGACTAGGGAACCTCTTTATTTTTTTCGTTTAACCTTACAATGCATGATTTTTTAAATTCACTTGAAAATAATTTATTTGACTTGTATTATGGTGTAAATTAGTAAAAAAATACTAAAAAAATTAATTTAATTTTTTTCTACTTTAAATTGACAAAAAACTTTGTCCTTGTAAAATTAATTTGTGTCCCTTGTGAAATTAATTGTGAAGTGAAATAAAACCAAATGCTCTAAAAATTTAGAAAAACAACTTATCTTTTCAAAACAATTTTTTTTCAAGCTGAAAATTTTTTTATTTTAATTTATGTGGTCCTTTTATTTTGGCGTTTTCTGTGTCTTGACTTTCGTCTCACTAGCTACTAACAAATGTCTCAAAATAGTACCCCTGCTGCCATTTACTGGCAGTCTTAAGTGCAAAAAATGAAATGTTATATTTATTGTACTTATTGCATGGTGTTGCCGTTTTTAAATGGAAGTTCGAGTAGGAAATGAGGAAAAATGTTGTGTAGCCAAATGGCTACAGTATGAACTGTAGGGTTAAAACTCATTAAATAAAATAAAATAATTTCAAAAATTCACCAATGGTTCCCAAGTCCGTGTTCTTTTATAAATATTCAACCGGGACGCTGTTGGCAGTGTTTTAGACTGCTAAAAAAATTTCCAAAATTGCTTCAAAAAAGGGAAGGGAATCGGGACACTTAGTCTGCAGTTTTTATAAGACCGCTGAAAAGTATTTAGAATATATTCAAAACTTCTGTAAAAAAACTGAAGACTTACTTGCTGAAGGGCTTCAAACTCCTATTGCTACAAAAAAAACGCAAACTTCTTTGAGAAAACTACATTTTTCATTTTTTTTTAAATTTTGCATGTGTTTTTTGCTGAGTATTTTTCATCGACAACTTATTTCTCCAGGTAACGATTTGCACTCAATCTCCTTCGGCGTAAGAACTCCATATGATATTTTTAGAATTTATCAGTGCAAGATTTTAAACCCCACTCTCGAATCAGTGCTCAGATTCTAAATTCAAACATTCTCAAACCCCCTTCCAACGCTTTAGATACTCCTTTCGTAACAGACACCTGATATTCTTAGTCCAATAGAAGTGAATCACAATATCTTCCAGTGTCCGAAAGGCAGTTGTATAAATCAGTCATCCCGCACAAAGAGAAATCAATTTAGAGCGAGGGCTGGCGGACAGCATTTATGAAAGCCAGTCAAGCACACCAAGGCGCAGGAAATTACCATGGAGATAAATTTGGGTAGAGGGCTAGAGATCTGCAACCCATGCATCCCCCGTGTTTGCCAGTGTGGAAGAATGCAAAAAGATTCGACTGAAATCGAACAGAAATGAAGATTTCGGAGTAGAAAAACCGTCATCCCTCTCTACACTCCTCTCCCCTCTTCTTCTATCTCTCTTTCTCTATCCCCTCTCCTCTTTTATACAACTCTCCTCTATCTCCGTCATCATTTTTGCTGTATATCTCTATATCCTCTCTTCCTCTCTCTTTTCCGTTATCTTTTATTCTGTCTAGCCGGATCTTCTTTCTCCTGCTCTATTATTTCTTAGCTGAATATTCTTTCTTTCTGAGCTGTAACTCTATTCTTTTCCTCTATCTTCTTTATCTTTTTACCTATATCTATATATTTTTTTACTATTTTCTATATTTCCTTATGATTTGTGCCACTTTCTCTATCGTTTTTCCTCCTCATTATGCCTTTCTTCTTTTATTATTTATCTATTTTATTCTCCCTTTTTTTCTTTCTCTCCTTTATAGAGTTGTTCTTTCTCTTATTTCCTTCTCTTTCTTTGTTCTTCTCTCCTTTCTTTCTTCATATCCTTTTTCCCTTGTGTTTTTATTTTCTCAACTATTCCTGTATCTTACATACCCCTCTGTTTCTTTTGTTTTGTTTTTTGCATCCTCGTCGTTCCTTTCTTTCTTCCTCGCGGTATCTCTTCTTTCTTGATCTGTCTCCCCCTTTCTCGTTCCCCTTTTCAGTCTCATTTTTTGTCTCCTTTTCCTCCCTAAGTTGAACCAACGGACAGTTAAATTGTAAGAGATGAAAAACCTGACAAACAACACTCACAGAAAAATAAAAGGTGCCACCTACCCCTGTAAACAGGATCTCCTATTATTATCGGGAACAAACCGAATGCGAGCTCTAGTCTAAACTCCCTCTCCATCATATAAATTACCCTATTGGAAGGGCAACAATTGCCGGGCAGAAACAAAGTTCCCCTCTTATTGAGGTCCGGCAACATTTGAATAAGGTTTGATTCTGCGTGAAGAATACGACTTTTGAGAAATTGGATTACGGAATGTGGCGGAATCCGTTCATTCATTGCGTATATCTACTGGTCTTCGTATGCAGGATTTGGTTCGTGTAATGAGATTCTTTCTCGGAAGGATTATCTTTGGTGGAAAACAGGGTTTAGTTACATAATTTGTTGGCGCAATGTGTTCCATATCTGATTAGAGACTTGTATCTTGTTAGTCGTGTACCTACGAAAAAGATTATAGCATGGCATTAAACAGGGTGTTCGGAAACACCGTGGACAAACTTTGAGCTGGGGTAGACAGGTTATTAGAAATTTAGACCTTAGAGGTCTTATCTGTAGTAAAACAACACAAATTTGCACTTTCGCTGATGACATTGTGATATTAAGTAGAACCAGACAAGGATTGATTGATTCTACAAAAAGATTAATAGAAGGAGCAAGAAGGGCTGGTCTTTTAATCAATGAAAACAAGACAAAGTACAAGGAAAAAACTAAGTTTGCCAATGATCATTGGGAATTCTTGATAGTAGATAATTATAAATTTGAGGCAGTTGATAGTTTTACCTATCTAGGTTCAGTTATTAATACTGTTAACAATCCCTCTGAAGAAATTAAGTCCCCAATACAGAAGGGAAACAGATCCTACTTCACCTATCAGCATCTTTTTAGAAATAAGTTAATACCTAAAGAAATTAAGCTTAAGTTGTATAAGACAATACTACGACCAGTTGTAACTTATGGTTGTGAAACTTGGACCTTATC